>CM055122.1:173766755-174366755 GCA_029206835.1 Rana muscosa | reverse complement strand
TTAGGGAGGTGCCCCAATCCTCTACGGGATTCTCCCCCTTTGAGTTACTGTATGGGAGACACCCAAGAGGGCTGTTGGATATTGCCAAGGAAACTTGGGAAAGTGAGAGTTCTCCCCACAGGAGTGTGATTGAGCATGTCGCCCTGATGCAAGACCGAATTGCACAGGTAATGCCCATCGTGAAGGAACATTTGGCCCAAGCGCAGTTAGCACAGCAGAGAGTGTACAACCGTGGAGCCAAGACCCGTACCTTTTCCCCGGGGGATAGGATACTGGTACTTGTCCCTACGGTTGAAAGTAAATTCCTTGCCAAATGGCAAGGCCCCTACGAGATAATGGAAAAAGTGAGCGAAGTGAATTACAAGGTCAGACAACCAGGAAGGCGAAAGCCCGAACAGATCTATCACGTTAATCTGTTGAAAGCCTGGAGGGATAGAGAGTCCCTAGTCGCAGACACTTGGCCACCAGCTCAAACTGGTTGCGTGATTCCTGAGGTTGGAATAGCAGCCACCTTGTCACAACCCCAACAACAGGAGGTTAAGGAGTTTGTGCTTCGCAACAAGGAGGTATTCTCTGAGCTGCCGGGACAAACATCTGGGGTAGAGCATGACATCATTACCCCGCCCGGTGAAAGGGTGAAGTTAAAACCCTATCGGATCCCAGAGGCCCGACGGGAGGCAATACGGGAGGAAGTACAGAAAATGCTGAACTTAGGGGTGATAGAGGAGTCCCAAAGTGATTGGTCTAGTCCCATTGTGTTGGTGCCTAAACCGGATGGGAGCTGGCGATTTTGTAACGATTTTCGTCAGTTGAACAAAGTTACAAAATTTGACACCTACCCCATGCCATGTATAGATGAGTTGATCGACCGGCTGGGAACAGCCCGATACATGACGACTCTTGACCTCACAAAAGGGTATTGGCAAATCCCCCTGGCCAAGTCGGCCAAAGAGAAAACCGCATTTGTAACCCCAGACGGGGCGTTCCAATATAAAAGAATGCCGTTCGGGTTACAGAATGCGCCCGCCACATTCCAGCGGAAAATGGACCAGATGCTGAGGCCCCATCGGAAGTATGCTGCGGCTTACCTGGATGACGTAATTGTCCATAGCACAGATTGGGCCTCACATCTGCCAAAAGTGCAAGCAGTCCTGGACTCTGTTCGGGAAGCGGGGTTTACGGCTAACCCCAAGAAGTGTACCATTGGGCAGGAGGAGGCCAAATATCTTGGGTACACCATTGGGAGGGGAGTTATAAAACCCCAACTCAACAAAGTCGAGGCCATCCAGAGTTGGCCACGTCCCAACAGCAAGAAGCAGGTACGAGCCTTTCTGGGAATCGCTGGGTATTATCGGCGATTCATTCCCCACTTTGCTTCTAAGGCTGTGCCCCTAACCAACCTGACGAAGGGGAAAGGGTCGGTCATGATTAAATGGACCCCCGAGGCTGAGGCAGCATTCCAATTCTTGAAACAAGCCTTATGTAGCCAGCCAGTGTTGTACTCACCCGACTTCTCTAAAGACTTTGTCGTACAAAGTGATGCGTCAGATGTGGGGTTAGGAGCAGTATTGTCCCAGGTCTGGAACGGGGAAGAGCACCCAGTCATTTACCTCAGCAGGAAGTTGAAGTCCCATGAGGTAAATTACGCCACCGTTGAAAAGGAGTGTTTAGCGGTGAAGTGGGCTCTAGATTCCCTTCGGTACTACCTGCTAGGTAGGCACTTTGACTTGGTTACGGATCACGCTCCGTTAAAGTGGATGGCTCAAAACAAGGAAACAAATAGAAGAGTGAATAGGTGGTTCCTGGCCCTCCAGGAATTCAACTTCACAGTAAAGCATCGCCCTGGCGTTCAAATGGGGAATGTGGATGCTTTGTCTCGAGTACATGAATGCCTGATTGCTGGTGTTCCAACCCCGAGGTTAAAACAAGAGGGGGGGGTATGTGACAGCAGGAAGGTAAAGTCACCTGGTTGCATCCAGGGGGGTAGATATATTTCGCCCAGATTCAGGCTTTACGCCGACTTATACAACTAGGTGGAGAGTTGTATAAGGCTAGTGGGCTCATGGATGACTCATACCTCTAGGGAGAGGGCTGGGCGTCGTGCAGGCAGGGAGTTGATGAGACCAGCTGAAGCCTGTCAGTTCGTTTAAGGCCTCTATAAAAACTCCCAGCTTCATTAGATGTTATCTCATGCCTGGACCCAGACCTGTGTGGACTGTCTAGGGAGAGTGAACCCCTGTGCGGTAAGACAAAGCCTGTGTGGCTATTTGCTTGGACATTTAAAACCAGGGACTTAGGGACTAGGACAGCACTAGGCTGATCCCAGTTGTTAGTTAGGAAACCTGTATGTTTAGTCAGAGGTCAAGTTGACCAGGATTTATTTTGTTTATGTTTCTTTTTCTTTGCTGTGTTTTGTCACTGTAAATAGAAAATAAACCGCACCTTTTTGATTTTGAAAACCACAACCTCCGTTTGCTGGGCCTGTTTTTGTGTGGGGAGCCCATCTCGGGGGTCACACACACCCGCTGCCGAGCCAACCCCCTCACACAACCTACAATAGAATACATATTTTACATCACCAGCACTGCTAAAGCTGGTAGTTGATCCTCACATCCATATGAATTCAACTTAACGCTGAGATCTCAGCACTGTAAAATGCTAAGACTACTGTGCAGGACTATAAAGCCGGCCATACACTGAAAGACATATTTCATTCACTCTGCAGGCTGAATGAAAGAAAACCAACATATTCTTCCATCAACACAAATAGCATTGATGGACAAATCCCCCTGCTGGGCTATGGTATTCTTACAGAACAACTAACAGAATACCCAAACAACGCATGCAGGTGATTGGCTGCAGGCGTTGCTCAGTTGGCAATTTTCAGTCCAGCAACTATGGCAAATGTCGATTGAATGATAGACTTTTGTGGAGATGGCAGGGCAACCCATTGTTAGAATTTTGGCTGATTCAGAGGACACAAATTAAATTCTAACAGTGTGTAGCGGGTATTTGAATTTAGGGGAGGCATCTGGGTGGTAGTGTAACCCAGATGCACTGATTGTTAGGGAATCTGAGACCCTTTTGTGGTTCTTGGAGGACTCTGGTGGTGTGAGGATCCCTGCAGCCTGCAGGTGGCGCTGTCGCCCTGGGCCGGAGCTGAACACTCACCGCAAGACTGCATCCCTTTTTGTCCTTTCCTGGCGCTGGTACAGCGGGGCGGAGAACCTGCTGTGACGCAAAGGGAGAGGAGATAAAAGGGACGGAGCCCTGACCTCAGGGTTCAGAGTCGGAGGACACAGCCGTGCCCAGGCACCTTCAGCCTGGGTGCTGGTGTTCCGGAGTTCCGGGCCCAGGTGCCCTTGACCTGGCCGGAGTGGGAGATGGAGTCCATCTCAGGCACCTTTAGCCTGGTGTGAGGTACTATGGCGGAAGCCTGGAGCTCAGTACCTTCGACTGAGTTCCGCAAGGGTGGAGGAATCCGAGGGGGCCCTAACTCCTTGGGTGCCCGTGTCTGAGACGAGGAGGCCGGTGAGCGGAACTTCTCCGGAGAGTCCAGCGCAGCATTTCTGGTGATGGAGAGGCCTACGGTAACAGTCTTGGATGGATGTCCTTCCCCTGATAGGGGCTACGTTAGCGAAGGTAATCCATGTTCTGTTCAATATAGTCAGTGGCAGTGACTATTCGCCATTGGTGACACCACAGTGGTTAGCTCTATCTAAAATAATTGTGCCTTGGCCTACTCCCCACAAAGACTGAAGTGTTATATGGGTCTCAACCTGTCTGTGCTGTATGACTATTTATTGAGAAGAATAAATACGAGTTGGACCTTTTCAGTGTGTGGAACTCTGGTTATTAGGAGCAAAAGGGGAGTCAATCCGAGGAGAGGATTTGACTCTAGGACACATACACAAAACCCGATAGTTCTGGCTTTCACCTCTACACATTGGAGGACATGGGCCGTGGTGTATCTCATCCCTCCCCCCAGTACTAACCCCTAGACGAGACAGACAAGCCGTGAATGAGAAGGGGTGAGAGGGGTGAGGTCGCTACAAGTGTATGGCCAGATGGAGGATATGAGGCAAGATGCTTTGGCTGCTGATTAAGTTAGCATCCAGTTTTAGGGCTGGTTTTCTGTCGAGAAGTGCCCAGCTATCGAATAGTGCCCGGGTGGAACTGTGCATGCGTCGCACGGAGTCGCAAAACAGCTGAGTTTATGATCAGCTGTTGTCTCGCGTGGCCAAGGCACATTCATGTAGGTGAGGGGCGGATATTTACCTGAAGGGGTCGGATTTTTTAATGATGGGCAGTGCTGGGGGCGGAATTGTTATCGATCACCAAAGAAATCAGCAAAATAACTCTTTATCTAATATTCATTTTGAACGCTTGCGGGGCGTGTTTAGTGAACTGAAAGGCAGCTTTTTCTATATTAGATAAAGATTTCTTTAGCAGATTTGTTTTGCCATCGATAAAAATTCCGCCCTCAGCACTACCCATCATTGAAATATCCGCCCCTTCATGTAAATATCCGCCCCTCTCCTACATTACCGTGCCTTGGCCATGCGAGACAACAGCTGATCGTAAACTCAGCTGTACTGAGGCTCTGTTCTGCGCATGCGGGGCATTCATTGTAGGTGTGTAAAATTCTTAGGTGAAAAATGGGCGTGGTTTACGCGGGTCGTGGGGGTGGCTTAAATGGGCGTGGCTCAAAGAGGGTGTGTTTAGAGTCTGAGATGAATGAGGGATGGAGGGAGAAAGAAAGAGAGAATGAAAGAGGGAGGGAAGGAAAGAGAAGGGAGGATGGAGGGACAGCAGGCCCAGATCCTACACCACAATAGAAATATGTGTATTCCAGAGTTTAACAATCAACAGATAAAGATACTCCAAACATCTGGTGTTAGCTCTTCAATCATCCCGGCACCATGGTTGTTATGGTGTCAGGATGACTGAAGTGCATTATTTCTATTATTACATTTTAATATAAAATGAAATCATTCAACTCACCATAATGCAGAATCAGTGTTAGCCCCGAGTGTGTCACCTGCCACGTTGCCTGCCACCAGATGCCATCAGGTGCCCCCAACGGAGTACGTCCTTACATCAGGTTTACCCAGCGGAGTCCTTCCTTACATCAGGTGTCCCCAGCGGAGTCCCCCCTTACATCAGGCGTCCCCAGAGGAGTCCCTCCTTACATCAGGCGTCCCCAGAGGAGTCCCTCTTTACATCAGGCGTACCCAGTGGAGTCCCCCCTTTCATTAGCGTCCCCAGCAGAGTGCCCCCTTACATCAGGCGTCCCCAGCGGAGTCCCCCCTTACCACAGGCGTCCCCAGCGGAGTCCCCCCTTACCACAGGCATCCCCAGCGGAGTCCCCCCTTACCACAGGCGTCCCCAGCGGAGTCCCCCCTTACCACAGGCATCCCCAGCAGAGTCCCCCTTACCACAGGCGTCCCCAGCGGAGTCCCCAGTGGAGTCCCCTCTTACCACAGGCGTCCCCAGCGGAGTCCCCCCTTAACCACAGGCGTCTCCTGTCTCGGCCGCCATTACTGTTTCCCCTTCCCTGAGGGGGAACAAAATAGAGGCGGAGCAGACAGCGTGGCTGCAAAAAAAATTAAGCTGTGGTGCCGCCCACCCCCGCCCCTTTCCATTACAGACAGACCTGCAGCGGGGCGGGGCTGGGGGGGGGGTGGCCGGCCGGCAAGCCAAAACACGGATGTAGTACAATAGAAGATAAAGTTGCTGCGGCGCCGCCCACCCCCGGGGAGGTGCGGGGTGTGGGCGGCGCCGCAGCAGCTTTATTTTCTATTGTACTACATCCGTGTTTTGGTCTTCTTGAAAATGGCGGCCGGCGGAGACATTTTCTCCGCCAGCTGTGGACATTGGCCGGGGAAAAATTAATCCAGGAAAAGGGTTTGAATCCCAGGAATGTCCAGGCCAATCCGTGACTGTTGGCAAGTATGTCTAAGGAGTGGCAGATGTAAACCGACTTGTGTCCTACCTCCAATCTGATCCGGCTGTGTCTGCTCTGCATATGCAGAGGCAGAGCAGACACGGACCTGCCATCTGCCCGCTCCGCTGATTGTGGCCCGCGACCAGTTACCAAGTCGCTTAAGTGGCCCTCGTGCTTCAAAAGGTTGGGCACCCCTGGTCTAGGGGAACAATAAAAGAAGATTTACTAACTTGATCCTCCGCTACTCCCTCCCTACTGCTAATTAGGGTTAGACAAATTAAAGTCCAGCTCCAAATAACACTTCTTGAGCAGTTACAGCAACAGTTTTTTTTTTATCCCTTTTACAACACAGGTTTTGCAAAATGAAGAAAAGCTGGCCATTGTAGGCAATTGTTAGTGTTAAATGGTTTGTCTCACCCCTTTAGGCCTGATTCACACCTATGTATTTTTAGTGCTTTTTGCATTTTGCAGATTTGCACTACAGTCCATTTAACATGGTTTCCTATGTAACACGTTCTGTAGTGCAAATCTGCAAAATGCAAAAAGCACTAAAAATGTATAGGTGTGAATCAGGCCTTACTGCCAACTTTGCTGGACAGCTTGTTCTGTAAAATGAAGTTTTAAAAATAACAGACTCAAATTAATGCAGTCAGCACAATACGAATTTGAAAGCTGAAATATATACATTTTTTGGTTAGGGGGTTAGATTTGCTTTAAAGTATTGTGACAGCAGGAAGGTAAAGTCACCTGGTTGCATCCAGGGGGGTAGATATATTTCGCCCAGATTCAGGCTTTACGCCGACTTATACAACTAGGTGGAGAGTTGTATAAGCCCAGCTAAGGCTAGTGGGCTCATGGATGACTCATACCTCTAGGGAGAGTGTGGGGCGTCGTGCAGACAGGGAGTTGATGAGACCAGCTGAAGCTTGTCAGCTCATTTAGGCCTCTATAAGAACTCCCAGCTTCATTAGATGTTAGCTCATGCCTGGACCCAGACCTGTGTGGACTGTCTAGGGAGAGTGAACCCCTGTGCGGTGAGACAAAGCCTGTGTGGCTATTTGCTTGGACATTTAAAACCAGGGACTTAGGGACTAGGACAGCACTAGGCTGATCCCAGTTGTTAGTTAGGAAACCTGTATGTTTAGTCAGAGGTCAAGTTGACCAGGATTTATTTTGTTTATGTTTCTTTTGGCTTTGCTGTGTTTTGTCACTGTAAATAGAAAATAAACCGCACCTTTTTTTGATTTTGAAAACCACAACCTCCGTTTGCTGGGCCTGTTTTTGTGTGGGGAGCCCATCCCGGGGGTCACACACACCCGCTGCCGAGCTAACCCCCTCACAGTTGGTGGAGAATGCGGGCAGTTTTTTTTAAGCCAGCATGGAGGAGATACTGAAGCAGCTGGCTCTAGCAAATGCCAATCAACAGCAGACAAATGCAGGTTTGCAAAAGAGCCTTGCAGCTCATCAACAGAGCCTTGCAGCTCAACAACAGAACTTCGCAGCCCAGCAGCAAGCTCATCAACAGAGCCTTGCAGCCCAGCAGCAAGCTCACCAACAGAGTCTGGAAGCTCAGCAACAAGCCCAGCAGCAATCTGAGGCCCGCTTCATAGACCTGTTACAGAAGCAAGAGCAGAGACTACAACAAATGGAAGCAGTAATGCAGCAACGTCCGCAGACCAGTGAGGAAAGCCGTCCCACTAATACCGCGTCCTTTGGGGTGAGTCGTTTATTGACAAAAATGACTGGAGAGGATGATCCAGAGGTATTTTTGACCACATTTGAAAGGACTGCTGAAAGAGAAAAGTGGCCTGAGGAGCAGTGGGCTGGACTGGTGGCTCCTCTGTTAACTGGTGAATCGCAGAAGGCTTACTATGACCTAGAGCCTGACCAAGCAAAAGACTATGTGATGCTAAAAGCTGAGATATTGGCAAGGCTGGGTGTCACCCAGGCTGTCCGGGCTCAGCGTGTGCATAACTGGACTTTCCAGCTTGGAAAACCCCCCAGGTCTCAAATGTATGATCTCATTCACCTGAGCAGAAAGTGGCTACAGCCAGAGACTTTGTCCGCACCAAAGATTGTGGAACGTGTTGTAATGGATCGGTTTTTGAGAGCTCTTCCTACTGCCATCCAAAAGTGGGTAAGCCATGGAGACCCAAAGACGGCCGATGGTCTTGTGGATCGTGTGGAGAAATACTTGGCTACAGAGAACCTGACGGCCTCTTCCAGAGACACTCGGACTTTCCACCCTAAGACCAGACCATCCCCAGGGGCGGATAAGAGGATTCCAAGGGGTAAGGGTGGAGAGAGTGAGAGGGTGGGAGCTCTACCCCAAGTTTGGCGAGAACAGCCTGGGAAATCAGCGGCTCAAGAGGCGGCAAGAAGGATCGTTTGCTACCGCTGCCGGCAAGCGGGACATATTGCAGCCAATTGCCCGGTTGTGGAGGAACCCATGCAGTGTGACTTTCTGACGGGCAGACGTCAGTCGCTGTGTGCGACAGTCGCATGCACTGCCATTCGAGGAACTGAGAAACATTTATGCAAAATGTGTGTTAATGGTAGAAATGTTGTGGTATTGCTGGATTCAGGTAGCCTTGTGACCCTGATAAAGGCTGAGTTAGTTAAAACAGAGGTCTCTGGGAATAGCAAGGTAGCTGTTATTTGTGTGCATGGGGACACCCGAGAGTATCCAGTGACTACAGTGTGTTTCGAGACCCCCAAAGGTACCCTCTCTCATCCAGTGGGCTTAGTATCTCAGTTACCGTATGACGCCATTGTGGGAAGGGATTTTCCGAAGTTCTGGGAACTGTGGGATGATCCTGAGCCCCCCACTGGTGCCCCTATGTACCAGGAATGTGATAGCCAGAACTCCCCTGAGAGTGGTGAGGACTCTCCGGAATTTCCCTTATCAGTATTGGCAGGGGAGACTCAAGAAACTGGAGAGGAGCCCACCTCCTCAGACGAAAACCTACCGTCTGTGGAGTTTTCTGATCTTGAGGTTCACAGGGAAAACTTTGCCACAGAACAGTTGAAAGACCCCGCCCTAATAAAGGCACGGGAAAACGTAGTGAAAATAGATGGCGAGTTAGTGAACCCAGATAATACCTGCACTTACCCATACTTCAGCGTAGAGAAGGACCTACTGTATCGGGTGGCAAAAAGGGCAGAAGAAACCGTTGAGCAGCTTGTGGTGCCCAAACCTTACAGGAAGTTGGTGTTGGAGTTGGCCCATGGGCACATTCTTGGAGGTCATCTGGGGACAGAGAAAACCCGAGAGAGGGTATTACAGAGATTCTATTGGCCGGGGGTGATGAAGGACATAGAAAATTATTGTTCCTCCTGCCCTGTGTGTCAGAGGTCGGCCCCGATGCCACATTTCCGTAGCCCGCTGGTCCCTCTACCCATCATTGAGGTCCCGTTTGAGAGGATCGCCATGGATTTGGTAGGTCCTATAATCAAGTCCGCTAGGGGGCACCAGTACATATTAGTTATAATGGACTATGCCACCCGTTATCCAGAAGCGATCCCTCTCCGAAATACCTCGGCCAAAACCATAGCCAAAGAGCTATCTCTTGTGTTTAGCCGGGTGGGTATTTGTAAAGAACTGCTTACGGACCAAGGTACACCCTTTATGTCCCGGGTTATGAAGGAGCTGTGTAAATTGTTCAAAGTGACGCAATTACGTACATCTGTGTATCACCCCCAAACCGATGGGCTGGTTGAAAGATTCAACAAAACCCTAAAACAAATGTTGAAGAAAGTGGTGGATAGAGATGGAAAGGATTGGGACTGTCTACTTCCTTATCTGATGTTTGCTATTAGGGAGGTGCCCCAATCCTCTACGGGATTCTCCCCCTTTGAGTTACTGTATGGGAGACACCCAAGAGGGCTGTTGGATATTGCCAAGGAAACTTGGGAAAGTGAGAGTTCTCCCCACAGGAGTGTGATTGAGCATGTCGCCCTGATGCAAGACCGAATTGCACAGGTAATGCCCATCGTGAAGGAACATTTGGCCCAAGCGCAGTTAGCACAGCAGAGAGTGTACAACCGTGGAGCCAAGACCCGTACCTTTTCCCCGGGGGATAGGATACTGGTACTTGTCCCTACGGTTGAAAGTAAATTCCTTGCCAAATGGCAAGGCCCCTACGAGATAATGGAAAAAGTGAGCGAAGTGAATTACAAGGTCAGACAACCAGGAAGGCGAAAGCCCGAACAGATCTATCACGTTAATCTGTTGAAAGCCTGGAGGGATAGAGAGTCCCTAGTCGCAGACACTTGGTCACCAGCTCAAACTGGTTGCGTGATTCCTGAGGTTGGAATAGCAGCCACCTTGTCACAACCCCAACAACAGGAGGTTAAGGAGTTTGTGCTTCGCAACAAGGAGGTATTCTCTGAGCTGCCGGGACAAACATTTGGGGTAGAGCATGACATCATTATCCCGCCCGGTGAAAGGGTGAAGTTAAAACCCTATCGGATCCCAGAGGCCCGACGGGAGGCAATACGGGAGGAAGTACAGAAAATGCTGAACTTAGGGGTGATAGAGGAGTCCCAAAGTGATTGGTCTAGTCCCATTGTGTTGGTGCCTAAACCGGATGGGAGCTGGCGATTTTGTAACGATTTTCGTCAGTTGAACAAAGTTACAAAATTTGACACCTACCCCATGCCACGTATAGATGAGTTGATCGACCGGCTGGGAACAGCCCGATACATGACGACTCTTGACCTCACAAAAGGGTATTGGCAAATCCCCCTGGCCAAATTGGCCAAAGAGAAAACCGCATTTGTAACCCCAGACGGGGCGTTCCAATATAAAAGAATGCCGTTCGGGTTACAGAATGCGCCCGCCACATTCCAGCGGAAAATGGACCAGATGCTGAGGCCCCATCGGAAGTATGCTGCGGCTTACCTGGATGACGTAATTGTCCATAGCACAGATTGGGCCTCACATCTGCCAAAAGTGCAAGCAGTCCTGGACTCTGTTCGGGAAGCGGGGTTTACGGCTAACCCCAAGAAGTGTACCATTGGGCAGGAGGAGGCCAAATATCTTGGGTACACCATTGGGAGGGGAGTAATAAAACCCCAACTCAACAAAGTCGAGGCCATCCAGAGTTGGCCACGTCCCAACAGCAAGAAGCAGGTACGAGCCTTTCTGGGAATCGCTGGGTATTATCGGCGATTCATTCCCCACTTTGCTTCTAAGGCTGTGCCCCTAACCAACCTAACGAAGGGGAAAGGGTCGGTCATGATTAAATGGACCCCCGAGGCTGAGGCAGCATTCCAATTCTTGAAACAAGCCTTATGTAGCCAGCCAGTGTTGTACTCACCCGACTTCTCTAAAGACTTTGTCGTACAAAGTGATGCGTCAGAGGTGGGGTTAGGAGCAGTATTGTCCCAGGTCTGGAACGGGGAAGAGCACCCAGTCATTTACCTCAGCAGGAAGTTGAAGTCCCATGAGGTAAATTACGCCACCGTTGAAAAGGAGTGTTTAGCGGTGAAGTGGGCTCTAGATTCCCTTCGGTACTACCTGCTAGGTAGGCACTTTGACATGGTTACGGATCACGCTCCGTTAAAGTGGATGGCTCAAAACAAGGAAACAAATAGAAGAGTGAATAGGTGGTTCCTGGCCCTCCAGGAATTCAACTTCACAGTAAAGCATCGCCCTGGCGTTCAAATGGGGAATGTGGATGCTTTGTCTCGAGTACATGAATGCCTGATTGCTGGTGTTCCAACCCCGAGGTTAAAACAAGAGGGGGGGGTATGTGACAGCAGGAAGGTAAAGTCACCTGGTTGCATCCAGGGGGGTAGATATATTTCGCCCAGATTCAGGCTTTACGCCGACTTATACAACTAGGTGGAGAGTTGTATAAGCCCAGCTAAGGCTAGTGGGCTCATGGATGACTCATACCTCTAGGGAGAGTGTGGGGCGTCGTGCAGACAGGGAGTTGATGAGACCAGCTGAAGCTTGTCAGCTCATTTAGGCCTCTATAAGAACTCCCAGCTTCATTAGATGTTAGCTCATGCCTGGACCCAGACCTGTGTGGACTGTCTAGGGAGAGTGAACCCCTGTGCGGTGAGACAAAGCCTGTGTGGCTATTTGCTTGGACATTTAAAACCAGGGACTTAGGGACTAGGACAGCACTAGGCTGATCCCAGTTGTTAGTTAGGAAACCTGTATGTTTAGTCAGAGGTCAAGTTGACCAGGATTTATTTTGTTTATGTTTCTTTTGGCTTTGCTGTGTTTTGTCACTGTAAATAGAAAATAAACCGCACCTTTTTTTGATTTTGAAAACCACAACCTCCGTTTGCTGGGCCTGTTTTTGTGTGGGGAGCCCATCCCGGGGGTCACACACACCCGCTGCCGAGCTAACCCCCTCACAGTATATACTGTACTAGACAAAACCTTTTTAGTTTTAGATGCATTGGAGAAGGGTTAGAACCCCTGTAAGATTTTATTGCTATGCAGTGGGGCATTGAACTCTTTCATTTTAACAACCGTTTCACCAGACAGGATGTTAAAGTGTCACTAACAGCAATTTTTTTTTCTTTTTTAGTTATGGATAAAGTGAAAAAGGATTAGAACACCTGTCAGGTTTTATTGCTGCCTGTGCAACCGTTAAGCCCTGTACACACGATCGGATAACCTATGGATTTTCGTCCGATGGATTTTTCCATCGGAAATCCGATGAAACTGTTTTTCATCAGTCTTGCCCACACACCATCAGTCAAAAAACCGACCGTTCCAAACACGGTGAAGTAAAACACTCCGATGAGCCGAGAAAAATGAAGTTTAATGCTTCTGAGCATGCGTCGACTTGATTCTGAGCATGCGTGGGTTTTTGATCCGATGGACTTACCCATAGACGATCGGAGTTTTCGATCGTTTTTTTATCCATCGGAAAAATTTAAAACAAGTTCTATTTTTTAAAACCGATGGAAAAAAGACCGATGGGTCCCATACACGATCGGTTTGTCTGATGAAAACCATCCATCGGACGGTTTTTATCAGTCAAACCGATCGTGTGTACAGGGCTTAAGGGAGATTCATCCTCTTTATTTGTCCTGTTTACTGTAATCATCAAAAGTAAAAAAAAAAAATCCAAAATTTTGGGTTGAAATCAGAATAGGAATAGAGGTGAAATCATCCAATAGAAACACTAGTTCTGGGGACTAGGGTGACAACCAGGGATTTCTTCCCTTTTGAGGGATTTCCTCTCACTTTCTTTATTGGCTATGGGACAGGAAATGAAGGGAAATCTCCCTATTGGAACACAGATGGCAAAAAAACTGACAAGGGTTATAACCCTCCCTTACACTATCCTAAAAAAATAAAATAATAATTGCCTTTAGTGACACTTTCAGAAAAATCTGCAACAGGGACACAGACAGCAAAAGAAAGAATTCAATGGCTCTAGCCTTGCCTACTTTAAAAAATATATATTTTTATATTTTTATTATAATATATTTTTGTTTACACTGTCCATATATATATATATTTACTGTAGCCAAGTTCTATAGGCATATAGATTACTTAAAAGTCTACTTATTATATTCAGAAGAGTTACACGTAGGACTGCAGTTTGTAAAAATGTGATTATGCAGCTTTTACTAAGCCTTGAAACACTGTGGTTTTTGCATGCAGTTTGACCTCAGCACAAACTTCTAATGATGCAATTTACTTTTGACCTTGTTGACTATGTACTATGATCCAAATTCCATAGAAGTGGGAGAGACCTAATTGTGGCAACAGTGCCTCCAGATTTTGAAGGATTTGCATTAAATATTGCGATGACTGGATGTTTAAGGATTACTTGTCCTCAAAAAGGGCCACTCTATTGGCATGTCTGATGATCTAAATTGTTTTTAAAAACATTCTCCAGTCTTATTGAAACAAATTGTTAAAAACTGTCAGAAATCTCTAAAAAAATAAAAACTGTAGGGAAAAAAAAAATATGGCCATCAACTCAGCAGTAGAACATAACAGCTGGATCTGCTTAGTTGCTGTTGGCAACTCCACTATATACTTAATAGTGTATGTTGACTCATTCAGCTAAAAAAATAAAGCAGTATATGTTGGGTTGCATCTACCATGAGGCATCTGCTAAATCTTGTTGACATAAACTTATAAACTTTGTACATTTGCATTTTATATTGTTTCAGAGAGTTCATGTATAAGGAAGACCATAATTAAAGTGCATTTGCATTTTTTTTTTTGCAGAATGAGTCAACATACACTATGAAGTATATAGTGGAGTTGCCAACAGCAACTAAGCAGATTGTATGCATTTTGTATGCAGAACTTATCACCTAAGCAGACTCAAGGCAAGGTCTGCATTTCAAGAGCTAGAGCATTTCAATTTTGAAATGATTGATTACGATACCTCAAAACTAATTATTTTGAAGTATATGTTATTGGTATAAATGGGAATATTCCTATGTAAAAGCAAGTTTAGAAAAATAGATTAACACCTTTGCAGCCGAATCGCTAAAGACTCATTCTTCAGTGTAGCCAGGCAGTGGGAAAAGCCAATATAATTCTGGGGTGTATAGTAGTAGGGTGTCCCCTCAAAATAACTCAACACACAGCCATTAATGTCTAAACCACTGGAAGCATCCTCAAATGGAATGTGGAGAAGCGCAAGGTTTCTAACATCCACCAGCTCTGTGATGTCATCATGGAGGAGTGGAAGAGGACTCCAGTGGCAACCTAGCTCTGGTGAACTCCATGCCCAAGAGAGTTAAGGCAGGGAGGGAAAATAATGGTAGCTACACAAAATATTGACACTTTGGGCCCAATTTGAACATTATAAACTTAGGGGTGTACTCACTCTTGTTGCCAGCGGTTTAGACATTAATGGCTATGTGTTGAGTTATTTTGAGGGGACAATAAATTTACACTGTTATACAAGCTGTAGCAAAGTGTAATTTCTTCAGTGTTGTCACATGAAAAGATGTAATAAAATATTTTCAAAAATGTGAGGGGGTGTACTAACTTTTGTGAGATATATATATATATATATATATATATATATATATATATATATATATATATAAAACAATATCCAGCTTAACAGTGATGCGACATACCCAATTGAAGCACAACTGACTCTACAATAGATACAGTATACAGGCAAGGAATGTCAACCTGTCTCTGGGTCAGCATATACAGTAGCTTTCCCACCTAATATTGTAACAACTGGCAGCCTTGTGTTAGTACTACCAACAATACAGTAATGCTGCTGGTGCACACTGGTAGCAGTAGAGCTAGGCCATCTTTGAACTTTGAATATTTGATGGTAATTGCTAAGTAAATAACCGAATAAATCAAAAAGGAATAATTTTCAGTCCTTTGAAGAGATTCTTCTGCCAGCTGATGTTGGGGCCCTTGGGTGATGTTGGTGCACTAAAAAGTTTTTGTTAGAACTGCATTCAGTAAGATAGACATTTATGGACTGCGGTTCAGTGTATAGGGCAACAGACTGGGCCAACTGGAGAGTTAATATTGGAAGAAACAGAACAGCCAGACAGAGTCTGCTAACAGCAAAAATAAAGTATATAACTGAGTTTGGGGAGGAGGGGATGGAGTTAATTCCTCTCTACGGTATGTCTCTCTGCTAACAGAACAAGGGTGGGTCAGAAACCTGCTCACCGACCCCCTTGGTAAACATAGCAGTCTGTAGTGATGGAGGGGCTGCCCTTTGGCATAATGATGATGAGACAGCAATGTGGTGGATGGTGGACCGGTCTAATTCTGAAAATAGAGAGCTGGCTTACCTGAAGTAGACTGAGGTGGTGGCAGAGCCGGGTTGCTGTAAGGTGCAATATGTCCAGGTCTCCCTGTGACAGATATACAGGCCTCCACACGGTCTCTAGTTGGCTGCAAGGGAGTACTGATGCTCAGATTGACTCAGTGCAGCAACCTACAGGGTTAGTTAGCGACTCTCCAGGTGGTGCAGACCCAACTTCAGCTCAGTAGTGAAGTCACAAATCTGTCCTGCTTGGCTCTCTCTCCTTCTCTCTCTCTTGTTGGCATCAACTCCGTGCTCTCTCCCCTCTGACTGGCAGCAATCCTCCCCAAGTTTGCCTGCTCTTTCCTGGGCTGTACCATTTGTACCCCCTTTTCTGACTCCTCCTGCCCCCATGGTTCATTGGGGCTCTTAGTTTATAGGCCCAATCACTGTATGCATGAACACATAAACATGCTGTAGCAAAGTATCTGGCTCCAAAAATGGTGAAAGGACTGAGGGATAAAACATATCAGGAATTTTTTTAGGAATGTAACACATATATGTGGGCAGGGCCTACTAACCCTGCACGCGGGGATACCTTTTGTGCGGAGGGCGTTCATCAATAACTGGGACCAGGCAGAGACTGCGGCTATGTGACAAATCTAACATAAAGGCAGTTCCCTGACTTAGAGATGAGCCTTCAAGCCCTGTACACACGATCGGTTTTACCGATGAAAACCGTCCGATGGATTGTTTTCATCAGACAAACCGATCGTGTATGGGACCCATCGGTCTTTTTTCCATCGGTTTTAAAAAATAGAACTTGTTTTAAAATTTTCCGATGGTTAAAAACCCGATGGTAAATTCCGATCGTCTATGGTCAAGTCCATCGGTTAAAAAACCCACGCATGCTCAGAATCAAGTCGACGCATGCTCAGAAGCATTGAACTTAATTTTTCTCGGCTCATCGGAGTGTTTTACGTCACCGCGTTTGGAATGGTCGGTTTTTTGACTGATGGTGTGTGGGCAAGACCGATGGAAGTCAGCTTCATCGGTTTTCCGATGGAAAAATCCATCGGTTTAAAAACCATAGGAAATCCGATCGTGTGTACAGGGCTTCACTGTGTTTGGTAAAAATGCAGAGTTCCTCTGAAAATTGTCTTGTCCCATGATGTCACTACACACCATA
Source organism: Rana muscosa (assembly GCA_029206835.1). Classification (NCBI taxonomy): domain Eukaryota; kingdom Metazoa; phylum Chordata; class Amphibia; order Anura; family Ranidae; genus Rana; species Rana muscosa. The sequence continues at coordinate 174,349,897 of CM055122.1, read as the reverse complement.
GAATTAGTAGATGTTGCATTAGGAGGGACATCCTGAGCCTGTGCCCATTCCACCAGTCCTGTGTATCTCTCTTTTACCTCATTCTCAGTAACAGAATAGGGTCCTGCCATGCACCTAACGCAAACCTCATGCATGCACTTATTAACTCCTTCACTTCCCGTACCTTGTGACAAGGCCATAGATCTCCATAACACGAGTTCGGATCTGGTTTCTATTGGATACCGACCGCTAGGGGGAGCCAGGTGATGACCCTCTTGCCACCAGAGGACCTGTCACCCTACTAGGTACCACACCTAACGACTGATTGCTTGTAGTTTGTTCTTTCACTTGGTTACCCATAGCAACTACACTCCTCTTCCCCTTGTCTTGCTGAGTTAACCCTTTGTAGTAGTGTTACTTCATTCCCTGTAGTGCTTTACAGACTCTGGTTCTTTAGATATGCCAGAACCAACATGCACCTCTTTGAATAACTTCAGACCAGGCTCATAACGGTTTTAGCAACTTTACTGAACAAGTTGTAGCCTAAAGCCCTGTACACACGATCGGTTTTACAGATGAAAACAGTCCGATGGACTTTTTTCATCGGTCAAACCAATCCTGTATGGGCCCCATCGGTCTTTTTTCCATCGGTGTTAAAAAAAAGAACATGTTTTAAATTTATCCGATGGAAAAAAAAAACGATAGCAAATTACTACCGTCTGTGGGGAACTCCATCGGATAAAAAACCCACGCATGCTCAGAATCAAGTCGACGCATGCTCAGAAGCATAGAACTTAATTTTTCTTGGCTCGCCGGAGTGTTTTACGTCACGGCGTTTGGGACGATCGTTTTTTTGACTTAGCTATGAGTAAGCACTGAAACTACAGTGTGAAACGCGTCAGCTTGTCTGCTCTTATTTTTTGCTGTGGCTTGGATTTTTGTGATTTTCCAATAAAGGAACAGTTTTTGGAGTGCGGCTGTCCAAAAGTTTCTTTCCATTTTCCGCTTCATCAGATTTCCGATGGAAAAATCCATTGGTTTAAAATCCATAGGAAATCCGATCGTGTGTACAGGGCTTAACAGTTCAGTATGAACAATGTCCTTTTGCTAACCCTAACTACTGTAGTGTGGCTGCCCAGGCATACCTCCATGAGGTGAAAGTCCATCTTGGTATTTTCCATTGCTTGGATGTCTCTGAATGTCCAGGTGTCCTCAGCGGACTGCAAGGCGCAGAAGTCCCGATACCATGAGCAGAACAGAACCAACCCATTTGGCTAAGAAAAAGGCCCTGGACCTCAGCCTTCCCTCTTTTTATAGCACAGGAGGGCTGGCTGGGACCAAAAGCCCTGGAATCTAACTTACAACAATTAACCATTCACCCTGGCCTGGGCCAGCTGCTAACTTTGATTGAAACTTTTAAATACAACGTACATTATAGGTGTGAATAAGGTTCAGGAGTGTAGTATTTTCAAAAAGAGGCTAAGATAAAGAACATGGGGACATGATCTCAAACAGCAGGAGGGAAATTCAAAGCTAATCTTAGAAAGTATTATTTTAAGGAAAGAGCAGTTGCTGCTACTCCTTGTCACAGGATTAGCCAATGGCTCCCACTGCTCCCAGCAAAGCCTGTGAGAGTAGGGAGAAGATGAGAGAGCTGCTCCAGACGGGCACAGTACTGGATCAAGATCGGGCTCAGGTGAGAATACTTGGGACGAGGGGGTGATACCGATAATGAAACATTTTTTACCTTAATTCAGGGAATGCACTAGGCTTTACAACTACTTTAGGATTGACAGCGCTGGTCTTGGGCCCCCAAGTCCAGCGGCATCACATTGCACGCAAAAGGAGGGGGCCTTGCAGAGTTAAAGCGTTTATTACCCCAACATTTCATATTCCTGATATGTGCCTGCTGTACCGTGTACTTGTATGAAAAAGTATCCTGTCCTCTTTGTATTGCTTCCTGTGAATTCCCTTGTGTTCCTGTTAGTCCCTCTGCTTTCCTATTAAAATCTGACCACACTAAGCAGAAGAGCACACTGGTTAGTTCCCTTGCTATGCTGGAAACACGGTGTGCTCTCCTCCAATGATCAGACTTGTCCTGGCAAGTTGTGTTGCTGCTTCCCCTCCCACCAGCTCTTACACAGCTGAGAACAGAGGGAAGGTGATCACTTATAAAAAAGGGTGTGTACAATGCTCATATCCCCCCCCCCCAAAAAAAAGAAAAAGGGAAAACGGGAAAAATGGAAAACAAACAAAAATAATTACTGCTTGTAGCTTGTTGCTGACACACAAAATGGTAGCCCTAAAACAGACGGCTGGGTCTCTGAACTGTGAACACAGTAGCCCATTGCAATTCACAGTAATTTAGTGCAATATAGCACAGTAAAGCACTGTAAAGAAACAAACTCTACCTACACAGGCTGCCAGTTCTCTCTAAACTACTCTAACACACATTGGTGAATATCTACTGGGAACCCACCCTTTTATAGTGAGGGGGCTGATACATATTAGAGTTCCCATTATTGGCCATTCTAACCCTTCTGACCACAGTTGAAAGGTCAGGAAGGTCATTCTGGGTCCTTTATAATTCTTTATAACTCTCTCCAGCTAAATTTTGCCCTAGATTCACTAGAACCACAAACCTCATAACCTAACCAGGAGGAATGTCTTACTTTTAACCACTTGCTTACTGGGCACATAAACCCCCTTCCTGCCCAGGCGAAATTTCAGCTTTCGGCACTGTCACGATTTGAATGACAATTGCGCGGTCGTGCGACGTGGCTCCCAAACAAAATTGACGTCCTTTTTTTCCCACAAATAGAGATTTCTTTTGGTGGTATTTGATCACCTCTGCGGTTTTTATTTTTTGCGCTATAAACCAAAAAAGAGCGTCAATTTTGAGAAAAAACACGATTTTTTGATTTTTGCTATAATAAATATCCCAATTTTTTTTTTTTTAAACTACGTATTTTTTTCTCAGTTTAGGCCGATACGTATTCTTCTACATATTTTTGGTTAAAAAAAATCCCAATAAGCGTATAGTGATTGGTTTGCGCAAAAGTTATAGCGTCTACAAAATAGAGGATAGAATTCAGTTTTTTTTTGTTTTTTTACTAGTAATGGCGGTTATCTGCGATTTTTGTCAGGACTGCGATATTACGGCGGACACATCGGACACTTTTGACACATTTTTGGGACCATTCACATTTATACAGCGATTAGTGCTATAAATATGCACTGATTACTGTATAAATGTGACTGTCAGGGAAGGGGTTAACACTAGGGGGCGAGGAAGGGGTTAAATGTGTGCCCTATGAGTGATTCTTACTGGGGGAGGTGACCGATCTGTATCCCTATGTACAAGGGACACAGCATCGGTCTCCTCTCCCTGACAGGACGTGGATCTGTGTGTTTACACACACAGATCCACATCCTTGTCTGTGTACCGGCCAATCGCAGGTACCTGGCGGACATCGTGGCCGCCAGGCACGCGCATCGGCATATCAGTGATGCGACGGGCACGCGCGCGCGCCCCCCAGTGGCCGGAGGAGCGGAGGCCGTATAATGACTGCCTCCCGGCATTTTAGAACCACTTTGCGGCCGTCATTTGTCGTATGGCGGGCGCAAAGTGGTTAATTTTGGCACAGTGATAATGTAGCTGTCTTAGAAACATTAAAGCCATGGCTTGGCTCCACCAAAGAATCACAGTCCTAAGCATGAGAGAAAAATAGCGCTTAGGTAAGACCTTTCTAACCTGTCTTTATGCTAGAGTTGCCACCTAGCTGGTTTTAAACTAGACAATCCACTTTTTAGAAACCTTGTCTGGTTTAATGCCTCATACACACGACCATTTTTCCCGTCGGGAAAACTGCCATGGGAGCCTGTCCAGGAATCCCGGGATGTCGGCACCCCAGCCGGTCTTTTGATTGACTCTCGGGCCCTGCCACCGCCATTAATGGTAAGGGAAACCAGCAGTGAAGCTTTTCAGCTTCACAGTCGGTTCCCTACTGCGCATGCACGAAGCACGTTGCACTTTCTAACTGGCCCGGTTCTGTCACTGGGAAGTGGCAGAGGTACGCTGGACTGGTAAAGAGGGCATGGGCTCAGCAGTGTCTCTACTAAATGAAAAATACCTTGAAGAAGGTGTGTAGTAGTACAGCGTTTCTCAACTCCAGTCCTCAAGGCGCCCGAACAGGTCATGTTTTCAGGATTTCCCTCAGATGAAACTGCTGTGGTAATTACTGAGGCAGTGAAACAGATCAAATCACCTGTGCAAAATAATGGAAAACCTGAAAACATGACCTGTTTGGGCGCCTTGAGGACTGGAGTTGAGAAACACTGTAGTAGTAACACAGGACAGCATGTTTCAAAGAGGAACTCTGAACATTTACCTACTGCACACAGTGTACGGCTCATAATGTTTGATTTTCACACCTGGTCCCGGGCATAGAGAAAGGTACATCCACATTTAGAATATAATATAATATAAGAACCAAGTCCCATTTTTCCAATTATATTCTAAATTTATAGGATGTGGCACTTTTCTATTCATTTTGTATCCACAGTACTACTCTGTGGTGTGATACAAATTATTCATTTGACCCCCACATTCAGGGTGAGTAGGCCCCGCCCACAAATTGGCGTAGTCGGCCAACATACACTGTGTATGTACTTAAGGAAGTATGTCACGCACAAACAAGTGAAAACTGAGCTCTGGTGAAAGTTCATAAAAGATATGAAAAATGGATAAACATAAAAGGTGAAAGGACCACATAAATGAATACCTATGTAGCGGCCTCCTCTCTCCCCTCTCTTTTATCAGCTCGTCTGTCTCTTGTCTAGGGGTACTTTTAGAGGAGAGAGAGCGGGGTCACCACGCCAAGCCCTCACCACAGATGTTTGTGTGGTGGAAGCAAAGTTCTTGTTTTACCTTCGGGTCAGTGTTCTGCACCTGGAACCTCCAATGAGAGTTACCTTGAACAATGTCTGCCAGAACATGAGCCCCACACCATTAAAGTCCAACACTCCTTTATTCTTCTTGAATGAACATAATCAGTTAGACTCCCTTGTAGAACAGAACAGAAAAGGAGGTGTGGATGCGAGTAGGCCCAGACACAATGAACTCTCCACTTTCCTTCCTGAAAGTGGGCTGCGGTCTCCGAGCGAGGGGGGATTTCCTTCCAGGCGGTCTTCGATGGGAGGCTCACCTGTCACTGGCAATATGCTGCACCGGGTCTTCAAGTAAGTATCTCCCACCCGTCCATTACGCCTTCCGGATTCGGGTACCCACTCCCTGTGTTCCCTAGGACCTCCTTCCCTCGCGGAACTCAGTGGTGGGCACTGAGCTCCAGACCTCCTCCCGAGTACCTCACCCCAGGCTAAAGGTGCCTGGGATGGAACACGACCTCCGAACGTCCTCTAGGCCTAGACCCGCCTAGGGGACCGACACGAACCACCGCCCTCAGGCTGAAGGTGCCCGGGCTCAACTCCCTCCACCAAAAATGGCCGCCCCCTTTATACCCCCTCCCGACAAGCACGGCCGGTTCCCCGCCCCACCATACAACCGCTGAGAGAGACCAAAAGAGGTACGCCACCGCAACGATGACTCAACCCCGGGCCCAAAGTGACAGCGCCACCTGGTGGGCCCCAGGGAACCATACATCACAGTGTTCCCCACCAGATTCAAAAAATAGAAAGCATATACCCGCTACACTCTCCCCCTGGTGATTTGACACTGGTCCCCAGTGTCTGGAGCAAACTATGCCCTCAACAGCTGACATAGTCCAGTCCAGAAACCAACTATAAATTGTATAAAAATATGAATTTTTTGAAAAACTTGTTCAACTAAAGAAATTGTGTCTGAGCCTTACATAAAAGGGAAGGGAACAACAACATTTTTAACCATAACTGTAGAATCACATATTCACATTATGCTTTTTCTTTTTCCCACCCATCCTGACTAAGACTCACCCCATACTCAGTGGTCTTGATGGGATGCTCTCCTGCAGAGGGAAAAAAAGAAAGTTATCACACATAAACCCTGACACATATATTCGTGTAAGAGGAAAGAAACTTCTTCGTAAAGAAATCCCTTTTCTCCAAAGAGTGAGTGTGTGAAAATTGTTAACGTTGCGCAACACTGCCACCTGGTGACAGCGCCGCGGTAACTGCACTCGTGGAACTTTTCTTCTTCTCTTGAGCCCTATCTACCCCAGAGTCCATGATCTCTTGCTGGAAAAGTGAAGAACAACAGGAACAGTCATTCATCCCTCTGGGCAACAAGGACAACAGGCCCCAGAAAGTTCAGCAGCATACAAACAAGAACGGAGTCTTTTTCCTCCTACAAATAGAAACGGGGATGCGGCAGAACAAGTGGTTTCAAGTGCTGATCCATGGTCTCCAGCTGATACTCAACATCTTCCCCTTACTTACGCCGGATCAGCACCTTGTCCGCATGGATGTGCCGTCCCAACATCCACTCTGCCTTGCAGTCCTTAAAACGCTGAGAGGCCTTGGGAGAACACGCCAGGTACCTGCGGGCGTGTGGAATCTGAAGGTGAATCCACACAAAGTCATTGTACCAGCGCTCCTGGCAAACTTCCACCTCATACAACAACTCCTTGGACAAGTATGGGTACTCCCATCCATACTCTGCAGCAACCTTCTGACCAAATAGGCGTTGTAGTCTCGCCAGAGGAGGCATAGTGGCTCTGTCCCCTTCGCCAGGTAAAACTATTGAGTCCGGGGGGCGAGGGACCTTGATCACATCTGATCTGGGCATAGGTGCCCGCAACAATAGTCTCTTTTCCCTGGTCCTGGGTGTAGGTGACACCGGGGATGTAAGGGCAGGTTGGGAACGGGACCACTCTTCAGGCGCTGGTGCCTCCACCCGGGGTGTACTATCCCCTGTAGACATGGGTGGGTCCCTGGTTCTGCGGGATGAAGCAAGAGGTACTTTGTCCCAGCCCTTTTCTGCAAGCAGTTCATCAATAGCAACATCGTCTCCCATATCCGAGAGCGACTCCAGGTCAGAGGTGTCACACTCCTCCGCGGGCAGGTACCCTGTAGTGGAGACTGAGTTTTCACCTCTTCCCACACACCAAATCTCTCCGCCTGGCTTACCTTGGCCTTTACTTGAAGCAGGACGTCCGGAACTCTTATCGACAGATCCATCCGGGCCGGGTGTAAGCGGGCGAGACGGTCCACCACAACCGCTGGTCGGGGCTACCATAACGGTCTTTCTCTTCGGTGGTGGACACTGCGAGACAGTGGTGACCGAGTCAGCATCCTCGGATTTCTCCCGTTGTGTACTCACGACCTCCTCCGCGGTCGTTGCAGTGTGCGCAGGGATGGCTGTCAAAGCAGTGATTCCTCCTCTCTGAGTGGTGTTACCTGCAGCCCGGCCGGGGTAAATGGTTCTCGGCTTCTCAACCGCTGGATCCACTTTAAAAAGGAACTCCCCACAGGCCTCGCATCGCCCCGAACGGCTTCAGTTGGCACACCAGTCCCGAACAACCGGGACAAATCACACCCAGGGCCTCAACGTCAATGCACGAATACAGGGCGAATCGACCCCTTGGCTTTAGCCGGATCCCCGTATCTCTTACTGGAGCAGCAGCAGTCAGTGTCGTGGTAGAAGGATGAACCGGAATCCACTATGTATGTCCGAACATGGTGACCTGTTGCTGATCCATCGCACACTGCCAAGATTTTGCGCCAACGTCCCACGTGTAGTCCTTCACACGTATTGGACTCCTCCCCTTTGCTCCAGTTCGCGGGCTTTTCTTCTTTTCTGTTTCTGAGTCACGCCCACGAACTAAGCGGTGGGGGTGTGTCTGGTGGCGCAGTGCAATAGAAGCCCCCACGTGTACTACTTCACACGGCTGAGCTTCCCCCTTTTTCCACTCTTCTGCGCGGGCCTTTTCCTTCATTGGGTCATGTCCACGACTTCGAGCAGGGATGCACTTCGGCCAATGAAGGCCTGCCTACTCGTAACTCCTCCGGGCAGACACGTTCAATTCCGTGGTACACGAACACAATACCGGACCCGAGCCCCCACGTGTAGCGGCCTCCTCTCTCCCCTCTCTTTTATCAGCTCGTCTGTCTCTTGTCTAGGGGTACTTTTAGAGGAGAGAGAGCTGGGTCACCACGCCAAGCCCTCACCGCAGATGTTTGTGTGGTAGAAGCAAAGTTCTTGTTTTACCTTCGGGTCAGTGTTCTGCACCTGGAACCTCCAATGAGAGTTACCTTGAACAATGTCTGCCAGAAAATGAGCCCCACACCATTAAAGTCCAACACTTCTTTATTCTTCTTGAATGAACATACCGGTAATCAGTTAGACTCCCTTGTAGAACAGAACAGAAAAGGAGGTGTGGATGCGAGTAGGCCCAGACACAATGAACTCTCCACTTTCCTTCCTGAAAGTGGGCTGCGGTCTCCGAGCGAGGGGGGATTTCCTTCTAGGCGGACTCCGATGGGAGGCTCACCTGTCACTGGCAATATGCTGCACCGGATCTTCAAGTAAGTATCTCCCACCGTTCCATTACGCCTTCCGGATTCGGGTACCCACTCCCGGGGTTCCCTAGGACCTCCTTCCCTTGCGGAACTCAGTGGTGGGCACTGAGCTCCAGACCTCCTCCCGAGTACCTCACCCCAGGCTAAAGGTGCCTGGGATGGAACACGACCTCCGAACATCCTCTAGGCCTAGACCCGCCTAGGGGACCGACACGAACCAACACCCTCAGGCTGAAGGTGCCCGGGCTCGACTCCCTCCACCAAAAATGGCCGCCCCCTTTATACCCCCTCCCGACAAGCACGGCGGGTTCCCCGCCCCACCATACAACCGCTGAGAGAGACCAAAAGAGGTACGCCACCGCAACGATGACTCAACCCTGGGCCCAAAGTGACAGCGCCACCTGGTGGGCCCCAGGGAACCATACATCACAGTTTTCCCCACCAGATTAAAAAAATAGAAAGCATATACCCGCTACACCAACAACATGATAAATGTGCAGATACAGGGACTAAACCCCTGTTCTAAATGAATAAATATAAAACCTGCAAAAAATAGCACTCATATATGTAATAAAATAAAAAAATTGTCCAAATATAGTAAAATACGTGAAAAGTTGGAGCATAAGTTGCTGAATACTGTGACAACAAATTGCTGTAACAATACTACAATAATACTCCAAATCATTGAATATAACAACAATAAGAAAATCCGTTCCTTTAGGAGATTTCCAAAGAAAGTTCCAATGCAAAAAGGGATTGCTTCATATGAAGAAAAACAGGGGTTTTGTAGAGGAATGTGAAAAGGATAGTGCCCAAGGTAGATCCACCGACGATAGCGTAGAGAGGCTACATCCACCACGGTGAGTGTGAAATCAAGATGGGTACCTTACCGCAAAAGGTGGACCTCCACTGTGGCAAGGTCGGAAAAGCCTGCAGATATCACCCTCTGCGGGGTATTAATGCTGATCCTGGAGGTATCACGACTCCGAAATCCTGGTAATCCCTCTGCCTCTATTTGTGCTGTCTCATCCTCTGGGGGCTGATGTGGTCAAGTGTTTTGAAAAGACCCAACAGACCTCCGGTGTAGGTACCTTGCGGGAAGACACCAGCGCCGGTGTCTTCCCGCAAGGTACCTATAATTTTTTATTTTTTATTACATATATGAGTGATATTTTTTGCAGGTTTTATATATATTCATTTAGAACAGGGGTTCAGTCCCTGGTATCTGCACATTTATCAAGTTGTTGGTATTCATTTATGTGGTTCATTCACCTTTTATGTTTATCCATTTTTCATATCTTTTATGAACTTTCATCAGAGCTCTGTTTTCACATGTTTGTGCGCGACATACTTCCTTAAGTACATTTATCTTGATATGGTTTCACATATTTTTTATGTCGCAGCCTAGCTGTTATAAGCACGTTGTTCACTTTTTTCACATTAGCGCAGTATTACCCTTATTATTGATACACTGTGTATGCCCCACTTGATCAGTGCCAGAAGGTGCTGAGGGCCGAATTCCACCTCTGACTTGGCACACATTTTCTCCATGGGAAGTACTGACTTTCTTACACTTAACATCACATTCTAGTTATGGTGGACTTTATAATTCTTGTGGTAGTAGTGCTGACCATACTGCCAAAACCACCACCCAAATAGTGGGGAGGCACTTCTGCCTTCCTTATGGCTGTCTTTTGACTTGCTGACTGGCTGACTTGCATTTACATGCTCATCGCATGCATAGGGACATATTCTTCAAAATGTAAAATGTAATGTTTTAAAGGAGGCATATGTTTGTCCTCTTCACCTATACCACCCCCTCCTCCATGGAGGGTAGGGCATAACCCCCCCTTTTTTATTTTGTTTATTTATTTGTTTGTCTTGTTTCTCCCTCTCTCCTATCTCTCCCCTCTTTCTTCCCCTCTCAAATTTTTTCCTCTTTTATTCCGTTGATATCTTTCTATTACATCTCCAAGGTTGTCACGACTTTGGGGTAAATGTGGTGGTAGTTTGTGTTTTCTTCTTTTCGTTAATAAAAAATGGTGTCTGCCTTAGAAAACTGGTTATGCGGGGTGCAGAACCTCCCTTATCCTCTGTGGATTGATGCTACTCCCTACAGACAGTAGACCTTCCCTATATTACTGCGATATTTGCATCCTTGACTGTACTTGGGGGGGGGGGTCATTCTTACCTTTATATATATTATTAGGGTTGTCTGTATTTCCGCATGTTCGTCCTTCTTAAATAAAGAATAAAAAAAAAAAATACCCCCATATGAATGGACGTGTATACGTGAGCGCTGCCAGGTTCCCCCCCCCCCCCCTAACTGGAGTGAATTGGATCATGCTTTATTGTTTTTTTTGCCTTCTCTCAAATCAACTGTGGGTATATAATTTTGTATATGATGGTTTTATATATGTGTTTTTTTTTTGTTTTGTTTTTTAGATGGACTAGTGTCTTTTTTCAACCTGACTAACTATGTAACTATGTATAGCTGTAATGCATCTCAATGGACAAAAATACACTGAAGCTGTGGCTCCCAGACACCACAACAAGCATATTTTACTCTTTTACAAACATTTGCCTAGTGTACAGCTGTGTGCAAGAGCCCTAATATTGGAAGACATGCACTTGGCTTCAGTGGGGGACTTTTAAAGGCTAGGAACACCTTACATTATTTGTTTCGCTTTTTTATTTCACATGTTTTTTGGCTAGAAAGGAAGGGAAAGTTTCCTTTCTAAAAAAATTTGTGTACATTTCCCTTTATATAGTAAAAAATAAGGAATTTAGTGGTCATTAAATACCATCAAAACAAAGCTATGTCTAAAAAAAATGATATATATTAAACAAACTTGGGTGCAGTGTTGCATGAGGAGTAATTGTCAGTCAAACTATCATAGCACTAAAAACAAAAAAATGGTCTGGATGCAACTTGCTGGTATTGAAGTTGTTAAAGGGGTTGTAAAGAATTGTGTTTTTTCACCTTAAGGCATCCTATGCATTAAGGTGAAAAAACACCTGGCAATCACGGGCCCCCCAGCCCCCCATTTTACTTACCTGAGCCAGTTCACCGGCTCTGCGCGTCCCCGGCGTCCTCTGCTCCACGGAGTCTCGGCCTTGATTGGTTAGATTGATATAGCGCAGCCATTGGCTCCCGCTGCTGTCAATCAAATCCATTGATGCGGCTGCCGGGGGGCGGGGCAGAGTCATACACTATGGACGCCGACTGTATGACACAGGAGCGTGCCCGCAAGGTAACCCCCTCGGGAGAGACCTTCCCAGAGGGGGTTAGCTATTGCGGGGAGGAGCCCCGAGTGCTGCCGTGGGACCCCAGAACAGGAGGATCAGGGCCACTCTGTGCAAAACTAACTGCACAGTGGAGGTAAGTATGAAATGTTTGTTATTTAAAAAAAAAAAAAAACCTGAACCTTTACAACCACTTTAATACCTTGAACCTGTGTTGTATTATTGCTAATGCTACTGCACCTGTTTAGTAAACTGTAGTTACAGGCACGCTCTGTCTGATCTTTCGGCCGATTACCCATTTTGTTAAACTTGTAATTCATGAATGTTTAAAAGGCTGCTTGACTAGGGGCACGGATTGTTGCTCTGCGCTATCTTTTCCCGTGTGGGAGTGTTCCTTGCAGTTGGCATAAATTTCAACTAACAAATACCAGATCATTAATTACAATGGTTGGCAGGAAGGTATAACCTTAGTATGTGCCTTAGTATGTGCAGCAATATAGCTCCTCTCAGTGGTATTCTGGTTAATATGCAGGTAAAAAAAAAAAATGAATTCTTTGTTGATATAAACTTCAATAAAAAAGATTTTGCAAAAAAAAAAAAAAAAAAAAAAATTAATGCTTTGTATAGCGTGAATGTGTCTAATATAAGCTTGTTAGAAATGTAAAATAGATCACAATCACAAAGTAAAGTGTTTTTAAGGCCAGAACCGTTTTTTCGTTTTGTATAATTTAGGTAAGGGATTTAAATTGTGTTCTGTGCTTTGTGAATAGGAAAGCGAACACAGGGGGCGGAGACACATCAGCGCTGGTGTCAATTTTAGATGCAGCTATGGTGTAAACAGATGGAATTGAAGCAGGAAAAACAGCAATATAAACAGATTTTTTGTGAGCTGCCCTCTACTGTTAGCTACTATTATCACATTGTTATGTATAATTATGTCTGGGGGGGGTGGCTTAAAAAGAAAAAAAAAACAGAATGAGGAAGTGGAGATAGAGAATCTGACACCATGTAGGAGCTGCATTACTGCTATATTGTATTTTATCCAGACCAGAAGCAGAAACTATTAGGTAATTGTTCCTGTGTTTTAGCTGTTTAACTGTAGCTGCCCATCATAGGCGTGCGCACAGGGTGTGCCAGGTGTGCCTGGGCACACCCTAATAACCCTGTGCTGGGCAGCTTCCCCCTGCTGTTTGACTGAAGAGAAAGGGACTGGGGAATCTCTGTCCCTTTCTCTGTCTCAAAAATGAGACATCAGGGGTCTGTTTAGACTCCTGACATTCCACCAATGCCCCCCAATGGGGCTCCTAAAAATAATTGTAAAAACAATCATAAAAAATTATTGTAATAAATAATAAAAAAATATTTAAAAAATAAACTACTGACACCAATCTGTGCCCTTCTGACACCGTCCACTGCTCTACTGACACCAACCTCTGCTCTACCGACATTGTCCATTGCTATATAAATATATATTATACACGCGCATGTGTGTTTGAACTTTGGGGTGCACACGCTAATGCAACAGGCTGCGCACACCTATGCTGCCCATAACTTCTTGATCGGAATCTTAGTGACAGACAAGTCTCTGTCCGGTTGGTATGATCTTTTATGCACAGTGCCAAATAGCTTTGTTTGTGCTACTGTATATACGTAAACAATAATGGTCTTTCGTGCTACTAAAGAGTAAATGAAAAGCAGGTGAAGTGTATCGTGCTAAAAGCTGCAAAAACGAATTGTGTTCACTATACACACTAATAGAAATAAAAAAGGGGAGTGTTTTTGCGCTGAAAGCCAGCAGTTAAACTACATAAAGTGCAGAAAGCCAAATGCTACTATTAAATAAGGTGCTAGAATATTTGGGTCTATATTAATAGTCCTTAACCACTTAACGACCGCTCACTGTATATATACGTCGGCAGAATGGCACCGACAGGCACAATCACGTAGAGTGTACGTGATTGCCTTTGTACAGTTGGGGGGTCCAATCGGACCCCCCTTCTATACAGTGAGCGGTGGCTAAGTGTCCGGGAGCGTTCCGGGATGAGGGGGCAGCCATTCGTTTCTGGCCACCCCCTCGCGATCGCTCCCGGCGAATAGAAATGCCCCCTCTGTCTGTGTCAGACAGAGGGAGCAGGAGGAAGTGATGTCATCTCTGGTGCGGCGCTCACATATACCGAGCGCCGTACAAGAGAAGATATCAGGTCAGTGCACACAACACTACACTGACACCAGGACACATAGGGACATAAATCGCCCCCCAGGCCCCCCCAGACACCCCAGATCACCCCCCAGATCACCCCCCCAGCCCCCAGTCACAGTGTCACTGATTGCAGTGACCATTTATTTAGTGATCACTGCAATCAGTGACATTTGTGACTGTAAAAGTGTCACCAAAGTTTAGTCTTAGGTCCAGTGTAGCCCCCTAACCCCCCCTAATAAAGGTTTAACCCCCTGATCACCCCCCAGATAACCCTTTCACCCCCTATCACCACTGTCGCTTAGCGATCATTTTTCTGATCGCTGTCTTAGCGTCAGTGATGCCGATCGGCAGCCAGTAATTTTTTTTAGGTTCGCCGCAGGTTTTTATAGTGTCAGGTACCCCAATATATTATCTAATAAAGGTTTAACCCCCTTGATCACCCCCCAGGTAACCCTTTCACCCCCTATCACCACTATCACTAAGCGATCGTTTTTCTAAACGCTGTCTTAGTGTCTGTGATGCAGATCGGTAGCCGGTAATTTTTTTTAGGTTCGCCGCAGGTTTTTATAGCGTCAGGTACCCCAATATATTATCTAATAAAGGTTTAACCCCCTTGATCGCCCCCCAGGTAACCCTTTCACCCCCTATCACCACTGTCGCTAAGCAATTGTTTTTCTAAACGCTGTCTTAGTGTCGGTGATGCAGATCGTAGCCAGTAATTTTTTTTAGGTTCGCCGCATGTTTTTATAGCGTCAGGTACCCCAATATATTATCTAATAAAGGTTTAACCCCCTTGATCGCCTCCCAGGTAACCCTTTCACCCCCTATCACCACTGTCACTAAGCGATCGTTTTTCTAAACGCTGTCTTAGTGTCGGTGATGCAGATCGTAGCCAGTATTTTTTTTTAGGTTCGCCGCATGTTTTTATAGCGTCAGGTACCCCAATATATTATCTAATAAAGGTTTAACCCCCTTGATCGCCCCCCCAGGTAACCCTTTCACCCCCATCACCACTGTCGCTAAGCAATCGTTTTTCTAAACGCTGTCTTAGTGTCGGTGATGCAGATCGGTAGCTGGTAATTTTTTTTAGGTTCGCCGCAGGTTTTTATAGCGTCAGGTACCCCCATATATTATCTAATAAAGGTTTTAACCCCCTGATTGCCCCTAGTTAACCCTTTCACCAGTGATCACCATATAAGTGTTACGGGTGACGCTGGTTAGTTTGCTTTTTATAGTGTCAGGGCACCCGCCGTGTATATAACTCAATAAAGGTTTAACCCCCTGATCGCCCGGCGGGTGATATCAATTAGGTTTTAGCGTCAGAGAGGGTCTGCGTCACACCCCAGGCAGCGTCAGGTTAGTGCCAGTAACGCTAACACCCACGCGTGAAGCATACACCCCCCTTAGTGGTATAGTATCTGAACAGATCAATATCTGATCTGATCAGATCTATACTAGCGTCCCCAGCAGTTTAGGGTTCCCAAAAACGCAGTGTTAGCGGGATCAGCCCAGATACCTGCTGGCACCTGCGTTTTGCCCCTCCGTCCAGCCCAGGCCACCCAAGTGCAGTATCGATCGATCACTGTCACTTACAAAACAAAAACACACATAACTGCAGCGTTCGCAGAGACAGGCCTGATCCCTGCGACTCCAGTGCTGTAGGAGGTGATTTCACCACCACAGTTAAAAAAAAAAAAGCAAATATGCCGAAGCATTGGGGCAGCAGGGGCGGAGGAGCGATTTTGCTCCGAATGCCGCGTACATACGGTCGAAATTCCGACGGAGGCTTGCCCGTGGAAAAGTCCGACCATGTGTGTGCGGCATAACTTTTTTGCGGGAGGATGCCCCCATGCTTCGGCATATATAAATGGTGCGTGTATGCCCATCATTGGAAGTGGATGGATGAAGGGCGGTATTCTAATGGTGGGCATACCCACTGATCAATCTCTTTTTTCGTTCAGCCAACTGGCTGCATGAAATAAAAAGATTACAATACATGTCCAACAAGGACCAGCAACGTACTGGTATGTTGCTGGACTTTAAATGTTTATACCAGAATGATGCCTGCGGGTTTAGGTATCATCTTGGTATCATTCTTTTCAGCCTGCGGCCGGCTTTCATGTAAAAGCAATCCTAGCGGCTAATTAGCCTCTGGACTGCTTTTACAAGCAGTGGGAGGGAATGCCCCCCCCCCGGATATAAAAAGCGCCATTGGGAAATTGGGAAAGCATTTTATCACACCGATCTTGGTGTGGTCAGATGCTTTGAGGGCAGAGGAAAAATCTAGGGTCTAGAAGACCCCAGTTTTTTCAAAAAAAGAGTACCTGTCACTACCTATTGCTATCATAGGGGATATTTACATTCCCTGAGATAACAATAAAAATGATAAAAAAAAAAAATACTTGGAAGGAACAATTTAAAAATAAAATATAAAAGCAAAATTAATAATAAAAAAAAAATATAAAAAAAAAAAGCACCCCTGTCCTGCCCTGCTCTTGCCCAATGGCGAACGCAAGCGTCGGTCTGGCGTCATATGTAAACAGCAATTGCACCATGCATGTGAGGTATCACCGCGAAGGTCAGATCGAGGGCAATCATTTTAGCAGTAGACCTCCTCTGTAAATCTACTGGGGTAACCTGTAAAGGCTTTTAAAGGCTTTTAAAAATGTATGTAGTTTATCGCCAATGCGCGTTTGTGCGAAATTTTAAAGCATGTCGTGTTTGGTATCTATGTACTCGGCCTAAGATCAACTTTTTTATTTCATCAAACATTTGGGCAATATAGTGTGTTTTAGTGCATTAAAATTAAAAAAAGTGTATTTTTTAACCCAAAAAATGCGTTTGAAAAATCGCTGCGCAAATACTGTGTAGAAAAAAAAATGCAACACCCACCATTTTAATCTGTAGGGCCTTTGCTTTAAAAATATATATATAATGTTTGGGGGTTCAACATAATTTTCTTGCAAAAAAAAAAATGTTTTCATGTAAACAAAAAGTGTCAAAAAGGGCTTTGTCTTCAAGTGGTTAGAAGAGTGGATGTAAGCTTCCTAATGTTGTGTATAAAATGCCAGAACAGTTCAAAACCCCCCCAAATGACCCAATTTTGGAAAGTAGACACCCCAAGCTATATACTGAGAGGCATGTCGAGTCCATGGAATATTTTATATGTTGACACAAGTTGCGGAAAAACGACAATTTTTTTTTTTTTTTTTGCACAAAGTTGTCACTAAATGATATATTGCTCAAACATGCCATGGGCATATGTGGAATTACACCCCAAAATACATTCTGTTGCTTCTCCTGAGTACGCGGATACCACATGTGTGAGACTTTTTGGGAGCCTAGCCATGTACGGGACCCCAAAAACCAATCACCGCCTTCAGGCTTTCTAAGGGTGTCAATTTTTGATTTCACTTCTCACTGCCTATCACAGTTTCGGAGGCCATGGAATGCCCAGATAGCACAAAACCCCCCCAAATGACCCCATTTTGGAAAGTAGACACCCCAAGCTATTTGCTGAGAGGTATTGTGAGTATTTTGCAGATCTCGCTTTTTGTCACAAAGTTTTGAAAATTGAAAAAAAAAAAATATATATATATATATATTTTCTTTCTTCATTTTCAAAAACAAATGAGAGCTGTAAAATACTCGCCATTCCTCTCAGCAAATAGCTTGGGGTGTCTATATTCCAAAATGGGGTCATTTGGGGGGGTTTTGTGCGATTTTGGCATTTTATGGCCTTCGAAACTGTGATAGGTAGTGAGGAGTGAAATCAAAAATTTGTGCCTAGAAATCCTGAAGGCGGTGCTTGGTTTTCGGGGTCCCGTACGCGGCTAGGCTCCTAAAAAGTCCCACACATGTGGTATCCCCGTACTCAGGAGAAGCAGAAAAATGTATTTTGGGGTGTAATTCCACATATAACCATGGCATGTGTGAGCAATATATCATTTTGTGACAACTTTTTGTAATTTTTTTTTTTTTTGTCATTATTCAATCACTTGGGACAAAAAAAATTATATTCAATGGGCTCAACAGACCTCTCAGCAATTTCCTTGGGGTGTCTACTTTCTAAAATGGGGTCATTTGGGGGGGTTTTGTGCTATTTTGGCATTTTATGGCCTTCGAAACTGTGATAGGTAGTGAGGAGTGAAATCAAAAATTTGCGCCCTTAGAAATCCTGAAGGCGGTGCTTGGTTTCCGGGGTCCCGTACGTGGCTAGGCTCCTAAAAAGTCCCACACATGTGGTATCCCCGTACTCAGGAGAAGCAGCAAAATGTATTTTGGGGTGAAATTCCACATATAACCATGGCATGTGTGAGCAATATATCATTTAGTGACAACTTTTTGTAATTTTATTTTTTTTTTTTAGTCATTATTCAATCACTTGGGACAAAAAAATTAAAAATTCAATGGGCTCAACATGCCTCTCAGCAATTTCCTTGGGGTGTCTACTTTCCAAAATGGGGTCATTTGGGGGGGTTTTGTACTGCCCTGTCATTTTAGCACCTCAAGAAATGAGATAGGCAGTCATAAATTTAAAGCTGTGTAAATTTCAGAAAATGTACCCTAGTTTGTAAACTCTATAACTTTTGCGCAAACCAATAAATATACGCTTATTGACATTTTTTTTTACTAAAAACATGTGGCTGAATACATTTTGGCCTAAATGTATGACTACAATTGAGTTTATTCGATTTTTCTTATAACAAAAAGTAGAAAATATCATTTTTTTTCAAAATTTTCGGTCTTTTTCCGTTTATATCGCAAAAAATAAAAATCGCAGAGGCAATCAAATACCATTAAAAGAAAGCTCTATTTGTGGGAAGAAAAGGACGCAAATTTCGTTTGGGTACAACATTGCATGTCCGCACAATTTACAGTTAAAGCAGCGCAGTGCAAAATTCTGAATTCACCTCTGGTCCTCCAGCTACCAAATGGTCCGGGGCTTAAGTGGTTAATCCAATAATGAATAAAGTGCACAAATATAAAAGTGCAATACTTATATATAGATAAGTGAATAGTGGTATAAAAACATAAATAATAAAGTGCACCAGTGCTATCTATATATATATATGAACCACGACAATGCTATATATACATTTAAATAAATTAATAGTGAAAAATAAAAATAAAAATAAAAATGAAAAGTAAAAAATAGTCCGTGTTCAAAAGTCCTTAAATGTGAATGTTCAAACAAAATGAACTGATCCTCTGCTGAATAGAAGGATAGAAATATCTCTAATATGTCCATACAGTGGTCTCAAAGGACTTTTGAACACGGCCTATTTTTTACTTTTCATTTTTATTTTTATTTTTATTTTTCACTATTAATTTATTTAAATGTATATATAGCATTGTCGTGGTTCATATATATATAGATAGCACTGATGCACTTTATTATTTATGTTTTTATACCACTATTCACTTATCTATATATAAGTATTGCACTTTTATATTTGTGCACTTTATTCATTATTGGATTAAGGACTATTAATATAGACCCAAATATTCTAGCACCTTATTTAATAGTAGCATTTGGCTTTCTGCACTTTATGTAGTTTAACTGCTGGCTTTCAGCGCAAAAACACTCCCCTTTTTTATGTATATACGTAGTGGCCACCATCCTGTATATAATATTAGTGGGCGAACCTGTTTATTGCATGAGAGTTTATAGGCAGCTCCTGTTATTTTAGTTATATGCATGTAGCACCCTGATGTTTAGGCAGGGTTGCTATTAAATTTATCTGCCAAGTGATAGTTGCCTTGGCCAATTGTTAGGAGGTCAATTGATTTTGCCCTAATTTTGGAATTGCTGCACTTATCACTTCTGTCACCAGATTTCCGGGTGTCTGGGGACATTAGATAAGACAAGGGAATTGAAAGGACAGATTAGGAATGAATGGAAAGTCTCAGCCAATGGGCAGGAATTTTCCCTTGGCCTGCTGGGTGAACCTATTTATTTGGGTGGAGTCAGGTGATCGGGGTTCTGTGCCACCTGGACGGCTGTCTGGGCGGATGTGTGTCGTATTGCCACGGGCTGCTAGGCCAGAAACCTAAGGCCTATCCTAGGGACATCTGGCTGCTAGGCTATCTGCGAGCCTATCCAGAAGTACTGCAGGGTTGGGACTGCGGGCTTGTAGTCCAACCAGAAGTAACGGTTCGCCTGGCCGGGGAACCAGTCGTGGTCGGAGGTAGAGTGGAAGCTGTCGCCACAAAGTGACGATCCACCTTGTTATCGGAGACCACAGTGAGTGAGCTGAGGCCATTACCAGAGCAGACTTCTCGCCAACCGGGGACGGCGAAGAAGTGGGAAAGCATCAGCAAGTGCCAAGTTAGGAACCCAGGTGACGCTTGTGGAGTGCCAGGCCAGGAACCTAACGTGTCAGCAGGGGTGAAGCTTGAGAAGTATCTGTGAGTACCAAGCCAGAGACCCAGCAGTGAAGCGGGAGTGACACTTGAGGAAGATACTAAGTGCTACCGTGAAAGAGCTTAGGGGATCCAGTGGCTAGTGGATCTGAAGTCTAGTGAGAGAGACTGGGAGCTCGTTGAGTGAAGACCCACAGTGAGTGAGTGTGGGGTAAAGAGAACTGTTCGTATTGCAGATAGTTAGAATACCTTTACTGTTAGTAACAGCTACAAGATTGTTGCCATAGGAGACAGCAGTCCTACCTATACAGAAGTGATGTCTAGCTTGAGGCCTTCACCTGTATAGCTGTCTACATATAGAAGTCTCAGAGTCTGCCAATTTACATTGCATCTACCTAAGGGTGTCCTGGCCTTAATCCTCTTTCCAACAGTTCTGTTTAAGAGACAGTAAATCTCTTTGCACTCAAAAAGTGTCTAGCGCCCACCTGTTCATCTTGCCTTGTAACCCACTCTACACTGAAGGATGTCAGCTGTCCTTAACTCTGGAGGTCACCATTGGGCTTCAGGGGCCCTGGGACTTTGCTACATGCAGCTCCTGTTATTTTACGTAACACTGTCCCTTCTGGTCTGGGATTCTATAGCTAGTTTTTACATAGCAGGGGTGTTTTATTGGAAAAGTTCAATACAATAGAATTCAATCAAAGAGCATTGACATGGTGAGCATAAAACAAAAGGGAATGAAGAAATTCCAGATCCAAAAATAGTACAGCATATAAACAAAGTATCCAAGTAAAACAATCCTAACCACACATTGAGCAGTACTGTGTCACATGTAATTCACAGGTAAAAACCAGGGCTCATTGAACCCGCAGCAAGAGATATGGTGGGAGGGAGGGGCGGGGGAGAAGAGGGGGGAAGCAGGAGCAGAATGTCTCACAATATATCTTCCATAGGTGTGGAGCCCTAGAATCGAAAGTGAGCTCCATTATAAAACTACTACTGTGACTTCCAGGGGAGCCACACCCTACTACGAAGTCCAGGGGAGCCACACCAGCTAGTTTTAGCTTAGGGCTCGATAACCAGCTTAGGCTAGAGCTAGGTTAGGCATCTGACAGCCACCTTTGGTAGCTGGAGGTCTGGTTGTATGTCAGATTGGAAACTACTAGGAGGGAACTAAAGCACAGAGCAGTTCCAGTGCCACCCCACAGTTTCCCTGTGTGAGAAGATGCATTCCAGGCTGGTTGGACAACAGTTGGAGGATCTCCCCATCACCGCTGATCTTGTCTTCACATCTTTGCACAAAGACGGATGCCTCATCATGATCATCCTCAGGGGCACCTGCAACTTAAACAATCAACCTGGTGGTATCTCTAATAATAACTATATACCCGGGTATATGTGCACAATTCCACCAGGACCGTTGTTGGGACCTTTGCTGTTAATACCTGTTTGTACTTTGGATGTATGTATTTGGGCCTTGCCGTTACCTGTCTATTCACCATATCCGCCATAGGGGTCCCATTGAAGAGATGTTCACAGATGTCTGCACCAAACATTTAGTCTCTTTTTCAATGGTTTTATTAAAGAATGTCAATTAGAGGGATGGAGGGTTAGGGGAGATTCAGGTACCTTGCTTTGTGGATCAAGGGTACTTCTTTGATCCAGAGGACAAACAGTTTCCACACTGGATCTAGCAACCACCGGATAGGCCTCTCTCCCTGACCTAGCAGCCGGTGCGGTGCTCGGTCCAAAGTCTCTGCCACAGACTTGATGAAGGTAATGGAGTCATTGTCCAGTCCTCTGCCACAGGACGGTGTAACCACACACTTTGCACAGTTCAAAAGACACAGCTACACAGTACCAGTTTCTTTCAGCCAGCCGGCAGCACTGTGAGGTAGATTTGGTCAGGATGCGTCCCCCAATTGAGTCTCCAGGCTCTTCTTGAGATACCAGCCCTTTTGCTCGGTCCTCTCTGAGAAAAGTCCTCCCCTGGTTTCTCCAATTGCTCGGCTTCTTCCCGCAGGCAAGACAGCACCGGACCACCCCTGGACCAAAAGGCCCCAGAAGCTCCTGGGCCTACTATCAGTAACGGAGGCTCGGGCCAGCAGGCCCTGAGGCAGAAAAGCTGCTTCGACACACCATAGGCCAGGAGGGCCATCAGGTCAGAGAGCCCGGAAAACGGTGTCTGTCCCTTAAGTACCCTCTCCCAGAATGAACAGCGGGTGAACCACTCCCACTGGGCTGTTTCTGGGTAAAGAGCTACGCAATACATCCAGCCTGCTGCATTTCCAACCTTGACCTGTGGTGACAGCGACACCTACAGTCAAGTGGAAAATGCGCAACACAGCTGGACTGGAACAGAAACCAGGAATTTAACACAATCATTCTGAGCCAAACTACAGCTCAGATAACTTAAATTTACATATAGCGCCTACTCAATAGGAGCAGGGCGCTACACATATATAAAGTTTATTGCTTTCATACTGGTGTGCTGGTGCTGGTATACTTATGGTTAATGTTAAACTGTATGCTGGTTGCAGTAGTTCTTTCATACCTCCCAACTTTCTGAGATGGGAATCAGGGACACCTATTAAGCAAAAGTATGTAGGCATATGACAAACCCTCTGCCATGCCCCCTTAAAGGAGACATGTACAAAAGAAAATGATTGGTAAAACCCACAAGTGCTTTTTTACCACTATTATTCCTTATTCCTGGATGAAAGGTTTAGCACTGGAAAACACATTTTGAAAGATAAAAAGTGCATTTTATATAGAACTATATAGATCGGACCAAAATGAGGGACAAATGAGGAGGAAAGAGGGACTTTTTTTTTCGAATGAGGACCAGTCCCTTGAAATCAGGGACAGTTGGGAGCTCTGGTTCTTTTGCTCCCAATTACTTTGAGTAGATTACTGATTAATTTCCCAGGAAGGGAAATGTGGCATGGCCACATTTATTATCAAACACATTCTACCACTTATGCCCTGTACACACGATCGGATTTCCGATGGAATAAAATCCAATGGAATTTTCTGTCGGAATTCCGATGAAGATGACTTCCATCAGTCTTGCATACACACCATCAGTCCAAAACGCCGTGACGTACAACACGTACGACGGCACTATAAATGGGAAGTTCAACTCCAATAGCGCCACCCTTTGGGCTGCTTTTGCTGATTTTGTGTTACCGCGTGTTAGTAAAAGTTTGGTGTTAGCCGATTCGCGCTTTTCAATCTCCGTGCTTTTCAGTCTGTTACAGCATGATAAATGTGCTATCTCCATTACGAACGCTAGTTTTACCAGAACGAGCGCTCCCGTCTTCTAATTTAGTCTGAGCATGCATGGATTTTTCTCCGATGGAGTTCCACACAGACGATCGGAATTTCCTATCGTTTTTTTTTCCATCGGAAAAATTTAAAACATGTTCTATTTCTTAACACCGATGGAAAAAAGTCAGATGGGGCCCACACTCGATTGTTTTTTACGATGAAAAAAGTCCATCAGACTTTTTTCATCGGAAAAAACGATCGTGTGTACAGGGCATTAGCGAAGGTTCTGGTTCTCTTATTTAGCTACAGGTTTAGCGCAATATCCAGTTTGGAGAGAGTAATTTCTCATCACCCCCCCAAAAAAGAGGGCTACAGTTGCTAAATCAAGTGCAGGAAAAAAAAAGAATTACTGCTTAGGTCCTATTAGTGTATATTATAGGTTATCAGTTACCATTAAAACAAAGGCATACTTTGCACTTGTTGCTAATGGTGGCCATACACACTTCAATAAATGATCAATTTCCTTTCAACTACTTCAGTTTAGGGAGAGTGGATTTTGATTGATTGTTATTGTATGTTATCGATTGCATCTCTGTTTCCACCACGTAATCTCATATTCTGATCAATCAAAATCTGATTGTTTTCTTGAACAATGTAACTTAGTGCTGCCAATCAACGCAAAACAATTGATCATTTTCCACCTTGGCTGACTCACTCAGTTTCATTGAATCAGAAGGGAAGTTATGACTATTCGATTGTATGCAGATTCAATAATTTTGATAGAATCATCTATTGATCTCATTAAAAAATAGAAGCACTTGTGGCCGGTATTAGGGCTCATGCACATGGCCTATGAGGGCCACACCGCCCAGATCAACGTATTTCTTTGGTGGGTATGGCCAGGTGTTTCCAGTTCACTGCAGACATGTGTAAATCAAAGACAGGCTGACACGTCCACATGTGAGCCCCATGACACAAACCGTGGGGAGAAATGCAGAATGATGTGGGAATATTTCCCCTGTAAGTTTTCTCAGAGACTGTCAAATAGTAAAGCAAGCAAGGAGAACTGTCCTGATCTGGGCTTTGCTACATTGTGAGTCACTAAAACAAAACAAAACGGTTCAGTTGGGACTCAGGAGTGGCTCTGGATGGAGGAGGAGTGGAGGGATCGATGATGTTGAGAATTCTAAATGCAAAAGTGCATCCTCAGGGGATTTGGGATCCTCAGCTTTCTCAGAATCCCAAGCAAAGGCCTAATAACATTACTTTCACAATGGTAAAGCATCCAGAAGCTGACGTCTTAAAGTGAAGCTAAACAATATCCTTATCCCCCCAAAAATAAAAGATAAAAGTCCATTACTTAAAGCGGAGTTCCACCCAAATTTGGAACTTCCGCTAAATCCACTCCTCGCCCCCTTACATGCCACATTTGGCATGTAATTTTTTTTTGGGGGGGGGTGGGGGCTTCAGTAGGAGTGGGACTTCCTGTCCCACTTCCTCCTTCCGCCCTGGGGTCGCCTAGGCGATACGTCATATCGCCTTCTGCCGGCCCCTCCATGTAGGCGATCGCCTGGGACGTGACAGGTCCCAGGCGATCGCCTGTCCACTCAGAGAGCGCTGCGCCGTTCGCGCATGCGCAGTGAGTGCCCGGCCGTGAAGCCGAAAGCTGTCACGGCCGGGTGCCCACACTATGAATGGAGGCGCCGGCGGAGAAGGGGGGGAGAGGAGCGGAGCTCCGGGCGGCACGTCGCTGGACAGTGGAACAGGTAAGTGTATGTTTATTAAAAGCCAGCAGCTACACTTTTTGTGGCTGCTGACTTTTAATAAACATAAAATAAGGCTGGAACTCCCCTTTATGACCCAGTAATCCAGTTTATTCAATCGGTTCTTTGCAGCCTTGTAACTTCCTCTGTGGGCTACCTATCCTCTCCTTTTTCCTCTTACTCCTGTACAATCATGTGCACTGCTCTCTGCACCCTACAAACCTTACAGTCCATAGTCTATCCCAGGAGGGAACAAAAGGGGATGGCTACATTCCTACATATGATGAGACCATGGGGAACGAACGTAGCCACCCTCTAACAGGAAGTCAGATAATAGCTGCGTCAGCGCTATATAAGTACCTGTAATAAATAATGAAATGGGTCAAAACAAGGAATTTGGAGATTTGGAGGGGACTGAGAGCAAAAGAAGGTAGCTTTTTGAGTTAGGAATAGACTTTTTAACCACTTCACGACCACCCTATAGCAGTTTTTACTGCTACAGGGCGGCTGCTGTGTGCATGATCACGTTACGTATATAGACGTGATCCCGCACTACTGGGTAGCGGGCGTGAATCACAGCACATAATCACAGCGGGAGCCAATCAGCGGGTACTCAATGTCCACCGGCACTCGGCAATCATTAGTTACAGAGGCAGAATGGCAGGTTTTGTTTTATAGCAGAAAGTAAAAAGAAAAATATTTTTTTTTTTAAATTGTCAGTTGTTTTGTTTATAGCGCAAAAAATAAAAAACTCAGAGGTGATCAAATACCACCAAAAGAAAGCTCTATTTGTGGGGGGAAAAAGGACATACATTTGTTTTGGGTACAGTGTCGCACGACGGCGCAATTGTCAGTTAAAATAACGCAGTGCTGTTTCGCAAAAAATGGCCTGGTCATGAAGAGGGGTAAATCTTCCGGAGCTGAAGTGGTTAAACAGGAGTTTAGTATCACTTTAAGTAAGTTACTTTTTTTTTTTAATCCAGCCATTTTACATGGGGGAAAGGGGGCTAAAAAGTAGCCAGGCTCCACTTTAATAAAGTCTGTTCACATATATGGTAACTGTGTATCTGTATATACAGTAAATAACAAATCCACTTCATTCTAAGTTGTGGTTGTAGTATGCTGAATCACAGAATGAAAGATATCCTTCTCTTTTATATTCCACGTAGTCCTCTCAGTTTAGTAGTATTTGTTAATAGCCTGGAGGTGGCACTGTTGCTGCCTTAAGATATGTTGCCTCCATAACTCTTGTATAATTATTGAGATCTATCTGTATGTATGCCCAAGGCCAGTACTTTCATGAGTACACTGAATACACCCTGCAGAGCAAGCATATTTACTAATTTGCACAGCCTAATCTTTCCTATTAGACCTCATGTATAGTAAGTACAGAATGTTTATTTATGACTATATACACTGGGTATAGAAAAGAATCACCCTCCTTTAAAATAATCATTTTTTTTTGCTTTGCAGCCTAAAATGAAGACAGACACTGTTTTTGTTTTATCCAGCTGTATTTTCTAGTGCAACTTATAACATCCAAGTGAAAGATATAACACCAATATGTCAGAATGTTGTTGTTTTTTAATTCAAAAACAATATTACTGAGTTGGAAAAAGGATTACCCCCTTGTGTCAGTATTTTGTTGAACCACCTTTTATTTTAATTACAGACTTTAGTCTGTTGGGATATGTCTCTACTAACTCTTCACATCTAGACTTTGGAATATTTGCCCACTCTTCTCAGCAGAATTTGATGGTGACCGTTTGTGGACTGCAGTCTTCAAGTCATTCCACAGATTTTTAATGGGGTTTAAGTCTGGGCTCTGGTAAGGCCATGCAAGGACATTCACCTTTTTCTCCTTCAACCACTGTGTGGTCATTTTTGCTGTGTGCTTTGGGTCATTGTCATGTTGGAAGGTAAAGCTTCTTCCTATTGACAACTTTCTGGAAGAGGGCAGCAGATTTTCCTCAAGAATTTGATGGTATTTTGCCCCATCCATTTTCCTTCTATCCTGACAAGTGCTCCAGTCCCTGCTGCAGAGAAACACCCCATAACAGGATATTACCCCCTATATGCTTTACTGTAAGAATGGTGTGTAGCGGGGTCCCCTTTAAGGCCCGGGACTACGTTACCCAGAACCCTGTTCGGCACCCAGAGTGCAGTTAGCCATCGCAGAGACTCATGGGAGGGGTTATTTAAGGAGGAGGCGAGGCGGAGCTCGGTCTCTTTGGGACACCGCGCTGCAAGCAAGAGTCTCTTCCTGTGCGGATCTGCTGCAGTGCAAGGCCTGAAGCCTGGGCCTTGCGCAACTTCCAAAGAGCCTTCCACCCCACTGCGGAGCCTGGGTGGCATCTGACTTGTCGAGTGAGGACATCAGTTGGATCGGGGACCCGATCGTTGCAGACGCTGTGTGCGGATACACAGCAGGGTGGACGTTCCGGACTGGGATTGCGTCCGGAGTGGTGAGCGGGCACCTGCCCAGACCAATAGACTGTGCCATGTTCAGGCCTATAGACTGCATAGGCCCACAGTTTCGTTATTTGCTGTTCCCCGGGGGGACCGGTAGCAGGACAGAGTTGAAGTGTCCCCCCCAGTATAGTGTTCCAAGTTATTGCCTGGTTGTGGATTACAAAGTACTATTCATCAAGTGCACCACCGAAAGCGTGCATGCGAAGAAATCCCTATAGGAGGTGACTGAGATTTACTCCATGTCAGGCCTGACCGGGGTGGGAAGTTAAGATATTGTTTAGTGCGCCATAGGGCGCGCATACCATAATAGCTACACGTGGTGAAGTACTGCGCAGCGCCATTATTGTATGCTGTATTGATTTCTGCAGGGCTCTGCTAGCCAATTGTATGTGTTGTGTTCTGCCTATGCTACCTTTAATATAAGAGTAAACTGTTATATTTAATCTCTTGCATCAGTGTGTTGTCTTACTGCTAAGAGATTATTCTTTGCAATACTAATTGAATGTGATATAAATATAACCCCTAGACTAGCTGTGCCAGAGTGGGTCGAGCAGATTGCTAGGGGTTGGTGGTGCTGTACACAGGGCCCGAAAACAAATCCAGCAGCTCTCTTAACTGGGGGTAGCGCTACACGTGGGGGCTCTCGAGTCCGGGATCCTGTTGCAGCAAGTAACGCGCCAAAAGTACCAGCATGGACCCACTAGAAGTAGGACAGTGGTGTAAAACGGCCGGCACAGATCCAGCCGGGATAGTAGTCATAGAACGCCCAGGGATCTGGCAAGAAGAAGCGGTGAAGCAGCTAGTGATGTCACTGTCACCGTATCAGAAAGCATGGGTGGTGGATGTCAGGACGAATTCCTCACTGACCCACGCATTAGTAGAGTGGAAGGACGGAGTCCCAGAACATTTCAAGAATCCAAGTGTAGTAGCTATAGATGATCAGACTTATAGCCTAATACACGCGCTGGCGCTCAAGCCAGGAGGACGGTCTCAGACACCGAAACTATCTCCATCACCCACCCCAAAAGCAGAAAGACAGGTGAAAAGGGGAAGTCCCGGGTCGCGATCTACCACTCTCGGCGCAGAGTTGTGCGCAGTCCTGGGGGAACTTGTGGCCCAGTGTAAGAAACATCCTACAGATTACCAAATGTCAGGATACAGAAAACTTTGAATATTCTCAGGAAGGAAACCTGTACCCTCGGGTGAAGAGGGGTTCGAGGAGTGGTTAGACGGTGCCACTCAGGCCCTAGAAGAATGGGAAGTCCCAGACCACAGAAAGAAGCAGAGAATTGCTGAGAGCTTGAAGGGGCCTGCTCTAGAGGCCATACGCAACCTCAAGATGAGTAAGACAGACTGTAATGCACAGGACTATCTGGACATCCTGCAGAATGTGTTCGGTGGAACAGAGAAAATCACTGAGCTCACTTATCAGCTGGAGCACTGCTACCAGAAGGAAGGAGAGAAGCTGTCAGAGTTCATGAGGCGCCTGGATAAGATCCTGCATAAGATGATTCTTAAGAAGGGGATTGACCCACAGAAGGTGGATGAGGCCCGTGTTCAACAGGTGATGAGAGGATCTCAGCCCCTGGATCCCATTGCATTGGCGCTACGCACAAGACAGGACAGGAAGAGCCTGGAGTACCCTGACTTGATCCGAGTAGTCAGAGAGGAAGAAGCTATGTTTGAGCAAGGAAGAACCAACCAGTTGAGTCGGTAAATCCTCCTCTGGTGATGGTCAGGACGGCCATGACCCTGGAAAGAGACTCAGAGGTGGATACCTTGAAGTCGCAGATGTCCCAGGTATTGGGGATACTGACCTCCCTGATGGAAAAGAAGTCAAGGGAACCGGAGAGGGAAAGTCCGAGGAGGGAGCTGTTTCCAAATACCTCCGCACCCGCATCCCTACAAGATTGGGGGGACATGACTTGTTTCAACTGCGGAGGGGTTGGTCATGCGGCCAAAGTATGTACCAGTCCAAAGAAAAAAAAGATGAATAGCCGCAAGCCGCCGGAAAACTTCAGCGGGCCCTGGTGAAGGAGTCAACCGGGTGCCCAGCATCTCCAGTGAGCTCCAAACAGAAAAGAGTGGAACAGAAGACCCCTCAGAAGAAACGCAAAGTTCCTCAGAAGGAACGCACCCCAAAGAAAGAGAGTAGTGTCCCTCAGCGGGTAGTTACACCCATCAAAAGGAGGGAGATCAATGCATACCAGGCCCAGGAGAGGCTTAAGTCCAAAGAGAAATGGAAGAAAGAAAGTCAAAAGGGAAAATGCAAAGATCAAAAGAAAGAGACCCCTACGAAGCGATATCCAGAGAAGCTGGTGGGTCCCTCCCCGATAGTACCAGTTCAAGTGGAGGGAGTCTACACAAGAGCTATATTGGATACTGGGGCGCAAGTGACCCTGTTGTACCGGGACTTTTATGACAAGCATTTAAGTCACCTACCCATCCAGAAGATTGAAGAGTTGGAGATATGGGAATTGGGACAGAGAGTTTCCCTTATGATGGCTATCTGCCTATAAAACTGACTTTTGACCCGTCCATAGCCGGGAAGGCTGAAGTGTTCGACACCTTAGCTGTGGTGTGCCCCCGACCGCCTAGAGCTAACAAGAGTTCCCTGATAATAGGGACAAACACGGATCTGGTCCGAAGACTTCTGGCCCCTCTGACAAGAAGGAAAGACCCCACAGTCACTGAGATCCACCCAATGTTGAAGACAGCCTACCAACGACTGATCTTGGAACAGAAGGCCCCGGAAGAGGGGGTAGGGAAGGTCTGGAGGCTGGGAAGAAGGGGAATAGTGCTGCAGCCCGGTGAAGTAACCTGCTTGAAAGCCACAGTGAAACTCACTTGGGAGCAGCCTGGCCCTTTTGTCATGTTGGAACCCGACCCAAGGGAAGAACATTCGGGCTTAGAAGTAGTCCCACAAGTGGTCCCGGTGAGGGCCCTGAAGAAGGCTCATTGTAAAGTGCCTGTGAGCGTCAGAAATACCACGGATGGTCCCATGGAAATCCCAGCTAGGCTGTTACTGGGCCGGGTGAGCCCAGCTACCCCAGTTGCTTCGCCAGATGTGGAGAAGACAGATGGAGAAAGTACTGTGTGGGAGAAACTTTCCATGGAGAATCCAAATCTGCCCAGGGCTTGGAAAGAGAGAGCCAAGGCCCAGTTGACCAGGTGGGAAAGGATCTTTTCCCAAGATGAATTAGATGTGGGGTGTGCTAGGAGTGCCACCCACCGGATCCGCCTCCAGGAAGACAACCCCTTCAGGGAAAGGGTTAGGTGGGTTCCGTTAGCAGACCTCGAAGACTTGAGGGAGCAGCTCGCCAAGCTCAAGCGAACAGGGGTGATTTGAGAATCTAGAAGTCCCTATGCCTCCCGTATAGTGGTGGTCCGGAAGAAGAATGGGTCACTGAGGCTGTGCATAGACTATAGGACCCTCAACAGGAGAACCATACCGGATCAATATACCACTCCAAGGATAGAGGATGCCCTACAGAGCTTGTCTGGAGCCAAGTGGTTCAGTGTTATGGACCTCAAGAGCGGGTACTATCAGATCCCGATGCATCCAGAAGACAAAGAGAAGACGGCTTTCATAACCCCGGTGGGGTTCTTTGAATTCAACCGAATGCCTCAAGGTCTGTCTGGAGCTCCAGCCACCTTCCAACGTCTCATGGAGAAGACTGTGGGAGATATGAACCTCATCGAAGTCCTCGTATACTTGGATGACATCATTGTCTTCGGAAGAACCTTGGAAGAGCATGAGGAGAGACTGGAGAAAGTTTTGAAGAGACTGAGTGAGGAAGGACTCAAGTTCTCACCTGAAAAGTGCCAATTCTATCAGTCATCAGTCAGCTATCTAGGGCACATAGTGTCTGAAGATGGGGTAGCCACATACCCCGCAAAATTGGAGGCAGTCACCTCCTGGCCCAGGCCCACCACTGTGACAGAGCTCAGATACTTTCTTGGGTTCTGTTCCTATTACAGGAGGTTTGTGGAGGGGTTTGCTCGGATAGCCAGGCCTCTGAATGAGCTGCTAAAGATGGAGGGGGAAGAGGATGACACAGGCCCCAGAAAGCCAGGGGAGTCAGTCAAGGACCAGTGGAACGAGAAGTGCGAGAATGCCTTTCAGATGTTGAAGAAGACATTAACCACTGCCCCTGTCCTGGCCTACGCAGACCCTAAGAAGCCTTATGAACTTCATGTAGATGCCAGTCATGATGGTTTGGGAGGAGTGCTGTACCAGGAGCATGAAGAGCAACTAATGCCTGTTGCGTATGTGAGCAGAAGTCTGACTCCCTCCGAAAAGAACTATCCCACCCATAAGTTGGAGTTCCTGGCCCTTAAGTGGGCGGTAGTTGACAAACTTAGAGACTATTTATATGGGGTGGAATTCACAGTGAAAACAGACAACAACCCCCTCACCTATCTCTTCACCACAGCAAAGTTGGATGCCACAGGACATAGGTGGCTGGCGGTGCTGTCTGCCTTCGACTTCGGCCTGAAGTACAGACCTGGGGCTGGAAACCGAGATGCAGACGCTTTGTCTACAAGATCTCACGTCCCCACTTGCGGTACAGAAGACTGGGCCCAAGTGGCACCCGACGGGGTGCGGGCCCTCTGTCAAGGAGCTGAACTCCAAGTCAGTGGCGGCTCAAGAGCAGAAGAGATAGGGGTTACCATAGTAGGAGTTCCCAAGCAATACTGTGGAGTAACCCAACTGGGGGAAGATAACTTACCAAAACTGTCTAAGAAGGAGCTGAGATCTGACCAATTGGAAGACCCCATGGGGAGATTGGTCATGGAGGCCCTGGAGAATCAGGACCCGAACAGACTCTCACGCCACCCTTCAAAGGAAGCTCGCCTGTTGAGGAAAGAGTGGGACAAGTTACAGGTGCATCAGGGAGTGGTCTACCGAAGGGGCCCCTCTGATGACCTAGAAGACAAATGGCAACTGTTCTTGCCTTAGAAGTACCGAGAGACAGTCCTGGTTGCCCTGCACGACAACCATGGCCACCTAGGGGCGGAAAGGACTTTCCAACTCGTTAGGGACCGTTTCTATTGGCCCTGCATGAGGGCTGAAGTTGAAGAATACTGCCACTCATGTGCACAATGCATCCAGAGAAAGACTTTACCTCATCAAGCTGCCCCAATGGGCCATCTGCAAAGTCAAAGCCCACTTGACCTGGTATGCATTGATTTTCTCTGCCTCGAACCCGACCTGAGTGGACTAGGAAATGTTCTGGTAGTAACCGACCATTTCACCCGGTATGCCCAGGCCTTTCCAACCAAGGACCAGAAGGCTTCCACCGTGGCCAAAGTGCTGATGGAGAAATACTTTGTACATTATGGGCTACCACAACGGCTCCATTCAGATCAGGGAAGGGATTTTGAAAGTCGATTGATCCGGAAACTCCTGGATTCTTTGGGGATGAAGAAGACAGGAACTACCCCCTATCATCCACAAGGTGATGCTCAGCCGGAGAGGTTCAACCGAACCCTGCTCAACATGCTGGGGACCCTAAGTAGTGAAAAGAAGCAACATTGGAGCAACCACATAGCGGCAGTTGTGCATGCATACAACAGCACCACCAGTGATGCTACAGGGTACTCACCCTATCGACTTATGTTCGGGAGAGAAGCAAGATTACTCGTAGATCTGGTCTTTGGCACTTCCATAGACCATTGTTCTGCTGCTTCCCACAAGGGATATGTCGATAGGCTCAGACGCAATTTGAAATTGGCCTATGAACAGGCCCAGGCGGCCTCAGAGCAAAGGGGGGCCCGCAACAAGAAAAAATTTGACTTAAAAGTTAGGATCCAGGATCTACAACCTGGAGACAGAGTTGTCATGTACCTGGGTGTATTTGAACCGGGATCTTCCTGGTCCCAAAGCTGCAGCCTTACCTGTTGCGCTACTGAGCAGATCTGGACTTTTGGAAATGTCCTCTCAGTGTTAAACATTACCTTGGACTCACTAGCCCCACCTGCTGCCAACTGTGGACAATTTTCAATCAAAGCAGCCCTTAAAAAGGAAGTGATGCTATCTCTCAGCGCCCGTTTGTGTGGAATAGCTCCCTGGGTGTTGTGACTGCTTTTTGATCCTGATTTTCGTGTTGAACTTCTGCCTGAATTCCTGACTACTCTCCAGCCTGCTGATTTTGTACTTCACTGCCAGCTCGTGTATGACCTTTGCCTGCCTGACCACTCTCTGGATTTCGATCGTGTACCATTTTGCCTGATCTGTTGCCAACCTAATCTGCCTGACTACGTTTTCGCCTGAATCCTCAGCACACAAGTTCCACTTCGGACACTACCTATCACAGGTACCTTACAAGAGTGTTGTTGCGGAATTTGGGGATCCCTGGAAAACACAAACTTGCAAACAGATGGAGACCTGAACCTTATGTTGTTTGCAAAAGACTGCCGGGCCTACCCGTTTACAGACTTAAACCAGAAGGGAAGGTGGGACCCTTGAAGACCTGGCATCAGAAGCACCTACTTCCACTAGCGGAGGCAGTTCGGATACCCCCTGTGACGGATTCCCCTGAGCCAATTTCCATCCTGGATACTCCCAGACCGAACACTCGGTCCCAGACCCCTCAGATTGGGGATACAGAGACCTCGGAGATGAGTGAAGATGAGGGAGAAGAACTTGACTGGCTTTGGCCTTCACAGGCCCCAGGAACCTCTGCTATTGATCTTCCACCTGAAGAAGACACTATAGATCAGACGCTGAATGCAGAAGCTACTGAGTTCATTCCATCCAGTCCTTGTTCAGGTTCTTGGGAGAGTGCTTGTGACTTACCCCCAGAAGAAGATCCAAGGGAGTCCCTGTACCTC
Source organism: Rana muscosa (assembly GCA_029206835.1). Classification (NCBI taxonomy): domain Eukaryota; kingdom Metazoa; phylum Chordata; class Amphibia; order Anura; family Ranidae; genus Rana; species Rana muscosa. The sequence continues at coordinate 174,315,250 of CM055122.1, read as the reverse complement.
CCTGCCCCGGAGTCCAGTGCTCCCGAACCAGAAGTAATTCCTGAGTTGGTTCCAGAGGAGGAACCTGTTCTAACAGAGAGCCCAAGAGGACAGAGGAAGCGAAGAGCCATAAAGCCTCCTAGAAGATTAGCTTACCCACAGATGAGGAGAAGTGCGGAAGACACTGTAGTTACTGCCAGAAGGAGTATGGAAAAGCCTGACCCTCCCACTGTTCATTTAGTGGGAGGCAACCCCAGCTCACTCTCTGGCACAGTTAGGCAGGACACTAGTGATGGTGTGACCTGTGGGCAGGGGAGTTCACCGCCTTGGTTTTGGTGGGAATTTCCTCTGCCAACATCATACGAAGCTTTGATTGATGTTGTACGTTCTGTGATCTAAGTTTATGTTATCTTTGGGGACCAAAGAGTTTAAGTGGGGGGAGTGTGTAGCGGGGTCTCCTTTAAGGCCCGGGACTACGTTACCCAGAACCCTGTTCGGCACCCAGAGTGCAGTTAGCCATCGCAGAGACTCATGGGAGGGGTTATTTAAGGAGGAGGCGAGGCGGAGCTCGGTCTCTTTGGGACAACGTGCTGCAAGCAAGAGTCTCTTCCTGTGCGGATCTGCTGCAGTGCAAGGCCTGAAGCCTGGGCTTTGCCCAACTTCCAAAGAGCCTTCCACCCCACTGCGGAGCCTGGGTGGCATCTGACTTTTCGAGTGAGGACATCAGTTGGATCGGGGACCCGATCGTTGCAGACGCTGTGTGCGGATACCCTGCAGGGTGGACGTTCCGGACTGGGATCGCATCCGGAGTGGTGAGCGGGCACCTGCCCAGACCAATAGACTGTGCCGTGTTCAGGCCTATAGACTGCATAGGCCCACAGTTTCGTTATTTGCTGTTCCCCGGGGGGACCGGTAGCAGGACAGAGTTGAAGTGTCCCCCCCAGTATAGTGTTCCAAGTTATTGCCTGGTTGTGGATTACAAAGTACTATTCATCAAGTGCACCACCGAAAGCTGGCATGCGAAGAAATCCCTATAGGAGGTGACTGAGATTTACTCCATGTCAGGCCTGACCGGGGTGGGAAGTTAAGATATTTTTTAGTGCGCCATAGGGCGCGCGTACCATAATAGCTACACGTGGTGAAGTACTGCCCAGCGCCATTATTGTATGCTGTATTGATTTCTGCAGGGCTCTGCTAGCCAATTGTATGTGTTGTGTTCTGCCTATGCTTCCTTTAATATAAGAGTAAACTGTTATATTTAATCTCTTGCCTCAGTGTGTTGTCTTACTGCTAAGAGATTATTCCTCGCAATACTAATTGAATGTGATATAAATATAACCCCTAGACTAGCTATGCCAGAGTGGGTCGAGCAGATTGCTGGGGGTTGGTGGTGCTGTACACAGGGCTCGAAAACAAATCCAGCGGCTCTCTTAACTGGGGGTAGCGCTACACGTGTTATTTGGATGGTGAGCTGTATTGGATTTCTGTCAGACATATCGTTTGGTGTTGAGTAGACATGTGCGATTCGTTTCGTAATGAATGGATTTTCGTACGAATTTGTTAGTATTCGTACATTCGGACCAATTCGAACATCCGAATAGCTGAAAGAACCAAAATACGAAAATTACGTAATTACGAATAAGCAAAAGAACGAATGCTCGAAAATACAAACTTACGATTGGACTAAAATACGAAACACCGAAAAAGCAAAAGAACTAAAATGACAACTATAACGAATGATTTGCATTCCGTATTTTCAATCCTTTGTCTGTTCGTAATTTCGTATGTTCGTATTTCATTTGTGTGTTTGTAAATTTGTTTCTTTGTCTGTTCGCAATTTCGTGTTCTCGAATCATTCTTTCGAATGGGCAGTGTAGTTAGTGATGTATCTTACATAATATCTTACCCAATCAGCTTATCTCTTTTGTGTCTGAGTCACAATGCATTCCTGAATCTTTTTATATTCAGTTGAGGAGGAGACTGAGTCAGGTCTCGTGACTGAGGGAGTGGACTGGGAGTAAGTACAGGACTTATTAGAAGCCGCATGTTGAAAACGAAACTAAAACACGAGATTGCGAATGACCGCAATGTATTTACGAAAGTACGAATCCATTTGAAGCACGGTAGTAGACACGAATCAACGAAAACAAAACAATGTTACGAATCAACGTAAAAGGCAATCTCACATAAGTAACAACAATTACTAAATTACAAGTAGTGTACCGAATAAACGAAAATTATTATCTAACAAAATTACGAATTTTGAATCAACGAAAATAAATTAAACAGAATTACGAATCATTCAGTATCAACGAAAATTAAACTGTTACGAAAGTACGAACGAGTCCGAATATGAAAATTTGCGTCTTACGAAATTACGAATCTTTACAAATCTACGGAAACAAGACGAAACTAACAAAACGAAACAAACATTTTTGTTGTGCACATGTCTAGTGTTGAGGCCAAATAAATCAATATTAGTCTCATCTGACCATAACACATAACACCTTTTTCCATGTGGCCTCAGAATCTTCAAGGTGCGTTTAAGGTGGTCAGATGAGGTTAAAATTGAATTATTTGGCCAAAAGCCAATCAGGAGTGTCAGTCCCTGGAGAGCCAAGGTCCTCATGGACATCGCTGGATCGAGAGAGGGCTCAGGTAAATATTTGTGGGGGCTGGAGGGGCTGCTGCACGCAGAAGTTTTTTTTACCTTCATGCATAGCAGTAGCTTCTTTCTTATATCATGAAGGTAAAAAACATTGTACCTTTACAACCACTTTAACCGCTTCAGCCCCGGACCATTTTGGTGGTCAAAGACCAGGCCACTTTTTGCGATTCAGCACTGCGCCGCTTTAACTGACAATTGCGCGGTCGTGCGACGTAGCTCCCAAACAAAATTGACGTCCTTTTTTTCCCACAAATACAGCTTTCTTTTGGTGGTATTTGATCACGTCTGCGGTTTTTATTTTTTGCGCTATAAACAAAAAAAGAGCAAAAATGTTGAAAATAATTCAATATGTGAACATTATGGCAGACACATCGGACACTTTTGACACCATTTTGGGACCATTGTCATTTTTACAGCGATCAGTGCTATAAAAATGCACTGATTACTGTAAAAATTACACTGGCAGTGAAGGGGTTAACCACTAGGTAGCGCTGCAGGGGTTAAGTCAGTACTAGGGAGTGATTCTTACTGTTAGGGGGCGTGGCTACACGTGACACATCACTGATGACCGTTCCCGATTACGGGGAACGGTCTTCAGTGACAGTGTCACTAGGCAGAATAGGGGAATGCCTTGTTGTTTTTATTTTTTGCTCTATAAACAAAAAAAGACCGACAATTAAAAAAACAATATTCTTTTACTTTTTGCTATATCCCCAAAAAATATCAAAAAAAAATAAAAATTTCCTCAGTTTAGGCCGATATGTATTCTTCTACATATTTTTGGTAAAAAAAATTGCGATAAGCATATATTGATTGGTTTGTGCAAAAGTTATAGCGTCTACAAAATAGGGGATCGTTTTAAAGCATTTTTATTAATATTTTTATCATGACTGCGACATTATGGCGGACACATCAGACACTTTTGATGCTGTTTTGGGACCATTGTCATTTATACAGCGATCAGTGCTATAAAAATGCACTGGTTACTCTGTAAATGACACTGGCAGTAAAGGGGTTAACCATTAGGGGGCGAGGAAGGGGTTAAGTGTGTCCTAGGGAGTGATTCTAACTGTGTGGGGGCTGGGCTACCAGTGAAATGACACTGAGCACTGCTCCCGATCACAGGGAGCAGTAGATCAGTGTCCTGTCACAAGGCAGAACAGGGAAATGCCTTGTTTACACAGGCATCCCCCTGTTCTGCAGCTCCGTGACACGAGTCCGCGAGTCCCATGGGCACGGTCAAGGAGCTCGCGGCAGGGGCGCGCGCGCGCCCGCACGGCACGAAATTCGAAGCGACGTGCAGATACGTTGTTTTACGCAGCCGTGCCATTCTGCCGACGTATAAGTGCGTGAGTCGGTCGGCAAGTGGTTAAATAGTGATATTTGAAAAAGTCCTCAGTGCTGTGATTTCTTTACACACTTTTGATATAAATCCTTCCCCCAGACTGACAGTGCTGCCGCCTGCTGTGCCTCCAGTGCTCATTCGTCCAGAGTTGTGCCTCATTAAGGCTCCATTCAAATAGGCGTTTTGAATCACAGGTGGAATTGCTGCGATTCTGCCCACGATTTCCATTTGTGGTGTTAAAATGGTAAATCGTACATCAGCGTGTTCAGGTGCTATTTATTTCAATGCACTTAAAAATGTTCTGCGACTCTTCTTCCTTTGTCGGTTGACAAATCACGATGTAGTCGTGCAAATAAAACTGCCTGACGTGTGTCGCCCACAAGAAGTTTTATATGTGTTTGAAGGTGTGTTACTGGACAGATCACCAGGTGAAAACAGGGAAAAAGCCAAAGGAAAGAAAACTGATGCAGCCACCACATCTAATGATTGCTAAGCTGCAATATATTACATTTTTGGTTTTGGGTTTAATACCACTTTAAGTCTTATATTTAGTTAACCACTTGCCGACCGCCGCACGGCGATGTACGTCGACAGAATGGGGCGTACTTGTACGTCCCTTTAAATTTGCCGCCCAGCGGGCGTGCGCCCGCCGAGTGCCTCGTGAGTGCGGCTGCGGGTCCCAGGAACTCGATGTTCCCGGGCGATTGTGGTCGGCAAGGGCAGAACAGGGGAATGCCTTTGTAAACAAGCCAACCGCAGAGGTGCTCAAATACCACCAAAAGAAAGCTCTATTTGTGGGGAAAAAAAGGACGTCAATTTTGTTTGGGAGCCACATCGCACGACCGCGCAATTATCAGTTAAATCGACGCAGTGCCGAATCGCAAAAAAAGGCCCGGTCATTGGGCAGCCAAATCCTCCAGGGCTGAAGTGGTTAAACACACTATCACTTATCACACTATGTAGTGACTTATGGGACTATTTTTCATATTTTTTTTTATGGTATTTCCAATGTTCTTTAAATTTTCTCATAATGTTTAATCGAGTTATGTTATCGCACTGTACTGTACAATTTTAGGAGGTAATATTGTGTAGCGCTGCACCAGTTGGTTATTATATACTAGCAGATTTAGCCACACTAAGAAATTGAAGCCAAACTCCAGCTCACAATTAATGAACAGTTACAGCAAACAGTTTTTTTCCTTTTGGGATAAAGGTTTTGCATGAATAAATAAAAACTGATAATTTTAATCACCTCTGCCAGTGCTAAGGGGTTTATTTCATCCATGTAAATGTATACATTCTGATGGAGAGCATGTGCTTTTGAAAATCAATAGACTTTCTGGCTGGATCACCAGATGAAAACAAAAGAAAGAAAGCCTAAAAAATAAACTAATACAGCCAATACATTTTAACCTCTTCCCATCCGGCCCATTGTACATTGACGGCCACAAGGTGGCTCTACAATGTCGGGAGGCCGTCTATTGACAGCCTTGGGCTGCGCCACTGGAGGGCGCGCCGCGTCACTCAGGTGCCGATGCGCGTACCTGGCGGCCGCGGTGTCCGCCAGGCACCCGCGATCGGCAGTTACAGAGCCAGGACCGTGGATCTGTGTGTGTAAACACACAGATCCACGTCCTGTCAGGAAGAGGGGATGGATGGTGTGTCCCTTCTACATAGGGACAACCATCGGTCCCCTCCCCCAGTCAATCCCCTCCTCCCACAGTAAGAATCACCTAGCAGGGCACACATTTAACCCCTTGATCGCCCCCTAGTGTTAACCCTTTCCCTGCCAGTCACATTTATACAGTAATCAGTGCATTTTTATAGCACTAATCACTGTTCAAATGTGAATGGTCCCAAAAATGTGTCAAAAGTGTCCGATGTGTCCGATGTGTCTGCCGTAATATCCTGCCAAAAATCGAAGATAACCGCCATTACTAGTAAAAAAAAAAAAAAATAGAAAAAAAATTCATAATTCTATCCCCTATTTCGGGCATCACTAAATGGCGGCCCGTGGTCCGCGTCCGGCCCGAGCTGCTGCTCTTTCTGGACCGCCACGATCGCGCCATTTAGTCGCTGCTTTTGTCCCCAACCTCCTCCGCTATCAATAGCATGGTAGAGAGGAGCGGACGGTGGGAGTTGGGACAATTCTGGACTGGGGGCAGGACCAGAGAGGTAGCTGGCTGCCACGTTATTAGGGAGGTAATTGGCTGCTAGGAGGCGGTCCTAGCAGCCAATCACCAGTTCGCTGAAAAGTCAACCCGGGGCGGCTCCGTTGTGGTTCGCTGCTCCTGCGCAGTACAGGGGGGTCATTACCTGCTGGGGGGACCTTTTTCGGCAGGACACCCGCGCCCCGCCCACTGCTGCTGTGCCTTCACTTGAGGATTGTCCCGCCTCCTGCTCTCCGCTCTGTGAAAGATACAGAAGGAGAGGGAAGGGAGGAAAATATATGTAAATGTGAAGGATGGGGAGCGGGGGAATGGGGGCCTGTGCTGTGTGGGGGGATATGTGATGGGGCAATACTGTGTGGGGGGATATGTGATGGGGCAATACTGTGTGGGGGGATATGTGATGGGGCAATACTGTGTGTGGTGATATGTGATGGGGCAATACTGTGTGGGGGGATATGTGATGGGGCAATACTGTGTGGGGGGATATGTGATGGGGCAATACTGTGTGGGGGGATATGTGATGGGGCAATACTGTGTGTGGGGGATATGTGATGGGGCAATACTGTGTGGGGGATATGTGATGGGGCAATACTGTGTGGGGGGATATGTGATGGGGCAATACTGTGTGGGGGTGATATGTGATGGGGCAATACTGTGTGGGGGGATATATGATGGGGCAATACTGTATGGGGGATATGTGATGGGGCAATACTGTGTGGGGGGATATGTGAAGGGGGGCATTAATGTGTGGGGGGATATGTGAAGTGGGCAATACTGTGTGGGGTGATATGTGAAGGGGGCAGGGCTGTGGTGGGGAAGATGTGAAGGGGACAAGCATCTGCGCACAAAATGAGGTGCTGCACAGAAAACGTGTAGTAGGGGTACCATTGACTCTTAAATGCACTGAAATGCAATGTGCAATTTCCTGCACATGGAAATTGCATGGTACAAACGCACCATGCAGTTTCCATGCGGCTGCATTTTTAAAAAGATGCCAGGACCTTTTCCCAGCAGAAAACGCAGGCACAGCAGCCCATTCAAAGGAATGGAGTGTCATGATGTAAAGAATCTGAGTTATCGCACAAAACTGCGATTCGGACCTCGGCTGGAAGAAAATTTTACTAATCGGACCTCCATGAATTTTAATTCAATACCCCTGCCCTATTTTGTAGACGCTATAACTTTTGCGCAAACCATTCACTATACCCTTTTTGCAATTTTTTTTACCAAAAATATGTAGAAGAATACGTATCGGCCTAAACTGAGAAAAACATTTTATTTATTTTTTTAAATTGGGATATTTATTATAGCAAAAAGTAAAAAATATTGTGTTTTTTTTCAAAATTGTCGCTCTTTTTTTGTTTATAGCGCAAAAAATAAAAACCGCAGAGGTGATCAAATACCACCAAAAGAAAGCTCTATTTGTGGGGAAAAAAAGACGTCAATTTTGTTTGGGAGCCACGTCGCACGACCGCGCAATTGTCATTTAAAGCGTGACAGTGCCGAAAGCTGAAATTTCGCCTGGGCAGGAAGAGGGTATATGTGCCCAATAAGGAAGCGGTTAATATCTTCATATTACAAATGCAGTGTCTGCAAATCAAAATCATCTCCAGACATCCTAACAAGCCTGTAATGAGATGCTACAGACAGTGTCTGGTTATGTTCATTATACTGTATGATGTCACAGGGTGGTGTGAGTACACAATGTGCACAGGAACTTGTGGAGTCTCCCTTTTCACATTAGAGAAGATAAAGCTTAGAGCACCCGTTTAACTTTCTATCTGCCCTATTTGATTTTTTCTTAGTTCTAAAATCATTCTCTTTGCCTGAAATGCTAACTATGCCTTTATGTTAATCACTTGCCTACTGGATACTTTTACCTCCTTCCAATTTTCATCTTTTAGCGCTGTCACACTTTGAATGACAATTGCGTTTTCATGCAACACTGTACTCACATGACATTTTTATAATTTTTTCAAAAAAATAGAGCTTTATTTGGCAGTATTTAATCAGCACTGAGTTTTATTTTACTAAACAAACAAAAGAAGACCGAAAATTTTGAAAAAAAAAAACAAAACATTTTTTATGGTTTGTTATAAAATTTTGCAAACATCTAAATTTTCTCCTTCACTGATGTGCGCTAAAGAGGCTGCACTAATGTGCACTGATAGGCTGCACAAATAAGCTGCACTGATGAGGTGGCACTGATAGGTGGCACTGATGGGCACTGATAAAGCGGCACTGGTGAAGTACTGATGAGGCTGCACTGATAGGTTGCGCTGATGGGCACTGATAGGTGGCACTGAGGGGCTCTGATAGGCAGCACTGAAGGGCACTGATAGGCAGCGCTGATAGGGAGGAACTGATGGGCACTGATAAGTGGTACTGATGGGCACTGATAGGCACTGGTATGTGTCACTTTAACACAAGCCGGTTATCGGTTCTCTTCTTCTCACCTCAAGCCGCTGTCAGCGTGAGGAAAGAAAAGCCAATAACCGGCTTGTGTTTACATCTATGATCAGCTATGATTGAACACAGCTGATCACGTGGTAAAGGGGCGCTATGATTGTCCCTTTACCCCGATCACAGAGCGTGCTGCCCACGCATCGCAGGGGGCATGCAGGCAGCGCGATCATGGGTGGACGTCCATGTACGCCCTCCCGGAAAAATAAGCCCACGCTGTAGCCGTCTTTCGGCTATAGCACGGACAGGAAGTGGTTAATATAGCTGTTCGCAAATTTTGCTCTTATTTTGTGTATTTTGTTGTGTTTGAGACAATAAGACAATATTACAATACAATACAATAAAAGACAGTATTACAATAAAGTCAATGATACAATCCACAGCTTGCTGACATTATATTATGCCCTGTGTCTAGTAATAGTTAGTCACATTCAACTAGACTTGCTTGGAAATGTTGAAGATGTTTTGCTGCCATCATGTTCACGTCACAAGTCTCCCCTGCCATTTTGTCATAAGAAGGCATAGCCACAGTGACCTTTCCCCCATCCGTCCTTTGGTTTATACATCACACAAACTTTTAGATGATGCCAGAACCTCCTTATCAGATCCTTAAGGGATAGAGGCAGATCCTTTCATGCCTATTAGCCGAATCCACATTTCCCTCTGGAAACTCAAATAAATATGTCAGACTCAACAAGCCTGAGTACCTGGAGTTGTAACAGACACCCTGTTGTTAATAGCTCAGCTGGGGGGGGGGGTCAATACACATTCCTGATTAACTGATTATTAGCAAAGACTTCAAACCTTCAGTATATGTCATAACTCATAAAATAACAAAACAGCCATAGTATGGACATATTTATTTTTCTCAGTTAATTTGTAACATTTCAAGTCCAAACATCTCTATTGTAGACGTTGTGATGAACCAATGGAACCCCTTAACCTCCCAAGTAAAGTAGACATCTGAAACCTGTCATATTTATAATCATTGTGAAGCAAATTTCAAGCTGGACAATAATATGCATGTTGGCTGACGGTAAACAGTAAATATTCAGAGATATGAATACTTATAGAAAACTGTTAGCTATAGAAAAGCGATACTAGTGGTGGGTGAATGTGCTGCACACCCCAAATGGTTATGAAAAGGAATATTTTCCCCGGGGGGCTTTGTATTGCAGCAAGAAGTAATGCAATAGTGCATGTGTCAAAAACGTATTGTTTATTTAAAAAGATTTACCACAGGGGGAGCATTTGTGGAGTACAAAAACAGAAACACCTAATGGATAAAGTAGAGCATATACATCACAATAAATATAATACAGCCGTGAAGGTACAAATACAATGACATAACATAAAAATGACATCAATATTCTATAATAAATGAAACCCCGACGTGTTTCAACCTTGTCAGGAAGGTCATCTTCAGGGGGAAAAGAGGAGATGCTCTGAAATGAAAGCATTGTGTAGGTGATATTGTTATGGAAAACAAAAGCCCTATCAACAACGGAACATCTACAATATATAATCTTTGTATTACTAAGTATAATTACCAAAAAACGGCTGGAGGAAGAAACCTCCCCCTGTGTAGAGTTTTAAAACCAAACATCGGTCCCCGTGGCTGCGGCCGGCACCCAAAGCAGCCCACGTGGGAGGGGGGGGTCAGTGTAGAAAACAGCCCGACTGCAGGTGAACGAAAAGACTCCAGGCTTGCGGAGGTCGCACTGGTGCCCCACACATACCAAGGTGAGGGGGGGCGGGAGAGAGAGGACAGGGGAGCAGGGGCAAAGGCCAAGAGCATGAAGCCAAACCAGGCGCCCATTGCTGTAAAGATATGATGGTCAAAAGAAATGTTAGAATAAGTATTCGTATATTCATGACTTCAAGATGTAGTGAGGTGTGCAGTGTGTGGTGTGATGGCAAAATGTGAAAAAAGGGTATGAATAGATGAATGTGTGTGTGAGTGCTGTATAAAAACAGAAGGTGTAGTGAAAAATACAGGGAATATGAAAAGGTGTATGTGAGGTAGGAATATGATGAGGAGTGTATGATGAGAGAAAAGTGTGTGTGAAAAAACCTGGAGGAACTCCATGTGTGATATTGAATGAGAGGATGTGTAATGTGTGAAATGTGAGTGAAATGTTAAACATGCAAAGAGAGTAAAAGAAAATATATAATAATGAAAAAAATGGAAAATAATAAAATGTGAAAAATTAAAATAAAAAATGAATAGATAAAAAATGTATAAATAACAAATAAAGCAATACATTTACCTGAAGTGTTTAATAAAATGAGAGGTGATTACTTGAGTCCTGGGAGGAGATAGTAACAGGTTTGCTAAAGAAGACCCATGGGGGATTCCAAAGTACATGTGGTGGAAAATGCCTAGTACCCTAAGGATCCAGGGAAAATAAGAAGGTACATACTGTTATAGTCTAATAAGAAACAGAGCTCCGGTAAGTGGCCATATATGGGGTAGGGCATTTACTTACTTACTTACAACCATACCCCATATATGGGCACTTACCGGAGCTCTGTTTCTTTTACACACACTTTTCTCTCATCATACACTCCTCATCATATTCCTACCTCACATACACCTTTTCATATTCCCTGTATTTTTAACTACACCTTCTGTTTTTATACAGCACTCACACACACATTCATCTATTCATACCCTTTTTTCACATTTTGCCTTCACACCACACACTGCACACCTCATGAATATACGAATACTTATTCTAAAACTCTACACAGGGGGAGGTTTCTTCCTCCAGCCGTTTTTTGGTAATTATACTTAGTAATACAAAGATTATATATTGTAGATGTTCCATTGTTGATAGGGCTTTTGTTTTCCATAACAATATGACCTACACGATGCTTTCATTTCAGAGCATCTCCTCTTTTCCCCCTGAAGATGACCTTCCTGACAAGGTCAAAACGCGTCAGGTTTAATTTATTATAGAATATTGATGTCATTTTTATGTCATGTCATTGTATTTGTACCTTCACGGCTGTATTATATTTATTGTGATGTATATGCTCTACTTTATCCATTAGGAGTTTCTGTTTTTGTACTCCACAAATGCTCTCCCTGTGGTAAATCTTTTTAAATAAACAATACATTTTTAACACATGCACTATTGCATTACTTCTTGCTGCAATACAAAGCCCCCCGGGGTAAATCTTCCTTTTCACTTATAGAAAACTGTACCTAGGATACAGTCATAAACACAGTGACATCCCAAGGCCATGCCTCAGCTGCTTTTTGGTTAAATGGTCTCTCACAACACCCCCTTAATATCAGAGAAAAGGAGATTGCTCCCACAGTTGACAGCTCTCATTAACATGATCAGACCAAGGAACACCTGTCAAGTTGCATGAGAGCCAATGTACCATCTGCTCATTGACTGAAGTCTGCTGAAACCAGAACATTGCTAAGTATTCTCACCCTCAACTTTTTTTTATTTCTCTGTTGCATTGTTATTTTTTGCCTTCTTTGTGCAGCGCTACCCCCGGAGGAGCCGCTTAATGTATATTTGGTTCTGCACTCTGCCTCGCAACCCTAAGAACAGTCCCAAACCCTCTGGCACACCTAATCCGCAGTATTACTACAAAACACAGCAATAGAGAAGAAACACTGCTGTGGTAAACCAGAAGGTATGTTTACTGAGACAAAAGTGACACAAAAAAATATATAGCATAAACGTGTATGCCAGATTAAAATCTTAGTTTAAGTGCCAAAATGCTCTTAATGATTCAGGGAAGCACAGTGCAGTTAAACACAACAGAACCTCAGTTCACACTATTGATACCTATGTGAACAGGTAAAAGAGAGGCAGAGGACCGACCCCTTTAAGCTGTGTCAAACCTCTCCTCCCTGTACCTAAACCCACAGGCCCACAACTAGGCAAATAACAAACATTCAGTAGGAACCTTTTAAGCAGAGTCCAGCTACCTGAAGCATCACCTTTAGGCCCTTTTCACACTGAGGTGTATTTCAGGCGTTTTAGCGCTAAAAATAGCGCATAAATAACGCCTGAAATACTCCTGCCCCAGCATTCTCAATGTGAAAGCCCGAGGGCTTTCACACTGAGACGATGCTCTGGCGGGAGAAAAAAAAATCTCCTGCAAGCCGCATCTTTGGAGCGGTGAAGGAGCGGTGTGTATACCGCTCCTTTACCACTCCTTCCAATTGAAATCAATGGGACACTGCGGTAATACCGCCCGCAGGCGGTATTAACCCTTTTTTGGTCGCTAGCGGGTTAAAACTGCACCGCTAGTGGGCGAATATCGCGATAAATAGGACGGTATAGCGGCGCTGAAAATCGCGCCGCTATACCGCCACCGCACATGCCTTCCCCAGTGTGAAAGGGGCCTTTGGTTAGGCAACAATAGTCAGGAAGAACAAAAGGGGGTTAACAGTAACTCCGTAGTAAAGAGGAATCTTGTGGTCTTCAGTCTGGAATTTGTAGTCCATAAACAATGAAATCCCAATGTGAAACTTGAGTCCTGGAATTACAATTCCCTGTATGCTTTGCTTCCTGGTATTCACTCTGCTGCCAGGATGTGATAACACAGTCTTTGCCATCACTAGAGGGAAACAGTTTCACTGTAGCAATGTTGCAGAATGTCATCTGATACTGCAGGTAAGATAACCAGCTCTCTGCTACATCCTCCTCCCACTAGAGAACCTTTGGTCCACCAAAGGAAATAATAGTCCTTGACCTGTTACATGCTTATGTCATACAACAGGGAGGAAATAGGTTAATGCACACATGACAGTAATCAATTTGCATTTTCATAAGAAGAGCCCAAGCTCAGACAGCTCATATCATGACACAGAGTTGACAGAGGAACCTCCCACCAATTGTCATAGGAAGGGAGGTTGTTCTGTCCACAAGCCACTGACACTGGAGTGTCCTGTATAGATGTGCCAGGGGGTGAGTTGGGGTTTTCCTCTGCTAAATCAGCGGTGGAAGGACCAGGCGCTTCAAGAGTCCTTTTGGAAGTGAGAACAACCTCCTCTGTTCTTTTATGTTCTGGTGTTACTGGCACATTGGTATCATCTTCATCTACGGCCACTTCTTCCTCCTGCACATCCACTTCAGCTTCCTGCCTTTCAGCTTCATTGAAGAAAGAAAAATCCAAGGAGCCTCTGGTCTGAGAATTCCAATGTATGTCACCTTTGGAAGGAGAAGAAGGGGGGGGGAGCAGACTCTGCCATTTGGGATGGCCACAACCAGTCTATTCCTATCTCTTCATCTTCACTGTCCTCATCGTCTACAGCAAAGAGTACAGACTGAGATCTTGTCACTGGTCGGGATCTCTGAGAGGCCGTGGGTGGGGACAGTGAATCTGGCCGTGGTGGCACACAGACTGCTTCCGACAGAGGCAACAGATGATTGTGATGCCAAGTCTTCATTGCGCCTGTGCTTTCCTCTGGCCTGATCTGGTACACTGGGAGTCCTGGGAGATGCTTGCAGATTACATAGGGCTGTGACTTACAGTGATCAGCCAGTTTGTGCTTCCCTGGGGCACCCAAGTTCCTCAGTAGCACTCTGTCGTCTGGTTGCAAGTCCTACACTCATACCCTGAGGTCGAAGTTTCTCTTGTTCCTCTGTCCTTGGGCATCTGAGGCAGCTTGAGCCTTATAGGCAGTCTTCAGGTTTCTCCTCAGGCGGTCCACATACCCTTTGTGGAACGTTGCTGAGGTATGGTTCAGGGATGTGCAGAAAGCCAAGTCTACTGGCAGCCGGGCCTCCCGCCCAAATATCAAACGGTAGGGAGAGTATCCTGTGGCATCATTTGCAGTGCTGTTATAAGCATACACAATAGCCGCTATGTGCTTGCTCCAGTGTTGCTTTTGCTCTGAACTTAGAGTCCCGAGCATATTAAGGAGAGTTCGATGGAATCTCTCTGGTTGAGGATCTCCTTGAGGATGGTACGGGGTGGTTCTAGACTTCTTAATGCCCAGCAGGTCCAAAAGTCTCTTAATAAGACTGCTCTCAAAGTCTCTTCCTTAATCGGAGTGGATACGTTGAGGCAGGCCATAATGCACAAATAACTTCTCTACTAAGACCTTGGCCACCGTGGATGCCTGTTGGTCCTTTGTGGGAAATGCCTGGGCATACCAAGTGAAGTGGTCAGTTATTACCAGGATATTTCCCTGTCCACTCAGATCAGGTTCCAAGCACGGAAAGTCAATGCACACCAGCTCCAGGGGTCCCTGGCTCTGAAGATGGCCCATTGGGGCAGCTCGGTGAGGCAAAGTCTTCCTTTGGATACATCTGACGCAGGAGTGGCAATAGCCCTCGACTTTAGCCCGCATGCAGGGCCAGTAGAATTGGTCCCTCACCAGTTGGAAAGTCCTCTCGGAAGGCCATGATGGTCATTTAAGGCAGTTAACACTGTCTCCCCATGCTTTTCAGGTAGGAATAACTGCCATTTTGCTTCAGGATCATCAGAGGGGCCCCTTCTGTAGACCACCCCCTGTTGCAGCTGCAACCAATTCCACTCCCGGTGCAGCAATCGGCCTTCCTTCCGGGAGCCAGTGAGGAGCAAGTCAGGGCGCTGGCCCTCCAAGGCCTTCAATGCCAAGCTACAGAGATGGTCTCTCAACTGGTCCCTTTGCAAGTCTTTCTTTGAGAGCCTGGGCAGACCTTCATCCCCAACTTGGGTGATGTTGCCATAACACCTGGGGACCCAGCAGCTGACACTCCAACTTCCTCAGCAATGGCTGCACCTCCATCTTGCTGTTCCGCTCCTTGACATAGGGATCACATCCCTTCAGGGGTCAGCTGGGTCCATTCTTCTGGGGAGTCTCGGGAACAGTGGGGCCTCCTTGACAAAGCATCTGCATTCTTTTTCCCGATCCCTGGCCGGTATTTCAAGCTGAAGGTAAACCCTGATAGGGCAGCAAACCATCTGTGACCTGTGGCGTCCAACTTGGTGGTAGTGAGTAGGTATGTGAGGGGATTATTGCCAGTTTTAATCACAAATTCTGCGCTATACAGAAAATCCCTTAACTTGTCCACCACTGCCCACTTCAAGGCCAGAAATTTGAGTTTGTGTGGGGTAGTTCTTCTTGGCGGGTGCTAAACTCAGACTCACATACGAAACAGACCGTAGGCGCCTGTCATGCTCTTGATACAGCACCCCGCCTAACCCTTCTCGGCTGGCATCCACATGTAGCTCATATGGCTTAGCTGGATCTGCGTAGGCCAGGACTGGAGCAGTTGTGAGACCCCACTTCAGCTGCCTAAAAGCCTCGTCACACTGGGCGGTCCACTGTTCCTGAATGGACTCTTTGTGCTTTCTGGGACCTCCAGCTGGTCTGACAGGCTAAATTGAATCTTGATCATTGTCTTCCTCTTCACTTTTCAAGAGGGCTAGCTCATTAAGTGGACTAGCTACTTTAGCAAATCCCTCAACGAATCTCTGGTAGTATGAGCAGGATCCCGGAAATGACCTAAGCTCAGTCACATTAGTAGGTCTCAGCCAGGAGGTGACGGCTTCCAGCTTCTGGGGGTCTGTGGCCACTCCATTGGCAGACACGATGTGGCCAAGGTAGTTGACTGAAGGTTGAAAAAACTGGCACTTGTCCAGACAGAGCTTCAAGCCTTTGTCATGGAGTCTCTTCAGGACCTTCTCCAGACGATCTTCATGCTCCTCCAGAGTCCTACCAAACACAATGATGTCGTCTAAGTACACAGAAGGTGGCTGGGGCGCCAGACAGGCTTTAAGGCATGCAATCTAATTCAAAGAACCACACCGGGGTAATGAAAGTGGTCTTTTCCCATACCTCAGGGTGCATGGGTATTTGGTAGTACCCGCTCTTCAAATCCAGCACGCTAAACCATTTCGCCCCTGACAGACTCTGCAAGTTTTGTATTCTTGGGGTGGTATATTTGTGAGGAATGGTCCTTCGGTTTAGCGTCCTATAGTCGATACACAACCGCAGTGACACATTCTTCTTCCATACCACCACTATTGGGGAAGCGTATGGACTCCGGGACTCTCAGATGACACCCGCTCTCTTCAATTCTGCCAGCTGTTCACACAGGTCTTCCAAGTCCCCTAAAGGAATCCCTCAGACTCTTTCTCTGAATGGCGTATACTCTTGAAGACAGATCTGGTGTTGGGTGCTTTTTGCACACCCCACATCGAACTCACTCTTAGAGAATGCAGCCTGCCATCTCAGGAGCTGAGTCTTGGCCCTTTTGTTGCCACGCAGGTGAGAGGGGAATATTCTTCGGGTAGAACTCCTTAACAGGGATTCCATCCTTTGCTCCCCCCACTTAATTAGACGGTGAGACTGGGGTGGCCGGATTCACTTGTCTCAGCAACATCCGAGCCGGCATCTTCACAGGTGAGGCTGTTACGTTGCGAACACTGAGATCTTCCCGTGACTTCTCTGCAATGCCTTAGTTGAAACCACTTCGGGAATTATCTCAACCCCCATGGTTTTTTTGGGCTGTTCAAGGACAATGAAAGGGTCTGGTTGCTTGCAATTCAGCTTGACCGATGCTCACAAACAAACTACCTCACCGGACTGTAACACTCTCTCATACCGGTCTAGGCGCCAGATCTTCCCCACTCCCTCAGCTGGGGCCTTCTTTTCCTGCATCAGGCGCTAGTAGGCTTGTCTCACCATGGGGTGTACACTCGTAGTTGAAATGTCTGGCTCCAAAACAAGGGGTGTCAACAGCCTTCTGACTAGATCAGTGTTGCTCTCTATGATAAGGGAACTCGCGCTGGCCCCTGGCGGGTGAGGACAGACCACCGCCAGTGTGTCGAAGGTCTCTGTCTTTGCAGCTACGGAGGGGTCAAAAGTCAGCTTGACTGGTAGATAGCCGTCATAAGGGAAGTTCTGAGTTCCAATGCCCCAGATCTCTAACTCTTCCAACTTTTGCAATGGCAGGTGTTTGAGATACTTATTGTAGAAGTCTTTGTAGAGAAGAGTCACTTGTGCCCAGGAGGGCCTTTGTGTATATTCCTTCCAACTGGAGAAGGTCCCACAAGCTTGGCAGGGAGCTTGGAGGAAGTGGGGACCTTGGCCTGTTTGATGGCCTGTATCCATGCTCCTTTCTTACAGAAAGTCTGATCCGGCTTGAGTTTCCGTTGAGTTGGGGGAGTCTGGTGTGTACTGACACTGGGCTGTAGATATCAAAGGGAGCAGGACATTAGGTTGCTCAGAGGCAACAACAGGAGCCCTCTGTAAGGGTTTGGACTTCTGCTGCTGCCTGTTTGTTTGCTTTTGAAACCAGCTACTGTAGATGGGCACCCTTCACCGGGGGCCTCTGGAGTTTCCCACGGGCTTCTTGAGGGATATTTTCTTCAATGCAACATAAAAGTCAGTATATTAGGTACCCGAGATCTGATGTCTGTTAAAAGAGATGCTCTTTTGGCCCTACTTCTCCTGTGGATCACAGAAGCGTGGTTAGTTCTGCACTCCTGTGACCCAGATTTAGCTGACTGGGGGCTAAAGTCCCTATCTCCATCATCCAGCCGGCTGCCCCTGCTGGCATGACTCATGGCTATTTATGAGGTGCCTATCCCCCTTCCAGACCCATTTTGCTGGGGATTGATTGAGGACCTCATAAATATGCCAAGCAGCTCCTCCTAGACTCCACCCACAACATCTGGAAGCTTCTCCAAGGTTCCAGAAATAGGGGGAGGCACCAGAGATGCTGCTTGCTGAGTCATTCAGCCTCCATGAGTCACTCAACCCTGGCCCAGATTCAACCCAGGCTTGGCTCTCAGCCAAACCAACTTACCTACACTAAAAATATTATTTACATCTAGCACACTAGCTAGACGGTGCTACACCCTCATTGTTTTTTTTTTGTTTTAGTTTTTTAGCATGGGGGAATAAGCCCTTAGTAAAGGTCCAGTATAAAATTGGCCATACACAGCTCAAAAATTCAGCCAATATCGGCTGAATCAGCCCGAAATTCAAGCTGTCGGTGAACCTTTTAGCACCAGTCAGTTTGTCAGCCGAACAGTGACTGCATCTAATCAAATGCAGTTACTGTTTGGGTATTCAGACAGCCGTGGGTGCTGTCTAAATAAGAGAATTCTTAATTCTTGTGTATAGACAGCCTAAGTGTACAAGGTTAATTACACTTACCTCAATACTGTCTTTTCTGAGATATGGCTCTCCGAAAACTAAGCAGAAAGTGCTGTTAACTCAAACCATGGAACTAAACCTTCCAATCCCTAAAGTGGAACTAAACCATCCATTACTTTACAGCCAAGGAAGTTGCCATTAGAGCCTCTGTTTGATCTGCAGCTGCCATGGTGCTGTGCATGTGATCGGTTATGACACCAGCTGTTTGATGGCGTGACAGTTTGTTTGTGAGCACAAGCAACTGTGACAGATATCATTTATGGCATGTGTTTGAAATATAATAGTGCGCTGGAAACCTAGAACCTACAATCCTAAAGTGATGTCACCGTGAATAAGCAAAAATAAACTGAGTGAAACAATACCTCAAAAAGTAGGTATCAATAAACTATTGTGATCTGCATTAGTACAAAAAAAAAAAAAAAATGAAATATTATAGGATATCAAAAAATACAAATATAATTCACAATAGTATTCCCAAAAAAATATATATGAGGGCTTCTGTGATAAAATACAAATAAAAATACAAATAAAAAGGTCTGTGTACAAAGCTGAATGCCAGGTCTCAACAATAATCCTATGAACTGCTTAGTCACAATTGAAGTCAATATACGTGATGAGCATAAACTTGTCCACACCAACGAGAGCTGTCAGCTGTTTCACTTGCATGTAGCGATATGATAAGAAACAAAGAAAACAATCATAGCGCAGACATCCCTACTAGAAATAGAAACATCAAGTAAAATCTGCACTCACACAGCCAGGAATAAGAGGCGCTTGATAGCTCAGTAAGATGCAATCTCCTCACTAGTCACTTGCATGACTAGCTTGTAGCGTGATTAGGCTCCTCCTCCCTACGCGTTACGTCGAAGTCACTCGACTTATTCATGGGATTGCTTCCGCTTAAAAGAGCCAGGCTATAAATAGCACTGATCGCGTCATTGTTGCAACAATGACGCGATCAGTGCTATTTATAGCCTGGCTCTTTTAAGCGGAAGCAATCCCATGAATAAGTCGAGTGACTTCGACGTAACGCGTAGGGAGGAGGAGCCTAATCACGCTACAAGCTAGTCATGCAAGTGACTAGTGAGGAGATTGCATCTTACTGAGCTATCAAGCGCCTCTTATTCCTGGCTGTGTGAGTGCAGATTTTACTTGATGTTTCTATTTCTAGTAGGGATGTCTGCGCTATGATTGTTTTCTTTGTTTCTTATCATATCGCTACATGCAAGTGAAACAGCTGACAGCTCTCGTTGGTGTGGACAAGTTTATGCTCATCACGTATATTGACTTCAATTGTGACTAAGCAGTTCATAGGATTATTGTTGAGACCTGGCATTCAGCTTTGTACACAGACCTTTTTATTTGTATTTTTATTTGTATTTTATCACAGAAGCCCTCATATATATTTTTTTGGGAATACTATTGTGAATTATATTTGTATTTTTTGATATCCTATAATATTTCATTTTTTTTTTTTTTTTTTTTGTACTAATGCAGATCACAATAGTTTATTGATACCTACTTTTTGAGGTATTGTTTCACTCAGTTTATTTTTGCTTATTCACGGTGACATCACTTTAGGATTGTAGGTTCTAGGTTTCCAGCGCACTATTATATTTCAAACACTTGATTTTTGAGAAACACAGATTTTTTCACTTAGAATGGTTGCAGCTGATACCAATTGATCACCCTTGATTTGTCTACATTGTGCCGAGTAGCGCTCTAATACATATTATATCATTTATGGCATGCCTTGAATGTAACTTGTAAGCAGGTTGAAGCAGTCAATAGGTGCTGTCCCAGGTGGGAGTGTTGGGGTTAATTCTTTTAGTCTCTTTGGTGGTTTCGTGTCTGGGTTCGGCCCACTTGCCCTATGTGATATAAAAATTATGGTCCTGTACACAGTCAGCCCTGTAGAAGAGAGCCCACATGAGAGAGAAACCAAGGAGTTCCAGTGCAACCTTAGGTTATAAGACTCGTAAGGGGTGGAGAAGGACAAAAAGACCTGTAGGAGTAGGAGAATGTCACCTGTCACGACCTGTAACAAAGACTTCTAACTTGGGGTTCCCCCTGAAGACACCAGCACTGGAGTATGCCTCCGAAGGACTTGCAGTTATGTGAGAGAGCCTGTAAAGGACTATGATTGCTGGAATGCACTTTTGCAGATATGCCGAGGCAGCACGCTATCCTGTAGTTAGGAGTTGGGACATAGGAAATATCTTGCACTTGTATATTGGACTGTGAGCTGTTCATCCACTTTCCAAGTAAAGTATTGAAACATTCTCCTCACCTGGTCTGATGTCATTAAAGAGGTATATTGTAAGTAACTGGCCCACAGTCAACCAGTGAGTCTTAACAAATTGGGGTATGAAGACTTTAGCATAGAGTGGAGTAATATGAAGACATGTAGATACCTAGAGTAACGGAAGTGTACCAAGGAGCCTGCCGATAGCATGTACCAGTTATAGGTCGAAGGGCCTCTAGCAGCGAGGGAGATGTTGTTGGCACTTCTTTCCACCAGCAGTCTGTCTCCCATAGCAACAGGAGTGGATTGCTCTGCAGAAGTTCCCATTATGTACACAGGTACGGAAGTTCGTGAGTTAAGTACACATTTGGAGCCCGCGCAAAGTAAGCTGCACATACCCTTGAGGGAGCCGCCGGGAACACCCTCTTACCCACTGCTAGAATCAAGGGAAAGCCCAGGTGACTGATGGATGAGATGAGGGGGGAGCTGAAAACAACCCATTCTACTCGTCCTGTCTGGAACCAACCACTGGGGCAGAGGCAGAAACTGTTGCTGGAGCCCGGTGAGGTACCAGAATTCCCTGCACCTGTGTGTGCTTACTACACTCTGTATATACTGTACATGTCTGGAGCCTGACCTCTCCCCGCCCCACCGCTCCCACCAGTACTGAGCACCGACAACACTGACCATGTGTTTGTCTCCCACAATGCCCTGCTCTGTTCTAACCTCCCACCCTGGCTACGGCAGCCACACACCTCCACTGCGCCTGTCTGTGTCCTTGTCTGCCAGCAGCACGGGCTGAAGGGGCAACTGCTTTGGGCCCCAAAACAATGACTGGGCTTCGGGCAGCTGCCCCTTTTGCCCCACATTAAAGACTGCCCTGACTGCAGGCACAACAACCCCACCAGCATGCCGACAAACTGTTTTGGGAAACAGTTACATTACATTACATGACATTACAGTTACATTACATGACATTAGCCACCCACCTCCTTACATTACATTACATGACATTACAGTTACATTACATGACATTAGCCACCCACCTCCTCCCACATACAATCTGCAGCTCAATGGCTTGGTAGGCAACATCCATGCCAGCATGGTCTGCTGAGAGTTGAGGTCTGGGAATGGAAATTACACTGGTGTTAGTTTCTTCCCGCAGCTCTTGCACATCAGTTACATGGCCACTACTAAATGCATGTAAAAAAGATATTGAAAACTTTGTAGATTTCATTGTTTTAGCAGTACTATTATGATAGCTGTTTCACATGTTAACACTAGTGGTGGCTAGCACACAAGTTGCTGCAAACAGCCATTGTTCCCAATTGCAGGAAAGTGTTCAAATTTTACTGGGAATGTTGGCAACTGCAGCTGATCATAAAGATGAACAAAGTCGAACGTGCAGCCAATGTCTGTCTGAGACAGCCAGCCTGAATGAGCCATAGCTCCTTAAATGCATTCCTTTACGACCTTTGTTTACCATTTCTTCTCCACCTCTACCCATGTTCTTCAAAACCAAATAGAACATACTCACCTACATCTGCTTCAGAAAACACTTAATGCCTTATACTTTGCACTTTTATATTTTCCCATTTACGTGGGTGTATTATAACTACATGAAGTGCTTTTTCTGGGTAGATTGTAAAGGTCATCAATAAATCATTTAGTGCTAAAAGCACTAAAAGGCATATGGCGAGTAGGCCACAGCATCATAAACTGTACAGGAAAACTAGCACAAAGTACGACCTCAGGCCTAAAACTAGAAGATGAGGAATAAGGAAAAAGCAAAATAAAATGTTCAACTTTCATCTGTTCAACAGCAACCAATGTTCAACTTTCATCTGAAATCTGTAATCTGATTAAAGTGGTATTAAACTAAAAATGTATTTATTGTAGCTTACTTAATCATTAGATGTGATGGCTGCTTTCTTGGGCATTTCCCCCCTCTGTTTTCACCTGGTGATCTGGTCAGTAACACACCTCCTGTGTTAGAGTGCCCCTACTCTGGATGAATGAGAACAGAGTGTACCTTTGGACAGCTGCATTGTGTTATATGTACTAGAAGATTTAAATATACTAGTGTAGCGGGGTGCTAAATTTAGGGGAAGTGTTTGGGTGGTAGTTATGCCCAAACACCCTAATTGTTAGAGTTCTTGAAAACATTTTTGTCCACAGGTGGAGTATTGGTGTACAGTTCCCTGTGGCCTGCAGGTGGCGCTGCCATGGTGGGCCAGGGTTGAACCACTGATACAGTGCTGTGTCTTGTGTGTCCCCTCTCGGCAACCATACAGTGGGTGTGGTCTACATGCTGGGCATGCTAGGAGAGGATATAAAAGGGGCAGACGCTGCCTGTTCGGGGTTCTTGTTCCTGTCCGCCCTGGGCACCTTTAGCCCAGGGGCGGGTCTGCGGTTCGTTGTCAAGGGTCCCAGGCACCTTTAGTCCTGGGGCTGCAAAAAAGGTCTGGGCCCAGCACCTTCGGCTGGTGCCCACCGGGGATCGAGGAATCTCAGGGTGCCGCCTTGCGAGGGGACCTGTATCCTAGATGAGGAGGCCGGGGGAGGAACCGTTCCAAAGGACTGGTGCGGAAGTCACAGTGAAGGAAGGGTCATGGTAACTCTCTGGAGGGATGTCTTCTCCTTGAACAGAGACCAAGTTCACCAGGTCTGTGGTAGAGACCAAGTTCACCAGGTCTGTGGCAGAGACCAAGTTCACCAGGTCTGTGGCAGAGACCAAGTTCACCAGGTCTGTGGCAGAGACCGAGCTCACCGGGTGTGTGGCAGAGACCAAGTGTAAAGTGCGAGCATCATTTTGGCTGCTAGTCCTAAGTTAGGGAGACTATCCGAATGGGCTGAGTCTGCATGATAAATCGGAGCAGTGAATTGTGTTACGTTTGTGCCTGGACCTCATCCACATCTTAAGCTGTCCTGTTCTTCCTCCAACCTTTTTTGTCAGAGACTGTGTTTTATAAGGAAATAACTCTCTACGTTGGAGTGCAGCTGGTGTGGACATTCAAGTTACTGTGGGGATACAAGGACTTGTCTTTATTCAATATAAAGGTGAGAGACATTCTCAGGCTGTCTGACTGTGGAAGACCCATCAACAACACCTCTCAACCTCTTCACACAGAAGGGTACGGGCTTGTGGTGCGGTGTGCCTCTCTCTTCCTGCGAGGAGCCAAAGTTAATGTAGGTAAAGAAAGGGGTCTGTGCGCTACACGTGGGGGCTCGAGTCCGGGATTTCCACAGTAGAAAGAAGCCCAGAGTTTGAACTTGTTTCCCCTGTGAAGTTCCGTGGAGGTCGGCCATCTTTGGAGAAAAGTAACTGCGCCACGAGGAGAGCTCCAGCTGCGTAGTTCGTGGGCGTGCCTAAGGAAAGAAAGCCCGCGAATATTGCAGAGAGATGGGAGGAGCCTCGCCGTGTGAAGAGTTGCACGTGGTGACTTTGGCGCCAGAGAGACAGTGCGCAATGGATCGGCAAGTGGGTAACATGGCGTCTAATGCCGCATGGATTCCGAGTTCAACTACTGTAAAATACGATGTAATATTATATCTATTAACCTATAATATATGTCTATTGCATAAATGTATTAATGTGTATAGTCCCTTATTTGGTAGTCTAGCCTATCAGAGAATGCTAGGCCTAATGCTCTAATAAAGACCATCACAGTTGCTCAGTAAATCATGTTACATTTATTCCTTTAAAAATAGGAAACATATCTTAGCAACAGATATCAGATACAATCTACATCAACAAATAATATGAAATATACTTAACACTCCTCTCGGTAATCCTCCCTAGCTGGGCTCAGATGTAACAGAGAACTAGGCCTCTGTGGGCCTTTGTAGGCTTCTGCAGGCCACATGTCTTAGGCCCAAAAATGGCCATCAGAGCAAGGTCCCAGCCAGATAACAGAGGTCCTTGCAGTCAAAAAGGGAATAGACCGAGCTCTGTGTTACGAACCCTTTTTACAAAACTCACTCATTACTAATTCAAGCTCCTTCCCCTTGCCCGCCCGTCTATCTTTCGACCAATCATTGCACTTTCATGATTCTTGTCTTGTTACTGATTGTCCTGCCATACCTGGCCTCTGGGGGCGATACTGCACATTCATGCGCAGTCCATTGTCATCAACCTCTTTGAAGCTTCTCGCACAGCAGGTGGGTGGAGATAAGCCCTTTCCTGCTATTCTACTATGCAGACTGTTTGGGGACATCAAGTGTCATTTCGTTGTAAAAACAGATGTGTGGACCAGGTTGCCCCCAACATATGCCGCTTTGCGCCTAAAGAGCGCATATCACCCTTCTTCAGACATGGCTCCCATTGAACAGTCCATATGGTCCGAACAGCTCTTAACTGTCTTCATGTGTTGCGTTTTCAACATGCACCTCAGAAACAGCCCCTGTGGAACAGTCCATAATTATCTTCCAACATGTGTATCAGAACCAGTACCTCTGGAACAGTCCATAATGGTTTTACTGTGTTGCGCCTCTTAACATAGGCTTCAGAACCAGCTCCTATAGAACAGTCCATAACGGTCTTAACGTGCTGTGTTTCCCCACACGTGCCGCTTTGCTACTGGGTGACACACCAATATCAATCTTCCGTGACAGCTTCCCTGTCACCGTTCTGTATCTTCTTCTACTTCTTGACATCTTTATGACGGGGTATAGTACCGGCAAGGGGTATCCATTCACTCACCATTCACCCGCACACACTCAGAGCAACAACTCAACCAGCTTCCAGATACAGAGCCTCGAGGAGGACCTTATTTGGCCATATTACTAGCCTAATATATATTTTTTATCACACTATACCATGACATAAATCAACCCATTATCATAATATACGCATATATATATTATCCATCCAATTACGCCTTCCGCTCCCAACCTCCTATATAGGTCAGGATTGGGCAGGCTTGCTCACAACGGTCTTTCTTACCGCAACTTGGCCTGTCTGCGATACCTCAGGGATCTAAATTGGCAGCAAAGTCTCTAATTTGTACGAAGAGACCCTACCTTCAATTTGCCCCCCAACTTGCATAGATAAGCGGGAGAGCTTCCTGTATAAGTTTTGAGTCTAACAACACATATGAAATCTTAAACAATAACAAAACCCACAAAATTTCATCCGTGTGTCTGGATTTCAGTGACTATGCCCAGGGCATCTCATGCACCCCTACCTACTGTTAGGTTCAAGAAATACCCTAGTTCCATGACTACCGCTACATCGGTATCCTCTAGGACAAAGAAACAAACTCGTCTATGTCCTAAATAATACCCAGGTGCTTCCTTCCCAGCAATGATCTCTCCATCCAGAACACAGAGTACCGTATATTGACCTGGTATGCAAAGGACATCGTGGTCATGCTTCCGACAGAGGGTAATATCAACCTGCCCCCAGATTCCGTATTCTCTGATCACCTGTGGGTCACTTAGCCACAAATGCAACAAGATAGAATCCCCAGTCAGTAAGCCCATTGATGCCACAAAATATACACACCGAGTCTGCACTTCTGTATATGGTATCATACAGTACAAAACCTTTTACAATCCAAACCAGTACAGCCCATCCAGGCATTCCACCACCACTTTGGATTAGTGTAAGCGCCGTGTTTTGGCAAAGTCTTACTGAGCGGTGATGTTAACTCATCAGGCCACTGCCCCTCATGTAGAGATACTGTCGATCAGCTTGATGCTGGTCGATAACTCCGCCTGCCCCTGTGTGCAAGCCAGAGCCAATGACATATCTGTCCCATACCCTCTCACACTCTCTACCAACTCTCACCATGGTTGACAAAATCTTGAGCCACTTTACCCTGGATATTTCTGTGACTCTGTTGAATGTTATCAAAGGGGGGGGCACCGATCTCTCTGAGTAACAAAGCCCCGCCTGCTGTCTGAAGCTATGGATGAGAGTTTGTTCCCTAGGATAATCGATGTCCACCCCACTAACAACACCCATCCCAGCTCCTATTCCCCCAATATAGTGCTGAATACATCCCTCCTCTTTCGGGTTACTCCTCAGAAATAAGTGTTCCGCATATCTTTGGGAGCAAGCCACTGATATATTGACTGCACTTGATTCAGAGTATATTCAGCACATATAGGGTAATAGGTTTTTATCAACCACTATGAGATGCTGAAGCGCCATGTGGTGAAGGTATACTGTACCCTGGTAGCCAATGTTTATTCCCTTTGTTGAACGGAGCATGCTCCTGTGTTTAGTCACTGGCTTTACCTGTGCAGGGTTTCAACACTCTCAGATGAGACATCAATTAGGTGTATCTCCCACATGTCCGGTTCTGGTGTCCCACATGTCCACTAACCGAGAGCTTCTCTATAGGACTGCTAAGATTGAGACACCACCCATACGAGGAAGTTTTCACCCCATTGATATGTCACCTGGTACCAGACACCTTTATGCATAAGTGTCAACCTCTTAGGTACCTGCACCATATTAATTCAGTTACGTCAATACATGTCACACATTAAAAACATTTCCTTCTTTCAATTCCTCCTCCCATAATAAAAAAGAAAAAAACATATATTACATCTCTTGTTCTGAAGGATTGGATAGGTTATATTCCTTCCCCAACCTCCAACCCATTGCATTTGTATTCATAGTCCGTTTGCATTCATAAATGACGGGAGAGACTTTGGTAAAATGTTTCACAAGTCTCGTTGCTGGGCAAAGTCCTTCAGATTCAGTATCAGCGCAAGAATTGTCCATAAGAAAAAGAAACCTTATATTTCAAGTATTAATCTGAATCTTTTCTCTCCTGAACGTTTATAAGAACAAATTTTCAGTGTGGTATGGCACAGACAAACTGCCAACCAGATGAACATCCTTCATCTCTGTTCCAGAATCCTCTCCAATCTCACTCCACCAAGATTCTGGAAGTTAAAAACAAGAGCAGGAATTTAGTATTCCTGACTTCTGAACAAAATACCAAAACAACTATGATTCCTTTCGGATGAACCCACTCTAAAATGGATCCCCATGGTATGAGCAAAAATATAAAATATTTTTTTTTTAAATAAAAGATGAATGTGAACGTTGCTTCTCACAAATTCAAAATTTTAAGCATTCAAAAAGACCATGCATTATCTGTACTTTCTGATCTATGCACTACTCCGCCTTTCAGGTGGACAAATCCCAAACCTTTGGAACTTTTTTCACCTGAATGAAAATGGCTTCCTACCAGCTCTTGTCCTAGACAAAATGTAGTCAGCTGCTAATTGAGGACATAGTCAATGACCACCTAGTCAGTTGCTAATGACCCCCTTTTCAGGTGGGTCACACCTTACAATTTTTCCACCTGAACGAAACCAAAAATAAAATAGATGAAACAATATTAAAAAACAATGAAAATAATTAAAAAAAATGAAAAAGAAAAAATAATAAAAAAAAATCCAAAATTAAAAAAAATTAATAATAAAAAAATTACAAAGACAAAATAAAAGAAAATGAATGAGAAAAAAAAAAAAAAAAAAACGTAAAAAAAAAAAAATTTATAAAATAAAAAGTTATTTCTTTGAACAATGAAAATCAATAAAAATTTAAAAATTTTAAATCTGCCCATCAACACACAGCAACATGGCAAGACAACCATCATCAAACAATGACAAACACTCAACTTTAACTAAAGACATCCATGGACTTTTCTCATGAGAAGAGTAAGGCCCCTTTCACACTGAGGCGTTGAAAAAACGCAAAAAAAATATGTTTTTTTACCGCGATTTTACCACGATTTTACCGCGTTTTTGCGGTAAAAAGGATTATTTGGTATCCCACAATCCTCCACTCTACTGCGGTCATGTGACCTTCCCACAGCTTCTGGGTGTTTTTTACCGCGTTTTTACTGCGTTTTTACAGCGGTACTCATTCATTTCAATGGGGATAGGCGTTTTTACAGCGCTATTTTATGCGCCCCAAAGATGCTCCAAAGAAGCTGTTTGCAGGATTTTTTCCAACGCACAGCCAGCAAAACGCCTCAGTGTGAAAGCCCTCAGGGCTTTCACATTGAGAATGATGGGGCAGGATTATTTCAGGCATTTTTACAGCGCTGTTTTTACCGCGAAAACGCGGTAAAAACGCCTCAGTGTGAAAGGGGCCTTAGTGCTCATTTCGATCTGGAAGAGAATTAGTTAATGGGAAAACAAAAGAAACAACATCTGTACTTCATCACAACATTTGTAACTTCATTTGTAACTCTTTACTCCATTAATGTCTGACTACTGTTTAATTATTTTCATTGTTTGCAAACAATTACTAATTAATGAGCTCATGGTACCATGTGAAAATCGATTATGCATTTACAATAAATACAATAACCTAACCCCTGCTCTGCAAAATTTGCCCACTGTTGTTTTCACTTTGAAGGATCTGCAAACAAAACACAAACATTAGTATCCAAACCAGTTTAACTTCTTCCCTGGTCTCTAGAAAAAAAGAAATACAAAGACGGTTATTACACACAATTATCATAACAATTTACCTTTTAAGCCCCCCAAGCATTTTCCCATCAATTGTAATGCTAGGGTAACATTTTCCATATTTTCCTATACTAAGCAGGCAGTATTGGAAAACTTTGCCCTATTACTCAGGAAAAAATGGCAATGCCATTTGCGTCCAACTACATACAAGCCAGAATGGTAGATTAGTCCAGGGGGCAAACATTGGAATGTTATTAAAAAAAAATTGAAACTAAAGCCCTGTACACACGATCGGATATCCTATGGATTCTAATCCGATGGATTTTTCCATCGGAAATCCGATGAAACTGTCTTCCATCAGTCTTGCCCACACACCATCAGTCAAAAAACCGACCGCACCAAAAAGACGTGACGTACACCATGTACGACGGCACTATAAAGGGGAAGTTCAAATCTAATGGGGCCACCCTTTGGGCTGCTTTTGCTGATTTTGTGTTATCGCGTGTTAGTAAAAGTTTGGTGAGAGCCGATTCGCATTTTTCAGTCTCCGTGCTTTTCGGATCGTTTTTGGTGTGTTTAGTTTGCGCTTGTGGGTTCATATTTGTCATTCAGTGCATGCAGTCAGGTCGTTTACTGTTTTGCAGTGCCTTCTTGGCCGTTTGTTACTGTTTTTCAAGTCGTTCTTCTCAGGCCTTGCTGTTCCTCGGTGCGTACTGTTTGAGTTCGTTCTGACCAGCCGACCGGTTTAAAGCCATGCTTGAAGTACGTTCTTGTCGTAGAGCTCGTGCTGGCTATGGACTTGGTGTTGCAGTTAACACTGTAACCCGAGTTCAGTCCATGAACAGGGTGAGGAGGAGTTCATGGACCAAGAATTGGTTGCTCCAGCGGGACCAATTCGCTCATATGCCTCTGCTGCGTGAAATCCAGGAGAATAATCCTGATGATTTCAGGAATTATCTACGGATGACGGACCCCGTTTTTCACCGTCTGTTGGATTTGCTGTCCCCCTATATCACGAAGCAGGACACTGTGATGTGCCAGGCGATCACTGCCGAGCAGAGGTTTTTTGCCACGTCGAGATACCTGGCGACTGGGAGAAGCTTGCAGGACCTCAAGTTCTCAACAGGCATCTCCTCCCAGGCTCTTGGGATCATTATCCCTGAAACGTGTTCTGCCATCATACAAGTCATGCAGAAGTACTATATTAAGGTAATTTTTATCCTTTAACATCACATTAGATGTTTTGATGGTTTGCTAAAGTATTATATTTTTTTCCTCCTTCCCAAATTGCCATGATTGTAAGATTCTGGGAATGTCCCCTTTCTCCCCATGCATGTTTTTTCTTTTATATTGTGTTTTTTTTGGCCTACATGCCTATTTCCCTTCACTAACCTCTCCTGCATGCTATCCTGGGCCCATATACACCTAGCCTAGTCTGTTCTTTAATGATCTTTTTCTCTGCGCCATTGTACATTTGAACCCCTCCCCCCCACTAAAATGTGTCAAAACGTTTTTTTGCAGAGTGGTAGAGCCCTTTTTTGCGGGGCACAAAATCTTCTTAAACAACACCCCCCTTATAATTTGTTCCAAATGCCCATCAGTGGGGGTGAGTCATCTGATAAGTGGGCCTTCTATTATTTTTTTTTAAATACTTCCTATAAATGTTATACTGACGTTGGCCAAGAATGTATTTGTGTAATCTGGTTGCAATGTAATGTGCAAAAGTTCTAATTTCTTCTTTTTGTTTGACTCCACAGTTCCCTTCCTCGCCACAGGAATGGCAGACCGTGGCCTCCCAATTTGCCCAGCGGTGGGACTTCCCCAACTGTGGAGGGGCAATTGATGGGAAGCATGTCCACATAGTGCCGCCACCCCGTTCGGGGTCGTACTATTATAACTATAAAGGTTTTAATAGTATAGTGTTAATGGCGGTGGTGTTGGCATGCTATGAGTTCCTGTATGTGGACGTGGGGAAGAACGGCCGGATGTCCGATGGCTGAGTGTTTGCTCAGACAGAGTTCGCTCACCGTCTGCAGTCTGGGGGCCTGGCACTGCCTCCAGATGCAGACAACGTGGATGGACTTCCCTTTGTTTTTCTAGCGGATGAAGCCTTTGGACTTGGACCACACCTGATGCGGCCGTTCCCACAGACGACCTTCACCCCGGAGAGGAGGGTTTTTAATTACCGGCTGGTCAGAGCCCGGAGGGTTGTGGAGAATGCCTTCGGCATTATGGCCAGCCGGTTCCGCCTGTTTCTGACAGCCATACACAAACTGAACCACATCATCCTATCCTGTTGCATATTGCATAATTTTATGAGGCAAAACTCTCCTACATATATGTCTACTGTTGGGCCAGAGGCCGGTGGATCTGACATGACAATCTGACTGGCCTGGACACTGGCCGTACTGGCTTGGCCCCCCAAAGTGCCCGTGAAGTACGTGATAAATACGTTGAGTACTTCACGGGTAGGGCGGCCATCGCAATGCCAGACCAAATTTGATGTTTTTTTACAAAAAATAAAAAAACATATATTTTTTTGGAATACCTTGTTTTGTCATAATTTATTTTGTAGTAATTATGTGTCTCCCAGGTTATCATAGTACACTTTGTAGTAGTGCCAAGTGTATTTGTCTTTAGTAAATAGCCACAATTGTCACACTTAAAAACCTGACCTTTCCCATTTTTGATAACTGCTATTGAGCATAGAAAGAACAAGCCACACATTGTTGAGTGTACCAAATTTTTTTTACTCTGTGCACAATATGTGCGGTCATTTTTTATTCAAAATACTATCTTGAAATTTTGGCCTCCAAATTTTGGAGAAAATGTTTTTTTATTTTTGGGTTTGCAGAAACATGCATGGGTCAAAATAAAAAAATAAAAAAAGGAACTTACAAAGTTCAACCTTAAAAATGTAATCAGGAGATGGGGTGATGTCACCCCTGAACCATCCAAAATTACAAGATGCACACAGTTTTGGATGTGCAAAATGTTTTTTTTCATCCTGACCCCATGGCTAAAGTCAACATGTGCTATCTGCCATCATGGGGGATCAATGGATGTGTTTTGGGGGTGCAAACCCTTCCTCTCACCTACTTGAGTAGCAAGGAAAAGGTTGCACCCCCAAAACTGGGACATAGATATCCTGTGACGGCAGATACCACATGTTGACACACTGTGTGTATCTTGTAATTTGGGCTTGTGTTCAAACATATGGCAATTTTAGCAAACATAAGAAAACTAACAAAGGGGGTGGGGGGTGGGGTTCAGACTATTCGCCCCATAATATCAATGATGTTTTTATATTTTTGCTCAATCACATTCATCCTTTTCCTCCTAATGTCCATTTCGCTACTACATTCCATTATTTCTTGAATGACGATTTGGGCACTAGCATTTGAGAATGGAGTTGTCTGAGTTTCTGACACACCACCATGTTCATCCCCTACAAAAAATAATGGATTAGAAATATGCAGGCCTACATCTCTTTTTACCAGAAGCTGTGGTGACAGACGCTCACCTGTTGTGGTGATAACCTCCACCTCTGCTTCCTCCACCTCTCCTTCCTCCACCTCTCCTTCCTCCACCTCTTTTTCCTCCACATGCTGATCTTGAAATTCTTTGCGATTAGGGATGATCGTTCGACGAAGATCAAACGTTTTGGGCAGTTCGCGCCAAATTCGAGTGACGCGAACGACCCACAATACACTGCGCCATCGCAGTGCAATCCCGGCGCTGTGATTGGCCAAGCATGCACTGTGACCTCGCATGCTTGGCCAATCCCAGCGCCGGCAGCGAGGAGAGCCATAATTGGCCACAGGCAGGATGCCTGTGGCCAATTATAGCTCTGGGGGGTTTAGTACACGCCCCACACTATAAAAGGCAGCCAGCGCGGCGGCCTTGTGTAGTGTGTTCCGGTTCAGGGAGAGAGAAGGATAGGCAGGGACAGTGTTAGTGATATTTGTTCATTTACCTTGTGTGTAGGGAGAGAGAAGGATAGGCAGGGACAGTGTCAGTGATATTCTGCTAAACCTTGTGTGCAGGGAGAGAGAAGGAAAGGCAGGGACAGTGTCAGTGATATTCTGCTAAACCTTGTGTGCAGGGAGAGAGAAGGATAGGCAGGGACAGTGTCAGTGATATTCTGCTAAACCTTGTGTGCAGGGAGAGAGAAGGATAGGCAGGGGACAGGGTCAGTGATATTTTTGCTAAGCCTCCTGCACAGTATACACCTGAAGCTAGCCCTTATTGCTGTGTTTTCCTGTTGTGTAACACAGGCAGGCATCTGCAGCAGTTATAGCAGGCGTAGTGTGCTTCCTGCAAAATATACACCTGAAGCTAGCCCTTATTGCTATGTTTTCCTGTTGTGTAACACAGGCAGGCATCTGCAGCACTTACAGCGGGCGTAGTGTGCTTCTTGCAAAATATACACCAGAAGCTAGCCCTTATTGCTGTGTTTTCCTGTTGTGTAACACAGGCAGGCATCTGCAGCACTTACAGCGGGTGTAGTGTGCCTCCTGCACATTATACACCTGAAGCTACCCCTTATTGCTCGTAGTTTTTTTTCTTTTGTGTTACACTAACAGGCATCTGCAGCACTTACAGCGGGCGTAGTGTGCTTCTTGCAAAATATACACCAGAAGCTAGCCCTTATTGCTGTGTTTTCCTGTTGTGTAACACAGGCAGGCATCTGCAGCACTTACAGCAGGTGTAGTGTGCTTCTTGCAAAATATACACCTGAAGCTACCCCTTATTGCTGGTTTTTCCATCTCCCTGCAGGCCTTTAGAATGTCTGGAAGGCAAACAATGAGAGGCAGACAGTCAGGAGCCAATAAAAGAGGGCAAGCAGGCTCTGTGTCTAGAGACAACAGTGCTGGTCGTGGACGCGGTGCATCGTCATCAGCACGTGGCCATGGGACACGCTTGTCCTTATTTTCGGCAGCTGGACGTGTTGAGCCGCATCATGCCGAAGACTTGGTAGAGTGGATGACCAAGCCCTCCTCATCCTCCTCATCCTCTCTCACCCAGTCTCAGGGTACTGGCAAAGCAGCTGCCAAAGCGTCCTCAATGTCATCATCAGTCACTCCTTCCCTAGACCCACCGTGTCCTCCTGAGGAGTCCCCCGAACTGTTTGAGCACAGTGTTGGGTACATGCTACAGGAGGATGCCCAGCGTTTCGAAGGGTCTGAAGATGATACCCAGCTAGAGGAAGGCAGTAGCATGAGAGCAGAGAGAGGGGATACTCAAGAAGGACACCAATCTGGCAGTCATGTTCCAGCAGCTGCAGCAAACTGCCAGATTGGTTCCAGTTATGAGGAGGGAGGGGATAATGAGGTCACTGACTCCATGTGGGTGCCTGATAGGAGAGAGGAGGAGGAGGATGAGGAGGAGGCACATCTCCAACGAGGCAGGATGCCCTCCGGGGGCCAGCGTAAGGGCAGCACACCGACTGAATCACACCGCAGAGCTCCGCCTGTGCAAGGCACTGCCTCTGCCCGTTATTCCAAAAGTTCCTTGGTGTGGGCCTTTTTTGAGTCGAGTGCATCAGATCGCACCGCTGCTGTTTGCAACATATGTCTCAAGCGTATCTCGCGTGGCCAAAACATCAGCCGCTTGGGCACCACATGCTTGGCCAGACATATGTTGACCTGCCATGCAGCTCGTTGGCAAGCCTACCTTAAAGACCCACACCAAAGAACAAAGCGGACCTCTCCTTACTCCGCATCAGCTGGGATCTCCAACCCCACTATACCTTCAGTCCTCTCTGAAACCTGCACTGAGAGGAATGAAGGTGTAGAATTAGGTGTGTCACAGCCAAGTACTTGCGGGCACTCTGCTAGCAGTACACCGATGTCCGATTCTAGCAGGCAAATTTCCCTGCCCCAGCTGCTGGACCGTCGAAAGAAGTTCACTCCCAGCCATCCACATGCCCAGCGGTTGAATGCTAGCTTGGCTAAATTGCTAGCACTTCAACTGCTGCCTTTTCAGTTGGTAGAATCTGCCCCCTTCCGTGAGTTTATGCAATGTGCGGTTCATCAGTGGCAGGTTCCCAAACGCCACTTTTTCTCACGGAAGGCGATTCCGGCTCTCTACCGGCATGTGGAAGGCAATGTCCATGCCTCGCTGGACAGGGCGGTCAGCGGTAAGGTGCATATTACCACTGACTCATGGTCCAGCAGGCATGGACAGGGACGTTACCTTTCTTTCACGGCCCATTGGGTCACTCTTTTGGCAGCTGGGAAGGATGCAGGACAAGGTGCAGTAGTGTTGGAGGTTGTTCCGCCGCCACGCCTTCAAAATGCTACTACTGGTTGTGACACACCTCTCTCCTCCACCCCCTCCTCTTCTTCTTCCTCCATGGCCTCTTCCTGTGCTTTGTCCTCGGAACCAGCGGTGCTCCGTAGGCGTTCAAGGGGCTACGCAAGTACGCAGGCAAAAATATGCCATGCCGTGCTTGCGCTGGTGTGTTTGGGGGACAGGAGCCACACTGGGGCAGAGGTTCTGTCAGCTCTGCAGGGGCAGGCCGAGAGGTGGTTGACGCCACGCCAGCTTAAGGCAGGAATGGTGGTTTGCGACAATGGCACCAACCTCCTCTCCGCCCTCCGACAGGGACAACTGACCCATGTGCCCTGTGTGGCTCACGTCCTTAACCTGGTGGTACAGCGGTTCTTGGGCAGGTACCCGGGCTTACAGGATTTCCTGAGGCAGGCCAGGAAAGTCTGTGTGCATTTCCGCAGATCATATAATGCCAGTGCTCGGCTGGCTGAGCTGCAAAAGGAGTTGAACCTGCCCAAGAACCGCCTTATATGTGACATGCCCACAAGGTGGAACTCAGCGTTGGCCATGCTGCAGCGGCTGCACACGCAGCAGAGGGCCATCAATGAGTACCTCTGCGACTACGGCACCAGGACAGGGTCAGGGGAGCTCAGGGTTTTTCACCACGCCAGTGGGGCATGATCAGGGATGCATGCACTGTCCTGGCACCATTTGAGGAGGCCACGAGGATGGTGAGCAGTGACAGTGCATGCATTAGTGACACTGTACCTCTTGTCCACCTGTTGGAGCATACGCTGCGTGGAATAATGGACAGGGCACTTGAGGCAGAACAGAGGCAGGAAGAGGAGGACTTCCTTGCCTCTCAAGGCCCCCTTTACCCAGACAGTGTTCCTTCTGTCCCACCCATCCCACAGGAAGAGGACGAGGAGGAGGAGGAGGAGGATTGTGTCAGCATGGAGGTGGAGCCTGGCACTCAGCATCAACAGCAGCAGTCTTTTAGGGATGATTTACAGTCCCAAGAAACATGTGGACTTGTACGTGGCTGGGAGGAGGTGGCTGCGGATCATGTCGTCCTTAGTGACCCAGAGGACTACGGACCGAATGCCTCAGCTAACCTACGCTGCATGGCCTCCCTGATCCTGCAAAGTCTGCGGAAGGATCCTCTTATTCTTCGGATCAAGGAGAGGGACCATTACTGGCTGGCCAGTCTCCTTGATCCACGGTACAAGGGTAAGGTTGCGGACCTTATCTTACCGTCGCAGAGGGAGTAGAGGATGAGACAACTCCGGGAGGCCTTGCAGAAAGGTCTGTGCAACGCATTTCCAGAGACTGGGAGGTTACAAACTCCTGGTCCTGGACAACGAGTTGCTGAGGCTTCGGTCAGTCAAAGAAGGAGCGGTGGGGAAGGTGGCAGTCTGACCGATGCGTTCAGACATTTCTTTAGTCCGCAGCCCCAAGGTATGATCGGTTCCAGCAACCATCGCCAGTGTCATGGAGATCCTGCCAGAAACAGGTGCCCCGGACTTCCTGGTCTCCGTTCGCGCGTGCGTCCAGCGGGTGGCGCCAGAGAGACTATTTAAACCTGCCATTTACAGACAGTCCCTGCTGTCTGCTCTACAGCGTAGTACCTGTGTAACCCGATCTGAGAAACCCATCTGCATCTGACCCGGCTTTCCTGTGACCTTCCTGTTATCCACCTGCACCTGATCTCTGGCTTGTTTCTGACCACCGCTCTGCTTTGTCCTTTTGTACCTCGCTGTCTGCCAGTGTATCCGACCCAGCTTGTCCGACTACCCTGCCTGACCCAGGCTCCGGTCCGGTCCGTTCAGCTGTTCCAGAACCTGCTGTGCTTCCT
The DNA here is from genome assembly GCA_029206835.1 of Rana muscosa. Classification (NCBI taxonomy): domain Eukaryota; kingdom Metazoa; phylum Chordata; class Amphibia; order Anura; family Ranidae; genus Rana; species Rana muscosa. The sequence goes on along the minus strand of CM055122.1, from coordinate 174,277,677 downwards.
GGCTTCCTGGCTCCAGAACCTGCTGTGCTTCCTGGCTTCCTGGTTCCAGAACCTGCTGTGCTTCCTGGCTTCCTGGTTCCTGTCAACCTGCTGTGCTTCCTGGCTTCCTGGTTAGTGCCCCGAGACGACGTGATTTTTCACGAAACGCGTAGGGCAGGATACGAGCTTTGTGCTGATGTCACCCTCCATTGCTCGACTTCCACGGACGTGTGTGTGCCAGCGCCAATTGACCGGTCAGCGCTGTGATACTTTAAAGCTGTCTTTTTAACTGCTCTTGTGAATATGTTTTCATTATTTTAATAAATGTTCACCAAGGATTTTACACTATCTAGTGTCCCCCCTTCTTTTCATGGTCCACGTTGAACACCTGTATGATGCTATATGAGCTGTCGGGCTATTAAACAACTGAGGTTTACCACTGGCTACACTCTGGAGGCTTAATTGAGCATTACTTAAGGCTGTTTGAGGTCCTCCGTCATAGGGGACCATCGCTGTTCGGTAAGCAGTAACTTCTACTGGTGGTGGTGAAAGTCACGAATTTAAGTCCAAGAAGATTTGAATCCTTTCCTTCTTCTTTTCTTTATTAATTTTGGATATCGCTTCACGGGTGTTTTTTTCATTATGGATTTTTGAATATGAACTTTGAGGGGTTTTTCCGTTCTACAGTATTTTTGGACAATAACCAATTTTTTATTCACAGTTAATTCTCTGTCAATTATCTGTTCACATAGATTATATATTGCTTTTCACTTAGCTTTTTATATGTTATCACTGTTGATATTTGGATTTTTTCAGTCACCCAGTGATGGGCTTATGTTCAAATTCATAAGTTAGCGCGACTATATTTTTTCTTATTTGTATTCACTGATGATTGTTTTCAGACTAGTTGCTGCTTCTCCTTGTATATTTTTTTCTTTTTTCAGGCAATTAATTTGCTTGATTTTTACACTTTAAGCGCAGTTTCTTCTTATTTTTTCCTGGTTCCAGAACCTGCTGTGCTTCCTGGCTTCCTGGCTTCCTGGTTCCTGTCAACCTGCTGTGCTTCCCGGCTTCCTGGTTCCTGTCAACCTGCTGTGCTGCCTGGCTTCCTGGTTCCTGTCAACTCGCCTCACCTCGGTGTACCCGGATCCAGTCCGGACCACCCAGCCACTTGCTCTGTGTTGATCCTGCCAGGCACTCGTACCCCTTCTACCTCCGTGCCTCCTGTTTCACTACCAGGGGCCGCTGGTGGGAGCCGTAAGGGAGGCCTCCCTCTGCTAAACCGGGCTCGTCACCGTCAGGTACGTGACAGCAGCAGACAGCCATGTCTGAGCCCGAGCAGGGAGCCTCACCTATGGAGGAACTATGTCGGCACCTGGCGGGGTTGACTGAAGCAGTCAAAAGCCTCCAGCAAGGCTACACCCACCTGGAAGGACAAGTGCGGGCCCTCACCAACCCTTCTGGAGGCCAAGGGGGTCCACTTGCCTCTACTTCCTCTGCCGGTACAGGGTCCACACCCACGGTGGTCATGCTCCCTCCTGAACCCAGGGTCCCTACACCTGAAAGGTTCTCCGGGGACCGGAGCAAGTTCAGAGCCTTCCACAACTCCTGTGAGTTGTACTTTGCCTTACAGCCCCGCACCTTCTCCTTGGAAGCCACCAAGGTGGGCTTTGTGATCTCTTTGCTCTCTGGAGACCCCCAGAACTGGGCCAACCGCCTGCTGGAACATAAGGACGTGGCCTTGGACAGCCTTACAGTTTTCTTCGATGCCATGGCCCAACTGTATGAGGACCCTCAGCTTTCAGTTACCGCAGAAAACGCTTTGCGGACCCTTCAGCAGGGACGCAGAGAGGCAGAGGACTATGTAGCTGAATTTAGGCGCTGGAGCGCAGATACCAGGTGGAATGACGCCGCCCTCCGTCACCAGTTCCGCATAGGTCTTTCAGACCTCCTGAAGGACGAACTGGCTAGGGTCGGAATACCAGAGACTCTGAATCTGTTGATCGAGTTAACTATTCAGATTGACCGACGTTTGAGGGAACGGAGGGCTGAGAGGGCCACAGGCTTCTCCCGTCCGACCTGGATGCTTCCTCGGGCCCCCAGTCACCTGCACCCAGCTCCTGTCGCACCCCTGACCCCCTCACACGATGCACCTGAACCCATGCAGCTTGGAGTCCTTCGTCCCTCCCTCACTCCGGAGGAACGCCAGCGCCGGCGAGCGCATAACCTGTGCCTGTATTGTGGGGAACCCGGACATTTCGTTAGAAGTTGTCCCCTGAAAGCCCGTAAGTGTTTCTCAGTATCATCTGGTTTAACCAACCCTCAGGCCAAGCCTTCATCTCACCTTGCCCTTTCTATCTCCCTACAGCTCCCAGGAAGGACTCTGCAAGTGTCCGCTATCATTGACTCTGGGGCTTGTAGTTGCTTTATGGACTCAACTTTTGCCTGCACACAGCTGATCCCTCTCCTTACCAAGACTCATGGATTATGTGTTCACCTGGCTGACGGGTCCGTTATCAAGTCGGGACCCGTGGTCCAAGAAACGGTCCCTTTACCTGTCACCATCCTCACCACTACCGGGGTTCACCGAGAGTACCTACGTCTGGACATTATTTCTTCTCCACTGTTCCCTATGATTCTCGGTATGCCCTCTTTGCAAGCCCACAACCCCACCATCAACTGGGTCACGGGGGTAGTTACCTTTCCTTCCTCCTACTGCCAACAGTCCTGCGGCTCACACAAGCTCCCTGGGCCGGCCGCTCTACTGTGTACCGACACTGATGCTGGTACACGTCAGATCATCCCTGATGCCTACCTGGACTTCCTTGATGTGTTCAGCAGACAGGGGGCAGAGACACTACCACCCCATCGGGCCTATGATTGCCCCATCGACCTGCTACCCGGAGCAGCTATTCTATTCGGTAGGATCTTCCCATTAACGGAGGTAGAACAGGGGGCACTAAAGAACTATATCGACGAGAACCTACAAAAGGGGTTCATTCGCCCCTCTACGTCGCCAGCAGGCGCAGGCATCTTCTTCGTGGAAAAAAAGGACCATACCCTCCGACCCTGTGTGGATTACCGTGAACTAAATAAGGTCACCATTAAGAATCGCTACCCGCTTCCCCTGGTACCAGAGTTATTCCAAAGATTGGGAGCTGCCACCATTTTTACTAAACTTGACCTCCGTGGAGCTTACAATCTGGTCCGAATCAAGGAGGGTGATGAATGGAAGACTGCCTTCCGCTCCTGGTTTGGACATTTTGAGTACTTAGTGATGCCCTTCGGGTTGTGCAACGCACCTGCCACCTTCCAGTACTTTATTAATGATGTACTTCGGGACTTTCTAGACCTTTTTGTTATTGTCTACTTGGATGACATACTAATCTTTTCTTCCTCCCTTGACTCTCATCGCAGGCACGTCAGAAGTGTGTTGGATCGGCTTCGCCAGCATAGCCTATATGCGAAGGCTGAGAAATGTGAGTTTGAGCAAGAGAGCATAGCATTCCTGGGGTTAATCATCTCCGGCGAAGGCATCAAGATGGATCCACAGAAGATTGCCGCAATCCTGGACTGGCCAGTGCCAATGGATAAAAAGGGAATCCAACGGTTCGTTGGGTTCGCTAATTTTTATCGTAAATTCATCCGGGGGTTCTCCGCAATCATTGCGCCCATCACCCAGTTAACCAAGCAGGGAACCCTCTTCCACTGGTCCCCAACGGCCCAGAAGGCCTTCGAAGTCCTGAAGGGTCTCTTCACCTCTGCTTCTATTTTGAAACACCCAGATTCCTCACTGCCATTTGTACTTGAGGTAGATGCCTCTGAAGTCACGGTAGGAGCAATACTGTCACAGAGACAAGGAACCAGGGCTTTGCTTCACCCAGTAGCCTTCTTTTCTCGCAAACTATCTGCGGCGGAGAGAAACTATGATGTAGGGGACCGGGAACTACTGGCGATCAAGTCTGCCTTGGAAGAATGGCGATACTTACTTGAAGGAGCTGCTCACCCGATTCTAATATTCACCGACCATAAGAATCTGGAGTACCTGAAAGCGGCAAAAAGATTAAAACCACGACAAGCCAGATGGGCGCTGTTCTTTTCCCGGTTCTCCTTTCATGTCACTTATCGCCCTGGTGCCAAGAACACTAAACCCGACGCCTTGTCCCGAATGTTTCATGGATCAAAGGAAACCCCCTTGCCCGATACCATTCTCGCCCCTGGAAATTTTCTTCTTCTTCAGGAAGATTTACTTACTCGGATCAGACAAGCCACCACTGGACAGGAACCCTCCTCTGAGCTGGACTTGCAGGCTAAGGATGGGCTACTATGGCACCAGAACAGGATATTCGTACCAGAGGAACTAAGAATAACCGTGTTAGAGCTCTGCCACGATCATGCCCTTGCCGGGCACTTTGGTGTTGCCAAGACCACTGATATGGTACAACGTACCTTCTGGTGGCCCCGATTACGTGAGGATTGCAGGAAGTTCGTGGAGTCCTGTATTACTTGTACCCGAAACAAGGGTTCCAGATCCAAGGCCTGGGGACTACTGAGGCCTTTACCTGTTCCGGACAGGCCTTGGAAGATGCTTTCCATCGACTTTATAGTTGAACTGCCTCCAGCGGAAAACCATACCACTATCTTTGTGATAGTGGACCGTCTGTCCAAAATGGCACATTTTGTCCCTATGAAGGGGACCCCCTCAGCCCCGGAAACGGCACAAATATTCATCAAAGAGGTCGTCAGGCTCCACGGGGTGCCTGCCAATATTGTCTCTGATCCGAGGGTTCAATTTACCTCCCGGTTCTGGAGATCCCTCTGCAAGACCCTAGGGATAGAACTATCGTTTTCTTCGGCTTATCACCCTCAGACCAATGGACAGACGGAGAGGACTAATCAGACCCTCGAGCAATACCTGCGTTGTTTCTCCTCTTTTGCTCAGAATAACTGGTTCTCCCTGCTCCCGTTGGCTGAGTTCGCCTATAATAACTCCATCCACTCCGCAACTAACCAGACCCCATTCTTCGCGAACTATGGTTTTCACCCTGCATTCCTGCCCAACTCCCTCCCGGAGTGTTCGGTGCCTGCAGTTCAGGAAAGGGTGAACTTCTTCTCATCAAACAATCAGCTTTTACGCGAAACCATGGCGAAGACTCAGGAGTATAACAAGATGGTCTACGACAGGAGAAGGCGGGGTGAATTAGTGCTGGTACCCGGCGACCAAGTATGGCTCTCTACCATTAACCTAAGGTTGGCGTGCCCTTCCAGGAAGTTGGGCCCCAAGTTCTTAGGGCCATTTCCTGTCAAGAGGAAGATTAACGAAGTGGCCTACGAGCTGGAGCTCCCCGACTCCCTTAGAGTCCACCCTGTCTTTCATGTTTCCCTGTTGAAACCATCAGTTTCCAACCCATTCCCAGGCCGGACTCCGGCTCGCCCTGATCCCGTCATCATAGACGGGGAGCAGGAATTCGAAGTAGAGGCTATTCTGGACGTGAGGAGAAGAGGTAACCGGAACCAATTCTTAATTAAATGGAAGGGTTACGGACCCGAAGAGAACTCTTGGGAACCGGAGGAGAACATTCATGCCAGTAGGGATGAGCTCGGTGTTCGAGTCGAACATACGTTCGACTCGAACATCGGCTGTTCGATCGTTCGACGAAGATCGAACGATTTGGGCCGTTTGCGCCTAATTCGAGTGACGCGAACGGCCCACAATGCACTACGCCATCGCAGTGTCATCCAGGCGCTGTGATTGGCCAAGCATGCACTGTGACCCCGCATGCTTGGCCAATCACAGCGCCGGCAGCGAGGAGAGCAATGATTGGCCACAGGCAGGATGCCTGTGGCCAATTATTGCTGAGGGTGTTTAGTACACGCCCCACACTATAAAAGGCCGCCAGCACGGCGGCCTAGTGTAGTGTGTTCCGGAGCAGGGAAAGAGAAGCATAGGCAGGGACAGTGACATTTTTTTTTCTTGCTTAACCTGGATTCCTTTAGTTTAGGGAAAGAGAAGGATAGGTAGGGAGAGTGTCAGTGTGTTTTACTGTGCTAATCCTTGTTTCTAGGGACAGGGAAGGACAGTGAGGGAAATTCTCCTTGTGCTATACTGTGCTAAAGCATTGATCATCAACCATCTTTAAAAAAACATTTTTTCTAGGGACAGAAAACTATAGGTAGGGAGAGTGTCAGTTTCTTTCACTGTGCTAATCCTTGTTTCTAGGGACAGGGAAGGACAGTGAGGGAAATTCTCCTTGTGCTATACTGTGCTAAAGCATTGATCATCAACCATCTGTGGTAGTGTGGTACCCCACCAGTGTATGAATACAGGATTCTCAACCAGGCAGGTTGAGGGGCTCCAGGGTATTTGCTTGTTTGGGAGGAAACTGGCTTTTCAGTTTCCTCATGATTTACTAAAATCCACTTTGGGACCCGGAGCTTGGGGATTTCTTAGAGATCCGGGTGGGATGAAATCCCCAGTCCTGGATCCAGGTTTTGAGACTCAACTGCACACTGATTGTTCAGGTGTGTGTGGGCCTGATAGTAGAATCAGGACCAGCATTCTGGGCCCCACCCTCCCGACGAGTGCAGGTGTGCACTGGGGAAGCCATAGAGTGCAAGTGTGCACTGGAGAAGTCAGAGAGTGCTTGTGTGCACAGTGGAAGCCAGAGACCCAGGTCTGAGGGTCAGAGCAGCAAGGGGCTGCTATCCAAATGAATGGTGTTGCAGATTGAATAGTCTATAGGAGACAGACAAGAGCCTGAAGTAGAAGGCCTGAGCAGCACTGCTATATGTATAAGCCAGGAGGCTGAATGTCATTTTGTTGTTGAAAAGGAGTACTGAAACCCTTGCGAGGGAAACCTTTCATTTTGTTTTGACTTCTTTTAATAAAAATGGGCAAACAAAGCCCTTAACAAGAAGAACCAGCGAGTGGCGGTGTCCTTCAAGCTCTACATTTGATGCTAGTCCTTCACAAGTGGTGGAGAATGCGGGCACAATCTGAGATCCCTACAATCAAGTAAGTTCATCTGTTATATGAACTGTGTTTTTGGTGCATGAGACTGCATAATCTGTGTGTGTGCAGGTGAAGAGAACCTGCAAGCGAAAGGTAAACTAGCCTTAAAGAGACAGTGCTCCAATTTGTTGCAGGTGGTGTACCTGTGAACAAAAAGTCAATTTTTTTTCTCTGCAGTGAACTGCTGCTAGCTGTGTGTGGCAGCCAGGCAAACTGCATTGCACAGAAGTTTGATGGACTGTGTTGCATGCAGGTTGTGTACCTGTGAAAGGAGAATCACATTTTCTTCCCTCTGCTGTGAACTGTGTTACTGGTTGCTGTGTGCAACACCGCAAGGATGGGGCGGTCAAAGCAGAAAAAGGAGGCGATCCTTGCTGAAGCAAGAGAAAGAGCTCTGTGGCTGGAGGGGTTGTTACCGCCTGATCGAACCCCATACAGGCCTAAACAGAGTTTTCCAAGGGAAAAGAGGGCTGCTGTTGTCCCTAGCAACCCTGGTGCAATGAATGCACAGATGACTGCTAGTGTGGAGAGTCCACCAGCGTTTGAATCTGCAGTGGATTGGTGCAAGCGACACCTGGCAGGATTGGACCAAGCTAAAGTGGAAGGCAAGCCAACCTTCCATACAAAAAGAGAGCTGCCGAATGTCCATGCCTGGGAGAGGGGTGTTGTTGCCCCGGGCAACGCTGCTGCAGTTAAACCAGCAGCTGTTGCGAAAAGTGTGAAAGTGACACAGCTTGAGACAGGGTCCAGCAGATGCAGGGTGGGAAACCCTGACAAGACATGGAACCAAGTGCGCTGTTTGCGGTGCAGTGAGTGGGGGCATACAGTCTCCAAGTGCCTTTTGTCCTTGGCTCCAGTGCAAAGCTACCTAGCAAAACAAAGGTCTGAGAAGCCTGTGTTATATGCCAGAAGAGAGGCTGATCAAAGGCCAGGACAGAGAGTGGTTGCCCATAGCAACACAGAGGAGGCCAGTCGGGCTGTCTGTGGACCAAGGGGTGTGCCTCCCATGGGTCGTGACAAGTGGCTTCCGGAGGAGCCAATACAGCATGTTGGAGAGAGCCAGGCATTGAGGAGATGCCAAGAAATTAAATTTCAGCGTCCAGTACCGTGCTTGGAATGTGGTCAAGTGGGGCATGGGATCTTTACTTGCCCAAGGTTCTGGAACACCGCTGAAGAGTCTGGAAAGGCTGCAGTGTCGCCATATGGCCCCAAAGAGACAGTAACTGGTATGGATACAGCTGAGAGACAGCGCACTCAAGTGAAGGTTATGATGCCAGCCACTGAAAATGGTAAGACTGTTCCAGTTTATGGTACTGAACCCAGTGAAGTGGGAGTAGATCCAGTGGGGAGATCTGCAGTGCCAATGGACATAGACTTGCGGCAGTGTGCTACCCAGAGCAGTGGGGAGGCACAAAATAAAGCCCAACTAGCCGCAGGGCTAAAGACTGGAAAGGACATGGGGACTCTGCATGTGCCTGCTATAGTCCAGCAGGTGGCTGGGAAAATAGAGTTAGGGGTGACCAAAACAGTGCTTGTGCCATGTTCCCTAGTGACAAGTACTGCAGGGTTGCCCAGGGAGACTTCCAATAAGCCCGCAGTGACGGAGCCGAGCGTTTCCCAGGTCAACTTTGGAGCTGCCCATGTAGGAAAGGGTGCCCCTTTAAAAATGGAGGGCGCTGTGAGGAGTCACTCAGAGGCTTTGGTGGGTAATATACAATCCACAAAAGTAGCAGTTATGTCTACACGTAGTGAAAATTCTGATGGTTATGCTGACAAAAGTGTTACTGTTGGCAAATGTGATGGTATTGGTGATCATGACATTGAAAAATGTGTTTCCTTTAGTGTCATGTCTGAAAATGTTGGAAATGTGTTTACTACCAATGATGGGAGTAGGATATCTCCCATGACAACCAGAAGCGCAGGATTGTCCAGGGAACTCTCATGGGGCCTCCATGTGTTGGAGCCAGAGGTTTTCCAGGATGGTTGTGGTGCTACTCTGGTGAAACAAGGGAAGACTGTATTACATAGTGAGTGTGTGTGGGCGCAGCCCCACAACCCTAAGTGTAACCCAGTTGTCAAGGGATTAGATCAGCCTGCAAAAGCTGAAAATGAAGAGCTGTATGTGTCTGTAGCGCCACCAAAGCAAGGTGTTCAAAATAAGGTATTGCACCTTGCCTTGGTTGAGGATGCAATCTCCCAGTGTGATGTGAGAAAAAAAATATTATCACAATGTGAGGTAGATAGAAGTGACAAGTGTGTTGTTTTGGCTAGTGAATCCCAGGTTCCTGTTGGGCCTTCTAGAGCAGGTGATGCAGTGCTTTGGAGCACCAGTGATGGAACCACAGGAAACTGGGATGATTGGTGCAAGGAAGCAGTTGCGGCACTAGGCCAAGTGACAAGGAATTATGAAGCAATGATGTGTGACAGAGTTGTGGACAGAACACCTGCTGTGCCCAGTGGAGGGATCGCAGAATGGCCAGTGCTCAAGGGCACGCCAGCCCCTGCAAAGGCTGATGCCCTCCAGTCTGAAGGAACGGTTCTGGGCGCAGGCATGGCAGATGGGTTGTCCACGGCCCAGCAACTAAATAATGGCAAGTGTCAAGTTGACAATGTGACTAATGTTGACTCGCAGAGGCTCATTGGTGTAGCGTTAGAGGTGAAGAGGAGACATGTGTCTGACAGCGCTCCAGGGGAGCAACAGGCTGGGATGAGGGGTACCTTCAAGGAAATGGTGGTCTCTTCAAATGTCTCAACCTCACAAGCTGCAATGGATGAGCCCCTCCATGTCTCGGACAGGGGAAAGGTTCCCAAAAAGGTCACGCATTTAGACATTGGTTGCATAGAGTTGACAAAAACTTTATTAGAAATGCTGGAGTTGGTAAAAGTGCCCTCACTGTACACTTGGGTGTCTCCACCGCAGTCGGACCAGGTGGTGCTGCGTGGTACCAATAGGTGGAGCCAGGTGGTACAGGCTGTGCTGGGAAGCTTGTTAACAGTGTGGCAAATAGTTCTGAGGTTCTCTAAGGGGGTGCTCCCAGTTACTGAGTGGCCTGGAAGGCGCTCAGAACTGTTGGAGTCATCAAAGGTCTCTCCGGCTGGTGTAGTGACTGGAAACATCTCTGCGGGTGTGCTCCAAGGTGCAGCTGAGCAGTGGTCAGTAGAGGGCGCAGATACTGTCTCGGCAGCTAAATCTCATGAGAAGGAAGGGCCCAGAATAGATGCAGCACTAGCAGAGATGCTTTCTATCACTCAGAAAGAGGTACAACTTAAAGTACCCGGAGACACTGTGAGAAAAAGTGCTATAGGTGAATGCTGCAGCAATGTAAGGTGTACATCAGAAAGAAGTAGTTTGTGCCTAGATCAGTGTCATCTGTTAGATCAGTTACCCATGGAGTGTTGGACAACAGGTGAGGTAGAACTTGGCTTTAGTCCTGCGGAATTTAATCTCTCGCCTATGTGTGGTCCCTCCTCAGGTCTGGAGCCAAGGGTATGGTTTCTAACAAAAGTATTCAACAAACCTAATAAGGTCCCCGAGACAGGGAAACGGATAAGAAGTGCGGTAAAAATGGTATGTGGATCAGACAAGAGCTTGTCTGTTCAGGTGGATAAAAATACAGATGGCATCAGAACAGGTCAAGTGGTAGGACAGCTGCCTGCAGAGTGGGTGAACCCAGGGGAGGTGACGTCCTGTGAGGTTCCCGTGGGTAATGGCGGCCCTCCATTATGTGTGCCCTCTGCAGACGCTGCCCTAGCAAATGCTGAAAAAAAAGGCATTGGTGATCTGTGCAACGTTGAGAGGTGTAATGTCGGTTTGAATATGTCTGTCAATGATGAACCAAATAGTTTGTTAAAGGTACATGACAGTGTGGTGTCCAAAGGTATTGGGAAACCTGGGAACCTGAAGCGTGGAGGCAGAAGGGTTGGTAGAAAGACCAGGGGTGCCCTGTTAAAATTTCAGGAGAGGCAGTGCTTATGGAACTCCAAAAGAAGAGGGAGAAGGCTGAGTATAGGGAAATATAGGACCTTGTTAAGATCCAGGGTGGGACATACCTGGAAGCGCACCCGGAAAAAAGGTTGGGCCTACGTGGCTGACAGCCAGCACAGAGGTGTCCCAACCATAATGATGGGTGCTGGTGTTCCTCCCTCCGGATTGAAACAAGGGGGGAGGGTATGTGGTAGTGTGGTACCCCACCAGTGTATGAATACAGGATTCTCAACCAGGCAGGTTGAGGGGCTCCAGGGTATTTGCTTGTTTGGGAGGAAACTGGCTTTTCAGTTTCCTCATGATTTACTAAAATCCACTTTGGGACCCGGAGCTTGGGGATTTCTTAGAGATCCGGGTGGGATGAAATCCCCAGTCCTGGATCCGGGTTTTGAGACTCAACTGCACACTGATTGTTCAGGTGTGTGTGGGCCTGATAGTAGAATCAGGACCAGCATTCTGGGCCCCACCCTCCCGACGAGTGCAGGTGTGCACTGGGGAAGCCATAGAGTGCAAGTGTGCACTGGAGAAGTCAGAGAGTGCTTGTGTGCACAGTGGAAGCCAGAGACCCAGGTCTGAGGGTCAGAGCAGCAAGGGGCTGCTATCCAAATGAATGGTGTTGCAGATTGAATAGTCTATAGGAGACAGACAAGAGCCTGAAGTAGAAGGCCTGAGCAGCACTGCTATATGTATAAGCCAGGAGGCTGAATGTCATTTTGTTGTTGAAAAGGAGTACTGAAACCCTTGCGAGGGAAACCTTTCATTTTGTTTTGACTTCTTTTAATAAAAATGGGCAAACAAAGCCCTTAACAAGAAGAACCAGCGAGTGGCGGTGTCCTTCAAGCTCTACATTTGATGCTAGTCCTTCACACATCTTTAAAAAAACATTTTTTCTAGGGACAGAAAACTATAGGTAGGGAGAGTGTCAGTGTGTTTTACTGTGCTAATCCTTGTTTCTAGGGACAGGGAAGGACAGTGAGGGAAATTCTCCTTGTGCTATACTGTGCTAAAGCATTGATCATCAACCATCTTTAAAAAAACATTTTTTCTAGGGACAGAAAACTATAGGTAGGGAGAGTGTCAGTGTGTTTTACTGTGCTAATCCTTGTTTCTAGGGACAGGGAAGGACAGTGAGGGAAATTCTCCTTGTGCTATAGTGTGCTAAAGCATTGATCATCAACCATCTTTAAAAAAACATTTTTTCTAGGGACAGAAAACTATAGGTAGGGAGAGTGTCAGTTTCTTTCACTGTGCTAATCCTTGTTTCTAGGGACAGGGAAGGACAGTGAGGGAAATTCTCTGTGTGCTATACTGTGCTAAAGCATTGATCATCAACCATCTTTAAAAAAACATTTTTTCTAGGGACGGAAAACTATAGGTAGGGAGAGTGTCAGTTTCTTTCACTGTGCTAATCCTTGTTTCTAGGGACAGGGAAGGACAGTGAGGGAAATTCTCCTTGTGCTATACTGTGCTAAAGCATTGATCATCAACCATCTTTAAAAAAACATTTTTTCTAGGGACAGAAAACTATAGGTAGGGAGAGTGTCAGTTTCTTTCACTGTGCTAATCCTTGTTTCTAGGGACAGGGAAGGACAGTGAGGGAAATTCTCCTTGTGCTATACTGTGCTAAAGCATTGATCATCAACCATCTTTAAAAAAACATTTTTTCTAGGGACAGAAAACTATAGGTAGGGAGAGTGTCAGTTTCTTTCACTGTGCTAATCCTTGTTTCTAGGGACAGGGAAGGACAGTGAGGGAAATTCTCCTTGTGCTATACTGTGCTAAAGTATTGATCATCAACCATCTTTAAAAAAACATTTTTTCTAGGGACAGAAAACTATAGGTAGGGAGAGTGTCAGTGTGTTTCACTGTGCTAATCCTTGTTTCTAGGGACAGGGAAGGACAGTGAGGGAAATTCTCCTTGTGCTATACTGTGCTAAAGCATTGATCATCAACCATCTTTAAAAAAACATTTTTTATAGGGACAGAAAACTATAGGTAGGGAGAGTGTCAGTTTCTTTCACTGTGCTAATCCTTGTTTCTAGGGACAGGGAAGGACAGTGAGGGAAATTCTCCTTGTGCTATACTGTGCTAAAGCATTGATCATCAACCATCTTTAAAAAAACATTTTTTCTAGGGACAGAAAACTATAGGTAGGGAGAGTGTCAGTTTCTTTCACTGTGCTAATCCTTGTTTCTAGGGACAGGGAAGGACAGTGAGGGAAATTCTCCTTGTGCTATACTGTGCTAAAGCATTGATCATCAACCATCTTTAAAAAAACATTTTTTCTAGGGACAGAAAACTATAGGTAGGGAGAGTGTCAGTTTCTTTCACTGTGCTAATCCTTGTTTCTAGGGACAGGGAAGGACAGTGAGGGAAATTCTCCTTGTGCTATACTGTGCTAAAGCATTGATCATCAACCATCTTAAAAAAACCATTTTTTCTAGGGACAGAAAACTATAGGTAGGGAGAGTGTCAGTTTCTTTCACTGTGCTAATCCTTGTTTCTAGGGACAGGGAAGGACAGTGAGGGAAATTCTCCTTGTGCTATACTGTGCTAAAGCATTGATCATCAACCATCTTTAAAAAAACATTTTTTCTAGGGACAGAAAACTATAGGTAGGGAGAGTGTCAGTTTCTTTCACTGTGCTAATCCTTGTTTCTAGGGACAGGGAAGGACAGTGAGGGAAATTCTCCTTGTGCTATACTGTGCTAAAGCATTGATCATCAACCATCTTTAAAAAAACATTTTTTCTAGGGACAGAAAACTATAGGTAGGGAGAGTGTCAGTTTCTTTCACTGTGCTAATCCTTGTTTCTAGGGACAGGGAAGGACAGTGAGGGAAATTCTCCTTGTGCTATACTGTGCTAAAGCATTGATCATCAACCATCTTTAAAAAAACATTTTTTCTAGGGACAGAAAACTATAGGTAGGGAGAGTGTCAGTTTCTTTCACTGTGCTAATCCTTGTTTCTAGGGACAGGGAAGGACAGTGAGGGAAATTCTCCTTGTGCTATACTGTGCTAAAGCATTGATCATCAACCATCTTTAAAAAAACATTTTTTCTAGGGACAGAAAACTATAGGTAGGGAGAGTGTCAGTTTCTTTCACTGTGCTAATCCTTGTTTCTAGGGACAGGGAAGGACAGTGAGGGAAATTCTCCTTGTGCTATACTGTGCTAAAGCATTGATCATCAACCATCTTAAAAAAACCATTTTTTCTAGGGACAGAAAACTATAGGTAGGGAGAGTGTCAGTTTCTTTCACTGTGCTAATCCTTGTTTCTAGGGACAGGGAAGGACAGTGAGGGAAATTCTCCTTGTGCTATACTGTGCTAAAGCATTGATCATCAACCATCTTTAAAAAAACATTTTTTCTAGGGACAGAAAACTATAGGTAGGGAGAGTGTCAGTTTCTTTCACTGTGCTAATCCTTGTTTCTAGGGACAGGGAAGGACAGTGAGGGAAATTCTCCTTGTGCTATACTGTGCTAAAGCATTGATCATCAACCATCTTTAAAAAAACATTTTTTCTAGGGACAGAAAACTATAGGTAGGGAGAGTGTCAGTTTCTTTCACTGTGCTAATCCTTGTTTCTAGGGACAGGGAAGGACAGTGAGGGAAATTCTCCTTGTGCTATACTGTGCTAAAGCATTGATCATCAACCATCTTTAAAAAAACATTTTTTCTAGGGACAGAAAACTATAGGTAGGGAGAGTGTCAGTTTCTTTCACTGTGCTAATCCTTGTTTCTAGGGACAGGGAAGGACAGTGAGGGAAATTCTCCTTGTGCTATACTGTGCTAAAGCATTGATCATCAACCATCTGTGGTAGTGTGGTACCCCACCAGTGTATGAATACAGGATTCTCAACCAGGCAGGTTGAGGGGCTCCAGGGTATTTGCTTGTTTGGGAGGAAACTGGCTTTTCAGTTTCCTCATGATTTACTAAAATCCACTTTGGGACCCGGAGCTTGGGGATTTCTTAGAGATCCGGGTGGGATGAAATCCCCAGTCCTGGATCCAGGTTTTGAGACTCAACTGCACACTGATTGTTCAGGTGTGTGTGGGCCTGATAGTAGAATCAGGACCAGCATTCTGGGCCCCACCCTCCCGACGAGTGCAGGTGTGCACTGGGGAAGCCATAGAGTGCAAGTGTGCACTGGAGAAGTCAGAGAGTGCTTGTGTGCACAGTGGAAGCCAGAGACCCAGGTCTGAGGGTCAGAGCAGCAAGGGGCTGCTATCCAAATGAATGGTGTTGCAGATTGAATAGTCTATAGGAGACAGACAAGAGCCTGAAGTAGAAGGCCTGAGCAGCACTGCTATATGTATAAGCCAGGAGGCTGAATGTCATTTTGTTGTTGAAAAGGAGTACTGAAACCCTTGCGAGGGAAACCTTTCATTTTGTTTTGACTTCTTTTAATAAAAATGGGCAAACAAAGCCCTTAACAAGAAGAACCAGCGAGTGGCGGTGTCCTTCAAGCTCTACATTTGATGCTAGTCCTTCACAAGTGGTGGAGAATGCGGGCACAATCTGAGATCCCTACAATCAAGTAAGTTCATCTGTTATATGAACTGTGTTTTTGGTGCATGAGACTGCATAATCTGTGTGTGTGCAGGTGAAGAGAACCTGCAAGCGAAAGGTAAACTAGCCTTAAAGAGACAGTGCTCCAATTTGTTGCAGGTGGTGTACCTGTGAACAAAAAGTCAATTTTTTTTCTCTGCAGTGAACTGCTGCTAGCTGTGTGTGGCAGCCAGGCAAACTGCATTGCACAGAAGTTTGATGGACTGTGTTGCATGCAGGTTGTGTACCTGTGAAAGGAGAATCACATTTTCTTCCCTCTGCTGTGAACTGTGTTACTGGTTGCTGTGTGCAACACCGCAAGGATGGGGCGGTCAAAGCAGAAAAAGGAGGCGATCCTTGCTGAAGCAAGAGAAAGAGCTCTGTGGCTGGAGGGGTTGTTACCGCCTGATCGAACCCCATACAGGCCTAAACAGAGTTTTCCAAGGGAAAAGAGGGCTGCTGTTGTCCCTAGCAACCCTGGTGCAATGAATGCACAGATGACTGCTAGTGTGGAGAGTCCACCAGCGTTTGAATCTGCAGTGGATTGGTGCAAGCGACACCTGGCAGGATTGGACCAAGCTAAAGTGGAAGGCAAGCCAACCTTCCATACAAAAAGAGAGCTGCCGAATGTCCATGCCTGGGAGAGGGGTGTTGTTGCCCCGGGCAACGCTGCTGCAGTTAAACCAGCAGCTGTTGCGAAAAGTGTGAAAGTGACACAGCTTGAGACAGGGTCCAGCAGATGCAGGGTGGGAAACCCTGACAAGACATGGAACCAAGTGCGCTGTTTGCGGTGCAGTGAGTGGGGGCATACAGTCTCCAAGTGCCTTTTGTCCTTGGCTCCAGTGCAAAGCTACCTAGCAAAACAAAGGTCTGAGAAGCCTGTGTTATATGCCAGAAGAGAGGCTGATCAAAGGCCAGGACAGAGAGTGGTTGCCCATAGCAACACAGAGGAGGCCAGTCGGGCTGTCTGTGGACCAAGGGGTGTGCCTCCCATGGGTCGTGACAAGTGGCTTCCGGAGGAGCCAATACAGCATGTTGGAGAGAGCCAGGCATTGAGGAGATGCCAAGAAATTAAATTTCAGCGTCCAGTACCGTGCTTGGAATGTGGTCAAGTGGGGCATGGGATCTTTACTTGCCCAAGGTTCTGGAACACCGCTGAAGAGTCTGGAAAGGCTGCAGTGTCGCCATATGGCCCCAAAGAGACAGTAACTGGTATGGATACAGCTGAGAGACAGCGCACTCAAGTGAAGGTTATGATGCCAGCCACTGAAAATGGTAAGACTGTTCCAGTTTATGGTACTGAACCCAGTGAAGTGGGAGTAGATCCAGTGGGGAGATCTGCAGTGCCAATGGACATAGACTTGCGGCAGTGTGCTACCCAGAGCAGTGGGGAGGCACAAAATAAAGCCCAACTAGCCGCAGGGCTAAAGACTGGAAAGGACATGGGGACTCTGCATGTGCCTGCTATAGTCCAGCAGGTGGCTGGGAAAATAGAGTTAGGGGTGACCAAAACAGTGCTTGTGCCATGTTCCCTAGTGACAAGTACTGCAGGGTTGCCCAGGGAGACTTCCAATAAGCCCGCAGTGACGGAGCCGAGTGTTTCCCAGGTCAACTTTGGAGCTGCCCATGTAGGAAAGGGTGCCCCTTTAAAAATGGAGGGCGCTGTGAGGAGTCACTCAGAGGCTTTGGTGGGTAATATACAATCCACAAAAGTAGCAGTTATGTCTACACGTAGTGAAAATTCTGATGGTTATGCTGACAAAAGTGTTACTGTTGGCAAATGTGATGGTATTGGTGATCATGACATTGAAAAATGTGTTTCCTTTAGTGTCATGTCTGAAAATGTTGGAAATGTGTTTACTACCAATGATGGGAGTAGGATATCTCCCATGACAACCAGAAGCGCAGGATTGTCCAGGGAACTCTCATGGGGCCTCCATGTGTTGGAGCCAGAGGTTTTCCAGGATGGTTGTGGTGCTACTCTGGTGAAACAAGGGAAGACTGTATTACATAGTGAGTGTGTGTGGGCGCAGCCCCACAACCCTAAGTGTAACCCAGTTGTCAAGGGATTAGATCAGCCTGCAAAAGCTGAAAATGAAGAGCTGTATGTGTCTGTAGCGCCACCAAAGCAAGGTGTTCAAAATAAGGTATTGCACCTTGCCTTGGTTGAGGATGCAATCTCCCAGTGTGATGTGAGAAAAAAAATATTATCACAATGTGAGGTAGATAGAAGTGACAAGTGTGTTGTTTTGGCTAGTGAATCCCAGGTTCCTGTTGGGCCTTCTAGAGCAGGTGATGCAGTGCTTTGGAGCACCAGTGATGGAACCACAGGAAACTGGGATGATTGGTGCAAGGAAGCAGTTGCGGCACTAGGCCAAGTGACAAGGAATTATGAAGCAATGATGTGTGACAGAGTTGTGGACAGAACACCTGCTGTGCCCAGTGGAGGGATCGCAGAATGGCCAGTGCTCAAGGGCACGCCAGCCCCTGCAAAGGCTGATGCCCTCCAGTCTGAAGGAACGGTTCTGGGCGCAGGCATGGCAGATGGGTTGTCCACGGCCCAGCAACTAAATAATGGCAAGTGTCAAGTTGACAATGTGACTAATGTTGACTCGCAGAGGCTCATTGGTGTAGCGTTAGAGGTGAAGAGGAGACATGTGTCTGACAGCGCTCCAGGGGAGCAACAGGCTGGGATGAGGGGTACCTTCAAGGAAATGGTGGTCTCTTCAAATGTCTCAACCTCACAAGCTGCAATGGATGAGCCCCTCCATGTCTCGGACAGGGGAAAGGTTCCCAAAAAGGTCACGCATTTAGACATTGGTTGCATAGAGTTGACAAAAACTTTATTAGAAATGCTGGAGTTGGTAAAAGTGCCCTCACTGTACACTTGGGTGTCTCCACCGCAGTCGGACCAGGTGGTGCTGCGTGGTACCAATAGGTGGAGCCAGGTGGTACAGGCTGTGCTGGGAAGCTTGTTAACAGTGTGGCAAATAGTTCTGAGGTTCTCTAAGGGGGTGCTCCCAGTTACTGAGTGGCCTGGAAGGCGCTCAGAACTGTTGGAGTCATCAAAGGTCTCTCCGGCTGGTGTAGTGACTGGAAACATCTCTGCGGGTGTGCTCCAAGGTGCAGCTGAGCAGTGGTCAGTAGAGGGCGCAGATACTGTCTCGGCAGCTAAATCTCATGAGAAGGAAGGGCCCAGAATAGATGCAGCACTAGCAGAGATGCTTTCTATCACTCAGAAAGAGGTACAACTTAAAGTACCCGGAGACACTGTGAGAAAAAGTGCTATAGGTGAATGCTGCAGCAATGTAAGGTGTACATCAGAAAGAAGTAGTTTGTGCCTAGATCAGTGTCATCTGTTAGATCAGTTACCCATGGAGTGTTGGACAACAGGTGAGGTAGAACTTGGCTTTAGTCCTGCGGAATTTAATCTCTCGCCTATGTGTGGTCCCTCCTCAGGTCTGGAGCCAAGGGTATGGTTTCTAACAAAAGTATTCAACAAACCTAATAAGGTCCCCGAGACAGGGAAACGGATAAGAAGTGCGGTAAAAATGGTATGTGGATCAGACAAGAGCTTGTCTGTTCAGGTGGATAAAAATACAGATGGCATCAGAACAGGTCAAGTGGTAGGACAGCTGCCTGCAGAGTGGGTGAACCCAGGGGAGGTGACGTCCTGTGAGGTTCCCGTGGGTAATGGCGGCCCTCCATTATGTGTGCCCTCTGCAGACGCTGCCCTAGCAAATGCTGAAAAAAAAGGCATTGGTGATCTGTGCAACGTTGAGAGGTGTAATGTCGGTTTGAATATGTCTGTCAATGATGAACCAAATAGTTTGTTAAAGGTACATGACAGTGTGGTGTCCAAAGGTATTGGGAAACCTGGGAACCTGAAGCGTGGAGGCAGAAGGGTTGGTAGAAAGACCAGGGGTGCCCTGTTAAAATTTCAGGAGAGGCAGTGCTTATGGAACTCCAAAAGAAGAGGGAGAAGGCTGAGTATAGGGAAATATAGGACCTTGTTAAGATCCAGGGTGGGACATACCTGGAAGCGCACCCGGAAAAAAGGTTGGGCCTACGTGGCTGACAGCCAGCACAGAGGTGTCCCAACCATAATGATGGGTGCTGGTGTTCCTCCCTCCGGATTGAAACAAGGGGGGAGGGTATGTGGTAGTGTGGTACCCCACCAGTGTATGAATACAGGATTCTCAACCAGGCAGGTTGAGGGGCTCCAGGGTATTTGCTTGTTTGGGAGGAAACTGGCTTTTCAGTTTCCTCATGATTTACTAAAATCCACTTTGGGACCCGGAGCTTGGGGATTTCTTAGAGATCCGGGTGGGATGAAATCCCCAGTCCTGGATCCGGGTTTTGAGACTCAACTGCACACTGATTGTTCAGGTGTGTGTGGGCCTGATAGTAGAATCAGGACCAGCATTCTGGGCCCCACCCTCCCGACGAGTGCAGGTGTGCACTGGGGAAGCCATAGAGTGCAAGTGTGCACTGGAGAAGTCAGAGAGTGCTTGTGTGCACAGTGGAAGCCAGAGACCCAGGTCTGAGGGTCAGAGCAGCAAGGGGCTGCTATCCAAATGAATGGTGTTGCAGATTGAATAGTCTATAGGAGACAGACAAGAGCCTGAAGTAGAAGGCCTGAGCAGCACTGCTATATGTATAAGCCAGGAGGCTGAATGTCATTTTGTTGTTGAAAAGGAGTACTGAAACCCTTGCGAGGGAAACCTTTCATTTTGTTTTGACTTCTTTTAATAAAAATGGGCAAACAAAGCCCTTAACAAGAAGAACCAGCGAGTGGCGGTGTCCTTCAAGCTCTACATTTGATGCTAGTCCTTCACACATCTTTAAAAAAACATTTTTTCTAGGGACAGAAAACTATAGGTAGGGAGAGTGTCAGTGTGTTTTACTGTGCTAATCCTTGTTTCTAGGGACAGGGAAGGACAGTGAGGGAAATTCTCCTTGTGCTATACTGTGCTAAAGCATTGATCATCAACCATCTTTAAAAAAACATTTTTTCTAGGGACAGAAAACTATAGGTAGGGAGAGTGTCAGTGTGTTTTACTGTGCTAATCCTTGTTTCTAGGGACAGGGAAGGACAGTGAGGGAAATTCTCCTTGTGCTATAGTGTGCTAAAGCATTGATCATCAACCATCTTTAAAAAAACATTTTTTCTAGGGACAGAAAACTATAGGTAGGGAGAGTGTCAGTTTCTTTCACTGTGCTAATCCTTGTTTCTAGGGACAGGGAAGGACAGTGAGGGAAATTCTCTGTGTGCTATACTGTGCTAAAGCATTGATCATCAACCATCTTTAAAAAAACATTTTTTCTAGGGACGGAAAACTATAGGTAGGGAGAGTGTCAGTTTCTTTCACTGTGCTAATCCTTGTTTCTAGGGACAGGGAAGGACAGTGAGGGAAATTCTCCTTGTGCTATACTGTGCTAAAGCATTGATCATCAACCATCTTTAAAAAAACATTTTTTCTAGGGACAGAAAACTATAGGTAGGGAGAGTGTCAGTTTCTTTCACTGTGCTAATCCTTGTTTCTAGGGACAGGGAAGGACAGTGAGGGAAATTCTCCTTGTGCTATACTGTGCTAAAGCATTGATCATCAACCATCTTTAAAAAAACATTTTTTCTAGGGACAGAAAACTATAGGTAGGGAGAGTGTCAGTTTCTTTCACTGTGCTAATCCTTGTTTCTAGGGACAGGGAAGGACAGTGAGGGAAATTCTCCTTGTGCTATACTGTGCTAAAGTATTGATCATCAACCATCTTTAAAAAAACATTTTTTCTAGGGACAGAAAACTATAGGTAGGGAGAGTGTCAGTGTGTTTCACTGTGCTAATCCTTGTTTCTAGGGACAGGGAAGGACAGTGAGGGAAATTCTCCTTGTGCTATACTGTGCTAAAGCATTGATCATCAACCATCTTTAAAAAAACATTTTTTATAGGGACAGAAAACTATAGGTAGGGAGAGTGTCAGTTTCTTTCACTGTGCTAATCCTTGTTTCTAGGGACAGGGAAGGACAGTGAGGGAAATTCTCCTTGTGCTATACTGTGCTAAAGCATTGATCATCAACCATCTTTAAAAAAACATTTTTTCTAGGGACAGAAAACTATAGGTAGGGAGAGTGTCAGTTTCTTTCACTGTGCTAATCCTTGTTTCTAGGGACAGGGAAGGACAGTGAGGGAAATTCTCCTTGTGCTATACTGTGCTAAAGCATTGATCATCAACCATCTTTAAAAAAACATTTTTTCTAGGGACAGAAAACTATAGGTAGGGAGAGTGTCAGTTTCTTTCACTGTGCTAATCCTTGTTTCTAGGGACAGGGAAGGACAGTGAGGGAAATTCTCCTTGTGCTATACTGTGCTAAAGCATTGATCATCAACCATCTTAAAAAAACCATTTTTTCTAGGGACAGAAAACTATAGGTAGGGAGAGTGTCAGTTTCTTTCACTGTGCTAATCCTTGTTTCTAGGGACAGGGAAGGACAGTGAGGGAAATTCTCCTTGTGCTATACTGTGCTAAAGCATTGATCATCAACCATCTTTAAAAAAACATTTTTTCTAGGGACAGAAAACTATAGGTAGGGAGAGTGTCAGTTTCTTTCACTGTGCTAATCCTTGTTTCTAGGGACAGGGAAGGACAGTGAGGGAAATTCTCCTTGTGCTATACTGTGCTAAAGCATTGATCATCAACCATCTTTAAAAAAACATTTTTTCTAGGGACAGAAAACTATAGGTAGGGAGAGTGTCAGTTTCTTTCACTGTGCTAATCCTTGTTTCTAGGGACAGGGAAGGACAGTGAGGGAAATTCTCCTTGTGCTATACTGTGCTAAAGCATTGATCATCAACCATCTTTAAAAAAACATTTTTTCTAGGGACAGAAAACTATAGGTAGGGAGAGTGTCAGTTTCTTTCACTGTGCTAATCCTTGTTTCTAGGGACAGGGAAGGACAGTGAGGGAAATTCTCCTTGTGCTATACTGTGCTAAAGCATTGATCATCAACCATCTTTAAAAAAACATTTTTTCTAGGGACAGAAAACTATAGGTAGGGAGAGTGTCAGTTTCTTTCACTGTGCTAATCCTTGTTTCTAGGGACAGGGAAGGACAGTGAGGGAAATTCTCCTTGTGCTATACTGTGCTAAAGCATTGATCATCAACCATCTTTAAAAAAACATTTTTTATAGGGACAGAAAACTATAGGTAGGGAGAGTGTCCGTTTCTTTCACTGTGCTAATCCTTGTTTCTAGGGACAGGGAAGGACAGTGAGGGAAATTCTCCTTGTGCTATACTGTGCTAAAGCATTGATCATCAACCATCTTTAAAAAAACATTTTTTCTAGGGACAGAAAACTATAGGTAGGGAGAGTGTCAGTTTCTTTCACTGTGCTAATCCTTGTTTCTAGGGACAGGGAAGGACAGTGAGGGAAATTCTCCTTGTGCTATACTGTGCTAAAGCATTGATCATCAACCATCTTTAAAAAAACATTTTTTCTAGGGACAGAAAACTATAGGTAGGGAGAGTGTCAGTTTCTTTCACTGTGCTAATCCTTGTTTCTAGGGACAGGGAAGGACAGTGAGGGAAATTCTCCTTGTGCTATACTGTGCTAAAGCATTGATCATCAGCCATCTTTAAAAAAACATTTTTTCTAGGGACAGAAAACTATAGGTAGGGAGAGTGTCAGTTTCTTTCACTGTGCTAATCCTTGTTTCTAGGGACAGGGAAGGACAGTGAGGGAAATTCTCCTTGTGCTATACTGTGCTAAAGCATTGATCATCAACCATCTTTAAAAAAACATTTTTTCTAGGGACAGAAAACTATAGGTAGGGAGAGTGTCAGTTTCTTTCACTGTGCTAATCCTTGTTTCTAGGGACAGGGAAGGACAGTGAGGGAAATTCTCCTTGTGCTATACTGTGCTAAAGCATTGATCATCAACCATCTTTAAAAAAACATTTTTCTAGGGACAGAAAACTATAGGTAGGGAGAGTGTCAGTTTCTTTCACTGTGCTAATCCTTGTTTCTAGGGACAGGGAAGGACAGTGAGGGAAATTCTCCTTGTGCTATACTGTGCTAAAGCATTGATCATCAACCATCTTTAAAAAAAAAAAATTCTAGGGACAGAAAACTATAGGTAGGGAGAGTGTCAGTTTCTTTCACTGTGCTAATCCTTGTTTCTAGGGACAGGGAAGGACAGTGAGGGAAATTCTCCTTGTGCTATACTGTGCTAAAGCATTGATCATCAACCATCTTTAAAAAAACATTTTTTCTAGGGACAGAAAACTATAGGTAGGGAGAGTGTCAGTTTCTTTCACTGTGCTAATCCTTGTTTCTAGGGACAGGGAAGGACAGTGAGGGAAATTCTCCTTGTGCTATACTGTGCTAAAGCATTGATCATCAACCATCTTTAAAAAAACATTTTTTCTAGGGACAGAAAACTATAGGTAGGGAGAGTGTCAGTTTCTTTCACTGTGCTAATCCTTGTTTCTAGGGACAGGGAAGGACAGTGAGGGAAATTCTCCTTGTGCTATACTGTGCTAAAGCATTGATCATCAACCATCTTTAAAAAAACATTTTTTATAGGGACAGAAAACTATAGGTAGGGAGAGTGTCCGTTTCTTTCACTGTGCTAATCCTTGTTTCTAGGGACAGGGAAGGACAGTGAGGGAAATTCTCCTTGTGCTATACTGTGCTAAAGCATTGATCATCAACCATCTTTAAAAAAACATTTTTTCTAGGGACAGAAAACTATAGGTAGGGAGAGTGTCAGTTTCTTTCACTGTGCTAATCCTTGTTTCTAGGGACAGGGAAGGACAGTGAGGGAAATTCTCCTTGTGCTATACTGTGCTAAAGCATTGATCATCAACCATCTTTAAAAAAACATTTTTTCTAGGGACAGAAAACTATAGGTAGGGAGAGTGTCAGTTTCTTTCACTGTGCTAATCCTTGTTTCTAGGGACAGGGAAGGACAGTGAGGGAAATTCTCCTTGTGCTATACTGTGCTAAAGCATTGATCATCAGCCATCTTTAAAAAAACATTTTTTCTAGGGACAGAAAACTATAGGTAGGGAGAGTGTCAGTTTCTTTCACTGTGCTAATCCTTGTTTCTAGGGACAGGGAAGGACAGTGAGGGAAATTCTCCTTGTGCTATACTGTGCTAAAGCATTGATCATCAACCATCTTTAAAAAAACATTTTTTCTAGGGACAGAAAACTATAGGTAGGGAGAGTGTCAGTTTCTTTCACTGTGCTAATCCTTGTTTCTAGGGACAGGGAAGGACAGTGAGGGAAATTCTCCTTGTGCTATACTGTGCTAAAGCATTGATCATCAACCATCTTTAAAAAAACATTTTTCTAGGGACAGAAAACTATAGGTAGGGAGAGTGTCAGTTTCTTTCACTGTGCTAATCCTTGTTTCTAGGGACAGGGAAGGACAGTGAGGGAAATTCTCCTTGTGCTATACTGTGCTAAAGCATTGATCATCAACCATCTTTAAAAAAAAAAAATTCTAGGGACAGAAAACTATAGGTAGGGAGAGTGTCAGTTTCTTTCACTGTGCTAATCCTTGTTTCTAGGGACAGGGAAGGACAGTGAGGGAAATTCTCCTTGTGCTATACTGTGCTAAAGCATTGATCATCAACCATCTTTAAAAAAACATTTTTTCTAGGGACAGAAAACTATAGGTAGGGAGAGTGTCAGTTTCTTTCACTGTGCTAATCCTTGTTTCTAGGGACAGGGAAGGACAGTGAGGGAAATTCTCCTTGTGCTATACTGTGCTAAAGCATTGATCATCAACCATATTTAAAAAAACATTTTTTCTAGGGACAGAAAACTATAGGTAGGGAGAGTGTCAGTGTGTTTTACTGTGCTAATCCTTGTTTCTAGGGACAGGGAAGGACAGTGAGGGGAATTCTCCTTGTGCTATACTGTGCTAAAGCATTGATCATCAACCATCTTTAAAAAAACATTTTTTCTAGGGACAGAAAACTATAGGTAGGGAGAGTGTCAGTTTCTTTCACTGTGCTAATCCTTGTTTCTAGGGACAGGGAAGGACAGTGAGGGAAATTCTCCTTGTGCTATACTGTGCTAAAGCATTGATCATCAACCATCTTTAAAAAAACATTTTTTCTAGGGACAGAAAACTATAGGTAGGGAGAGTGTCAGTTTCTTTCACTGTGCTAATCCTTGTTTCTAGGGACAGGGAAGGACAGTGAGGGAAATTCTCCTTGTGCTATACTGTGCTAAAGCATTGATCATCAACCATCTTTAAAAAAACATTTTTTCTAGGGACAGAAAACTATAGGTAGGGAGAGTGTCAGTTTCTTTCACTGTGCTAATCCTTGTTTCTAGGGACAGGGAAGGACAGTGAGGGAAATTCTCCTTGTGCTATACTGTGCTAAAGCATTGATCATCAACCATCTTTAAAAAAACATTTTTTCTAGGGACAGAAAACTATAGGTAGGGAGAGTGTCAGTTTCTTTCACTGTGCTAATCCTTGTTTCTATGGACAGGGAAGGACAGTGAGGGAAATTCTCCTTGTGCTATACTGTGCTAAAGCATTGATCATCAACCATCTTTAAAAAAACATTTTTTCTAGGGACAGAAAACTATAGGTAGGGAGAGTGTCAGTTTCTTTCACTGTGCTAATCCTTGTTTCTAGGGACAGGGAAGGACAGTGAGGGAAATTCTCCTTGTGCTATACTGTGCTAAAGCATTGATCATCAACCATCTTTAAAAAAACATTTTTCTAGGGACAGAAAACTATAGGTAGGGAGAGTGTCAGTTTCTTTCACTGTGCTAATCCTTGTTTCTAGGGACAGGGAAGGACAGTGAGGGAAATTCTCCTTGTGCTATACTGTGCTAAAGCATTGATCATCAACCATCTTTAAAAAAAAAAAATTCTAGGGACAGAAAACTATAGGTAGGGAGAGTGTCAGTTTCTTTCACTGTGCTAATCCTTGTTTCTAGGGACAGGGAAGGACAGTGAGGGAAATTCTCCTTGTGCTATACTGTGCTAAAGCATTGATCATCAACCATCTTTAAAAAAACATTTTTTCTAGGGACAGAAAACTATAGGTAGGGAGAGTGTCAGTTTCTTTCACTGTGCTAATCCTTGTTTCTAGGGACAGGGAAGGACAGTGAGGGAAATTCTCCTTGTGCTATACTGTGCTAAAGCATTGATCATCAACCATATTTAAAAAAACATTTTTTCTAGGGACAGAAAACTATAGGTAGGGAGAGTGTCAGTGTGTTTTACTGTGCTAATCCTTGTTTCTAGGGACAGGGAAGGACAGTGAGGGGAATTCTCCTTGTGCTATACTGTGCTAAAGCATTGATCATCAACCATCTTTAAAAAAACATTTTTTCTAGGGACAGAAAACTATAGGTAGGGAGAGTGTCAGTTTCTTTCACTGTGCTAATCCTTGTTTCTAGGGACAGGGAAGGACAGTGAGGGAAATTCTCCTTGTGCTATACTGTGCTAAAGCATTGATCATCAACCATCTTTAAAAAAACATTTTTTCTAGGGACAGAAAACTATAGGTAGGGAGAGTGTCAGTTTCTTTCACTGTGCTAATCCTTGTTTCTAGGGACAGGGAAGGACAGTGAGGGAAATTCTCCTTGTGCTATACTGTGCTAAAGCATTGATCATCAACCATCTTTAAAAAAACATTTTTTCTAGGGACAGAAAACTATAGGTAGGGAGAGTGTCAGTTTCTTTCACTGTGCTAATCCTTGTTTCTAGGGACAGGGAAGGACAGTGAGGGAAATTCTCCTTGTGCTATACTGTGCTAAAGCATTGATCATCAACCATCTTTAAAAAAACATTTTTTCTAGGGACAGAAAACTATAGGTAGGGAGAGTGTCAGTTTCTTTCACTGTGCTAATCCTTGTTTCTAGGGACAGGGAAGGACAGTGAGGGAAATTCTCCTTGTGCTATACTGTGCTAAAGCATTGATCATCAACCATCTTTAAAAAAACATTTTTTCTAGGGACAGAAAACTATAGGTAGGGAGAGTGTCAGTTTCTTTCACTGTGCTAATCCTTGTTTCTAGGGACAGGGAAGGACAGTGAGGGAAATTCTCCTTGTGCTATACTGTGCTAAAGCATTGATCATCAACCATCTTTAAAAAAACATTTTTTCTAGGGACAGAAAACTATAGGTAGGGAGAGTGTCAGTTTCATTCACTGTGCTAATCCTTGTTTCTAGGGACAGGGAAGGACAGTGAGGGAAATTCTCCTTGTGCTATACTGTGCTAAAGCATTGATCATCAACCATCTTTAAAAAAACATTTTTTCTAGGGACAGAAAACTATAGGTAGGGAGAGTGTCAGTTTCTTTCACTGTGCTAATCCTTGTTTCTAGGGACAGGGAAGGACAGTGAGGGAAATTCTCCTTGTGCTATACTGTGCTAAAGCATTGATCATCAACCATCTTTAAAAAAACATTTTTTCTAGGGACAGAAAACTATAGGTAGGGAGAGTGTCAGTGTGTTTCACTGTGCTAATCCTTGTTTCTAGGGACAGGGAAGGACAGTGAGGGAAAT
Source organism: Rana muscosa (assembly GCA_029206835.1). NCBI lineage: Eukaryota > Metazoa > Chordata > Amphibia > Anura > Ranidae > Rana > Rana muscosa. The sequence continues at coordinate 174,249,605 of CM055122.1, read as the reverse complement.
TCTCCTTGTGCTATACTGTGCTAAAGCATTGATCATCAACCATCTTTAAAAAAACATTTTTTATAGGGACAGAAAACTATAGGTAGGGAGAGTGTCAGTTTCTTTCACTGTGCTAATCCTTGTTTCTAGGGACAGGGAAGGACAGTGAGGGAAATTCTCCTTGTGCTATACTGTGCTAAAGCATTGATCATCAACCATCTTTAAAAAAACATTTTTTCTAGGGACAGAAAACTATAGGTAGGGAGAGTGTCAGTGTGTTTCACTGTGCTAATCCTTGTTTCTAGGGACAGGGAAGGGCAGTGAGGGAAATTCTCCTTGTGCTATACTGTGCTAAAGCATTCCTCATCAACCATCTTTGAAATCCTTGTTTTTTGGACAGTCAGGGAAATTGTCATTGTGCTATTCTGTGCGAAAGCAATCATCCTCAACCATATTTAGACATCCTTAAGTAAAGGGACAGAGAAGGACACCTGAAGGTAGCCCTTATTGCTTTTTTCCCATCTCCCTGCAGGCCATCCATTAGAATGTCTGGAAGGCAAACAAGGAGAGGCAGACAGTCAGGAGGCAATAAAAGAGGGCAAGCAGGCTCTGTGTCTGGGGGCAACAGTGCTGGTCGTGGACGCGGTGCATTGTCATCAGCACATGGCCATGGGACACGCTTGTCCTTCTTTTCGGCAGCTGGACATGTTGAGCCACATCATGCCGAAGACTTGGTAGAGTGGATGACCAAGCCCTCCTCCTCCTCCTCATCCTCTCTCACCCAGGCTCAGGGTACTGGCAAAGCAGCTGCCAAAGCGTCCTCTTCCCTGGTATCAATGTCAGACTCATCATCAGTCACTCCTTCCCTAGACCCACCATGTCCTCCTCCTGAGGAGTCCCCCGAACTGTTTGAGCACAGTGTTGGGTACATGCTCCAGGAGGATGCCCAGCGTTTCGAAGGGTCTGATGATGAAACCCAGCTACAGGAAGGCAGTAGCGTGAGAGCAGACAGAGGGGATGCTCAAGAAGGACACCAATCTGGCAGTCATGTTCCAGCAGCTGCAGCATACTGCCAGATTGGCTCCAGTGATGAGGAGGGAGGGGATGATGAGGTCACTGACTCCACGTGGGTGCCTAATAGGAGAGAGGAGGAGGAGGAGGATGAGGAGGAGGCACATCTCCAACGAGGCAGGATGCCCTTTGGTGGCCAGCGTAAGGGCAGTACACCGACGGAATCACACCGCAGAGCTCCGCCTGTGCAGGGTGCTGCCTCTGCCCGTCATTCAAAAAGTTCTTTGGTGTGGGCCTTTTTTGAGGCTAGTGCATCAGATCGCACAGCTGCTGTTTGCAACATATGTCTCAAGCGTATATCGCGTGGCCAAAACATCAGCCGCTTGGGTACCACATGCCTGACCAGACATATGTTGACCTGCCATGCAGCTCGTTGGCAAGCCTACCTCAAAGACCCACACCAAAGAACAAAGCGGACCTCTCCTTGCACCGCATCAGCTGGGATCTCCAACCCCACTATAACTTCAGTCCTCTCTGAAACATGCACTGAGAGGAATGAAGGTGTAGAATTAGGTGTGTCACAGCCAAGTACTTGCGGCCACTCTGCTAGCAGTACACCAACGTCCGATTCTAGCAGGCAAATTTCCCTGCCCCAGCTGCTGGACCGTCGAAAGAAGTTCACTCCCAGCCACCCACATGCCCAGCGGTTGAATGCTAGCTTGGCTAAATTGCTAGCGCTTCAACTGCTGCCTTTTCAGTTGGTAGACTCGGCCCCCTTCCGTGAGTTTGTGCAATGTGCGGTTCCTCAGTGGCAGGTTCCCAAACGCCACTTTTTCTCACGGAAGGCTATTCCGGCTCTCTACCGGCATGTGGAAGGCAATGTCTTGGCCTCGCTGGACAGGGCGGTCAGCGGTAAGGTGCATATTACCGCTGACTCATGGTCCAGCAGGCATGGACAGGGACGTTACCTTTCTTTCAAGGCCCATTGGGTCACTCTTTTGGCAGCTGGGAAGGATGCAGGACAAGGTGCAGTAGTGTTGGAGGTTGTTCCACCGCCACGCCTCCAAAATGCTACTACTGGTTGTGACACACCTCTCTCCTCCACCCCCTCCTCTTCTTCTTCCTCCATGGCCTCTTCCTGTGCTTTGTCCTCTGAACCAGCAGTGCTCCGTAGCCGTTCAAGGGGCTACGCAAGTACGCAGGCAAAAAGATGCCATGCCGTGCTTGCGCTGGTGTGTTTGGGGGACAGAAGCCACACTGGGGCAGAGGTCCTGTCTGCTCTGCAGGGCCAGGCCGAGAGGTGGTTGACGCCACGCCAGCTTAAGCCAGGAATGGTGGTTTGCGACAATGGCACCAACCTCCTCTCCGCCCTCCGACAGGGACAACTGACCCATGTGCCCTGTGTGGCTCACGTCCTTAACCTGGTGGTGCAGCGGTTCTTGGGCAGGTACCCGGGCTTACAGGATGTCCTGAGGCAGGCCAGGAAAGTCTGTGTGCATTTCCGCAGATCTTATAATGCCAGTGCTCGCCTGGCTGAGCCGCAAAAGGAGTTGAACCTGCCCAAGAACCGCCTTATATGTGACATGCCCACCAGGTGGAACTCAACGTTGGCCATGCTGCAGCGGCAGCACACGCAGCAGAGGGCCATCAATGAGTACCTGTGCGACTACGGCACCAGGACAGGGTCAGGGGAGCTTGGTTTTTTTTCTCCACGCCAGTGGGGCATGATCAGGGATGCATGCACTGTCCTGGCACCATTTGAGGAGGCCACGAGCATGGTGAGCAGTGACAGTGCATGCATCAGTGACACTGTACCTCTTGTCCACCTGTTGGAGCACACGCTGCGTGGAATAATGGACAGGGCACTTGAGGCAGAACAGAGGCAGGAAGAGGAGGACTTCCTTGCCTCTCAAGGCCCCCTTTACCCAGACAGTGTTCCTTCTGTCCCACCCATCGCACAGGAAGAGGAGGAGGAGGAGGAGGAGGAGGATTGTGTCAGCATGGAGGTGGAGGCTGGCACTCAGCATCATCAGCAGCAGTCTTTTAGGGATGATTTACAGTCCCAAGAAACCAGTGGACTTGTACGTGGCTGGGAGGAGGTGGCTGCGGATCATGTCGTCCTTAGTGACCCAGAGGACTCCGGACCGAATGCCTCAGCAAACCTACGTTGCATGGCCTCCCTGATCCTGCAAAGTCTGCGGAAGGATCCTCGTATTCTTCGGATCAAGGAGAGGGACCATTACTGGCTGGCCACTCTCCTTGATCCACGGTACAAGGGTAAGGTTGCGGACCTTATGTTACCGTCGCAGAGGGAGCAGAGGATGAGACAACTCCGGGAGGCCTTGCAGAAAGGTCTGTGCAACGTGTTCCCAGAGACTGGGAGGTTACAAACTCCTGGTCCTGGACAACGAGTTGCTGAGGCTTCGGCCAGTCAAAGAAGGAGCGGTGGGGAAGGTGGCCGTCTGACCGATGCGTTCAGACAATTCTTTAGTCCGCAGCCCCAAAGTATGATCGGTTCCAGCAACCATCGCCAGCGTCTGATAAACATGGTGCAGGAATATCTAGGGGCAAGGTCAGACTTGGACACCTTCCCCACCGAAAATCCTCTGGCTTACTGGGTCTTGAGGATGGATCACTGGCCAGAGCTTGCACAGTATGCAATTGAGCTACTGGCCTGTCCTGCATCCAGCGTTCTTTCGGAACGCACATTCAGTGCTGCTGGAGGATTTGTCACGGATCACAGGGTGCGCCTGTCCACCGACTCGGTTGATCGACTGACTTTCATCAAGATGAACCAGTCTTGGATCACCACCAGCTACCACACACCTGATGCTGATATAACAGACTAATTGATTTTAACATGTCACATCCCTTCAAGACTGATGCTGATGCTGAGTGCCTGTGCTGTTATGTTGACTGGCTATCCTCCTCCTCCGAGTCCTCAATGATACGATTGATGATGATAGCTTGGAAGATCATTTTTGTTTATGGGTGCCGCCACCAGTGGCTAAGGCCCAATTTTTCAGCCCCTGTTTAACAGGGGCGTGTAATTACAATTTTTGAAGCAATACTTTGCAACAGGGCTCATTGCTGTGCTCCAAGTACAGTATCTGTGAGGGGTTGGAGTGTTGTGCCACCAGTGCCTAAGGCCCAATTTTTCAGCCCCTGTTTAACAGGGGCGTGTCATTACAATTTTTGAAGCAATACTTTGCAACAGGGCTAATTGCTGTGCTCCAAGTACAGTATCTGTGAGGGGTTGTAGTGTTGTGCCACCAGTGCCTAAGGCCCAATTTTTCAGCCCCTGTTCAACAGGGGCATGTAATTACAATTCTTGATCTAATAATTCACAGCAGGGCCCATTGCTTCACCCACCAAGAGTAACTCTGAGGGCTTACAGTGTTGTGGCAACGCCACCACCACCACCACCACGAAAGGCCCAATTTTTCAGCCCCTGTTCAAAAGGGGCATGTAATTACAATTCTTGATCTAATAATTCACAGCAGGGCCCATTGCTGCACCCACCAAGAGTAACTGTCAGGGCTTACAGTGTTGTGGCATTTTTCTTAAAGATTTTCATCCATATTACCGGGACCAGACATTACATTAAAGCCGCAAGCAGTTTTAAATGGCTTTTTTTTCCTTTAGAAGTGTCATTTTGTGCAGGGACAGTTCTAAACACGGGAAACACGTGGCACTTCACAGGCATACTTTAGACACCCTCCAGGTACGATATTTAAAGGAATATTTGACTTTTTTTTTTTCACTTTATGCATCATTAAAATGACTGCTCCCGAAAAACGACCGTTTTTAAAACTTCTTTTTGCATTGATACATGTCCCCTGGTGCAGAACCCCGGGTTCCCAAACCCTTTTTAGGACAATAACATGCATAATAGTCGTTATAATTAGCACTTTAGAATTCGAACGTTCGCATCCATTGTATTTAATAGGGTTCTAATGTTCGTACGAACTTTCGGTCCGTTCGCGGGTTCTGGTGCGAACCGAACCCGGGGTTGTTCGGCTCATCACTACATGCCAGGAATCTGATACAGGCCTTCAGGAGATCTCACCCCGAAAGATGTATCCGTATGGGCATCCGGAGGCTGCCCCTTGGGGGGGGCAATGTCATGGAGATCCTGCCAGAAACAGGCGCCCCGGACTTCCTGGTCTCCGTTCGCGCGTGCGTCCAGCGGGTGGCGCCAGAGAGACTATTTAAACCTGCCATTTACAGACAGTCCCTGCTGTCTGCTCTACAGCGTAGTACCTGTGTAACCCGATCTGAGAAACCCATCTGCATCTGACCCGGCTTTCCTGTGACCTTCCTGTTATCTGCCTGCACCTGATCTCTGGCTTGTTTCTGACCACCGCTCTGCTTTGTCCTTTTGTACCTTGCTGTCTGCCAGTGTATCTGACCCGGCTTGTCCGACTACCCTGCCTGACCCAGGCTCCGGTCCGTTCAGCTGTTCCAGAACCTGCTGTGCTTCCTGGCTTCCTGGTTCCAGAACCTGCTTTGCTTCCTGGCTTCCTGGTTCCAGGACCTGCTGTGCTTCCTGGCTTCCTGGTTCCTGTCAACCTGCTGTGCTTCCTGGCTTCCTGGTTCCAGAACCTGCTGTGCATCCTGGCTTCCTGGTTCCTGTCAACCTGCTGTGCTTCCTGGCTTCCTGGTTCCTGTCAACCTGCTGTGCTGCCTGGCTTCCTGGTTCCTGTCAACTCGCCTCACCTTGGTGTACCCGGATCCAGCCCGGACCACCCAGCCACTTGCTCTGTGTTGATCCTGCCAGGCACTCGTACCCCTTCTACCTCCGTGCCTCCTGTTTCACTACCAGGGGCCGCTGGTGGGAGCCGTAAGGGAGGCCTCCCTCTGCTAAACCGGGCTCGTCACCGTCAGGTACGTGACAGCCAGCGTCTGATATACATGGTGCAGGAATACCTAGGGGCAAGGTCAGACTTGGACATCTTTCCCACCGAAAATCCTCTGGCTTACTGGGTCTTGAGGATGGATCACTGGCCAGAGCTTGCACAGTATGCAATTGAGCTACTGGCCTGTCCTGCATCCAGCGTTCTTTCGGAACGCACATTCAGTGCTGCTGGATGCTTTGTCATGGATCACAGGGTGCGCCTGTCCACTGATTTGGTTGATCGACTGACCTTCATAAAGATGAACCAGTCTTGGATCACCACCAGCTACCAAGCACCTGAAGCTGATATAACAGAATAATTTATTTTCAAATGTCACATCCCTTCAAGACTGATGCTGAGTGACTGTCCTGTTATGTTGACTGACTATCCTCCTCCTCCTCAATGATCCGATTCATGATGATAGCTTGGAAGAACATTTTTGTTTCTGGGTCCCGCCACAAGTGGCTAAGGCCCAATTTTTTTGCCCCTGTTTAACAGGGGCATGTAATTACAATTTTTGATGCAATACTTTGCAACAGGGCTCATTACTGTGCTCCAAGTACAGTATCTGTGAGGGGTTGCAGTGTTGTGGCACCAGTGGCTAAGGCCCAATTTTTCAGCCCCTGTTCTACAGGGGCATGTAATTACAATTATTGATCTAATAATTCACAGTAGGTCCCATTTCTGCGCCCACCAAGAGTAACTGTGAGGGCTTACAGTGTTGTGGCAACACCACCACCACCACCAAAGGCCCAATTTTTCTGCCCCTCTTCAACAGGGGCATGCAATTACAATTTTTTTTTTATAACAAATGGTTTTTATTGCTCACAGAAAAAAAAATACGAGGTACAAAAATATGCAGCATATTATATCTGTTACATGTACGGTAGCAATATATGTTTTTGACATTCCTTGGTCACATCTGAAATCGCATACATTAAACAATCCGCTCAGAGTTTCAAATAGCATAGGGTGAACTGTACACAACCCATCAGACTATCCCCCCTCCCACCCGCCCACCTGTTGCCGGTGGGAGCTTGCTACACACCTCCCAACAGCCTCATCCTCACCAATTCCATGGGGCTTAACCCCGGTACAGCAAGCCATGCATCCCAGAGCCTATCAAACTTTCCCGCGTTGCCCCTGTGCTGGTATATGTATTTCTCCATCAAAAGGGTTTTACCCATCTGCTGTATCCACAGCTGGACCGTAGGCGGCTCAACAGACTTCCACAGTAGTAGAATAGTTTTTCTCGCCTGGAACAATGCCCTAGTAAATGCCATTCGAGTCACCTCCTCCGGGATCTCCCCCCCCCCAGTATTCCTAACAAGCAACATAAGGGGTCAGAAGGAACGTTGGTCTGGAACACCAAATTAAGTGTAGCCAGTACCTACGTCCAATATCTATGGAGTTTGGGGCAACGCCAGAGGAGGTGAATCAGATCTCCAGGCACCGCCCTACATCTACCACATAGCGGATCGGGCAGTCTACCCATCTTGAATAGTTTTACCGGTGTAAAATGTACTCTCAGTAGTATATATAGTTGGGATACCTTTTGTGCCACATTAAGCAAGCAGGCGTTTACCACCTGCATTGCCTCCTCCCAGAGCTCCCCCTCTATAGGACCAACATCCGCCTCCCACTGGCTCACCACTTTCATGGGGTGTCCCTCCAAAAACGAGGACAACAGCATGTTATAGCACTGAGAGATGACACCCCTGGTCTCACAAGCGTCCTGCAGCATGTGAAAGACAGGGGTGGGGGACTGAACCCACTCCACTGCAGCTCCCTGAGCCCTGACAGCATGTCGCAGCTGCAGGTAGTAAAGCAGCATATTGGACGGGAGCGCATATCTCGATTGAAGTACATGAAAAGGAAGTAAGGCCCCATTATGAAACACTTGTCTCAGGTGGGTTATACCTAGTGACCTCCACTTAGGGCCCTGCTGAAGTTTGGCCAGTTCAGTGTAATTGCCGTTCCCCCATAGCGGGCTGTACCTAGTGAACCCCGTGACATTCTGGAGTTGTTTGGCCTTATTCCACACCTTCTGAAGGAGTGAATAAGTGGGCATCTTTTTAATTGATTTCTGAAACCGCTGAGCCTCCAGCCCCTCCGGCACCGTGTCGGCCCCCGAGCCAAGCAGCATTAGCCTAGCCGAGGAGCCCACAGGAGCCGGTACCATGACACCTATCAGGTGCTGCAGTTGCGCTGCCAGATAGTATATCCAAGGGTTGGGGAGGGCAAGGCCCCCCCCCTCCTTTGGTCGCTGTAGTTGTTCCAATTTGATCCGGGGGGGTTTGTTGTGCCACAATAATTGTCTAAAGAGGGAGTTGACGACCCTGAAGATTTTAAGCGTGATGACAACAGGAGCATTGTGTAGCAGGTACAGCAGCTGGGGCATTAGTATCATTTTAATAAGGTTCGTCTTGCCGGCCAGGGACATCCGCAGTCTGTTCCATATCTGTATTTTATCCCTGAATCTGGTCAATAAGGGGTATATATTCAGCTGACAGAATTCTGTGATCACCGGGGAGATGAATACACCCAAGTACTTAAATGAGGATACTATGGGGACCGGGCAGGAGGGCCCCTCACCTAGCGCGGGGGCCTCATCCAGGAACATCAGAGCCGACTTGGACCAGTTAATTGTAAGGCCCGAGAAACGGCCAAACTCTGTGATAAGGGACATGACCTGAGCCAGTGATTCATCCACATCTTCCAGGAAGAGGAGCATGTCATCGGCGTATAGCATAATTTTCTCGTGTATATTGCCATAGCGGAAGCCCCTGACCGACCGGCAGTCTCGCACCAGAGCCGCCAGGGGCTCAATGGCCAGAGCGAAGAGCAGGGGGGACAGAGGACAGCCCTGCCTGGTCCCCCTGCCCAACGCAAAGGCATGAGACATCCTGTCAGACATTCGCATGGCCGCCTGCGGCGAGCCGTACAACAGCCTCACCCACCCTAGGAACCGGGGTCCGAACCCGAACTTGGCCAGTACAGCCCAGAGATACCGCCAGCCAACACTGTCGAATGCCTTATTGGCGTCAAGAGACAACAGTGCCCTGTGGCCGACGAAATCCGAGGGGGTCTGCATGTTCAAGTATAGCCGCCTAAGATTAGTTGCGGTGGAGCTGCGAGGCATGAACCCCGCCTGATCTGGGTGAATAATGGACAAGATAATTTTGTTAACCCTCATAGCCAATACCTTGGCCAGAATTTTAACGTCGCTCTGCAGCAGTGAGATGGGCCTATACGAGCCGGGGTCCAAGGGATCCTTGCCTGCCTTTAACAACAGTATAATATTGGCTCTATTCATGGAAGGGGGCAATGCTCCGGACTTGAAGGAGGCGTTGAACACCGCAAGCAGCCTGGGCAGAATCACCTCGCCGTATTGGACATAGGCCTCCATGGGGATCCCATCATCCCCCGGGGCCTTGCACGTGGGGAAAGATGCGACCGCCTCCCTCAGTTCCTCCAAAGTGAGCGGGGCCTCCATCTCCGCGTGGGCCTGCCCGCCCAGGAGCGGAAGCTCCACCGTTCCCAGATATTGTAATAGGTCCTCATCTGTATAATCATCACATGGCCTGTAGAGATTGCTGTAGAAGGACGCCAATTCAGCCATAATCTGCTCAGGGTCATTCACCAGTCGTCCCCAGGAGTCTCGGATCACTCCAATCGCCGGGGGGGCCTGCTGTGACCTGGAAATCCTAGCCAGAAGCCTGCCCGTCCTCTCCCCCTCCTCATAGAAGGCCTGGCTAGTAAAGAACCTCTTTTTTTCCGCAGCGGAGGTTCTCAACCGGTCCAGGGAATCCTGGGCCGATATCCAAGCCTCCCTCGCGGAATCAGTTGGATCCATTACGAATGCAAGCTCCAACCGTTTCACCTGGTCTTTAACCTGCGCCAAAAGTGCAGACGAGTTGCATTTGATGGCCGTGATCTCAGCAATAAAGGAACCCCTCAAACAGACCTTAAAGGCATCCCAGCCCACCGCCGAGTTCTCCCCAAGGTGGTTGTCTAAAAAATATTGATCAATCTGGCAGGTGACCCGGTCATGGGATGTGAAAAGTTTCAGCCAGTAGGCATTCAATTTCCACGGTGCCCTGGGCAGTGAGGAAACGGGACGGGCAACCAGGTGGGCCGCCAGCGGGGAGTGGTCGGACACCCCCCTAGGGAGGTATTCTATCCTAGGGACCATATGCACAACCCGCTGGGACCCCACACATAGATCAATGTGAGATAATGAACCATGGGTTTTGGAAAAACATGAAAATTGTTTGGTAGTCGGGTATCTGGCCCTCCACACATCCACCCAACCCACCTCCGCCAGCAGGCAGCTCAAAACAGTGCCCCTACCCCCCAGCGGTGGCTGAACCGGTGGATGTCTATCCAACCTGGGGTCAAGGCATCCATTGAAATCCCCCATAATCATAATGGGGACATCGGATTTGTTAACTAGATAAGACAGTAGTAATTGCAAAACCTCCCTAGAGAAGGGAGGGGGTATATACACAAAGGCAAGAATTATCATCACAGTAAACACTTTGCAATGCACAAAAACATATCTCCCATGGGGGTCTACCTCCACATCCAGTTCCTGGAAAGCCAGGGACTTGTGTACCAGTACACTCACCCCCCTAGAATATGAGGTGTGAGTGGAGTGGTAGGACGTGCCCACCCAAGCAAACCCCAAACAACCAACCGTATCTTTTGTGAGGTGGGTCTCCTGGAGGCCCACAATAGCAGGGTGGAACTTTTTTAAACACGAGTTAAGCATTGTGCGTTTCAACGAGTCATGAACCCCTCGAACGTTCCAAGTCACTACCGGGGTGGTGGCCATGGTGAGTGGAAAAAGTGTTCATCGCCGGGGGCCGAAGGCTCCGGCTCAAGATTTCTGGGCATCCAGGCACTAGAGTCAGATAGGAGAGGGGTCATCACCAGTGGGCAAATCTTCAACGGGTGTGGGGAAGGGGTCAGAGCAGGAAAGTTCAGCAAGCACCGCGACATTGTGAGCAAGAGAAAACTTTTAAACAGTCCTGAACAGCCTCTTCGAGCACGGATAACGTACCCGCTCGGGGAGGGGGCAGGCCATCCCCACTCATCCCCAGCTCCTAGGACTGTCAGGGAACCCGTGCCAACAGGGCACTGATAAACATGTCCCCATAACTGGGACTTCAGATAGTCAAACGTGGCAGACGGGGCATGCACCCCCTTCTGTGGCGCAATAGCCATGGTAAACAAAGTGTAGTCTTCCAAACGCTCTTATTAATCGCTAACATTTGAAAAAAGGGTGAAATGTCCCGCTATGGGTAAGGCAGACTCAACTGGCCTGCAGGTAACATACCGACTTCACATGTGTTGATCCAGGGCCTCAGTCGCCCACACCAGCATCCCGGCGTCCCCGGAGGTCCTGTTCATTGCGATCCAGCCACTCCGCCGCCTCCGCAGCGGATTCAAAGAAGGAAGCTTGACCACGGACTGTGATACGCAGCTTGGCAGGATACAGCATGGCATATGTTAGTTGTAGCCTCTGCAGACGTTTCTTTACATCAGCGAATTTAGCTCTCTTGTGCTGCACTTCAGCAGAGAAATCCGGGTAAAACTAGATCCTAGCTCCATTGTAGTGCACCGCTCCCCTTTCCCGTGCCAGTCTAAGTATAATTTCTCTGTCCTTATAGTTCAGGAGCCTGGCAAGCATTGATCTGGGCGGGTTGCCCGGGGGGAGGGGTCTGGGTGGTGTGCGGTGCGCTCTCTCCACCGCAAACAGCGTGGTGAATGCCTCTTTACCAAAGATTTCTTGGAGCCATGTTTCTGTAAAGGCCGTGGGGTCCCTGCCCTCCACCTTCTCAGGGAGCCCCACTATACGGACATTGTTCCTCCTTAAACGGTTCTCGATATCGTCGGTCTTTGCGTTCGCCTGCGCAGATTGCTGCAGCGCAAATCTGGCATCTCTGGCGAGGGGTGGGAGCTGGTCCTCCACTTCACTAATCCTACCCTCCACCGCCGTGGTCCTCTCTCTAATTTTCTGGAGGTCATGTCTAATAAGGGATACCGTCTCAGTAAGTGCCCCAAACTGTACCTTTAAACCGTCCACAGAGGCTGTCACTGAGGTGGTGCAGCGGTGTACAGCTCGCAGGATCTCACTCAGTGTGGGCTGGGGTGCATCCTCCTGTAGCTCATCAAAGATGTCATTGATGTGGTCAGACGAGTTTTCTAGGGGCACAGTATCATCCAGGGCAGAAGCGCCATTTTGCTCCAAGGCTCCCTGCACAGGCATCAGCGATGGTGGGGGAAGAGAGCAGCTAGGGCCCTGTAATTTTTGGGCATAGTAGAGCATGTCTCTGGGCTGCTCCTTCCCCTGCTGTTTGTTTGCCTTGGGCGGCTTACTGCCCGGGTCCTGTGGCGTATCCCCCGCTCCACGCGTCACTCTCTGAGGGAGAGGGGAGCCGGCGTCATCTTGGACTTCCATGGCCGCCGCTGCTGCAGCGCTCTTTGTCCCTTTGCGGGTCATGCAGGGCTCCGCCAGAGCCGATTCGACCTCCGCCGAGGACAGTGATGCGGCGCCTTGTCCCTGGACCAAGTGCCGGGTCAGGATCGGTGCGGGAAGAGGATCAATGGAGGATCGTCAGCGGGAGCTCCGTGCTGTGCGTCCGCTCACATGCCTGTCCAGGCCACGCCCCCCCGCAATTACAATTCTTGATCTAATAATTAACAGTAGGGCCCATTCATGCGCCCACCAAGAGTAACTGTGAGGGCTGACAGTGTTGTAGCACCAGCACCACCACCAAAGGCCCAATTTTTCCTACCACTGTTCAACAATGGCATGTTATTACAATTCCTGATATAATAGTTCACAGCAGGGCGTTCCAGCGCCCACCAAGAGTAACTGTGAGGGCTCACAGTGTTGTGGCACTACCAACATCTAAGGGACAAATTTCAGCAGAGTATATACGGCAGGCCCCTACTTTCAAACATCCAACTTACAAACGACTCCTACTTGCAAACGGAAGGAGACAACAGGAAGTGAGAGGAAATCTACCCCTAGGAAGGGAAATTCTCTCCTGTAAGAGTTAATATTGGAAAAAGGTGTCTCCTCTCTACTGATGCTTTATCACCAATCCTTGTTTCAATAAAAACCCCACTTTTCAAAAACAGTTGTCATTGGGACGGATAGTGAGGTGAAATGTTCTGAACAGGGGCACAGACAGCAAAACAAATGTTACAGGGGTGATAACCCTTCCCTATGTTTTCCAAAAAGCTTACAAATATATTTTTTGGCTGGAGCTACACTTAAACAATGTACCTGTTCAAAATTAAAAAACAGATTCTACTTAAGAGAAAACCTACAGTCCCTGTCTTGTTTGCACCGCCTGTATACTGCTGTTCAGAGTATATAGGGCCTTTTTTATTTTGTGTGCGGGGTTCCCCTTAATATCCATACAAGACCCAAAGGGGCTGGTAATGGGCTGGGGTGGGGGGGGGGGTTGATGGGGTAGCTATGCCATTTTTCTCAAAGATTTTCATTCATATTACCGGGACCAGACATTACATTAAAGCCGCAAGCAGTTTTAAATGGCTTTTTTTCCTTTAGAAATGTCATTTTGTGCAGGGACAGTTCTAAACACGGGAAACACATGCCACTTCACAGGCATACTTTAGACACCCCCAGGAACGATATTTAAAGGAATATTTGACTTTTTTTTTTCACTTTATGCATCATTAAAATGACTGCTCCCGAAAAACGGCCGTTTTTAAAACTTCGTTTTGCATTGATACAGGTTCCCTGGGGCAGAACCCGGGTCCCCAAACCCTTTTTAGGACAATAACATGCATATTAGTCGTTATAATTAGCACTTTAGATTTTGAACGTTCGCGTCCATTGTATTTAATAGGGTTCTAACGTTCGCGCAAACTTTCGGTCTGTTCGAAGGTTCTGGTGCGAACCGAACGGGGGGGTCCCTATTTGCGATCTTGGTTTTCTTTATGTGGTCTGTGCTTCCTAGGCTCCTCACATTGGTGTGCTCCCAGTCTCCTCTCCCCTATGAGAATGAAACAATCAAAAGGTATCCTTTAGCATACATAGATTTGAGTGCATAATTGTATAAGTTTGCCTGGAAGTGGGGTACAAGGTTTTGCCAGAGTTCCAAGATGAACATATGATATTTTGGTAATTCAACAAAGCAGGAATACTTTCATTCTTGTTCCTCCAAAAAAAATAGGCGACAGCCCAAGGTATCCACTGGAGCACCTGTGTGTGACACCCTAAAAAGGTTGTTTGGGTGGCCCACACTATAGTGCTCCTGAGTCAAGATGTGTAACCAGCTGCTTGAGTGTTCTCTCCTTTACACAGAATCTAGTTTACCATTTACCATTCTACTTAACTTACAACACATCATCTACACAACAATGTATATATAAACGTTCTTTTACGCCAAATAGGCATGACTACATGTGGTTTACGTGTATATGTGCAAAACATGTTATTTTTTTCAGGTTCGCTGTTTACTAGGAAACATTCCCAAAAATGAGTCCACTCAACTTCACATGAAAGTTGCCATTCTACAATATGAAACCAGTCAATCCAAGCACATGGAGAAAAACATGCAAGAATACATATTACAATTAGATTAAAGACAGTAAAACAAAAAACGTACTTTTGTTCAGGAATTTTTTAAGCTTCCTATACTGGTCCGGCTCCCTCAGCTTCAGGTCAGACCACCTTTTACGGAGCTGCTCCTTGGATCTCCTGAGCCCAAATTTATTATAGAGACTCGTCGCCACTTTGTCCATTATTTTAGACTTCCTGAGATTAGGGGTGTCGTATGGCCCATGCTTCCCATCATAATCCTTCCTCCGCAGGATGTCCACCATCTCCGCCATCTCAGCAAATTACATATTAGCCACCTTGAATCTTTTATTCCTGGATCGGGACGTTTTCGTCTCCGGGCTTTCCTTGTCGGTACTTATTAATAAAGCACGCACCTGTGTCACCGCCATGTCGCTGTCTCCCACTGTGCGCCGAACGAGAAGGGGCGGGGAAAGTCGGAAAAAGACCGTCATGGGCGGGTGACGCGGCCGGAGTTTCACGCATGCGCAGGGTATATAAAGGGTAAAGGAGGTTGTGGTTGCGCGGAGTAAGGACGACCGGAAGTGCCGAACGAATCCTACGAAGGTAAGAAATTAACTTGGGGCATCAGTGGCCTATACTGGTTCATGATTGTAGAGGCCGATATTGGGCTATGATTAGGGCAATTGAAGCTGACCTCCTGTTTTTGTCTTTTGTTTTATCTTGTAGACTGAACTATGCATAAATTGCGTGAGCCTGACATCATGCTAATTTTTATAGACAAGTATAAAGAAATGAGCAACCTCTGGGAGCTAAAAAATAGCTCCTACCATAATAGCCGAGTACGCAAGGTAACAATTGTTAAATTAGCGGAATATATGAAGACCTGGATCCCAGAGGCAGACTATACTATGATGAATAGTAAAATCAACAACATGAGGAATGCGTACAAAAAAAGATATAAAGAAGTGCGTGCTTCTATGAGATTAGGAGCAGCAGCAGACGATGTAGTTAAGCCCAAGCTGTGGTACTATAAGCATCTGCAATTTCTGGATGACCAGATTGAGGCCAGGGAATCACTTTCCACCCTTCCCTCAACCCTTCCTTCCACCCTTCCCTCCAGCGTTCCTTCCACCCTTCCCTCCAGCGTTCCTTCCACCCTTCCCTCCACCCCTGCAGAGGGGGAGGAGGAGCCACCTGAGCTTGAAGAGCCGGATCTGCGCATCTTCAGCCAGGTATATTATTGTCAAAGATATTTATTGTCCTTAATTGATTTTGGAGAACTAGATGTTATTATTCACAAATGACAAAATTTAAATGTTAAAAATATAAATAAATAAAAAAATGGATTGGTACAGTATATCAAAAAGCAGGGGTCACAATGAGAGTCTTTTTATATTTTTTACAATTCAAATTGCAACAGTCATGAGATGAAAATTACATGAAAGGAAAAATAGAAAAGCGTGTCATTTTCCTTGAGTCGGCTTCAACTTGGAGAAGAGCTGCCCTGGGCAACTGAGTTTTTATTAAAGACTTCCTATCCACAATTGTTACTATAGAGTTTTTCAAAACCTTATGCTACCTGCCATCCCTTGGTAACAGTAATAACTTTATGTCCATCTGATTGGAATACTTTTTTTGTTTTTTTTGATTTTCAACCTTTGTATAATATCCTTTACACATTTAGGATTAATCGTGTTTGTCTGTGCAGGCTTCCCAAGCGCTTGCATTTGCTAATGAGATGAAAATTGTGTGTGATTGATTTGCCAAACAATTAAAATGTCCCTTTTTTCTACCCAGGATGAGTTCAGCCAGGAGGAAGAGGCTCTGGAATGTGGCAGGCAGGAGGAGGCAGGGGTGAGTGGCCAGCCAGGAGGAGGCCGGCCCAAGTGGCACTCACCAGGTCCCCGGGCCTAGTGGCAGCACACTGTCCCAAGTGGCTCCCCTCCACATCAGACCCCCAAAACATTGGCGGATGTCAAAGGTGGACAACTTGCCCTCTGTGAGCACCTGGTTTATACGGCCATTCACATGGCGGGGATGGGGCAGTTGACAGAGGCCACTCATCTCTGCCATCTGCCCCATCCTTCTCCTCCTCCTCCTGCCACATTACCACCAACAGAGCCACAGCCTGGAAGGGTGCGTGGACAGGGCCGTGGAACAAATGCTGGAGGAAAGCGGGGAGGGAACACTGCAGGGAAGGAAGGCTACCAAGAAGAGCAGAAGGTGATTCCCTGGCTTCAAGCTGCTCTTCCAGAAGTTGCAGTTTGTAGGAGTACCAAAGCTTGGGATGATGTATGTCTTCGGCTGCTGCTCCTGATTTCCTCATGTTGTTGATTTTATTGTTCATCATAGTAATGTCTGCCTTTGGGGTCCAAAGTCTTCATAAATTCCCCTAATTTAACAATTGTTGCCCTTTCTGTTTAATTTTTTTATGCCAGAATAAATGAATTTTTGATTTTGGAAAAATACTTGCCTATGTTTTTTTATTGGGAGTAGCAATAAGATGTCATAAATACAATGTGTAATTAACAAGGGACACCAACCTCCTTGAGGTAAAAATTTTAAACAAAATATGTTGTGAGAACTTGACACCCAAAAAAATGAGCCCACAAGAACCAAAATCTAAAAAAAATATATATCTTGATTCTAAATAACAATTAAAATTAGGGAGAACTGGCTTTAAAAATATAAAAAATTATTCTAGAGATGACAAGAAACTAGAAAGAAATAAGTTTGTCAGAACTCGGGATAAAGATCTGCAGCCAAAGACCATTAAGACCATTATAAGGAAGAAAACAATGCGCCGCATTAAACGAGGCAAAAATTGTCAGAATGACGAATGTGCTCTCTCCATTAGGAACGCTAGTTTTACCAGAACGAGCGCTCCCGTCTCATAATTCAGTCTGAGCATGCGTGGGTTTTTTAACTGATGGACTTAGACAATCGGAATTTGATATCGTTTTTTCATCCATCGGAAAAATGTAAAACATGTTCTATTTTTTGACACCGATGGAAAAAAGACTGATGGGGCCCATACACGTTCGGTTTGTCCGATGAAAAAAAAAATCCATCGGACTGTTTTCATCTGAAAAACCTATCATGTGTACGCGGCTTAAGAGTATTTTAAAAACAAAATAACGATCCCGTGGCCTATCCTCAAAAATATATACATATCAAGGTCCTCTATAATATTCCAAACCTGAAGGGCAAACCTCTGTAACTCACATCTTATTCATAGCAAAGAAACATTAACCAGAAAATTCTCACCATCCCTGCAGCTCCCTAAGGGCTGCTACCATTGTTTCCCCCCATTGCTATATTTGAATGAACATGTGGCTCCCTCAATTTTTCATAATAATGCCTTTCCTGTCTTAATTGAGTATTATGGCCCCTATGCCTATTGCTACCCCATCTTACCGAATACACTTCATAACGCCTTGGGGTCGTTTTGGGGTGTTGACATCTTTTTTTGATGTCATTATTTGCCACCCAACAATATCTGGCGATGTGACCCCCCCTTTTACATAAAAAACATTTAAGGGTTGGTCTCCCTGCGTGGGTCCTTCTCTGAGCATAAGGCGATGGAGACTCACATTGTTACATTAATCTGAACAGACTTTACACTTTCATCGTCTGAGGAGTAATCACTAGTGATGGACTCATCAGACGTCTCCCCTGATTCGGCTACTCCCGAATCATTTTCCAACGCGGTTACCGCACTTCTATTTAAATCTTCAACCTTGATTTCTATCATATCAATATGACTTGCATCAACCACCGCATATGGTTTTTCTGTATGCTGCGTGACCATTTTTGCTGGGCACTGAACATGTGCGGAGGTTTCCTCCACCATTGCACATTCGGCTAATTCCTTCCTAAGCAGTATTATAATACGCTCATTCTCCGACTCTCTCTGATTCAAAGAGGCAATGCAACTTTCTCTCTGTTTACAAGTTTCCTCTAACATGTCAACTTTCTGTTCCAATACACATTTCTCAGTCACTAATTGTTCAATACGATCACGAATATCTGCATCTGCCTTTTTAACCATACCTTTTATATACTCCAAGACGTCATTGAATTGTTGCCTTACAGCATTCCTTTGTGTAGTATTAAGTATTAAAGTGAACAGCACCATTCTTAAGGATTTTTTTTAAGAAAAGCCATTGTTATGTTAAGAGCCGGTTCACACCAGGGCGACTCAGGATCCGACTTCAGGTCGCCCCGAGACGCCCCAAGTCGCCCCAAGTCGCGCTGTAATGTTAGTCTATGGAGCCGTCTTTATGCACACTACTGAAGTCGCTCCGACTTCAGAAAAGGTTCCTGTACTACTTCAAGGCGACTTCTAGGCGACTTGTACCCATTGATTTCAATGGAAGTCGCCTCCAAAGTCGGATCAGTGTCTTAACTGAAGCAACTTTACAGGAAGAGAAAATAGTTTTCTCAGGCAAACCCCTCCCTCTCACAGAGCTGATTATTGTTTGATTGGCCACTGGCAAAGTCGCCTGTCCTGGAGGAAACTTGAAGTTGCCTCGGAGTTGCCTCGAAGTTGCCTTGAAGTTGCCTCGGAGTTGCCTTGAAGTTGCCTTGAAGTTGCCTTGTAAAGTCGGGCTAGAAGTCGTGTTGCCCCTGTGTGAACCGGCTCTTACTCTGCAACTAGCTATCCTGAAAACCTGTTTAATCTGTTTGAACAGTTGCTTCACAGACAAACAAACAGATCTAACGAAAAGGTTGTTTACGGTAAGAGCCCATTCACACAGGGGCAACACGACTTCCAGCGCGATTTTATGAGGCAACTCAGACACGATTTTATGAGGCAACTCAGCACGACCTGGAGCTATTTACAAGGCAACTCCAAGTTGCCTGCAGGACAGGAGACATTCCAGTGGCCAATCAAACAAGAATCAGCTCTGTGGGAGGGAGGGGGGAGTGAGAGTTTTCCTGATAAATGTATGTTATCTTCCTGGAGAGTCGCTCCTATTAAGACAGTGAGACGCGACTCCCATTGAAATGAATGGGTACAGGTCGCCTAGGAGTCGGATTGAAGTAGTACAGGGACCTTTTTTGAAGTCGGAGCGACTGCAGTAGTGTGCATAAGGACGGCTCCATTAACTTACATTGATTTCTTCAGCCAGCGCGACCTGAGGCGACTAGGGGCGACCTGGGGCGATTTGGAGTCGGATCCAAAGACGCCCCTGTGTGAATGGGCTCTAACTTTTACCTGCCTTTACAACAGCTGCTTACAATCCACACACAGGAATCCCAAAAAAAAAAACTGCTACAAAGCCATTTCAAATGTGTCACTTGTAGTCCTACAGAGCACACTTCATCAGTGCTCTCCTGTTACATTGCAGGCCACATGGAACTTCTATAGGAACAGCACGTGGGTAAAAAACTTAAAAGCTTAAAAAAAAAAAAAAAAAAAAAATTGAAAAATTAATATAACATTTAAAAATAAAATATTTAAAAATTTTCATTAAAAAAAAAAACGTTAAAAAAAAAATATTTCAAAAAAATTTCATACATTTTTTTCCTCAAAAAGTATCCAAAACAAACTTCATAAAAAACTTAAAGATTCATAAAAAATAAATAAGAAAAACAAACAAAAACAATCTATATTTCCCCCACTTTTTCCGCAAGGATGTGTGGTTTATCCTGTCAATCTGCAGGCTATATCGGATACCCCGGGATGATCAATCCCTCACTCACCAGTACGATTGACTGGCTACAGGCCTAACGCGCATTAACAATACAACGAACGTTTAACATATATACTCATATCAGCCAAAAATAATTCCACCAGGTTTTGGACGTCCGCTCACTTGATGAAATTTCATAGAACTTTCATTTCGGTTCTGGGTTATTTGAGGACTTCTTAGCTTAACGGACTCAAACAAAAATACATTAGGGTTTGTGAATTCTGTGCAGGAATAAATCCCACAGTCCCATCTGGGGTGCCAAGTGTAAAATAAGATGTAATATTATATCTAGTAACCTATAATATATGTTTATCGCATAAATGTATTAATGTGTATAGTCCCTTATTTGCTAGTCTAGCCTATCAGAGAATGCTAGGTCTAATGCTCTAATATTACACATAAAGTCCAGCACAGTTGCTCAGTAAATCATGTTACATTTATTCCTTTAAAAATAGGAAACATATCTTAGCAACAGATATCAGATACAATCTACATCAACAAATAATATGAAATATACTTAACACTCTTCTCGGTAATCCTCCCTGGCTGGGCTCAGATGTAACAGAGAACTAGGCCTCTGTAGGCCTTTGTAGGCTTCTGCAGGCCACATGTCTTAGGCCCAAAAATGGCCATCAGAGCAAGGTCCCAGCCAGATAACAGAGGTCCTTGCAGTCAAAAAGGGAATAGACCAAGCTGTGTTACGAACCCTTTTTACAAAACTCACTCATTACTCATTCGAGCTCCTTCCCCTTGCCCGCCCGTCTATCTCTCGACCAATCGTTGCACTTTCATGATTCTTGTCTTGTTACTGATTGTCCTGCCATACCTGGCCTCTGGGGGCGATACTGCACATTCATGCACAGTCCATTGTCATCAACATCTTTGAAGCTTCTCGCACATCGGGTGGGCGGAGATTCGTTGTAAAAACAGATGTGTGGACCAGGTTGCCCCCAACAACTACCATGAACGTTACTTCCTTTGCTGCTTCTATTACCGACACAGGGATCCGACTGAAGCCTCGGGGCCGCTTCGCCCTCTATGTATGCAGAGAAGTGGAGGCCCTTGGAGTGGTTTGTCCCGGATGCCATAGTTCTACCAAGGATGGGAGATCAAGCAACCATGCCACCATTGTCCCGGTTACAGAGGTTGTTCAACCAGAAAGTTGCAAGCGAATATGGATGGGAATACCCGTACCTGCCTAAAGAGTTGCTGTTTGAAGTGGAGGCCTATAGATATCGGTGGTACGTGGACTTTGTCTGGACTCATTTAAAGGTACCTCAGGCCCGTAGATATTATTCCTGTTCTGCCACAGCTACCAAGTGGTACAAGGAATGTAGAGAATCATGGATGCTCGGCAGACACATACATGCCGATAAAGTGATCATTTGCCGAAAGGATAAAGACAATGCTGAATATCACATTGACACTTTTGATAAAAACTGGAAACCACTGGTGTTGCCGCATCCGCAGTACTATCTTTGTGTTTGCCTTCGCTTTATTCTGGAGTATATTCTCCTGGAACCCAAGAACTTTAGCTCTTGCAGATGGGGTTTTTCTACTTGCTGGAAGAGCGGGAGCAGTTGTTTTTTTTTTCCCTCTCACAGCGCCAAAAAGACAGAGACTTTTGGGGTAGAAGTAGCTCAGGGCCAGGGCCAAAGGAGAAGAAGAAGGAAGATTTACCCTAAAAAAAAAAGTTTTAGGACAAGTGTCTTGACGGTGACGCTTCCACTAGGTGGCGGTGTTGCTTAACTTGTTCATTGCATTTTAAATGTGACTTACTTTTTAGAAGGAAAGGATTTTTCCTTCGGGGAGAATTCTTTCACTTCTAGTGTACATAGGTTGGAATGTCAATTATTGGTTGTGTGTTTTTCTTTTCTTCCTCTGCAGGTGGACAGCAAGCAAATCACTGAGAATGGGGTGGGTTTAGCTATTGCAGAGGGAAAGGAAAATGTAAATGATAAATGTGTTTTATGTGACATTGAGAATGTGATGTACACATGTGTTTTCTCTGCTCTTCTTTCATTTCTGCATTTAACTCCCTTTCCCCATGTTCAAGTTTCGGCACAAACAAACATATTTTTTTCAAATTGTTTTTGTAGATAGTTTCTGGAATAGGTCTATGTTGACTCAGGCTTGAGGGACATAGGTTTGCTCCAGACACTGGGGACCAGTGTCTATTAGGGATGGGCCCGGTGCTCGATTCGAACCCATGTTCGAATCGAGCACCGGGCGTTCGCTCGCTCGTCGAGCCCAGAACTATTTGGGCCGTTCGCATCACATTCGTGTGATGCGAGCGGCCCCGCAATGCATTGCGGCCGGCGCGGCCGGCGCAGTGCATTGCTGGCTGATGATTGGCCAAGCATGCACTGTGACCCCGCATGCTTGGCCAATCACAGCGCCCGAAACTCGGAGAGCAATAATTGGCTACAGGCAGGACGCCTGTAGCCAATTACAGCTCAGGGGCTTTAGTACACGCCCCACCATTTAAAAGGCCGCCACGCCATCGGCCCCGGTCACATGAGTTCCGGCTTTAGGAGAGATTAGTCTGCTGATTCTGTCTTTGCTTGATACTGAAAGATTTGCTCTTCTTTGCTAAACCATTGGCTATTTCTTTGCTAAACCATTGCTACCTAAGTCATTGATCGTTCATTGCTGCTGATTGCACAGTTAGTGTGTTATTAGCTGCTGCTGGGGATTAGTCTGGTGCGTGCTTACTGTTAGTACAGTATTGCAGTAGTACCAACCGCAGTGCTGTTAGCACAGCATTGCACCCCAACAGCACCCATAGGACTTCTAGTGTGTTAGTGGCAGCAAACAGAGCTCCTATATTTTCTTCTCAGCAGCACCCATAGGACTTCTAGTGTGTTAGTGGCAGCAAACAGAGCTCCTATATTTTCTTCTCAGCAGCACCCATAGGACTTCTAGTGTGTTAGTGGCATCACACAGAGCTCCTATATTTTCTTCTCAGCAGCACCCATAGGACTTCTAGTGTGTTAGTGGCAGCAAACAGAGCTCCTATATTTTCTTCTCAGCAGCACCCATAGGACTTCTAGTGTGTTAGTGGCATCACACAGAGCTCCTATATTTTCTTCTCAGCAGCACCCATAGGACTTCTAGTGTGTTAGTGGCAGCAAACAGAGCTCCTATATTTTCTTCTCAGCAGCACCCATAGGACTTCTAATGTGTTAGTGGCATCACACAGAGTTCCTATATTTTCATCTCAGAAGCACCCATAGGACTTCTAGTGTGTTAGTGGCATCACACAGAGCTCCTATATTTTCATCTCAGAAGCACCCATAGGACTTCTAGTGTGTTAGTGGCAGCAAACAGAGCTCCTATATTTTCTTCTCAGCAGCACCCATAGGACTTCTAATGTGTTAGTGGCATCACACAGAGTTCCTATATTTTCATCTCAGAAGCACCCATAGGACTTCTAGTGTGTTAGTGGCATCACACAGAGCTCCTATATTTTCTTCTCAGAAGCACCCATAGGACTTCTAGTGTGTTAGTGGCAGCAAACAGAGCTCCTATATTTTCTTCTTAGCAGCACCCATAGGACTTCTAATGTGTTAGTGGCATCACACAGAGTTCCTATATTTTCATCTCAGAAGCACCCATAGGACTTCTAGTGTGTTAGTGGCATCACACAGAGCTCCTATATTTTCTTCTCAGAAGCACCCATAGGACTTCTAGTGTGTTAGTGGCAGCAAACAGAGCTCCTATATTTTCTTCTCAGCAGCACCCATAGGACTTCTAGTGTGTTAGTGGCATCACACAGAGTTCCTATATTTTCATCTCAGAAGCACCCATAGGACTTCTAGTGTGTTAGTGGCATCACACAGAGCTCCTATATTTTCTTCTCAGCAGCACCCATAGGACTTCTAGTGTGTTAGTGGCATCACACAGAGCTCCTATATTTTCTTCTCAGAAGCACCCATAGGACTTCTAGTGTGTTAGTGGCATCACACAGAGCTCCTATATTTTCTTCTCAGCAGCACCCATAGGACTTCTAGTGTGTTAGTGGCAGCAAACAGAGCTCCTATATTTTCTTCTCAGCAGCACCCATAGGACTTCTAATGTGTTAGTGGCATCACACAGAGTTCCTATATTTTCATCTCAGAAGCACCCATAGGACTTCTAGTGTGTTAGTGGCAGCAAACAGAGCTCCTATATTTTCTTCTCAGCAGCACCCATAGGACTTCTAATGTGTTAGTGGCATCACACAGAGTTCCTATATTTTCATCTCAGAAGCACCCATAGGACTTCTAGTGTGTTAGTGGCATCACACAGAGCTCCTATATTTTCATCTCAGAAGCACCCATAGGACTTCTAGTGTGTTAGTGGCAGCAAACAGAGCTCCTATATTTTCTTCTCAGCAGCACCCATAGGACTTCTAATGTGTTAGTGGCATCACACAGAGTTCCTATATTTTCATCTCAGAAGCACCCATAGGACTTCTAGTGTGTTAGTGGCATCACACAGAGCTCCTATATTTTCTTCTCAGAAGCACCCATAGGACTTCTAGTGTGTTAGTGGCAGCAAACAGAGCTCCTATATTTTCTTCTTAGCAGCACCCATAGGACTTCTAATGTGTTAGTGGCATCACACAGAGTTCCTATATTTTCATCTCAGAAGCACCCATAGGACTTCTAGTGTGTTAGTGGCATCACACAGAGCTCCTATATTTTCTTCTCAGCAGCACCCATAGGACTTCTAGTGTGTTAGTGGCATCACACAGAGCTCCTATATTTTCATCTCAGAAGCACCCATAGGACTTCTAGTGTGTTAGTGGCAGCAAACAGAGCTCCTATATTTTCTTCTCAGCAGCACCCATAGGACTTCTAGTGTGTTAGTGGCATCACACAGAGTTCCTATATTTTCATCTCAGAAGCACCCATAGGACTTCTAGTGTGTTAGTGGCATCACACAGAGCTCCTATATTTTCTTCTCAGCAGCACCCATAGGACTTCTAGTGTGTTAGTGGCATCACACAGAGCTCCTATATTTTCATCTCAGAAGCACCCATAGGACTTCTAGTGTGTTAGTGGCATCACACAGAGCTCCTATATTTTCTTCTCAGCAGCACCCATAGGACTTCTAGTGTGTTAGTGGCAGCAAACAGAGCTCCTATATTTTCTTCTCAGCAGCACCCATAGGACTTCTAATGTGTTAGTGGCATCACACAGAGTTCCTATATTTTCATCTCAGAAGCACCCATAGGACTTCTAGTGTGTTAGTGGCAGCAAACAGAGCTCCTATATTTTCTTCTCAGCAGCACCCATAGGACTTCTAATGTGTTAGTGGCATCACACAGAGTTCCTATATTTTCATCTCAGAAGCACCCATAGGACTTCTAGTGTGTTAGTGGCATCACACAGAGCTCCTATATTTTCATCTCAGAAGCACCCATAGGACTTCTAGTGTGTTAGTGGCAGCAAACAGAGCTCCTATATTTTCTTCTCAGCAGCACCCATAGGACTTCTAATGTGTTAGTGGCATCACACAGAGTTCCTATATTTTCATCTCAGAAGCACCCATAGGACTTCTAGTGTGTTAGTGGCATCACACAGAGCTCCTATATTTTCTTCTCAGCAGCACCCATAGGACTTCTAGTGTGTTAGTGGCATCACACAGAGCTCCTATATTTTCATCTCAGAAGCACCCATAGGACTTCTAGTGTGTTAGTGGCATCACACAGAGCTCCTATATTTTCTTCTCAGCAGCACCCATAGGACTTCTAGTGTGTTAGTGGCAGCAAACAGAGCTCCTATATTTTCTTCTCAGCAGCACCCATAGGACTTCTAATGTGTTAGTGGCATCACACAGAGTTCCTATATTTTCATCTCAGAAGCACCCATAGGACTTCTAGTGTGTTAGTGGCAGCAAACAGAGCTCCTATATTTTCTTCTCAGCAGCACCCATAGGACTTCTAATGTGTTAGTGGCATCACACAGAGTTCCTATATTTTCATCTCAGAAGCACCCATAGGACTTCTAGTGTGTTAGTGGCATCACACAGAGCTCCTATATTTTCATCTCAGAAGCACCCATAGGACTTCTAGTGTGTTAGTGGCAGCAAACAGAGCTCCTATATTTTCTTCTCA
The DNA here is from genome assembly GCA_029206835.1 of Rana muscosa. Classification (NCBI taxonomy): domain Eukaryota; kingdom Metazoa; phylum Chordata; class Amphibia; order Anura; family Ranidae; genus Rana; species Rana muscosa. The sequence continues at coordinate 174,223,349 of CM055122.1, read as the reverse complement.
GCAGCACCCATAGGACTTCTAATGTGTTAGTGGCATCACACAGAGTTCCTATATTTTCATCTCAGAAGCACCCATAGGACTTCTAGTGTGTTAGTGGCATCACACAGAGCTCCTATATTTTCTTCTCAGAAGCACCCATAGGACTTCTAGTGTGTTAGTGGCAGCAAACAGAGCTCCTATATTTTCTTCTTAGCAGCACCCATAGGACTTCTAATGTGTTAGTGGCATCACACAGAGTTCCTATATTTTCATCTCAGAAGCACCCATAGGACTTCTAGTGTGTTAGTGGCATCACACAGAGCTCCTATATTTTCTTCTCAGCAGCACCCATAGGACTTCTAGTGTGTTAGTGGCATCACACAGAGCTCCTATATTTTCATCTCAGAAGCACCCATAGGACTTCTAGTGTGTTAGTGGCAGCAAACAGAGCTCCTATATTTTCTTCTCAGCAGCACCCATAGGACTTCTAGTGTGTTAGTGGCATCACACAGAGTTCCTATATTTTCATCTCAGAAGCACCCATAGGACTTCTAGTGTGTTAGTGGCATCACACAGAGCTCCTATATTTTCTTCTCAGCAGCACCCATAGGACTTCTAGTGTGTTAGTGGCATCACACAGAGCTCCTATATTTTCATCTCAGAAGCACCCATAGGACTTCTAGTGTGTTAGTGGCATCACACAGAGCTCCTATATTTTCTTCTCAGCAGCACCCATAGGACTTCTAGTGTGTTAGTGGCAGCAAACAGAGCTCCTATATTTTCTTCTCAGCAGCACCCATAGGACTTCTAATGTGTTAGTGGCATCACACAGAGTTCCTATATTTTCATCTCAGAAGCACCCATAGGACTTCTAGTGTGTTAGTGGCAGCAAACAGAGCTCCTATATTTTCTTCTCAGCAGCACCCATAGGACTTCTAATGTGTTAGTGGCATCACACAGAGTTCCTATATTTTCATCTCAGAAGCACCCATAGGACTTCTAGTGTGTTAGTGGCATCACACAGAGCTCCTATATTTTCATCTCAGAAGCACCCATAGGACTTCTAGTGTGTTAGTGGCAGCAAACAGAGCTCCTATATTTTCTTCTCAGCAGCACCCATAGGACTTCTAATGTGTTAGTGGCATCACACAGAGTTCCTATATTTTCATCTCAGAAGCACCCATAGGACTTCTAGTGTGTTAGTGGCATCACACAGAGCTCCTATATTTTCTTCTCAGAAGCACCCATAGGACTTCTAGTGTGTTAGTGGCAGCAAACAGAGCTCCTATATTTTCTTCTTAGCAGCACCCATAGGACTTCTAATGTGTTAGTGGCATCACACAGAGTTCCTATATTTTCATCTCAGAAGCACCCATAGGACTTCTAGTGTGTTAGTGGCATCACACAGAGCTCCTATATTTTCATCTCAGAAGCACCCATAGGACTTCTAGTGTGTTAGTGGCATCACACAGAGCTCCTATATTTTCTTCTCAGCAGCACCCATAGGACTTCTAGTGTGTTAGTGGCAGCAAACAGAGCTCCTATATTTTCTTCTTAGCAGCACCCATAGGACTTCTAATGTGTTAGTGGCATCACACAGAGTTCCTATATTTTCATCTCAGAAGCACCCATAGGACTTCTAGTGTGTTAGTGGCATCACACAGAGCTCCTATATTTTCTTCTCAGCAGCACCCATAGGACTTCTAGTGTGTTAGTGGCATCACACAGAGTTCCTATATTTTCATCTCAGAAGCACCCATAGGACTTCTAGTGTGTTAGTGGCATCACACAGAGCTCCTATATTTTCTTCTCAGCAGCACCCATAGGACTTCTAGTGTGTTAGTGGCATCACACAGAGTTCCTATATTTTCATCTCAGAAGCACCCATAGGACTTCTAGTGTGTTAGTGGCATCACACAGAGCTCCTATATTTTCTTCTCAGCAGCACCCATAGGACTTCTAGTGTGTTAGTGGCAGCAAACAGAGCTCCTATATTTTCTTCTCAGCAGCACCCATAGGACTTCTAGTGTGTTAGTGGCATCACACAGAGCTCCTATATTTTCTTCTTAGCAGCACCCATAGGACTTCTAATGTGTTAGTGGCATCACACAGAGTTCCTATATTTTCATCTCAGAAGCACCCATAGGACTTCTAGTGTGTTAGTGGCAGCAAACAGAGCTCCTATATTTTCTTCTCAGCAGCACCCATAGGACTTCTAGTGTGTTAGTGGCAGCAAACAGAGCTCCTATATTTTCTTCTCAGCAGCACCCATAGGACTTCTAGTGTGTTAGTGGCATCACACAGAGCTCCTATATTTTCTTCTTAGCAGCACCCATAGGACTTCTAATGTGTTAGTGGCATCACACAGAGTTCCTATATTTTCATCTCAGAAGCACCCATAGGACTTCTAGTGTGTTAGTGGCAGCAAACAGAGCTCCTATATTTTCTTCTCAGCAGCACCCATAGGACTTCTAATGTGTTAGTGGCATCACACAGAGTTCCTATATTTTCATCTCAGAAGCACCCATAGGACTTCTAGTGTGTTAGTGGCATCACACAGAGCTCCTATATTTTCATCTCAGAAGCACCCATAGGACTTCTAGTGTGTTAGTGGCAGCAAACAGAGCTCCTATATTTTCTTCTCAGCAGCACCCATAGGACTTCTAATGTGTTAGTGGCATCACACAGAGTTCCTATATTTTCATCTCAGAAGCACCCATAGGACTTCTAGTGTGTTAGTGGCATCACACAGAGCTCCTATATTTTCTTCTCAGAAGCACCCATAGGACTTCTAGTGTGTTAGTGGCAGCAAACAGAGCTCCTATATTTTCTTCTTAGCAGCACCCATAGGACTTCTAATGTGTTAGTGGCATCACACAGAGTTCCTATATTTTCATCCCAGAAGCACCCATAGGACTTCTAGTGTGTTAGTGGCATCACACAGAGCTCCTATATTTTCATCTCAGAAGCACCCATAGGACTTCTAGTGTGTTAGTGGCATCACACAGAGCTCCTATATTTTCTTCTCAGCAGCACCCATAGGACTTCTAGTGTGTTAGTGGCAGCAAACAGAGCTCCTATATTTTCTTCTTAGCAGCACCCATAGGACTTCTAATGTGTTAGTGGCATCACACAGAGTTCCTATATTTTCATCTCAGAAGCACCCATAGGACTTCTAGTGTGTTAGTGGCATCACACAGAGCTCCTATATTTTCTTCTCAGCAGCACCCATAGGACTTCTAGTGTGTTAGTGGCATCACACAGAGTTCCTATATTTTCATCTCAGAAGCACCCATAGGACTTCTAGTGTGTTAGTGGCATCACACAGAGCTCCTATATTTTCTTCTCAGCAGCACCCATAGGACTTCTAGTGTGTTAGTGGCATCACACAGAGTTCCTATATTTTCATCTCAGAAGCACCCATAGGACTTCTAGTGTGTTAGTGGCAGCAAACAGAGCTCCTATATTTTCTTGTCAGCAGCACACATAGTACCTATAGTGTGTTAGTGTCAGCACCCATAGGACCTACAGTGTGTTGTGAGCACACATAGGAGTTCTATTTTTTATACTATATACACTACCGACTACAATGGCTGGAAGACCGCCAAGGAGAGGCAGAGCGTGCCGAGGCAAGAACACAGGGCAGGCAGGCTCTGTTTCTAGAGACAACAGTGCTGGCCGTGGACGTGGTCGTGCATCGTCATCAGCACGTGGCCATGGGACACGCTTGTCTTTGTTTTCGGCAGCTGGACATGTGGAGCCACATCATGCCGAAGGCTTGGTAGAATGCATGACCAAGCCCTCCTCATCCTCCTCATCCTCTCTCACCCAGGCTCAGGGTACTGGCAGAGCAGCTGCCAACGCGTACTCAATGGCATCATCAGCCACCCCTTCCCTAGACCCACCATGTCCTCCTGAGGAGTCCCCCGAACTGTTTGAGCACAGTGTTGGGTACATGCTCCAGGAGGATGCCCAACGATTCGAAGGCTCGGATGATGATACCCAGCTTGAGGAAGTCAGTAGTGTGCGCGCAGAGAGAGGGGATGCTGAAGGACAGCAATCTGGCAGTAGTGTTCCACCAGCTGCAGCTTACTGCCAGGTTTGCTCTAGTGGTGAAGAGGGAGGGGATGATGAGGTCACTGACTCCACGTGGGTGCCTGAAGGGAGAGAGGAGGAGGAGGAGGAGGATGCAGCGTCACATGTCCAACGAGGCAGGATGCCCCCTGGAGGCCAGCTAGAGGCCAGCACAGCAACTGTACCACACCGCAGAGCTCCGCCTGTGCAGGGCGCTGCCTCTGCACGTTATCACAAAAGTTCTTTGGTGTGGGCCTTTTTTGAGACGAGTGCATCAGATCGCACCACTGCTATTTGCAATATTTGTCTCAAGCGTATCTCGCGTGGCCAAAACATCAGCCGCTTGGGCACCACAAGCATGAGCAGACATATGTCGACCTGCCATGCAGCTCGTTGGCAAGCACACATAAAAGACCCACACCAAAGAACAAAGCGGACCTCTCCTTGCTCCTCATCAGCTGGGATCTCCATCCCCACTATATCTTCACTCCTCTCTGAAAGCTGCTCTGAGAGGACTGAAGGTGTAGAATTAGGTGTGTCACAACCAAGTACTTGCAGTACACCGACGTCCGATTGTAGCAGGCAAATTTCCCTGCCCCAGCTGCTGGACCGTCGAAAGAAGTATACTCCCAGCCATCCACATGCCCAGCGGTTGAATGCTAGCTTGGCTAAATTGCTAGCACTTCAACTGCTGCCTTTTCAGTTGATAGACTCGGCCCCCTTCCGTGAGTTTGTTCAATGTGCGGTTCCTCAGTGGCAGGTTCCCAAACGCCACTTTTTCTCACGGAAGGCGATTCCGTCTCTCTACTGGCATGTGGAAGGCAATGTCCATGCCTCGCTGGACAGGGCGGTCAGCGGTAAGGTGCATATTACCGCTGACTCATGGTCCAGCAGGCATGGACAGGGACGTTATCTTTCTTTCACGGCCCATTGGGTCACTCTATTGGCAGCTGGGAGGGATGCAGGACAAGGTGCAGTAGTGTTGGAGGTTGTTCCGCCACCACGCCTCCAAAATGCTACTACTGGTTGTGACACACCTCTCTCCTCCACCCCCTCCTCTTCTTCTTCCTCCATGTCCTCTTCGAGTGCTCTGTCCTCGGAACCAGCGGTGCTCCGTAGGCGTACAAGGGGCTACGCGAGTACGCAGGCAAAAAGATGCCATGCCGTGCTTGCGCTGGTGTGTTTGGGGGACAGGAGCCACACTGGGCCAGAGGTTCTGGCAGCTCTGCAGGGGCAGGCCGAGAGGTGGTTGACGCCACGCCAGCTTAAGCCAGGAATGGTCGTTTCTGATAATGGCACCAACCTCCTCTCCGCCCTGCGACAGGGGCAGCTCACCCATGTGCCCTGTATGGCTCACGTCCTCAACCTGGTGGTGCAGCGGTTCTTGGGCAGGTTCCCAGGCTTACAGGATGTCCTGAGGCAGGCCAGGAAAGTCTGTGTGCATTTCCGCCGATCTTATAATGCCAGTGCTCGGCTGACTGAGCTGCAAAAGGAGCTGAACCTGCCCAAGAACCGCCTAATATGTGACATGCCCACCAGGTGGAACTCAACGTTGGCCATGCTGCAGCGACTGCACACGCAGCAGAGGGCCATCAATGAGTACCTTTGCGACTACGGCACCAGAACAGGGTCAGGGGAGCTTGGCTTTTTTTCCCCACGCCAGTGGAGCATGATCAGGGATGCATGCACTGTCCTCTCACCATTTGAGGAGGCCACGAGGATGGTGAGCAGTGACAGTGCATGCATCAGTGACACTGTACCTCTTGTCCACCTGTTGGAGCATACGCTGCGTGGGATAATGGACAGGGCACTTGAGGCAGAACAGAGGCAGGAAGAGGAGGACTTCCTTGTCTCTCAAGGCCCCCTTTATCCAGACAATGTTCCTTCTGTCCCACCCATCACACAGGAAGAGGAGGAGGAGGAGGAGGAGGAGGATTGTGTGAGCATGGAGGTGGAGCCTGGCACTCAGCATCAGCAGCAGCAGTCTTTTAGGGATGATGTACAGTCCCAACAAACCAGTGGACTTGTACGTGGCTGGGAGGAGGTGGCTGGCGATCATGTCATCCTCAGTGACCCAGAAGACTCCGGACCGAATGCCTCAGCTAACCTACGCTGCATGGCCTCCCTGATCCTGCAAAGCCTGCGGAAGGATCCTCGTGTTCTTCGGATCAAGGAGAGTGACCATTACTGGCTGGCCACTCTCCTTGATCCACGGTACAAGGGTAAGGTTGCGGACCTTATCTTGCCGTCGCAGAGGGAGCAGAGGATGAGACATCTCAGGGAGGCCTTGCAGAAAGGTCTGTGCAACGCGTTCCCAGAAACTGGGAGGTTACAAACTCCTGGTCCTGGACGACGAGTTGCTGAGGCTTCGGTCAGTAGCAGAAGGAGCGGTGGGGAAGGTAGACGTCTGACCGATGCGTTCAGACAATTTTTTAGTCCGCAGCCCCAAGGTATGATCGGTTCCAGCAACCATCGCCAGCGTCTGATATACATGGTGCAGGAATACCTAGGGGCAAGGTCAGACTTGGACACCTTTCCCACCGAAAATCCTCTGGCTTACTGGGTCCTGAGGATGGATCACTGGCCAGAGCTTGCACAGTATGCAATTGAGCTACTGGCCTGTCCTGCATCCAGCGTTCTTTCCGAACGCACATTCAGTGCTGCTGGAGGATTTGTCACCGATCATAGGGTGCGCCTGTCCACCGACTCGGTTGATCGACTGACCTTCATAAAAATGAATCAGTCTTGGATCACCACCAGCTACCAGACACCTGAAGCGGATATAACGGAATAATTTATAATGTCACATCCCTTCAAGACTGCCTATGCTGATGCTGAGTGACTGTCCTGTTATGTTCACTGACTATCCTCTTCCTCCTCCTCAATGATCCATGCCACCACACCAGTGCCTAAGGCACAATTTTTCAGCCCCTGTATAACAGGGGCGTGTAATTACAATTTTTTAAAAAGATGCTTCGCAACAGGTGTGACTGCTGTGCTCAGAGTACAGTATCTGTGAGGGGTTGCAGTGTTGTGGCACCAGCACCAGTGCCTAAGGCACAATTTTTCAGCCCCTGTTGGGGCGTGTAATTACAATTTTTAGGCAATGCTTTGCAACAGGTCTCATTGCTGTGCTCAGAGTACAGTATCTGTGAGGGGTTGCAGTGTTGTGGCACCAGCACCAGTGCCTAAGGCACAATTTTTCAGCCCCTGTATAACAGGGGCGTGTAATTACAATTTTTTAAAAAGATGCTTCGCAACAGGTGTGACTGCTGTGCTCCAAGTACAGTATCTGTGAGGGGTTGCAGTGTTGTGGCACCAGCACCAATGCCTAAGGCACAATTTTTCAGCCCCTGTTTAACAGGGGCGTGTAATTACAAATCTTGATCTAATAGTTTACAGCAGGGCCCATTCCTGCGCCCACCAAGAGTAACTATGAGGGCCTACAGTCTTGTGGCAACACCGTCCACCACCACCACCACCACCAAAGGCCCAATTTTTCTGCCCTGTTCAACAGGTGCATGCAATTACAAATCTTGATCTAATAACTCACAGCAGGGCCCATTCCTGCACCCACCAAGAGTAACTATGAGGGCCTACAGTCTTGTGGCAACACCGTCCACCACCACCACCACCACCAAAGGCCCAATTTTTCTGCCCTGTTCAACAGGTGCATGCAATTACAAATCTTGATCTAATAACTCACAGCAGGGCCCATTCCTGCACCCACCAAGAGTAACTGTGAGGGCTTACAGTCTTGTGGCAACACCGTCCACCACCACCACCACCACCACCAAAGGCCCAATTTTTCTGCCCGGTTCAACAGGTGCATGCAAGTACAAATCTTGATCTATTAACTCACAGCAGGGCCCATTCCTGTGCCCACCAGTCTTGTGGCTACACCAACATCTAATAGGGCAAATTTCTGCAGAGTATATACGGCAGGCCCCTACTTTCAAACATCCAACTTACAAACGACTCCTACTTGCAAACGGCAAGAGAAAACAGGAAGTGAGAGGAAATCTACCCCTAGGAAGGAAAATTCTATCCTGTTAGATTTAATTTGGGAAAAAGGTATCTCCTCTCTACTGATGCTTTATCACCAATCCTTGTTTCAATTAAAACCCCACTTTTCCAAAAACATTTGTCATTGGGACGGAAAGTGAGGTGACATGTTCTGAACAGATGTGCAAAGACAGCAAATGTTACAGGGGTGATAACCCCTCCCTATGTTCTCCAAAAAGCTTAAAAATTGATTTTTTTGGGATGTAGCTACACTTCATAATGTACCTGTTCAGATTCTACTTAAGAACAAACCTACAGTCCATGTCTTGTTTGCACCACCTATATACTGCTGTTCAGAGTATATAGGGTTGTAGGTATAGGGTTTTATTTTGGGTGCGGGGTCCCCCTTAGTATCCATACAAGACCCAAAGGGGCTGGGGTGGGGGGGGGGGTGATGGGGTAGCCATGCCATTTTTCTCAAGGATTTTCAGCCATATGGCGGCCAGGACAAGACATGACATTAAAGCCGCAAGTGGTTTTAAATGGCTTCTTTTTTTCCTTTACAAATGTCATTTTGTGCAAGGACAGTTCTAAACACGGGAAACACATGCCACTTCACAGGCATACTTTAGACACCCCCCAGGTACCATATTTAAAGGAAAATTTCACTTTTTTTTTTTTCACTTTATGCATCATTAAAATGACTGCTCCCGAAAAAACTTTAGTTTTTAAAATTTCTTTTTGCATTGATATATGTCCCCTGGGGCAGGACCCGGGTCCCCAAACCTGTTTTATGACATTAACATGCATATTGGCCGTTGTAATTAGCAATTTTGATTTCGAACGTTCGCGTCCATTATAACGAATAGGGTTCGAAAATTCGCGCGAACTTTCGGTCCGTTCGAAGGTTCTGGTGCGAACCGAACCCGGGGGTGTTCGGCTCATCCCTAGTGTCTATTTAGTGGGGGGAGTATGTAGCGGGGTGCTAAATTTAGAGGAAGTGTTTGGGTGGTAGTTATGCCCAAACACCCTAATTGTTAGAGTTCTTGAAACCATTTTTGTCCACAGGTGGAGTATTGGTGTACAGTTCCCTGTGGCCTGCAGGCGGCTCTGCCATGGTGGGCCAGGGTTGAAACGCTGATACAGTGCTGTGCCTTGTGTGTCCCCTCTCGGCAACCATACAGTGGGTATGGTCTACCTGCTGGGCATTCTGGAAGAGGATATAAAATGGTCAGACGCTGCCTGTTCGGGGTTCTTGTTCCTGTCCGCCCTGGGCACCTTTAGCCCAGGGGTGGGTCTGTGGTTCGTTGTCAAGGGTCCCAGGCACCTTTAGTCCTGGGGCTGCAACAAAGGTCTGGGCCCAGCACCTTCGGCTGGAGCCCACCGGGGATCGAGGAATCTCAGGGTGCCGCCTTGCGAGGGGACCCGTATCCTAGATGAGGAGGCCGGGGGAGGAACCGTTCCTAAGGACTGGTGCGGAAGTCACAGTGAAGGAAGGGTCCCGGTAACTTTCTTTTGAGGGATGTCTTCTCCTTGAACAGAGACCAAGTTCACCAGGTCTGTGGCAGAGACCAAGTTCACCAGGTCTGTGGCAGAGACCGAGCTCACCAGGTCTGTGGCAGAGACCAAGTGTAAAGTGCGAGCATCATTTCGGCTGCTAGTCCTAAGTTAGGGAGACTATCCGAGTGGGCTGAGTCTGCTTGAGAATCGGAGCAGTGAATTGTGTTACGTTTGTGCCTGGACCTCATCCACATCTTAACCACTTAAGCCCCGGACCATTTTGTAGCTAAAGGACCAGAGCTGTTTTCAGAATTTTGCACTGCGCTGCTTTAACTGTAAATTGTGCAGACATGCAATGTTGTACCGAAACGAAATTTGCGTCCTTTTCTTCCCACAAATAGAGCTTTCTTTTAATGGTATTTGATTGCCTCTGCGATTTTTATTTTTTGCGATATAAACGGAAAAAGACCGAAAATTTCGAAAAAAATGATATTTTCTACTTTTTGTTATAAGAAAAATCGAATAAACTCAATTTTAGTCATACATTTAGGCCAAAATGTATTCAGCCACATGTCTTTAGTAAAAAAAATGTCAATAAGCGTATATTTATTGGTTTGCGCAAAAGTTATAGCGTCTACAAACTGGGGTACATTTTTTGGAATTTACACAGCTTTTAATTTATGACTGCCTATCTCATTTCTTGAGGTGCTAAAATGGCAGAGCAGTACAAAACCCCCCCAAATGACCCAATTTTGGAAAGAAGACACCCCAAGGAAATTGCTGAGAGGCATGTTGAGCCCATTGAATATTTTTTTTTTTTGTCTCAAGTGATTGAATAATGACTAAAAAAAAAAAATTACAAAAAGTTGTCACTAAATGATATATTGCTCACACATGCCATGGTTATATGTGGAATTGCACCCCAAAATACATTTTGCTGCTTCTCCTGAGTACGGGGATACCACATGTGTGGGACTTTTTGGGAGCCTAGCCGCGTACGGGCCCCCGAAAACCAAGCACCGCTTTCAGGATTTCTAAGAGCGCAAATTTTTGATTTCACTCCTCACTACCTATCACAGTTTCGAAGGCCATAAAATGGCAAAATAGCACAAAAACCCCCCCCCCCTAAATGACCCCATTTTAGAAAGTAGACACCCTAAGGAAATTGCTGAGAGGCCTGTTGAGCCCATTGAATATTTCTTTTTTTTGTCCCAAGTGATTGAATAATGACAAAAAAAAAATTACAAAAAGTTGTCACTAAATGATATATTGCTCACACATGCCATGGTTATATATGGAATTACACCCCAAAATACATTTTGCTGCTTCTCCTGAGTACGGGGATACCACATGTGTGGGACTTTTTGGGAGCCTAGCCGCGTACGGGACCCCGAAAACCAAGCACCGCCTTCAGGATTTCTAGGCACAAATTTTTGATTTCACTCCTCACTACCTATCACAGTTTCGAAGGCCATAAAATGCCAAAATAGCACAAAACCCACCAAATGACCCCATTTTGGAAAGTAGACACCCCAAGCTATTTGCTGAGAGGCATGGTGAGTATTTTACAGCTCTCATTTGTTTTTGAAAATGAAGAAAGAAAATATATATATATTTTTTTCTTTTTTTTAAAATTTCAAAACTTTGTGACAAAAAGCGAGATCTGCAAAATACTCACCATACCTCTCAGCAAATAGCTCGGGGTGTCTACTTTCCAAAATGGGGTCATTTGGGGGGGTTTTGTGCCATCTGGGCATTCCATGGCCTCCGAAACTCTGATAGTCAGTGAGAAGTGAAATCAAAAATTTACACCCTTAGAAAGCCTGAAGGCGGTGCTTGGTTTTGGGGTCCCGTACGTGGCTAGGCTCCCAAAAAGTCTCACACATGTGGTATCCCCGTACTCAGGAGAAGCAACAGAATGTATTTTGGGGTGTAATTCCACATATGCCCATGGCATGTTTGAGCATTTAGTGACAACTTTGTGCAAAAAAAAAAAAAAATTGTCTTTTTTCCGCAACTTGTGTCAACATATAAAATATTCCATGGACTCGACACACCTCTCAGTATATAGCTTGGGGTGTCTACTTTCCAAAATGGGGTCATTTGGGGGGGTTTTGAACTGTTCTGGCATTTTATACACAACATTAGGAAGCTTACATCCACTCTTCTAACCACTTGAAGACAAAGCCCTTTTTGACATTTTTTGTTTACATGAAAACATTTTTTTTTTTTTGCAAGAAAATTATGTTGAACCCCCAAACATTATATATATTTTTAAAGCAAAGGCCCTACAGATTAAAATGCAGCGATTTTTCAAACGCATTTTTTGGGGAAAAAATACACTTTTTTTAATTTTAATGCACTAAAACACACTATATTGCCCAAATGTTTGATGAAATAAAAAATATGATCTTAGGCCGAGTACATAGATACCAAACACAACAAGCTTTAAAATTTCGCACAAACGCGCATTGGCGACAAACTACATACATTTTTAAAAGCCTTTAAAAGCCTTTACAGGTTACGCCGTTAGATTTACAGAGCTTCGGTTACGCCCTTCTTCGGGGGAATTGTAGACATACAGTTCAATAAGACAGACAAACTCTGTTGAATACATAATATAGTACAGATAAATATCACGATGTATGCATATACATACATTACAAACAGTCATATAAAAAAATATATATATTAAATAAATATATGCTTACAGTAATCTATCCAAAGAGAAATTAATATTTGGTGCACCGGGGGACCACATGCACGGCAGTAAATGTGGGGTGAAAAAAGAGAACACCCCACCAATGAGGGGGCTCCAAGATCGATGGGGTCCAATATCCCAACAACGGGGGTCCCCAGGCGACGACACGCAGACAGGCCAGAGAGAGACCAAGGAATCCGGTAAGGTAATTATCTAAAAGACAAATTTATGAAGGGTGGGAGGCAAAAGGGGGAAATCACATTAGTGAGTCCCTAATATGTAGTAAAGTCCCCCCATAGACCCCAGCCCTATAGACCCTAACTTAAGTCCCATATATAGATAGTGTGAATTCATCCATTACATGTATAATGTGTGTCCAAGGAAACCTACCAGTATGGAAAAGTATTCCAGATCAGGGAGGTGTCTGGTGGAAACTTGAAACGGCTTCAAAAGTAGAGGGAGTCCTCAATACAAAAATTGCATCCAATATGCACTATTGTAGTGATGAAGCAAATATGTGCATCGTTTCAATCTGATTTAAATCCAGAGAATCTAAAGGGTAATATGGATGGAAAAACAGGGGACAATAGGTAGATATAGCATTAAATTTGTCCAAGGTAAATAAACAAAATACAAAGTTTCAAGGAACTGTCCTATAAGAGTTTACCTGTAGGGATCCCGGGTGTCCCAATGATCGCTGCGTGAGGTACCTCGTGTGGACTCCGACTGGTCCTTGAGAGCTTTAAATGGTGTCTCAAAGACATCTGCGCATGCGTCAGAAAGCGCCGGTAAACGACGCAGACGTAGTGACGTCAGTGCGCTATCCGTCGCGTACCTATGACGCTCCGGACGGGCACATAAAGAAATAGACGTTAATGAACAGGAATGTGAGATGTCTCTCTATGCAGAGAGTGTGCCGCAGTATGTTTGAAAGGAACACATAGGTATAGCTGTATAATCCCTGCCATTCCGTGCCAAAGAGAGTACCCGTGTATATAATGAGACCCGACAGCAGGGAGGAGGAAGAAGAAGGATTGATATTATTATAAATATACTAGGAGTTATGTATCTCTATATTATATTGAAACTCCATGTTATCCAAAATGTTACTTTAAATAAACTCTTCAATCTAAATATGAATTATATATTGAAAGTTATTAGAAATAAAAAAGTAAAGATGTAAAAAAATGGAAAGAAGAGAATTAAATAATAATAGTCAGTCATAATTCAAAGAGAATTGGAGCAATATCATTCATTGTTTACATGGAAAATGATATTTACATTCATATTCCATGGAGAAATTGTATATCGACTATAACATTATATCTATTAGAAATTGCATAACAATAATAATCAAATAGATGAAAGCCTCCCTCTGATACAATGGATGTTTGTTAATATAGTAAAAAGGCACATATAGGGCAGGCAGGTTCCCAGTGTCGAATCCAGAGGTTAGAGTCGCCAATAGGGGGCCCCCCGCGCGGCATCCGCCCAAAGACCGTCCCAAGTGGCGGTAATTGGCAGATGACGCGCGCCGACGCATAAATGCAAATAAATGCATAAAAAGGGGGGTAAAAGAGGCCAATCCCCCCAGAAAGAAAAAAGGGGGGGGGGAAAACCTGGCGGCCCAACTCACCCCCTGTGTGCGCCGTGTGAGGAACAATGAGCCCACTGGGAGCCCCAAACTGACGTATGCATGCGGGTCACCGGTACATCAAAAGGAGATAAAAATAAATATAAATAAAAAGTGGGGGAAATCTGGGGGGGAGAAAGGGGAGAGGGGAAAAAAAAAAAAAAGAGAAAAAATATATAATAATATCAATCCTTCTTCTTCCTCCTCCCTGCTGTCGGGTCTCATTATATACACGGGTACTCTCTTTGGCACGGAATGGCAGGGATTATACAGCTATACCTATGTGTTCCTTTCAAACATACTGCGGCACACTCTCTGCATAGAGAGACATCTCACATTCCTGTTCATTAACGTCTATTTCTTTATGTGCCCGTCCGGAGCGTCATAGGTACGCGACGGATAGCGCACTGACGTCACTACGTCTGCGTCGTTTACCGGCGCTTTCTGACGCATGCGCAGATGTCTTTGAGACACCATTTAAAGCTCTCAAGGACCAGTCGGAGTCCACACGAGGTACCTCACGCAGCGATCATTGGGACACCCGGGATCCCTACAGGTAAACTCTTATAGGACAGTTCCTTGAAACTTTGTATTTTGTTTATTTACCTTGGACAAATTTAATGCTATATCTACCTATTGTCCCCTGTTTTTCCATCCATATTACCCTTTAGATTCTCTGGATTTAAATCAGATTGAAACGATGCACATATTTGCTTCATCACTACAATAGTGCATATTGGATGCAATTTTTGTATTGAGGACTCCCTCTACTTTTGAAGCCGTTTCAAGTTTCCACCAGACACCTCCCTGATCTGGAATACTTTTCCATACTGGTAGGTTTCCTTGGACACACATTATACATGTAATGGATGAATTCACACTATCTATATATGGGACTTAAGTTAGGGTCTATAGGGCTGGGGTCTATGGGGGGACTTTACTACATATTAGGGACTCACTAATGTGATTTCCCCCTTTTGCCTCCCACCCTTCATAAATTTGTCTTTTAGATAATTACCTTACCGGATTCCTTGGTCTCTCTCTGGCCTGTCTGCGTGTCGTCGCCTGGGGACCCCCGTTGTTGGGATATTGGACCCCATCGATCTTGGAGCCCCCTCATTGGTGGGGTGTTCTCTTTTTTCACCCCACATTTACTGCCGTGCATGTGGTCCCCCGGTGCACCAAATATTAATTTCTCTTTGGATAGATTACTGTAAGCATATATTTATTTAATATATATATTTTTTTATATGACTGTTTGTAATGTATGTATATGCATACATCGTGATATTTATCTGTACTATATTATGTATTCAACAGAGTTTGTCTGTCTTATTGAACTGTATGTCTACAATTCCCCCGAAGAAGGGCGTAACCGAAACAGCTGTCGGGTTTGACTATCAATGTTTCAATTTTTCTCCTTACCCACGCAACCAATTTTCTGGACTTGTACACAATTCATGTGATTTATATTCATTTGTCCTTTTTGTACTTATTTATTAAATCTATACAATTTCAATATACTTTGTGTGTTTTGCAGTCACTTTCAAAGTCCCACCTCTGAGGGGGTTTTTTGTTTTTTACCTAATTTTTGGGATGTGGTGACTGTTAAACCAATACAATCTTGCAGATGTCAGTTCCCTTTTGTCTCCTATACAACCGGGTAGCAAATACCCATACCCCCCATTTTTTCTGACATCTGCGGGTTTGTTCTATCCTTATATACATACGTGTACATGCTTGCATGCATATGTATGTATGTACATATATGTATTGATAATTTTTTGTACAATTTATTGGAGATTTAAAAGACATACTTTCCTGTTGATGTCATATTGAATTTATTTTGCTTATATAATTTATTAGTTCCCCTCCCTTCACTTCCCCCTCCCCCCTTTTTTTGTTGGTATCATCATTGGATTACCTCCATATTATATATATTTTTCTAGTCTCTTTGTGCCTATTATATATTATGTTCAAATCTAAGGACTTTGAGGGACATATGTCTAGATACAGAGAGCAAGCAAAAAAGGAAGCTCAAACTTCTGAAATGTCAGCATTATTTTCCCAATTATCTAAGTTGGTGGAAAAGAAGGCACAATTAATATGGCATATTGAGGGTTTTGAACAATACATTAGGGAAGATCTGAACCCGTTGGGTTTACGCATTCAGATCTTCCCAACCTTTGATAATATTGACGAATCTTTCAAAAAACAGTGGGAAAAAAACCTGCAACAATGTAGCCTCACTATGATGAGGCTTTTAATGGAAGAATATTCTAGAAGAGTTACGATTCTAAATACAGACATTGAAAATGTGTATATACAGCTCAAACCATGCGAAAATCTTGATAACTATAAAACTCTAGAAGAGAGCATAAAAATCCATCTTGATTTGCTGGCTGGTAATGTCCTGCCGGCTAAAGAACAAAAATTCTGGAGAGATAAGATTGCCTTTAAGGAATCAAAAGCATACCATTGGCAAAGGAATAATAACCCACGCACGCGCCCCAAATTCATTAAAACAAGGGGTGCAACTGCTGAGAGGGGCTCCAATGCTTCTCTCAATTCTTCACTCTCCTCATCCTCCCAGCGTTCGGTCACAGATAAGAAAAAACCACTCAAGAACAAATGGAAATCACCCAACAAGGGACAGACAAAAAAACGCATGTTGGAAGTAATGCCCATTCCTCCCCAAAATGGGACTTTTAATATAAAGACAACAGGACCACGTGGTGGGCCGCTGGAACAACCCACATCGGGAATTTTATTTCCCCATAACAATGTATCAGAGGTGACCGAACCTTTGGCAGAGATGAATATTGATTTATCCAACATGACATCATAGCTAAAGAGCCACAAAACGAGTAGTGATAGGTTGAATATTATCAATCTATCTGATTATATACTATCAGATGATGAGAGATCTGTTCTATCCAGGGGTTTGAATTTCTGTCCAAGTTCAGATTTGGACAAATTTGAGGTAATTAAGGACTTGCAGTTATTTTCTAGGAAACTGTTATTGAAAAGCATGTATACCAAAACGGAAGTCTCTACTAA
Organism: Rana muscosa; assembly: GCA_029206835.1. NCBI lineage: Eukaryota > Metazoa > Chordata > Amphibia > Anura > Ranidae > Rana > Rana muscosa. The sequence continues at coordinate 174,206,397 of CM055122.1, read as the reverse complement.
AGTAAGAGAAAAAGATAAAACTGCAATTCAACATGAACATGATGTACAGACCCTGGTTGATCTATCCACGGATAATGTAAATATAGATCTTATAGACAGGATTGACTTGGATAGTCTATTGACATGCGATGTATTACCCATGACTAACAAGAAAAAGGTCACCTTACCGAAGATACAATCTTCTTTAAAAAAGAAATCCGATAAATTTCCTGTGATAGGTACCAATATCAACCTGGGAGCCTTTCTGACTATGACAACCAATGACATTAAGAAGCTTAATATCAACCGCAAGGGTGAAACATCATCTAATTTAACTGAAGGTGAAAAAAAGGCCCTTGAGAATCTGAATAAACAGATTCATCTGACAATAAAACCGGCAGATAAAGGGGGCAATATTGTGATCATGGGGAATCTCCAATACAAGGAGATGTGTTTAAAAATACTAAACAACAGTGATTGGTATAGAAAAATCTCAAGAACCATGATTGGGAAATTCAATGATGCCTTCTATATACTGATCGATGGGGCCTATACGAACAGGACAATCGATCTGCAGATTTGGAACTTTATCAGAACTCTTCATCCCAGAATCCCGACTTTCTATAGTCTTCCTAAGGTGCACAAAAATCAAACTATGCCACCAGGCCGCCCCATCGTATCGGGATGTGGGAGCATCACGAAGAAACTTAGTAAGTTCATAGATGAACAAATTCGTCCTTACGTGAACAACTTGCCTTCTTTTATGAAAGATACAATGCATTTACTCAATCAATTGGATGAGATGTCTGTGCCCCCCAATGCCCTGCTGGTGGCTGTTGATGTAGAAGCCCTATATAGCTCCATCCCCCACCAGCGGGGCATTGGGGTAATCAGACATATCTTATCCCAATCGCATCGTGATAATCGTTCTTTCGATTTATTTTTGCTTTCTGCTCTTGAACATATTCTTACCTGCAATGCCTTTTCGTTTGATGGGTCCCACTACCTCCAGATACAGGGCGTGGCAATGGGGACTTGCTGCGCCCCATCCTACGCTAACCTGTATCTGGGGGAGTGGGAACAGAATTTTCTATCTGAAGAGAGCCTTTTGCCTATGACTGAATATATTGTCAACTGGAGTCGTTACATCGACGATATCTTTATCGTCTGGATAGGCACTCCAGAACTATTGTTGTCCTGCTTGGATGCTATGAATGATAACTCCTACAACCTTACATTCACCATGACGTATAGTGAGACGTCCGTTAATTTTTTAGATATCACTATACTTAAGGACACAAATGGTAAACTAACAAGTGCACTATATCGCAAAGATACAGCATGCAATTCTATACTACATGCGGGGAGTGCACATCCTACATCGTTAGTAAAATCAATTCCATACGGACAATATTTACGGCTACGCCGAAACTGTACGAATGATGCTACGTTTCAGAATGAAGCAAATGCCCTCAGAGACCGCCTTTTGATACGAGGCTACTCTCTTAATAACCTTAAAAAATCTTTTAGAAGGGCTACCCTAAAATCTAGGGATCAACTTCTAACAAAAAAACAACCCAGCATCAAACCCGACAATTTTGATTCTAATACTATACGGATTATTACCAAATTTAATAGACAAAGCGAACAGATTAGAAAAATTATTTCCAAATACTGGCATCTTTTGCAGATCGATCCCTCTCTAGCCTCCTTTGTGCCGGCTCAACCGGCAATTACCTATCGGAAGGCAGATTCAATAAAGGATAACCTAATACAGAGTGAATACACGGGTGAATTCCGGGTTGACCCATGTAGGCGACCTGGCACATATCGATGTGGAGGTTGCAATTTATGCCAATATATGAACATTGATGAAAAAGCATCACTACCTAATGGCAAAATCTTCAAACCCATTCATTTTGCGAACTGCAAAACGGAAGGAGTAGTTTATCTACTCACATGCCAATGTGGATCATTCTACATTGGCAAAACCAAACAGCCATTCTTCAAGAGAGCGGCTAGACATATCACCTGTATGAAGAAATGTGACCCAGACCTTCCCCTTGGACGCCATATAAAAGATATCCATAATAGTAGAATTCCCAGAATAAAATTCTTAATTCTGGACAGGGTACACCCCAGCAACAGAGGAGGAGATTGGAACAGAACTCTCCTACAAAGAGAGACTAGATGGATCTTTACCCTAAATGCCACCATGCCTCCAGGATTGAACGATCTTATAAGTTATCGTCCTTTTCTTGAGGGTTTCTCCTCAGGGGGGTGGGAAGAATAGAAGTACAGGTGAGACAATGTATCTCCTACCATCAATGGACTCCCCCCTTTTTTTTTTTTTTTCCCCCTCTCCCCTTTCTCCCCCCCAGATTTCCCCCACTTTTTATTTATATTTATTTTTATCTCCTTTTGATGTACCGGTGACCCGCATGCATACGTCAGTTTGGGGCTCCCAGTGGGCTCATTGTTCCTCACACGGCGCACACAGGGGGTGAGTTGGGCCGCCAGGTTTTCCCCCCCCCTTTTTTTCTTTCTGGGGGGATTGGCCTCTTTTACCCCCCTTTTTATGCATTTATTTGCATTTATGCGTCGGCGCGCGTCATCTGCCAATTACCGCCACTTGGGACGGTCTTTGGGCGGATGCCGCGCGGGGGGCCCCCTATTGGCGACTCTAACCTCTGGATTCGACACTGGGAACCTGCCTGCCCTATATGTGCCTTTTTACTATATTAACAAACATCCATTGTATCAGAGGGAGGCTTTCATCTATTTGATTATTATTGTTATGCAATTTCTAATAGATATAATGTTATAGTCGATATACAATTTCTCCATGGAATATGAATGTAAATATCATTTTCCATGTAAACAATGAATGATATTGCTCCAATTCTCTTTGAATTATGACTGACTATTATTATTTAATTCTCTTCTTTCCATTTTTTTACATCTTTACTTTTTTATTTCTAATAACTTTCAATATATAATTCATATTTAGATTGAAGAGTTTATTTAAAGTAACATTTTGGATAACATGGAGTTTCAATATAATATAGAGATACATAACTCCTAGTATATTTATAATAATATCAATCCTTCTTCTTCCTCCTCCCTGCTGTCGGGTCTCATTATATACACGGGTACTCTCTTTGGCACGGAATGGCAGGGATTATACAGCTATACCTATGTGTTCCTTTCAAACATACTGCGGCACACTCTCTGCATAGAGAGACATCTCACATTCCTGTTCATTAACGTCTATTTCTTTATGTGCCCGTCCGGAGCGTCATAGGTACGCGACGGATAGCGCACTGACGTCACTACGTCTGCGTCGTTTACCGGCGCTTTCTGACGCATGCGCAGATGTCTTTGAGACACCATTTAAAGCTCTCAAGGACCAGTCGGAGTCCACACGAGGTACCTCACGCAGCGATCATTGGGACACCCGGGATCCCTACAGGTAAACTCTTATAGGACAGTTCCTTGAAACTTTGTATTTTGTTTATTTACCTTGGACAAATTTAATGCTATATCTACCTATTGTCCCCTGTTTTTCCATCCATATTACCCTTTAGATTCTCTGGATTTAAATCAGATTGAAACGATGCACATATTTGCTTCATCACTACAATAGTGCATATTGGATGCAATTTTTGTATTGAGGACTCCCTCTACTTTTGAAGCCGTTTCAAGTTTCCACCAGACACCTCCCTGATCTGGAATACTTTTCCATACTGGTAGGTTTCCTTGGACACACATTATACATGTAATGGATGAATTCACACTATCTATATATGGGACTTAAGTTAGGGTCTATAGGGCTGGGGTCTATGGGGGGACTTTACTACATATTAGGGACTCACTAATGTGATTTCCCCCTTTTGCCTCCCACCCTTCATAAATTTGTCTTTTAGATAATTACCTTACCGGATTCCTTGGTCTCTCTCTGGCCTGTCTGCGTGTCGTCGCCTGGGGACCCCCGTTGTTGGGATATTGGACCCCATCGATCTTGGAGCCCCCTCATTGGTGGGGTGTTCTCTTTTTTCACCCCACATTTACTGCCGTGCATGTGGTCCCCCGGTGCACCAAATATTAATTTCTCTTTGGATAGATTACTGTAAGCATATATTTATTTAATATATATATTTTTTTATATGACTGTTTGTAATGTATGTATATGCATACATCGTGATATTTATCTGTACTATATTATGTATTCAACAGAGTTTGTCTGTCTTATTGAACTGTATGTCTACAATTCCCCCGAAGAAGGGCGTAACCGAAACAGCTGTCGGGTTTGACTATCAATGTTTCAATTTTTCTCCTTACCCACGCAACCAATTTTCTGGACTTGTACACAATTCATGTGATTTATATTCATTTGTCCTTTTTGTACTTATTTATTAAATCTATACAATTTCAATATACTTTGTGTGTTTTGCAGTCACTTTCAAAGTCCCACCTCTGAGGGGGTTTTTTGTTTTTTACCTAATTTTTGGGATGTGGTGACTGTTAAACCAATACAATCTTGCAGATGTCAGTTCCCTTTTGTCTCTTAGATTTACAGAGGAGGTCTACTGCTAAAATTACTGCCCTCGATCTGACCTTCGCGGTGATACCTCACATGCATGGTGCAATTGCTGTTTATATATGACACCAGACCAACGCTTGCGTTCGCCATTGGGCAAGAGCAGGGCAGGACAGGGGTGCTTTTTTTTTTTTATTATTAATTTTGCTTTTTTATTTTATTTTTAAACCGTTGCTTCCATATTTTTTTTTTTATCATTTTTATTGTTATCTCAGGGAATGTAAATATCCCCTATGATAGCAATAGGTAGTGACAGGTACTCTTTTTTTGAAAAAACTGGGGTCTATTGGACCCTAGATCTTTCCTCTGCCCTCAAAGCATCTGAACACACCAAGATCGGTGTGATAAAATGCTTTCCCAATTTCCCAATGGCGCTTTTTATATCCGGGGGGGGCATTCCCTCCCACTGCTTGTAAAAGCAGTCCAGAGGCTAATTAGCCACTAGGATTGCTTTTACATGAAAGCCGGCCGCTGGCTGAAAAGAATGATACCAAGATGATACCTAAACCAACAGGCATCATTCTGGTATAAACATTCAAAGTCCAGCAACATACCAGTACGTTGCTGGTCCTTGTTGGACATGTATTGTAATCTTTTTTTTTCATGCAGCCTGTTGGCTGAACGAAAAAAAAAGATTGATCGGTGGGTATGCCCACCATTAGAATACCGCCCTTCATCCACCCACTTCTAATGATGGGCATACATGCACCATTTATATATGCCGAAGCATGGGGGCATCTTCCCGCAAAAGTTATGCCGCGTACACATGGTCAGACTTTTCCACGGGCAAGCCTCCGTCGGAATTTCGACGGTATGTACGCGGCATTAGGAGCAAAATTGCTCCTCCGCCCCTGCTGCCCCAATGCTTCGGCATATATGCTTTTTTTTTTAACTGTGGTGGTGAAATCACCTCCTACAGCACTGGAGTCGCAGGGATCAGGCCTGTCTCTGCGAACGCTGCAGTTATGTGTGTAGTGTTTTGCAAGTGACAGTGATCGATCGATACTGCACTTGGGTGGCCTGGGCTGGACGGAGGGGCAAAACGCAGGTGCTAGCAGGTATCTGGGCTGATCCCGCTAACACTGCGTTTTTGGGAACCCTAAACTGCTGGGGACGCTAGTATAGATCTGATCAGATCAGATATTGATCTGTTCAGATACTATACCACTAAGGGAGGTGTATGCTTCACGCGTGGGTGTTAGCGTTACTGGCACTAACCTGACGCTGCCTGGGGTGTGACGCAGACCCTCTCTGATGCAAAAACCTAATTGATATCACCCGCCGGGCGATCAGGGGGTTAAACCTTTATTGGGTTATATACGGCGGGTGCCCTGACACTATAAAAAGCAAACTAACTAACCAGCGTCACCCGTAACACTTATATGGTGATCACTGGTGAAAGGGTTAACTAGGGGCAATTAGGGGGTTAAAACCTTTATTAGGTAATATATGGGGGTACCTGACGCTATATAAAAACCTGACGGCGAACCTAAAAAAAAATTACTGGCTACCTATCGGAATCACTGACACTAAGACAGCGATCAGAAAAACGATCGCTTAGCGACAGTGGTGATAGGGGGTGAAAGGGTTACCTGGGGGGCGATCAAGGGGGTTAAACCCTTATTAGATAATATATGGGGGTACCTGACGCTATAAAAACCTGCGGCGAACCTAAAAAAAATTACTGGCTACCGATCGGCATCACCAACACTAAGACAGCGATCAGAAAAATGATTGCTTAGCGACAGTGGTGATAGGGGGTGAAAGGGTTACCTGGGGGGCGATCAAGGGGGTTAAACCTTTATTAGATAATATATGGGGGTACCTGACGCTATAAAAACCTGCGGCGAACCTAAAAAAAATTACTGGCTAACTATCTGTCAGGGTCACCTGTGGCCAGGTGACAGATGCACACCGTAGGGGGACAGGAGTGCACCGCGAGGTAGTGAACCCTATGGCTGGCTTCTGTGGGTAGGAAACTGGGTGGTTGTGGAAAGCGGGACCAGAGGAGCACAACCGGGATCCCAACGGAAGCGAGAGCCAAGATTCCCCAGGGCGCGGAGTCTAAGACCCAGCTGGTCTTCTCCAGGGCCTCTAGTGGTGAGGATGTTACGCTGCAGGCTGGGACCAGGTCGCGGCCCCTGGAGTTTCCTAGCTCACGCCCCGTAGGATAAGGGGAAGCAGCGGCACACGATAGAGAGAACCGAATAACAAGCCGAAGGTCAGGGGCCACAAGCAGACAAGGATAACGAAGAACGAGCCGAAGGTCAAGGGTCACGAGCAGACAGGGATGGTCGGGGACAAGCCAATAACGTAACAGAGAGACAGACGTAGCACACGGCAGGCAGGAACCCAAACACACAATGCCTAACAAACACGTTGATCAGCAAAGCAGGCTTGCAGTGCACAGGTTAATATAGTGTTCAGTGATAGGGCCTGGGGTGGAGTCAGGCTGGGAGGAGATTATAAAGGAAGCCAGGTGAAGGAGGTCTGGTCTCTAGATGAACACATGAGGAGGAAGGTAAGATGGCAGACAGACATTAATGCATATCCATGACAGTACCCTCCCTCTTACGAGGCCTCCCCCTTCCCCGCCTGGGCCCAGGTTTAGAGGGAAACTTCAGATGAAACTCCTTTAACAGACGAGGTGCAAAGACCTCAGATGCAGTGATCCAAGACCTCTCCTCAGGACCAAACCCTTTCCAATGAACGAGGTACTGAAGAACGCCTTTACAGAGTCGGGAGTCCAGAATTTGACTGATCTCGTACTCCTGATTATCCTCCGAGACAGGCGCCACGGTAGGAAGAGGACGAGAGAATTTATTGAGGACTAAAGGCTTTAGAAGAGCAACATGAAAGGAGTTAGTGATTTTAAGGCTCTTAGGAATCTGGAGTTTGAAACAAACCGGATTCAGTTTAGCAGTTACCGTGTATGGACCGATGAATCGTGGAGCAAACTTCAGAGAAGGAACTCGGAGCTTGATGTTCCTGGTAGAGAGCCAGACTTTGTCCCCTGGCTGAAGAGAAGGCGGTTTACGCCTGCGGCGGTCTGCAAAGCCTTTGAATTTTTCAGCAGCTGCCCGGAGGGAATCATGAACGTGACCCCAAACGGAATTGAGAGACTCCTGAACCGAAGCCAAAGCTGGAATGTCTGGAGAACAGATCATAGGAAGAGGAAGTTGAGGGTGTTTTCCATAAACTGTGAAAAAGGGTGTCTTCTGCGAACTGGTATTCACATGATTGTTATGGGAGAATTCTGCCCACGGGAGTAGAGAGGACCAATCGTCATGGTGAGAAGACACAAAGGTGCGAAGAAAGACCTCTAACTCCTGATTAACCCTCTCAGTCTGTCCATTGGATTGGGGATGGTAAGAAGAAGAAAAATCCAAGACAATATTGAGGGATTTGCAAAAGGCTCTCCAAAAACGAGACGTGAATTGGACTCCCCTGTCGGAAACAATATGAGAAGGGACCCCATGTAGGCGGAGAATTTCTCGAATGAAAATGGGAACCAAGGCAGGGGCAGAAGGAAGACCAGGAAGAGGAACAAAATGAGCCATCTTGGAGAATCGATCGATTACCACCCAAATGACTGTATTATTCTCAGACAGTGGGAGATCGGTGATAAAATCCATGGCAATATGGGCCCAGGGTTCCTTAGGAATAGGCAAGGGCATGAGGAGACCAGCAGGAGCTTGTGTGGAGGATTTGGACTGAGCACAGACATGACAAGCTTTAACGTAGTCTTTGACGTCTGAGCGGAGATTAGGCCACCAGTAGTGACGACTGATGAGTAGGAAGGATCGGAGGAATCCAGAATGCCCTGCCACCTTGGAATCATGTCCCCAACGAAGGATCTTAGCTCTTAGCTCAGTGGGGACAAAGGTCTTACCAGGCGGAATTTTAGACTTCAGGGTGGTAGAGTGGGCAACAATGCATGAGGTGGGAATGATCGGCTCAGGTTCAGGGGCGGACTCCTCGTCCAAAGTGTCAAATGACCTAGAGAGCGCATCAGCCCGACCGTTGCAGGAACCAGGTTTGTAGGTAATCGTGAAATTAAAACGGGCAAAGAAGAGACTCCACCTGGCCTGTCTAGGATTCAGACGTTTAGCATTCTGTAGATACTGTAAATTCTTGTGATCGGTAAAGATCGTTATGGAGTGAGGGGAACCCTCCAAGAGATGACGCCACTCCTCTAACGCCAATTTAATAGCGAGAAGTTCCCGATCACCGATGGCATAATTCCTCTCTGCCTGAGAAAATTTTTTGGAGAAGAACGCACATGGTTGGCGTCTCTTCTCAAAGATTTGAAGAAGCACAGCTCCCACCCCCATTGAGGAAGCGTCCACTTCAATAAAAAATGCATTCCCAGGATTTGGTCTCCTCAAGAGGGGGCCAGAAACAAAGGCCTGTTTCAGGTTGTGAAATGCAGAGACAGCTTCGGGAGGCCAGTCTCTGGCATTCACACCCTTCTTGGTCAAAGCGATAATAGGCACGGCAATGGAAGAGTAATTCCTTATGAACTGCCTATAATAATTAGTGAAGCCAAGAAAGCGCTGTGTGGCCTTGAGGCTAGCAGGAAGAGGCCAGTTGGTGATAGCCAAGACCTTCCCAGGGTCCATACGAAGCCCCGAACATGAGACAAAGCACCCCAAAAACAGGACCTCAGAACATTCAAAGGAACATTTCTCCAGCTTGGCATAGAGATTGTTCTCTCTAAGACGTTGAAGTACAGTGCGGACATGGTTTCTGTGGACGAGCAGATTTTCAGAAAAGATCAGAATGTCATCCAGATAGATGACAACAAACTGGTACAGCAGATCTCTGAAGATTTCATTGACAAAGTTTTGAAACACGGCTGGAGCATTACACAGACCAAAAGGCATCACCAGATATTCGTAATGCCCGTCTCTAGTGTTAAATGCAGTCTTCCATTCGTCACCCTCCCGTATTCGAATGAGATTGTACGCGCCTCTGAGATCCAACTTGGTGAAAATGGAGGCACCCTTCAACCTATCGAATAGCTCAGATATTAAGGGTAAGGGGTATCGATTTTTAATAGTAACCGCATTTAAACCCCGATAATCGATGCAGGGTCTTAAGGTACCATCCTTTTTGGCAACAAAAAAGAACCCTGCCCCTGCAGGCGATGAGGATTTCCGGATGAACCCTCTCTCCAGATTCTCTGCTACATACTCCGACATGGCCTGGGTCTCTGGGATGGACAGAGGGTAGGTACGACCCCTGGGTAGAGTTGCTCCGGGGGCAAGATCAATAGCACAGTCAAAAGACCTGTGGGGAGGAAGCACCTCAGCTGATTTTTTACAGAACACATCCCGGTAATCGCTGTATGCGGCGGGAAGATCAGAAGAAACAGAAGTGGCAGCAACCGGAAGACTCTCCTTGGGGGTCACCTTGAGAAGACACGACGAGAAACATGAGGAACCCCAGGCCAGGATCTGCCCAGAGACCCAGTCCACATGTGGAGAGTGGAGCTGTAGCCAAGGGAGGCCCAATACAACTGGGGTAGAGGCCTTGGGTAGAATAAGAAAGGATATCCACTCCTGGTGGAGAATCCCTACCGACATCCTAATGGGTAGCGTCTGGAAGCGAATAGGGCCCCCTGGGAGAACAGTGCCATCAATTGCCGAGACTACCAATGGGGTAGTGAGAGGTGAAAGGGTAAGCTTCATAGAAGAAGCAGTTCTCCAATCCATGAAATTGCCGGCAGCCCCGGAATCCAGGTATGCAAGGGTTGACTGAGGAGAAGTGCCTACATGAAGGGACACCGGCAAGAGCAGGCGAGAAGGTGATGTTTCTGGGTCCAATACTCCACCTTCCAAATGTATTAGACCCGAGCGTTTCCCGGACGAAGCGAGCAGGAGTCACGAAAATGACCCTTGCCCCCACAATAGAGGCACAAGCCCAGAGTTCTGCGCCTAGCACGTTCTTCGGGGGTTAGTCTGGTCCGGCCCAGCTGCATAGGTTCTTCAGCAGGTAGAGGATGCTCCACGGAATGAAGGGAGGGGAGCTCAGACTGGCTAGGACCCAGAGAGTGCTGGCGTCTTTTTTCTAAGGACCTCTCTTGAAAACGAATGTCGATCTGGTTGCATAATGAAATTACATCATCCAGACCGACGGGAATGGCTCTTCCCGCTAATTCGTCTTTCACTCGGTCAGAGAGGCCATGTAAAAAGGTAGCGACCAGGGCCTCATTATTCCAGCTCAATTCAGCTGTGTGGATACGGAACTGAAGAGCATATTGCCCCACTGAACTAGATTCTTGGCGAAGACGTAAGACAGCACTAGCCGCTGAAGAAGCCCGAGCCGGCTCTTCGAAGATATTACGAAAGAGCTTCAAGAATTCGGACAGACTGGAAACCACCGGATCGTTCCTCTCCCACAGGGGGGCAGCCCAGGCCAAAGCTTCACCGGAGAGGAGGGAAATGATATAGGCTACCTTAGCCCGGTCAGATAGGAAGCTTTGAGGCTGAAGCTCAAAATGAATAGTGCATTGGCTGAGAAACCCCCTGCAGGCCTTGGAGTCCCCAGAGAAACGGAACGGAGCTGGCAATCTTAGTGAGTGTGAGGCTGCGACTGGTGCGATAGGTACAGCCGCTGGTTGTACTTGGGGTTGCGGATTCGGGGTTCCCAAGGAGACCTGAAGCTGCTCGAATCGAGAAGCCAGATCCTGGAGGAATCGCATCACCTGGGTCGGATTTGATTCCTGGGTCTCAAGTCTGCGAACTATGCCCTGCAATGGATCATCCGCGGGAAGCGGGATGTCAGCCGGGTTCATGGCTGATCAAACTGTCAGGGTCACCTGTGGCCAGGTGACAGATGCACACCGTAGGGGGACAGGAGTGCACCGCGAGGTAGTGAACCCTATGGCTGGCTTCTGTGGGTAGGAAACTGGGTGGTTGTGGAAAGCGGGACCAGAGGAGCACAACCGGGATCCCAACGGAAGCGAGAGCCAAGATTCCCCAGGGCGCGGAGTCTAAGACCCAGCTGGTCTTCTCCAGGGCCTCTAGTGGTGAGGATGTTACGCTGCAGGCTGGGACCAGGTCGCGGCCCCTGGAGTTTCCTAGCTCACGCCCCGTAGGATAAGGGGAAGCAGCGGCACACGATAGAGAGAACCGAATAACAAGCCGAAGGTCAGGGGCCACAAGCAGACAAGGATAACGAAGAACGAGCCGAAGGTCAAGGGTCACGAGCAGACAGGGATGGTCGGGGACAAGCCAATAACGTAACAGAGAGACAGACGTAGCACACGGCAGGCAGGAACCCAAACACACAATGCCTAACAAACACGTTGATCAGCAAAGCAGGCTTGCAGTGCACAGGTTAATATAGTGTTCAGTGATAGGGCCTGGGGTGGAGTCAGGCTGGGAGGAGATTATAAAGGAAGCCAGGTGAAGGAGGTCTGGTCTCTAGATGAACACATGAGGAGGAAGGTAAGATGGCAGACAGACATTAATGCATATCCATGACACTATCGGCATCACCGACACTAAGACAGCGATCAGAAAAACGATCGCTTAGCGACAGTGGTGATAGGGGGTGAAAGGGTTACCTGGGGGGCGATCAAGGGGGTTAAACCTTTATTAGATAATATATGGGGGTACCTGACGCTATAAAAACCTGCGGCGAACCTAAAAAAATTTACTGGCTACCGATCGGCATCACCAACACTAAGACAGCGATCAGAAAAACGATTGCTTAGCGACAGTGGTGATAGGGGGTGAAAGGGTTACCTGGGGGCGATCAAGGGGGTTAAACCTTTATTAGATAATATATGGGGGTACCTGACGCTATAAAAACCTGCGGCGAACCTAAAAAAAATAACTGGCTACCGATCGGCATCACCGACACTAAGACAGCGATCAGAAAAACTATCGCTTAGCGACAGTGGTGATAGGGGGTGAAAGGGTTACCTGGGGGGAGATCAAGGGGGTTAAACCTTTATTAGGTAATATATGGGGGTACCCGACGCTATAAAAACCTGCGGCGAACCTAAAAAAAATTACTGGCTACCGATCGCCATCACCAACGCTAAGACAGCGATCAGAAAAACTATCGCTTAGCGACAGTGGTGATAGGGGGTGAAAGGGTTACCTGGGGGGCGATCAAGGAGGTTAAACCTTTATTAGGTAATATATGGGGGTACCTGACGCTATAAAAACCTGCGGCGAACCTAAAAAAAATAACTGGCTACCGATCTGCATCACCGACGCTAAGACAGCGATCAGAAAAATGATCGCTTAGCGACAGTGGTGATAGGGGGTGAAAGGATTATCTGGGGGGCGATCAAGGGGGTTAAACCTTTATAAGGTAATATATGGGGGTACCCGACGCTATAAAAACCTGCGGCGAACCTAAAAAAAATAACTGGCTACCGATCGGCATCACCGACGCTAAGACAGCGATCAGAAAAATGATCGCTTAGCGACAGCGGTGCTAGGGGGTGAAAGGGTTATCTGGGGGGCGATCAGGGGGTTAAACCTTTATTAGGGGGGTTTAGGGGGCTACACTGGACCTAAAACTAACTTTAGTGACACTTTTACAGTCACAAATGTCACTGATTGCAGTGATCAGTAAATAAATGGTCACTGCAATCAGTGACACTGTGACTGGGGGCTGGGGGGTGATCTGGGGTGTCTGGGGGGGCGATTTATGTGCCTATGTGTCCTGGTGTCAGTGTAGTGTTTTGTGCACTAACCTGCATCTTCTCCTGTGCGGCGCTCGGTATATGTGAGCGCCGCAGGAGAGATGACATCACTTCCTCTGCCTGTGTAAACATTACACAGGCAGGGGAAGGATTCGATTCGCTGGGAGCGATCGAGAGGGGGTGGCCGAAATCGAAAGGCTGTCCCCTCATCCCTGATCGCTCCCAAATGAATAACGGCCACTCACTGTAAAGAAGGGGGGTCCGATCGGACCCCCCAACTATACAAGGGCAGTCACGTAGATATATACGTGATTCTGCCTGTCGGTGCCATTCTGCCGACGTATTTTTACAGTGGGCGGTCGTTAAGTGGTTAAGCTGTCCTGTTCTTCCTCCAACCTTTTTTGTCAGAGACTGTGTTTTATAAAGAAATAAATCTCTACGTTGGAGTGCAGCTGGTGTGGACATTCAAATTACTGTGGGGATACAAGGACTTGTCTTTATTCAGTATAGAGGTGAGAGACATTCTCAGGCTGTCTGACTGTGGAAGACCCATCAACAACACCGCTCAACCTCTTCACACAGGAGGGTACGGGCTTGTTGTGCGGTGTGCCTCTCTCTTCCTGCGAGGAGCCAAAGTTAATGCAGGTAAAGAAAGGGGTCTGTGCGCTACACTAGCAAATCATTAGATGGACAAAGAGGGCAATCTGTCACAAAGACCGAGGTCGACGACAGTATGTTGTTTACCGGGCGCTTGGGTTCAGGACATCGCGGATCCAGGGGACAGATTATTGGGTGGGGCTGGGGAGGACCCAGCTGTCATGGCACACGTTGGCACCAATTGGCACCAATTACAATGTAAGAGGAAGATGGAGAGTCCGTTGGCGGTATAGCCGCGTTATGTTTAGCGGCAATATACCATCGTATTTGCTGCGATTTGCGGCCACTAGCGGGGTGATTTTAACCCACGCTAGCGGCCGAAAAAAGGTGCTGTCCCATTGATTTCAATGAGCAGCAGCGGTAAAGGAGCGGTATTCACACCGCTCCTTCACCGCCACAAAGATGCGGCTAGCAGGACTTTTTTTCTTGTCCTGCCAGAGCATCGCCTCAGTGTGAAAGCACTCTGGCTAAAACGCCTGAAAAACTCCTCAGTGTGAAAGGGGCCTTAGGGAATAGATTGAAGAGAAGGACCTCCAAGGTGGTTTTCTCAGAAATACCACCTGTGCCTCGAGCCACACCAGAGAGGCAACAGGAGCTTAGGGAACTGAGCAAGTGGCTGAGGAACTGGTGTAGGGGTTTGGGTTCCTGGAGACCTGGGCTGACTTCTCAGTTAGTTACCGACTCTTTAGCACCTTAATGGGGATGGTACAGCTCTATTGGGAAGAAAGATAGCCACAAAGTTGGAGGGGCTTTTAAACTAGCTGTTGGGTAGGGGGGGGGGTGTTTAGAGGTATAACCAGAAGTGAGCATAGGACAGAGGGGATTAGTGGAGACACTAGTGATATTATATCCGTAACATCTAATCCTGGGGTTAATGAGTTACCAAATCAAAAACGAAGCCTGAGAAATCATAAGGAAACAAAAATATGCACCAATACAAAACCCAGGGGAATGTTCACAAATACCAGGAGCATAGTCGATAAAATGGAGGAACTGGGGTTGCTATTACACGAGGAGGATGTGGACTTCATGGGAATAGCAGAAACTTGACTTGACAGCTCACACGACTAGCTGGCAAACATCCAGAGGTATTCCTTGCATCGGAGGGACAGGGAGGGGAGAAGAGGGTAAGGGGTGTGTCTATATGTCAGAAATTATTTATGGGTAGAAGAGCGGAATGACATCAGTGATGGGGCAAGGGGGGAGGTGGAGTCTGTATGGGTGGAACTCCAAAGGATGGAATTAAGCGGGAAATTACTAGAGGGTGTATGTTACAGGCCTCCTAACCTGAAGGAAGAGGTGGAGTTGGATCTCCTTTCACAGTTATAAATGGCAGCAAGACTGTGCAATGTCATAATGGGGGGACTTCAACTATCCCGACATTGACTGGGCGGAAGGGACAACCTACTCTTTAAAGGCCTGCCACTTATTAAATTTTCTACAGGACAACTTCATGTCCCAATTGATGGATTGCCCAACCAGAAGTAACGCATTGCTAGATCTATTAATTACAAATTATACAGATCTGATTGCAGATGTGGAAATATAGGACAACTTGGGAGCTAGCTACCACAGAATTATCACATTCTGCATAAATCATAGGAAAGGGAGGTACGAGGGGAGTACAAGAACACTTAATTTCAAAAGAGCCAACTTTTCTAAACTGTGCTCAATGCTGCAAGATATTAAGTGGGACCAAATCCTTGAAACATTGAACACAGAGGAAAAATGGGAATGCTTTAGAAACATATTAAATAAAAGTATCACTGAGTGCAGGGGTAATAAATATAGAAGAACAAAGGTTAAACCTGGGTGGCTAAACCAAAACATAAAATGTCACACTAAGGACAAAAAAAAAAAAGGGATTTTTATAACAGCTTACCTGTAAAATCCTTTTCTTGGAGTACATCACGGGACACAGAGCGACTTAGTCATTACTAATGGGTTATATAGTTTACCTTCAGGTGTTGGCACTGGCCAATTCCAAACCGGAAGTACCCTCCCCTATATAAGCCCCTCCCACCCGGGAGCACCTCAGTTTTGTAGCCAAGCAATAAGTGTCCCAAAAAGAGGGGTGGGAGCTCTGTGTCCCGTGATGTACTCCAAGAAAAGGATTTTACAGGTAAGCTGTTATAAAAATCCCTTTTTCTTTTTCGTACATCACGGGACACAGAGCGACTTAGTCATTACTAATGGGACGTCCCAAAGCAATGCCAAATGAGGGGGGGGTACATAAGCTGGGCGCCATCAGGCATGAGGATCTTTTGCGGCCTGCAACACACTGCGCCCAAAGGCGACATCCTCCTGACTTCTAACGTCTACCTGATAGAATCTAGTAAACGTGTGTACCGAAGACCATGTTGCGGCCTTACATACTTGAGCCAGGGAGGCCTGGTGATGCACTGCCCATGAAGCTCCAACCGCTCTTGTGGAGTGCGCCCTAACTTTGAACGGAGGCGGTCTCTTTCTCAAGCCATAGGCTTGTATTATGACCTGTCGAATCCACTTGGCTAAAGTAGATTTTGATGCTGCCTGACCCCTTCTGGGGCCTTCCGGCAGAACAAACAAAGAATCCGTTCTGCGAATCTGAGCAGTGGCTTTTAGATAAGCTTTAACTGCTCTTACCACATCCAAAGAATGTAATAACTTTTCCTCTACTGAGCTAGGTTTGGGGAAAAAAGAAGGAAGAACCACATCTTGGTTCAAATGAAACCTCGATACCACCTTAGGAAGAAAGGCTGGATGAGGACGTAATACTACTCTGTCCTTATGGACAACCAGATATGGCTCCTTACAGGACATAGCTGCTAATTCCGACACTCTTTTAGCCGAACAAATGGCTACTAAGAAAACCAATTTCCTGGTGAGAAGAACCAAGGAAATGTGTTGTAATGGTTCAAACGGTTGTTTCTGTAGAACCGACAGAACCAGGTTTAAGTCCCAAGGACATATGGGAATACTAACCGGAGGGCTAATACGCATCACTCCTTGTATAAAGGCTTTGACTAGTGAATGCGAAGCCAAGGGCCTTTGAAAAAATATTGACAAGGCCGAAATCTGACCCTTGATAGTACTCAAGGCCAGCTTCCTATCTACAGCCCACTGTAGGAAGTCCAGAATCCTCCCTATCATGTACTTACGTGGATGCCATTTCTTGGTCTCACACCACGTAATGTACGCTTTCCAGATCCTATAATAGATCTGCCTGGATACCGGTTTCCTGGCATTGATCATGGTAGATACCACAGAATTAGAGAGCCCTCTCTTTTTCAGAATGTGGGCTTCAATAGCCAGGCCGTCAAACCTAGGGCTGGTAAGGAAGGGTGGTATATCGGTCCTTGCGACAGCAGGTCCGGACGAAGTGGGAGGGTCCAAGGACTCCTCACTGACATTTTTACAATCTCCGCGTACCATGCCCTTCGGGGCCACGCTGGAGCCACCAGAATCACTGGTTTCTTTTCTACCCTGATTCTGCGGAGTAATCGCGGTAACAATTGTGGCGGTGGGAATGCATATATCAGCTTGAACCGATCCCAAGGGAACACTAGGGCATCCGAGCCGCAAGCTAGGGGATCCCTTGTGCGAGACACAAACCTGTCCACCTTTGCGTTGAATCTGGATGCTAGCAGATCTACATCCGGTGTTCCCCACCGCTGGCATATTGCCTGGAAAACCTCGGGGTGAAGAGACCATTCCCCCGGGCATAATTGTTGGCGACTTAGAAAGTCCGCTCTCCAATTTTCCACTCCTGGGATGAAAACCGCGGATATGGCTGGGACATATCTTTCTGCCCACTCCAGGATGCAATTTGCTTCCTTCTGGGCTGCACGACTTTTGGTGCCACCCTGATGATTGATATATGCCACTGCCGTGGCATTGTCTGATTGAATTCTGACAGGGGACCCCTGGAGTTTGGATGTCCATGCTACTAGGGCATACCGGGCTGCTCGTATCTCTAAGAGATTGATGGGCAGGGCCTTTTCTGCTTCTGACCACCTGCCCTGGAGAGACCATTGCTCCAGCACTGCCCCCCAGCCGATGAGGCTGGCATCTGTAGTGACCACCTTCCAAGAAACCGGACTGAAGGGTTTCCCTCTTTCCAGATTCTGGGGCACCAACCACCAATGGAGGCTCTTGCGAACGGAAGGGGACAGGGACATTGGTAAGTCTAAAGCCTGAACTTTTTTGTTCCAGGCTGACAGTATGGCCCTTTGCAAATTCCTTGAATGGAATTGACCGTAGGGTACCGCTTCGAATGAAGCCACCATCTTTCCCAGCAGCCTCATGCAGAGACGTATGGATGGTTTTCTTTTTGTACCCACTAAGTGGGTCAAATTTCTTAAAGACGACACCTTCTCTGGAGGTAAGAAAATCTTTCTCTGATTTGAATCCAGCCTTAGCCCTAAGTATTCCAGACTTTTGACTGGTCTTAGAGCTGACTTGTCCCGGTTGATAATCCAACCGTGATATTCCAGATACTCGATTGTCTTGTGAATAGCTACTTCCAGCTTTTCCACTGAGTGGTCTATTAGTAGCAGGTCGTCTAGATATGCCATTATCGTTACACCCTGTGTTCTTAGATTGGCCAATAATGGGGCCAGAATTTTTGTGAACACTCGTGGTGCTGTGGCCAGACCGAAAGGTAAGGCTCTGAACTGAAAATGGCGCCCTTCTACTGCAAAGCGTAGAAATTTCTGATGGGCCGGAAAGATGGGAATATGCAGATAAGCATCCCTTATGTCGATCGAGGCTAGCCATTCCTGCCCTTGTAGGGCGGTGGCCACTGATCGGATCGACTCCATCCGAAAGGTCCTGATATTTAGGAACTTGTTTAGCCCTTTTAGATTTAATATGGGCCTCACGTCCCCATTTGGTTTGGGGACTGTGAAAAGGTTCGAGTAAAACCCGAATCCGCTTTCTTCCAGGGGAACCTTCATGATTACCCCTTGGAGCAATAGTTGTTCTAGTGCCAGAAGGAGGGATCCTCTCTTTTGGGGATCTCTTGGCACGTTTGACCTCATAAAT
This sequence comes from Rana muscosa, assembly GCA_029206835.1. Taxonomy (NCBI): domain Eukaryota; kingdom Metazoa; phylum Chordata; class Amphibia; order Anura; family Ranidae; genus Rana; species Rana muscosa. The sequence goes on along the minus strand of CM055122.1, from coordinate 174,187,468 downwards.
TGGGCAGGAGGAGTGCCTTTTAACTCCAGCTTGTATCCCAGACTTACTGCGGAGAGCACCCATCTGTCTCTGATGGTGTCCCGCCAGGTCTCTGTGAACAACTGAAGTCTTCCCCCCACCCTATTGAGCGGGGGCAATACTTCATGCCTTAGGGGGAGGTTTTGTACCTCTCTTGATCCAGGGCTTCTTGTTACCCTGTGATTGTCCCTGATTTCTGCCCCCTGAATTTGACCGCGGAGGCCGTCGGAACTGCTTCCCAGCCGATGTGCCCGGGACTGGAGAGGTAGGCCTCTTAAAAGAAGGACTTCTACCCTTGTTCTTAACCGGTAAGAGTGAACTTTTACCGGCAGAAATTTTCTGGATATATTTGTCCAGATCTTCTCCAAATAAGCGTTCTCCATGAAATGGGAAGCTAACCAGCAGTTTTTTACAGGGAGCTTCAGCAGACCAGTTTTTGAGCCACAGAAGCCTACGCATATGTACTATAGACAGCGTAAAGCGGGAGGCCTGTTGGATTGTATCCTTTATGGCGTCCACCGCAAAACACAAGGCTCTAGGCAGGTCAGCTAGGGCATGAGCCTGCTGATCTGGTAAGTCCCTTAAGACTTGTTTCAACTGATCTTTCACTGCTTGGCAGACTCCAATCGCTGCTACCGCAGGTTGTGTCACCATACTTGCTGTAGAGAAAGCAGATTTTAGTAAAGACTCCAATTTTTTATCTATTGGGTCTTTGAACATTGGAACATTATCTACTGGACATGTCAGTGATTTGTTAACAGAAGAGATGGCTGCGTCCACTATAGGGACCCTCCATTTTCTTATGAACTTATCCTCCATGGGATAGATCACCGGAAATCTCTTGGGGGGAGCAAATATTTTATCAGGATGCTCCCAATCCTGGTAAATAAGCCCTTCTAATAAAGGGTGGATTGGGAAGGAACAGACCGCCTGGGGAGCTTTTAGCGACCCCAGCGAGGAAACCGTAGTGGATGGTGGTTCCGCCAGAGGCATTTTAAATGCTGATCGGACCATGTTAGTCAGAGACTGAACCCATAATCTTTCAGCCTGAGAAGCTGAGAAAGGTTCTTCCACTGTTGATTCCTCTATAAGTGAATCAACCTCATCCTGATCCCCTTCAGGCAGGTCGATCTCTGTGTGGGGCTGTTCCTCCACTAACAGGCACTCTGAAGGAGGAGACGGAGATCGGACGCGCTTTTCCTGTGACAGGGAAGCAGCGATCAATGCTGTTAATCTCTCTTCCAATCCTCCCAGAGTTGAGGATAAAACCTCCTCTGTTATATATACAGGAGCAGGTGGACTGGGGACAGCCGCAGCACCAGGCATTCCTGCGGGGTTTCTACGGCTACTGACCTCTGCATTCTCAGGGGAGATTGGTGCAGTGCAAGCATGCCCAATATCCTCAGAGCCCGATGGAGACCCCTTTGGCTTCCTGGAAGATCTATTTCCGGAGCGTCTGGACGACATATCCTTTAAGCACAAAGCTGAGGTATTCCCGTCGTCATACACCAATTTTTGCTGGTAATAGTCTAACACAGGTGCTGCTATATACCAGCTGGTGTCCACTAAAGTGCCTTTCTATGGGGATGCCTGCATCAACCGCCTCTGTGTGCCACTGTTTGTTGCTAGCTCTGTTTGCATGCAGCTGACACTTGTACTGTGTCTTTTAACCATGCTGGGACGCCCGCACATGCGCAGAAGCGCCGCGGCGCGCATCGAGCGTCATCCACCCGCCCCGCCCCTTTTTTTTCATAGGAGGCGCGTGCACGCGCCCGCGCGCGCGCCCGTGCGCCAATGGCGCCCTTTTCGAAAACCAACAGAGGACTAGGAGCCAGGGCCCTTTTTGCCGGAGGGCCTGTGCGGTGGATGAACGCAGCAACAGGGCAGAGGAAGTGGATTCCCTCAGAGAAACTTACCAGCTGCCTGGATCTTTTGAGTTGAGAAAACCAAAGATCCACATTTACAAGAAAAATGGACTACAGCGGCCTCTAGTGGTTTAACACAGGTACCGCGGTCCCTGTTTTTTTTTTTTTTTTCTTGACTACTATTAAAATTTTACATTTTCAGTAGTTATAGGCAAACACAGATATTTAGCGGGAATACCGTTAGGTAACAGACAGAAAGACAAATTAGGCTTGGGGGTCCCCCAATAGAACCAAGTTCCTGAGGGCCCCCACTTACCTGATCCCCGCCGCAGGACTTTGTTTGGTCCACAAAAGTCCAAACTTCACCTATCACGGCAGGCATTGTAATTAAACCTTCAGGGACCGGGTTCCCAAGGATTCCACTCCCCTGGACCTGTATAGCACCCTGCACAGACAGCGTCTTGGTCGTGGGTATGACCAGAGCTCTGGATCCCAGGGTCCAGCCCTCCTAAGAGAAGCATTACAGGCAAAACCTTGCTCTTCTGCTGCAAGGCCCGGGTACCGACCGTTTAGCTATGAAGCTTTTTTGGTGGGATCCGGAACAGCTTACTAAGGCCCAAAAGAACCTGTACGCAAGCCCAGTGAAAACACATGTTACTCTTTGGCCAACACCTTAGACACTGGCAAAAAACTGAGGTGCTCCCGGGTGGGAGGGGCTTATATAGGGGAGGGTACTTCCGGTTTGGAATTGGCCAGTGCCAACACCTGAAGGTAAACTATATAACCCATTAGTAATGACTAAGTCGCTCTGTGTCCCGTGATGTACGAAAAAGAAAATGGGTCATTGTCAGCATTCCAACACTACAAGGAATGCAATAAGAAGTGTAAGTACACAATCAGGGCGGCTAAAAAAGACTATGAGAGACACATAGTGGAGAGAGTAAAAATAATCCCAAGAAGTTTTTTAAATATATTAACAGTAAAAAGGCAGGGTCGTAACACATATGCCCTATAAAGGACGAGGGTGGAAAGATTGTTACAGATGACAAGGAGAAGGCAGCTGTAGTAAATGCGTTCTTCTCCTCAGTCTTCACACAGGAAAAGGATGGGTATAACAACCACAACGGTATTGTTAGCAACACGCCACTGGCTCTACCCATGTGGCTAACAGAAGCTGGAGTCCTGTAAGGATTATAGAAGCTTAACATAAATAAATCACCAGGACGAGAGTCCTTACAGAACTCAGTCAGGTTATAGCCAGACCGCTATTCCTAATCTTTATGGACAGCTTACTAACAGGATTGGTACCAGCTGATTGGCGAAAAGCCCACGTGGTACCAATATTCAAAAAAGGGCAGAGATATATTCCTGGGAACTATAGGCCTGTCAGTCTAACATCTGTAGTTTGTAAACTTTTTGAGGGGATGATAAGGGACCATATCCAAGAATTTGCTGATGAAAACAGTATAATTAGCAGTAATCAGCACAGGTTTACGAAAGGTCGCTATTGCCAAACCAACATGTTATCCTTTTACGAGGACATAAGCTGCCATCTGGACAAAGGTAGGCAAAGGTTATGGTGTATCTGGATTTTTCAAAAGCATTTGATACAAGTTGAGTTCTGTAGGCATGGATCATAAGGTTTGTTCTTCGATAGAAAACTGGCTACGGGGGCGTGTCCAAAGGGTTGTGATACATAGGGGGTTATTTACGAAAGGCAAATCCACTTTGCACTACAAGTGCAAACTACAAGTGCAAAATGCACTTGAAATTGCACTGAAAGTGCACTTGGAAGTGCAGTCGCTGTAAATCTGAGGGATAGATCTGAAATGAGGGAAAGCTCTGCTGATATTATCATCCAATCATGTGCAAGCTAAAATGCTGTTTTTTATTTTCCTTGCATGTCCCCCTCGGATCTACAGCGACTGCACTTCCAAGTGCACTTTCAGTGCAATTTCAAGTGCACTTTGCACTTGTAGTTTACACTTGTAGTGCAAAGTGGATTTGCTTTTAGTAAATAACCCCCATAATGTATACTTAGAATAGTCTAGAGTGGTTAGTGGGGTACCCCAAGGCTCTGTCCTGGGACCAATTCTGTTTAATTTATTTATAAATGATATAGATGGTGGGATAAGTAGCTCAATCTCAGTGTTTGCTGATGACACAAAAATGTGTAGGGCAATAACAACACAGCAGGATATAGAAACTTCCCAAGATGACCTGAATAAATTAATGGAGTGGGCTACTGAATGGCAAATTAAGTTTAACATTGCAAAAATGTAAAGTAATGCACTTGGGGGGTAAAAATATAAATACAAGTTACTCATTAATGGGAGAATCCCTAGGGGCTTCCAGGATAGAGAAGGATCTAGGGGTCCTAGTAGAAGACAGACTGAGCAATTGCATGCAGTGTCAAGCTGCGGCTACCAAAGCCAGCAGAATATTAGCATGCATTAAAAGGAAATTTACTCCAGAGTTTATTCTGCCATTTTATAAAACTCTGGAGTATTCCATCCAGTTCTGGTCACCAATCCTCAGAAAGGAAGTGCTGGAGCCGGAGAGAGTCCAGAAAAGGGCCACTTAATTAATATGTAGACTGGAGGACCTCAATTATGAGGAACGACTACAAGCGCTAAATTTATTCTCCTTGGAGAAGAGATGCTTGAGAGGAGATATGATAGCAATATACAAATATCTCAATGGTGATCCCAGCGTAAGTATGAAACTTTTCAGTCCCAGGGAATGTAAGAGGACACAGGGCCACACAATGAGAATGGAAGAGAAGCGGTTTAACCTTAAGCTGCATAGGGGGTTTTTCACTGTCAGGGCGGTAGGGATGTGGAACTCTCTTCCACAATCGGTGGTGTCGACAGGCAGTATAGATAGTTTTAAAAGACTCTGGGACGTGCATCTTAGCGAAAACAATATAGGGGGATATAGGAAATTATTTTTCTACATACATACACACCTACACAGGTTGAACTGGATGGACTGTTGTCTTTATTTAGGTTCGTTTGTTTTGGTTGTGGATAACCAACTGATGAGATATGGCACCAAATCCCTAAATTGGTAAATAGATGGGAGCAAAGAAAATGGGATTTTTGATGGTGCAGAGATGACAAAGTATCAAGCAGATTATAATAAAATATTTTTATTTTGACACCAATATAAAAACAATGGTAAAAAACGGTGTAGAAAGTGATTGTTACAAACAGTACAGTTGAATTGGACAGTTGGATGGCCTAACTCCCGACATGTTTCGCCCCTAAATCGGGCTTCTTCAAAGGGGAAGCACTGTCCAATAGGTTACATACACCTTCTACAACAGGGATAAGCAATTAGCGGACCTCCAGCTGTTGCAGAGCTACAACTCCCATGAGGCATAGCAAGACTATGACAGCCACAAGCATGACACCCTGAGGCAGAGGCATGATGGGACTTGTAGTTTTGCAACAGCTGGAGGTCCGCTAATTGCATATCCCTGTTCTACAAGATACAGAAAGAGACACACACAAATACATATACAATCCATTAATAATGATAACCAACAATAAAACATATATTATAATATTAGTGATAAAGAGGTCTATGCATGCACAATTCACCCCCCTAGGGTCAAGCCCCTTACCTCTCTATACACTCCAGCCAGCCCAGATGGCCGGCCTAACGGAAGCACCAGAACCCCACCCAGGGCACATCCAAGGATCACAGAGGACAGCAAAAAAAAAACGCAAGGGGAGAAAAAACTACCCGTAGCCTGGGTAATATCTAAAGTTGAAAATTAAAGATATGTCCAGTGAGAAGGAAATACACATGCATAGTTGCCAACAGTCACGGATTGGCCGGGACGTTCCCGGGATTCAAACCCTTTTCCCGGATTTATTTTGTCCCGGCCAATGTCCCGGCCAATCCGATTTTTCCCATTTTCCCCGAATTTGGACGCCGCAGGCCGCCGCCGCTAGAGGTCCACGGCTGGCGGAGACAATGTCTCGGCCGGCCGCCATGTTCAAGAAGACCAAAACACGGATGTAGTACAATAGAAAATAAAGCCGCTGCGGCGCCGCCCACACCCCGCACCTCCCCGGGGGTGGGCGGCGCCGCAGCAGCTTTATCTTCTATTGTACTACATCTGTGTTTTGGCTGGCCGGCAGGCCACCCCCCCGCCTCGCCCCGCCCCGCTGCAGGTCTGTCTGTAATGGAAAGGGGCGGGGGTCGGCAGCGCCACAGCTTAATTTTTTTTTTTTCAGCCACACTGTCGGCTCCGCCTCTATTTTGTTCCCCTTCGGGGAAACAATAATGGCGGCCGAGACAGGAGACGCCTGTGGTTAAGGGGGGACTCCGCTGGGGATGCCTGTGGTAAGGGGGGACTCTGCTGGGAACGCCTGTGGTAAGGGAGGACTCCGCTGGGGACGCCTGATGTAAGGGGGGACTCCACTGGGGACGCCTGATGTAAGGGGGGACTCCGATGGGGATGCCTGATGTAAGGGGGGACTCCGCTGGGGACGCCTGAGGTAAGGGGGGACTCCGCTGGGGACGCCTGATGTAAGGGGGGACTCCGCTGGGGACGCCTGAGGTAAGGGGGGACTCCGCTGGGGACGCCTGAGGTAAGGGGGGACTCCGCTGGGGACACTTGATGTAAGGGGGACTCCACTGGGGACGCCTGATGTAAGGGGGGACTCCGCTGGGGACGCCTGATGTAAGGGGGGACTCCGCTGGGGACGCCTGATGTAAGGGGGGACTCTGCTGGGGACGCCTGATGTAAGGGGGACTCCTCTGGGTACACCTGATGTAAGGAAGGACTCTGCTGGGTAAGCCTGAGGTAAGGAGGGACTCCTCTGGGGACGCCTGATGTAAGGAGGGACTCCGCTGGGGATGCCTGATGTAAGGAGGGACTCCTCTGGGGACACTTGATGTAAGGGGGGACTCCACTGGGGACGCCTGATGTAAGGGGGGACTCCACTGGGGACGCCTGCATAGTTACCAACAGTCCCGAATTTCCCAGGACAAGCACGATTTTTGGACCCTTGTCCCGAATTGGGCTTGTCCCGATTCGGGACAAGCCCAGTTCTTTTTGTCCCGTTTTGTCCCAGTAAATTCGGGAATGCTTTAGCTAAAAACCGCTGCCGCCACCATATTTGTTTACGTTTTCCCCTTGTGTTCAGTGCAGAGCCTGGGGCAGCCAATCGGCTTCGGATTGGCGACTCCTCCCCGCTCTCCACTGAACGCAAGGAGAGGCACAAGGAAGCAGCATGCTTCACCCGCCGCCGCCGCCGCTAACGACCCTCTGCCCAGCCCCCGTGTGTCCGACAAGGAGCGGGGACACGGATGTAAGGACCGGGGCTCCACTGGCTGGGGACACTGACGCCTATCAGCACCCGGCGCCGCCGCTGCCAACAACCCTCCGCCCCGCCCCCGTGTGTCCGACGAGTGGGGACACTGATGGAAGGACCGGGGCACCGCTGGCTGGGGACACTGTGATGGTCCTGGCTCACTCCATTTTGCAGACCCCTTGGACCACCAGCACATCCTCACGCACCGCAGGTACCGTACTATTGCACTGTAGTGTAGTGGGTGGTGGGGTAATTGTAGTGTAGTGGGTGGTGGGGTAATTAGTGTAGTGTAGTGGGTGGCGGGGTAATTTAGTGTAGTGGGTGGTGGGGTAATTAGTGTAGTGTAGTGGGTGGCGGGGTAATTTAGTGTAGTGGGTGGTGGGGTAATCACAGTGTAGTGTAGTGGGTGGTGGGGTAATCACAGTGTAGTGTAGTGGGTGGCGGGGTAATCACAGTGTAGTGTAGTGGGTGGCGGGGTAATCAGTGTAGTGGGTGGCGGGGTAATCATTGTAGTGGGTGGCGGGGTAATCAGTGTAGTGGGTGGCGGGGTAATCAGTGTAGTGGGTGGCGGGGTAATCAGTGTAGTGGGTGGCGGGGTAATCAGTGTAGTGGGTGGCGGGGTAATCAGTGTAGTGCATAGTTGCCAAACAGTCCCGAATTTCCCGGGACAATCATGATTTTTGGACCCTTGTCCACAAGTGTGGAGGGGGCTCTGCTGGGGAGGCACCTGATGCAAGGACGAACTGCTGGGGAGGCACCTGATGCAAGGACGGACTGCTGGGGAGGCACCTGATGCAAGGACGGACTGCTGGGGAGGCCATCTGGTGGCAGGCGACGTGGCAGGTAACACGCTCAGGGCTTCCACTGATTCGGCATTATGGTGAGTTGAATGATTTCATTTTATATTACAATGTAAAAATAGAAATAATGCACTTCAATCATCCTGACACCGTAACAACCATGGTGCCGGGATGATTGAAGCGCCAACAGGTGTTTTGGAGTATCCTTATCTGCCAATTTTGTTACACATTACTATTGTGGTGTAGGATCTGGCTTCTTTCTTTCTATTTCTTTCTCTCTCTTTCTCTCACCTCGGACTCTAGCCACACCCCTTTGAACCACGCCCATTTAAACCACACCCACTATCGTGCGTAAACCACGCCCATTTTTCGCCGCGACGCGCTTCGCGCGACGCATTTTTCACTCCAGCATGACACGCCTACAAACGAATGTCCCGCCCCCTGATTATAGCAAGGCTCCGCCTCAATACAAAAAAAGTGTCCCAGATGTTTTTTTTGCAATGTTGGCAACTATGCACATGGACACACAGATCCCCATAAATCCATATATATGTGGCCCCAGAAACCACATTGCCTAAGCAATGCATCTCCCGGCAATAATATTACCCAAAAATAGAATAAATTATTGTTGATAATGGTAACTTACACAAGCTACAGGGGTAATTGACTTGATTCCTGGGACGGCAAGGATAAACGATTCACATATGTATAAGCAGTAGTTCCCAAGTGCCTGAAAAAGTAATTTGTGATATACGGTAAGAAAAGAGTTAATGAAGCTCCAACACAGATGTGAGAGCAGACTCGGAAATAAATAGATTTAGTCACTAGACAGGATTTAAACAGGGGCAAACCATGCCTCCAAATCAGATTTCTCAAAAAGAGAGTACTACAACAAACATACTTAGATGACGCAAAAAGGAACAGAAGAAGAATAAGCCTGCATACTATAGCAATGAGAAACGATTTACCTTGTAAACATATAGCGATCGTATGTTGTCTTTATTTAAACTTTCCTACTATATAACCAGGGCCGCCATCAGGAATTTTGGGGCCCCTTACACAGCTTCAGGCATGGGCCCCCTGGGGCAGAAGAGAACCGGGGGGGGGCTGCCGCCGCAAAGAACCGGGGGGGGGGGCTGCCGCGAATTGAGAACCGGGGGGTTCTGACGAACAAAAAAAGGGGGGGTTGCCATCCAGGACCCTGGGGACCTCTGGGCCCCTTGGAAATAAAAAAGGAAAAAAGAAAGAAAGAAAAAAAAAAGAAAAATTAAAAAAAAAAAATTATAAAAAAAAAAGGGGGGGTTGCCATCCGGGGCCCTGCTAGGATTTACTACTGCTAGGGGTTCTGCTCTCTACACCATTTTCCCAAGGGTATGTAAAGGGTCAGTCCACCTAAACTAGATATATTTTAGTTACTGGTTGGCTGAGTTCCCCTTGGTGTCTCACATTTCTTGTGGATTCCAGTGACAAGATCTTCCACTATCGTTCCTGTCTCTATGTCTGCCCTTCTTGATATTTTCCGTGTTCCAGGTCCACTAGCTGTGTTGTCTGTCTTTCTTCGTGTATTGTCTTATTCATGTGTTGTCTGTATTCTTCATAATATAAAATTAAAATAACTATCCAAGAGGGTGAATGGGACCCACTCATAAAGGTCTCAGATGATGAGCAAATGTGGAATCCAGCACAGGGGTCTCACTATTGGTGTCCCCGAGAGATGTAAGGAACCTTTTGGTGGTTCATCTGTGTAGCTTGTACCAAAATGTCAGTTCAGTGGGCTCATCCTTTAAGTGAAACTGCACTCCTGATTTAGAGGAGGCACATGAGATATTTGCTATTAACTTTATTCACCTGAAACGTAAATTCTGTGCCCCTGTCTGAGTTCCCTTCTACACAAATGTAGCACCCTCCTCACTCTCCTCTTTTTCTTCAGCTCGTCTGTCTCTTGTCTAGGGGTACCTCCAGAGGGGAAGGGAGCGGGGACACCACGCCTGGCCTTCACCACAGGTGTCAGAGTGGTGTAAGCAAAGTTCTTTTACCTTCGGGTCAGTGCTGTGCACCTGGAGCCGCCACCGAGAGTTACCTTGAACAATGTCTGTCAGGAAATGAGCCCCACACCATTAAAGTTCAACACTCCTTTATTCCTCTCGAATGAACATAATCAGTTGAACTCCCTTAGTAGAAACAGAAAAGAAAAGGAGGTGTGGATGCGAGTAGGCCCAGACACAATGAACTCTCCACTTTCCTCCCTGAAAGTGGGTTGCGGTCTCCGAGCGGGGGGGATTTCCTTCCAGGCGGTCTCCGATGAGAGGCTCATCCGTCACTGGCAATATGCTGCATCAGGCCTTCGAGTGAGGAGCTCCCCCCGGTCCATTACGCCTTCCGGATTCGGGTACCCAATCCCTGGGTACCCTAGGATCTCCTTCCCTCGCGGAACTCAGTGTTGGGCACTGAGCTCCAGACCTCCATCCGAGTACCTCACCCCAGGCTAAAGGTGCCTGGGATGGAACACGACCTCCGGCTGTCCTCTAGGCCTAGGCCGCCTAGTGGACCGACATGAACCACCGCCCACAGGCTGAAGGTGCCTGGGACTCGACCCCGTGACAAAGATGGCCGGCCCCTTTATACCCTCTCCCAGCAAGCACGGCGAGTTCCCCGCCCCACCATACCGCTGCCGAGGGATGACAAAAAGGAAGCCCGGCACACAGCAATGATTCAACCCCAGCCCAGGGCGACAGCGCCACCTGCAGGGCTGCAGGGAATTACACATCACTGATGTCTCTGCCAAGTTCAAATTTACACCCGGGAAAGTACATACCCGCTACACTCTCCCCCTGGTGGTTTGACACTGGTCCCCAGTGTCTGGAGTAAATCATGCCCTCAACGGCCGACATAATCCAATCCAGAGACCGACTAACAATTGCACAAAAATAAAACTTTTAGGAAAAACTACCCAACTAAAACACTGTGTCTGAGCCCTGTAATAAAAAGGGAAGAAAGAAAGAAGAGAAAACAACAGCATTAAACCACAACTTGGAATCACATATTCACATTTTACTTTTCCCACCCATCCTGACTAAGATCCACCCCATTCTCAGTGATCTTGATGGGATGTTCTCCTGCAGAGGGGAAAAGAAAGAAATCAACACACATAACCCTGACACATGTATTCGTGTGAGAGAAAATAAACTTCTCCGGGAAGAAATCCCTTTTCTCCAAAGAGTGAGTGCGTGAAAAGTGTTTAACGTTGCGCAACACTGCCACCTGGTGACAGCATCGCGGTAACTGCACTTGTAGAACTTTCCTCTTCTTTTTTTTTTGGCCCTATCTACCCAGAGTCCATGATCTCTTGTAGGAAAGGTGAAGAACAACAGGAACAGTCCTTGATTCCTCTGGGCACAAAAGCAACAGGCCCCGGAAAGTTCAGCAGCATGACAAGAACGGAGTCTCTTCTCTCCTAAAGGTAAAAACGGGGATGCGGCAGAACAAGTGGCTTCAAGTGTTGATCCATGGTCTCCAGATGATACTCCACATCTTCTCCCTCCTTGCGCCGGATCAACACCTTGTCTGCATGGATGTGCCATCCCAACATCCACTCTGCCTTGCAGTCTTTAAAACGTTGAGAAGCCTTGGGAGAGCATGCCAGGTACCTGCCGGCGTGCGGAACCTGAAGGTGGGTCCACACAAAGTCATTGTACCAGCGCTCCCGTCACACTTCCACCTCATAGAGCAGTTCCTTCGACAAGTACGGATACTCCCATCCGTACTCTGCAGCAACCTTCTGGCCAAACAGGCGTTGTAGTCTCGCTAAAGGAGGCATGGTAGCTTTGTCTCCTTCGCCAGGCAAAACTATTGAGTCCAGGTGGCGAGGGACCTTGATCACATCTGATCTGGGCATTGGTGCCCGCAGTAACAGTCTCTTTTCCCCGGTCTTCGGTACAGATGGCACCGGAGATGTAGAGCCAGGCTGAGGACGGGACCCCTCTTCAGGCGCTGGTGCCTCCACCCGGGGTGTACTCTCCCCTGTAGACATGGGTGGATCCCTGGTCCTCCGGGATAAAGCGAGAGGTACTTTGTCCCAGCCCTTTTCTGCAAACAGTTCATCTATTGCAACGTTGTCCCCCATGTCCGAGAGCGACTCTAGGTCAGAGGTGTCACACTCCTCCGCGGGCAGGTAGCCTGTAGTGGAGACTGAGTTTTCACCTCTTCCCACACACCAAATCTCTCTGCCTGGCTTACCTCGGCCTTTACTTGAAGCGAGATGTCCGGAACTCTCGTCGACGGATCCATCCGGGCTGGGCGTAAGCGGGCGAGACGGTTCACCACAACCGCTGGTCGGGGCTACCATGCCGGTCTTTCTCTTCGGTGGTGGATGTTGCGAGACAGTGATGACCGAGTCAGCATCCTCGGATTTCTCCCGTTGAGTATTCACGACCTCCTCCGCGGTCGCTGCAGTCTGCGTAGGGGTGGCTGTCAAAGCAGTGATTCCTCCTCTCTGAGTGGTGTTACCTGCAGCACGACCAGGGTAGATGGTTCTCGGCTTCTCAACCGCCGGATCCACTTCGAACAGGAACTCCCCACAGGCCTCGCATCGCCCGAATGGCTTCAGTTGGCACACCAGTCCTGAACAGCCGGGACAAATTACACCCAGGGCCTCAACGTCCATGCACGAGTACAGGGCGAATCGACCCCTTGGCTTTAGCCGGAACCCCGTATCTGTTACCGGAGCAGCAGCAGTCAATGTCGTGGTGGAAGGGTGAACTGGAATCCACGATGTATGTCCGAACATGGCGACCTGTTGCTGATCCATCGCACACTGCAAAGTTTTTGTGCCAACGTCCCACGTGTAGTCCTTCACACGTATTGGACTCCTCCCCTTTGCTCCAGTTCGCGGGCTTTTCTTCTTTTCTGTTTCTGAATCACGCCCACAAACTAAGCAATGGGGGTGTGCCTGGTGGCGCAGTGCAATAGAAACCCCCATGTGTACTACTTCACACGGCTGAGCTTCCCCCTTTTTCCACTCTTCTGCGCGGGCCTTTCCCTTCATGGGGTCATGTCCACGACTTCGAGCAGGGAAGCACTTCGTCCAATGAAGGCCTGCCTACTCGCGTAACTCCTCCAGCAGACACGTTCAATACTGTGGTGCACAAACACTATGCCGGACCCGAGCCCCCACGTGTAGCACCCTTCTCACTCCCCTCTTTTCTTCAGCTCGTCTGTCTCTTGTCTAGGGGTACCTCCAGAGGGGAAGGGAGAGGGGACACCACGCCTGGCCTTCACCACAGGTGTCAGAGTGGTGTAAGCAAAGTTCTTTTACCTTCGGGTCAGTGCTGTGCACCTGGAGCCTCCACCGAGAGTTACCTTGAACAATGTCTGTCAGGAAATGAGCCCCACACCATTAAAGTTCAACACTCCTTTATTCCTCTCGAATGAACACAATCAGTTGGACTCCCTTAGTAGAAACAGAACAGAAAAGGAGGTGTGGATGCGAGTAGGCCCAGACACAATGAACTCTCCACTTTCCTCCCTGAAAGTGGGTTGCGGTCTCCGAGCGGGGGGGATTTCCTTCCAGGCGGTCTCTGATGAGAGGCTCACCCGTCACTGGCAATATGCTGCACCAGGTCTTCGAGTGAGGAGCTCCCCCCGGTCCATTACGCCTTCCGGATTCGGGTACCCAATCCCTGGGTACCCTAGGATCTCCTTCCTTTGCGGAACTCAGTGTTGGGCACTGAGCTCCAGACCTCCATCCGAGTACCTCACCCCAGGCTAAAGGTGCCTGGGATGGAACACGACCTCCGGCTGTCCTCTAGGCCTAGGCCGCCTAGAGGACCGACACGAACAACCGCCCACAGGCTGAAGGTGCCTGGGACTCGACCCCGTGACAAAGATGGCCGGCCCCTTCATACCCTCTCCCAGCAAGCACGGCGGGTTTCCCGCCCCACCGTACCGCTGCCGAGGGAGGACAAAAAGGAAGCCCGGTACACAGTAATGATTCAACCCCAGCCCAGGGCGACAGCGCCACCTGCTGGGCTGCAGGGAATTACACATCACTGATGTCTCTGCCAATCTCAAATTTACACCCGGGAAAGTACATACCCGCTACACAAAATTTTTATTACGTTTTAAAAAGGTAGATGCAATGAAAGTGAAACTCAAGTGTACAATAAGTCATGTACAGTTTGATAGAAAGAGAAAACGATCTGTGTTTGCATTGATAAATAGGAAAGCCCAACAAAAACGATCAAGCAGAAATATTACTGGCAAACTGTTCTCAAATTTTAACTCTATGAGGGCAAGGGAGTGAACATAAAAGAATAGGGAAGGGTTGGGAGGACCTAGCCAGGTTCATCTATATTCCTCTATCTGTTCAAAAAGAATGGGGTGAAAGATCGAAATTAAGGTCCTTGTTATATTCCCCTCTCTGAGTTAGCTTGACATTGTTACTGGGTCCTGATTCCACTGACTTCATGACTAGGTCCAGGCTTGCTGATCCACTGGTGGCTATACCCATTGATGAATAGTAGTTCTGCCACTGATATGTTGCATCCCAGCAATAACTGATGATATTTCAATAAAAAAATACATTTACTGTATTAGTGGAGGGATCTTCTGCACTCTACTGTCAGCTGCTATATCCCACTGTAATATAAAAAATTATGTATGTCACTTCATGACTCGGAGGTTGTTGGGAAAATTTCCTGAAAGAAGGAAGTGAAAAGGTCTCAGCCGCATGTCCTGTTCATGCTACTAATACCAGATCAGAAGAGGCAATTATGCAAGTATTTCTACGTTTAAATAATTTAACTGCAGCTGCTCATAGCTTCTTGAATGTATTGCTGAAAATACTTGACAAATAGAGTACCCATCCTATTACTTTCTCACATGCACAGTGCTAGATAACTAGGACTGCATTCCAGACTAGTTGGGTAAGGGCTGGAGGATCTCCTCGTCACTGCAGAACTCGTCTTCAAGTCTCAGACACAAAGACATATGCTGCATCATCTTCAGGGGTCCCTGCAACATTCATCTGGAAGTATCTCTATAAATAACTTTATATACCCAGGCAATGTGTGCACACAAATTCACCAAGACTCCTATTGGGCCCTTTACTGATAATATCTGCCAAGAGCAGACAATTGCTTGGCAGGAGGGATTCCCCCTCCTGTCAGCACTGTCTGTGGGATCATGCAAATTTCTTTCCTGCAACCCGTGGTTGCAGGAAAGGAATTCACACTGTGTATGGCCTGCCCTGTAAGGCCGGTTATGGATGGCTCAAACTTTAGCTGATTCTTGCTGAATTGGTTGAAATTTGAGTTGTGGGTGGCCCTGCAAGCACCACCCAGCTTGACAAAAGTCAATTTAAAAACAGTTGAGCTGGGTGGAAAGATTATTGGCCAAACAGTGACTCCATCCTATCAGACGCAGCCAGCACTGTTCAATAGCGCCACTGTATTCAGGCAGCCATGGGTGTTGTGGCTGCAGTGCTTAATACAATAGCCAGCAATGGAACATCCTTCACCAATACAGTTTAGAGTTGATGGTGCTGAAGAGAGAACATCCAGGCTTGTATGATAAGATTGTCTCACACTCTCTGTTCCCAGCCTCCATTTTCCTTGTGCAGCTATGATGTTGCTAGCATGAGACAGTTGGCCTAGGGGGGCAGGAAGTATAAATTCAGCTGTGCGTACATGTGATCTCTATTGTAGTACATCAGTTCCTATTTCCTCACTCTGCACTTCCTTTCAAAATTGTACCTACCACCATTCACATAGTTGTCCCTTTGATGTTGAGACACATCGGAGGCAACAACTTTGTAAAGAATCTTTTTATTGTCCATGATTGCCCATGATCTAAGCGAATCTGCTTAACAAATAAAGAATAATAACATGGCGTGGTGCACTCAGTATAGACTGCAGTACTCTCTGAACATTGCTGTAAAATGTAAACTGTCGCCTATTCCTTTATTCTTTTCTCAAGAAATGAAAATGACAAAAGCTGTCACATGGAACCCATGTCTCTAAATTGATGGGTTGTAGCGCTCACACCTTCATCGCCACATCCTTCCTCCTCCTCCTCACCAGTCTCAGTTCCTCCTCTCCCTGGCTCTGCCTCCCACCCTGCCTGCCTGCCTGCCTGTCTGTGGGAAGTGCAACTCTGCCAAGTGCCAAGTGTTGGAGGACATACATGGCATCCCAAGCTTCCCTACAGATGTGCACAGTCCCTGATTGTCCCTTCTGTCATCTAGGTGGTGCTGTGCACGCTTTAGCTCTATGCGCTGCCTTTTAAAAATCTCTTATTATATGGGACAAAACAAAATGAAACAAAATGACAAATGAAGTAATATAACTTGTAAAATTTGTATGGGCTTTTTTCTATGAAAGTAAACATTTTAAGTAAAGATTTGCTACATAGAAAACATCTAGAAATGTTTACTTAAAGGGGTTGTAAAGGTTCGTTTTTTATTTTCTAAATAGATTCCTTTCAGCTAGTGCATTGTTGGTTCACTTACCTTTTCCTTAGATTTGCCTTCTAAAGGTTTGTTTTCTTTGTCTGAATTTCTCACTTCCTGTTTCTCCTCACTAAACTTCACACCATCATCCGAGTGGTGTTTAGTCACCCAGAACAGCTTACTGAACAGCTTACTGAGGAGGAACAGGAAGTGAGAAATTCAGACAAAGAAAACAAAGAAAAAAATTATTTAGAAGGGAAATCTAAGGAAAGGGTAAGTGAACCAACAATGCACTTGCTTAAAGGAACCTATTTAGAAAATAAAAAACGAACCTTTACAACCCCTTTAACTATATGTTTATAGCGCCCCAATCTACAAAGGTAGGTGTTAATCAATGCAAATCAACAAAACATTCAGAAGTGAATATCAGTGCCATACCATAAATCCATAAACTGCGGCTCATATGACTATATAACAAGTGCAACTGGAGATAATAGTGATAATACATATATAATACACAAGCATAATATAAAAAAATCTCTGAAGTGTGATTCATCCAAGTGCAAGAAATCAAAATATGATATAGTGTAGCCCATCATCTTCTTCAATCGAGAACAAATCTTCAAGTGTATAGCTACACAGCCCCCAGCGGATTCAACACTTACCAGAAATATGGGCTGCTATGGGGGTACTCGTGGGACTCGATCCTCCTGAGCCACGCTCTGTGTGTCACACAGAGCGTGGCTCGCCCCCCCCCCACTTCCCCTGTGTCCACTTCACAGGCTGTGATTGACAGCAGCAGAACCCAATGGCTCCCGCTGCTACCTCCATGCCCAGTGAAGAGAGAGAGAGAGTGGAGAGAGCCACTGCTCTCATGCACAGTGCTGGATCGGATTCAGGTGAGTGTAAGGGGGGCCGGGGGGCCGGGAACTGAACGCAGACTTTTTTTTACCCTAATGAAAAAACATTCTACCTTTACAACCACTTTAAGGCTGGGTTCCGAGATATGTGAATTGGATGCAATCTTAACTGCATCCAATTTGCATAACATGTGAATGTGACTGACTTTCAATGAAAGGAGGGAATTTAGGGGGAAATTTTCACCTGAATCGCACCTGAATCGGTAAACAGAAGCGCATCGGAGTCCGGACTGCAAACCGCAGCCGCATATATGTGAACCCAGCCTTATTGTGCCTAAGCAGTACTCTGAAAAAAAATCTACCTTATACCTTAAATTCCTCCTGAAAAATAGCAGTGCACTTCCTGGTATGTGAGCGTGCCTAGGCCAGTGATGGCGAACCTTGGCACCCCAGATGTTTTGGAACTACATTTCCCATGATGCTCATGCACTCTGCAGTGTAGTTGAGCATCATGGGAAATGTAGTTCCAAAACATCTGGGGTGCCAAGGTTCGCCATCACTGGCCTAGGCACTCCTGTACCTACAGCCTAATAGCTGCAGTGCAATATCCTTCACAGATTAAATCAAACTTTCTCTCATCTTCTTTTCCCCATCTGACCCTTACACAATTTCACAGGGCATCTGCCATTTTGTTTAGGAAATACATTTTTTTCTTTATTTATAGTGCAGCCTCCCACTTCTGGACTCCTCTCCTAGGCGAGAGGGAAGTATGATAAGCCAGCCACAGCCTCCTGGGAATTTTACATCACACATCCCAGGAGGATGTGCCGAAAAATAGCCTTGTTTTGCTCCTGTGTACCAATCAAGAACTGCGTCACACCTGCGCATGTGCGAGATCAAAGGAATGCCATCAGGAGGCCAGCTGTAAAAATGAGGAAGACAGCCGGCTCCTGATTATGGGAGATTGACATAGGCGTGCGCACAGGGTGTGCCAGGTGTGCCCAGGCACACCCTAATCACCCTGTGCAGAACAGATTCCCAATACTGACCTGGCTCCCCTCCTTCCCCCCACAGCACTGCCGGCTTCCCTCCTCTCCGACCGATTGTTGCTGTGGATGTTTTAGGATGAGTGGGGGAAGGGGCCAGTAAATATTCCATTTACCAGCCCCTTCCCTTTCTGAATGAACATCGTGAGTGATCGGTAGAGTGTGTTTGAGCTTTGGGGTGCACACCCTAATGCCAAAGGCTGCACACACCTATGGAGATTGAAGATGGTGGCGAGGTATGGTATGTGCAATGGAAGAAGGGAGGGGAGTCCATTGCAGGATCTAGTCCAACACAGGAAAAAGCCCAACACAGGGCTTGTGAGTATGTTTTTCCTGGATAAACCAGCATCAAAGGTAAGATGAATATTGGGAATCATTTTCTTTGGCATGGGTTAAGTTCCTCTCTACTGCA
Source organism: Rana muscosa (assembly GCA_029206835.1). Taxonomy (NCBI): domain Eukaryota; kingdom Metazoa; phylum Chordata; class Amphibia; order Anura; family Ranidae; genus Rana; species Rana muscosa. Next base: position 174,168,691 of record CM055122.1, on the reverse strand, counting down.
CTGCTGCCTCTAACTAATAGTCTAATGCCGCGTACGCACAACCGTTTTTAATGTCATTGAAAAAAAATGCATTTTTCTTGACGTGATTCTTCTCAAGCCTGCCTTGCCTACACACTATCGTGGAAAACAATGCTCGAGTAAAGCGCGGTGACATACAACGGCACTATAAAGGGGAAGTTCCATTCGGATGGCGCCACCCTTCATGTTAGTAAAGTTTGTTGAGAGATGATTCGCGCTTTTCAGTCTCGTGCGTTTCAGTCCGTTACAGTGTGACGAATGTGTTATCTCCATTGCGAACGCTAGTTTTACCAGAACGAGCGCTCCCGTCTCATACTTGATTCTGAGCATGCGCATTTTTTTTCACGTCATTAAAGCCTACACACGGACGTTTTTCATGACGAGAAAAACGACGATGTGAAAAACGACGAGAAAAAATAGAGCATGTTCCAATTTTTTCATGGCCATTTTTCACGTCGTGAAAAATGCTCTGAAGCCCCCACATGATCATTTTTAATGACCATTTTAAAAAATTGCATTTTTCTCGTCATTAAAAACGGTCGTGTGTACGCGGCATAAGAGATTTTAAATGAGATTTTATGATGCTACTAATGTATTGCTCACTGTTCTCCTTGCTGGAGGCTCTGATATGAGAAAGCTGTCTCTACCAAGATGGCCGCCTGGCTGTAATGAGAAAGATCAGTTGCAGGGAGACCTCTGGCAATACAGGTCCCTAGTCCTGTGCCCTCTGACTACTTTTTTTTGTGCACAGTATTTTCCATAGTTTCGTTACCCTTTAGGTCGTTTTAGAAAACTTTTTCAGCAGACCCAACATGCAGTTTAAGTGTGAATAAGTCAAAAGAAAGTATTAATTGGGTGGAATGCTATCCAGAAAAATAGACACAGCTAGTTAACTAATCTTTATTGAGGTGTCACAAAATAACACTTCATTCAAGTCTATGCACCCCAGTGCAAAGCAATGTAGTGACATGTGGGGAAATTGGAAAAATTGCGGGTGCTGCTCAGGCTCTAGAGCAGTGGTTCTCAACCTTTCTAGTGCCGTGACCCCTTAATAAAATTTCCCAAGTTGTGGGGACCCCCTAACAAATACATTTTCGTAGCGTGGGTTGTCAGCACCCAAGGCAAGACAAGTAATTTGCGCCCCCAACCCACGGACATTAAGCGCCCCCTGAGTCCTTTCCACTTGTACAGTATTAAAACCCCTTATAGTACATTTTAGGATGTAGCACTCTTTCTCTTTGTTCTCCTTTCTTTCCCTTTTAGCTCTCTCTATCCTAATTTCTTGTTTTTTTTTTTCCCATCCCTCTCTCTAGCCGTCTTTCTAGCTATTTCTCTTATTCTTTCTCTCCCATTTTCTTTGTTCCTCCCCCTCCTTTCCTCTCCCTTCTATGTATTCTCTATTTTGGAATTGGGATGAGTGGCAATGCTGGGGGGAGTTCTGATCAGCCTACTTAGGTGCTCTTGATCAAGGTCATCTGCTGATCTGAAAACTGTAGTGGGAACTTTTTATGGCAACTCCAATTACAGGTAGTGTTACACTGTGGTGTCTCGCAGCAGTGACACCTATGCTGAAATCAGGAGATGGGGTCTCCTCCAGCCCCCCCCACTTCACATTCCTCGAAGTCAGCTGACCACTAGTCTCTGCTCCCCACCCATGCCGTGAACTGAATGGGCAGCTGTGAAGAGGCTGAGTGGGCAGCCGCGGGCTCCAGGAACAGCCCAGCTGGGCTTCCACAGGCTCCAGGGACAGCCCAGGTGGGCTTCCACAGGCTCCAGGGATAGCCCAGGTGGGCTTCCACAGGCTCCAGGGACAGCCCAGGTGGGCTTCCACAGGCTCCAGGGACAGCCCAGGTGGGCTTCCAAAGGCTCCAGGGACAGCCCAGGTGGGCTTCCACAGGCTCCAGGGACAGCCCAGCTGGGCTTCCACAGGCTCCAGGGACAGCCCTGCTGGGCAGCCGCGAAAAGGCTGGCAGAGTAGTACGTGCCTCAGCAACAGCCCAGGATTTGGTGACCCCTGGCAAATCGTCATTTGACCCCCGTGGGGGTCCCGACCCCCAGGTTGAGAACCACTGCTCTAGAGGATCCCGTGGGGGTGAAGACGAAATGTCATGGGGCGTGGCCTGGTTGGAGCCCGGGTTGAGGTTGTCACATACTCCGTCACATGGGGTTTGCAGCTTGCAGGACACATTCCCCCCATACATTAGTGACATCTGGGGCTGCATTTTTAGGCCTCACTTAGATTGGCGAATGAGGGCAGATTGGCTGCTGTGTTCAGAGGTGACATGTCACATTTTACAGCCATAGCACACTGCACTATGGCCGCATACAAACTGGACAATTAACAGTATCCAGAAACACTGTTCTTGGACACAAACTGGGTGCTCCCAGGGCTGGTTGGAGTCCCTAATGTAACTGTTCATCCGAGCAACAACAGCCGTGCTAGCCATAGATTTGTACAGGGTACAAATCTGTGTGCGTTGGTGCTGGCTGCAGCTGTTCACACACACTGTTTACATCTAGCTAGTTACTTTGCCGACGAGAATCACTGATTCTCACTAGAAGCTGCCGACATGTCAATGGGAGGAATGATGCCCCTTTGTCGGTGTCAATGGGAGGAATGATGCCCCATCATTGGTGTCAATGGGAAGAATGGTGCCCCATTGTTGGTATCAATGAGAGGAATGATGTCCCATCATTGGTATCAAAGGGAGGAATGATGCACCATCATTGGTATCAATGGGAGGAATGATGTCCCATCACTGGTGGCAATGGTAGGAATGATGCCCCATTGTTTGTGTGAATGGGAGAAGTAGTGCCCTTTCATGGGTGTTAATGGGAGGAATAGTGCTCCATCCATTGTTGATGTCAGTAGGAGCAATGATGTCCCATCATTGGTGTCAATGGGAGGAATGATGCCCCATCATTAGTGTCAATGGGAGGAATGATGCCTCATCGTTGGTGGCAATGGGAGGAAAAATGCCCCAACATCAGTTTCAATGGGAGGAATAGTGCCCCATTGTTGGTATCAGTGGGAGGAATGATGTCCCATCATTGGTATCAATGGGAGGAATGATGTACCATCATTGGTATCAATGGGAGGAATGATGTCCCATCACTGGTGGCAATGGGAGGAATGATGCCCCATCCTTAGTGTCAATGGGAAGAATGGTGCCCCATTGTTGGTGTCAATGAGAGGAATGATGTCCCATCATTGGTATCAATGGGAGGAATGATGTCCCATCACTGGTGGCAATGGGAGGAATAATGTCCCATTGTTGGTGGGAATGGGAGAAGTAGTGCCCTTTCATTTTTGTTAATGGGAAGAATAGTGCTCCATCCATTGTTGATGTCAGTGGGAGAAATGATGTCCCATCATTGGTGTCAATAGGAGGAATTATGCCCCAACATCAGTGTCAATGGGAGGATTGATGCCCCGTTGTTGGTGTCAGTAGGAAGAATAATGCCCCATCCTTAGTGTCAATGGGAAGAATGGTGCCCCATTGTTGGTGTCAATGAGAGGAATGATGTCCCATCACTGGTGGCAATGGGAGGAATGATGCCCCATCGTTGGTGTGAATGCGAGAAGTAGTGCCCTTTCATTGGTGTTACTGGAAAGAATAGTGCTCCATCCATTTTTGATGTCAATGGGAGGAATGATGCCCCATCATTGGTGTCAATATCAGGAATGATGCCCCATCATCAGTGTCAATGGGAGGAATAGTGCCCCATTGTTGGTGTCAGTGGCAGGAACGATGCCCTCTCATTGGTGTCATAGGCAGGAACAATGTCCTCTCATTGGTGTCATAGGAAGGAACGATGTCCTCTCATTGGTGTCATAGGCAGAAACAATGTCCTCTCATTGGTGTCATAGGCAGGAACGATGTCCTCTCATTGGTGTCATAGGCAGGAACGATGTCCTCTCATTGGTGTCAGTGTGAGGAAAGATGCCCCATCGTTGGTGCCATTGGAAAGAATAGTGCCTCACTGTATCAGTAGTAGGGTTGCCACATCATCCCTTTAATCTAGGACACACATTAATTACACAGGTTCTGAGGCTGATTTAATGCAGATAATGCACCAATTGAGTTTAATTAGCACCTTAAAGCGGAGTTCCACCAATATAAAAGTCAGCAGCTACAAAAAGTGTAGCTGCTGACTTTTATTAATCGGACACTCACCTGTCCCAGGTTCCAGCGATGCGGGTGTACAAAGCCCCGCTCGTCTCCCCCTCCTCTCTGCGGCTCCGGCATCGTGAATGTGGGCGCCTGGCTGTGGCTTCACAGCTGGGCACGCACAGCGCATGCGCGAGCCACGCTGTGCGCCGTGATTGGCCGGGCAGTCATCTGGGACCTGTGACGTGTCCCAGATGATTGCCGAGAGGGAGAGGGGAGAGGTGAACCTCCTTCCGATGCCGCCATGCCCTGGGAGGAAGTGTGAGCTGGAACCCTCTAAAAAGAGGGTTTCTGCTCCCCCCCCCCCCAAAAAGAATGACATGCCAAATGTGGCACGTCAGGGGGTCACCTTCCCTTAAAGCGGAAGCTCCATTTTTGGGTGGAACTTCACATTGATCAGCCACAGAACCTGTGTAATTAATGTGTGCCGTGGATTAAAGGGATGATGTAACAACCCTAATCAGTAGGAGTTTTAGTACCCCATTGGCCAAAGACAAGCAAAGGGCTACATCTTGCCCATAGGCCGCAGTTTGGAGACCACAAGTCTGTGCAGATCAATGAATCTGGTGTACCTCTAATTTAAAGTATTAGTATTCAGTATGGGCAGTGTGATGATTTTGTCACAATGTATTGGACTGTGTACAGTGTGTATGTACAGGGATGTCCTTCTATTGTGGGAGATACAATGTAAGCAGGGTCGCACATGCGCAGTGGGGCCGGCAGGGCAGCTCTATGGGCGTGCACGTGTGTAGGGATGCGGGGGCGCGGACTGGCCGTCTCCCGGCACTCACGCTCGGTGTATGTGTTCTCATGTCTTTGTGTCTCACTGCAGAGAAGCGGAGCAGCCGGCGTGCTCTATTGTCTTCTGCTAGTGGCGCTCCACCGCCGGCTGCTCCCCCCACCCCCATCCCCCGGTGATGCTGAGAGCAGGGCACTAGTTCCAGGACAGTGAGGAGCTCCCCCCCGGCCCGGCAGGGATACAATGAAGGATCTGAAGAAGTATATGACAGAAGGTCTGCTGCAGTTCACCATCCTGCTGAGCCTGGTCGGGGTAAGGGTGGATCTGGATTCTTACCTGCCCCCCATCCGGGAGATCATTCTAGGGGGCAGCTCTGCCTATTCCCCCATTCCCTTCCACAGCCTCAGCCTGCACCCCAAGAGCCCGGAGCTGGACTCCTTCTTTACCGCCAGGAGGCTGCTGGACGAGGTGAGGGCGCTGGGGGACCCCCGTATCCCCAGGACTGAGCTCAGCGCCTGGTTGGTTCACGCCGTGCCCGGGGATGCTGAGGCTGGACCGGTCAGTGTTCTGCTGGGAACCAATGAGGAGAGCCCTGCTGACCCCCCAAGTGACAATGAGGGCCCCAGCCAGACACCTGCCAGGAGCAGCAACCTGCAGCCCAGCCATGACCCCCCATCCCAACCACACATCGCTACAGAGGCCGGCCCTGGAGACTATACCAAAGAGGTAACCTACCCCTATGGCTTTATTTCAACCATACTTCATATGCTTTAACCTGAGCGCTTCAACGTTGGGCCACCACGTATGTGATCTGTGCTCACTCGGCACCCCACCAATCACTGCTGGTTACTATTGAGGACCAGGAGCCGGTAGGGCGATCGGTAGCCCACCCGCCTGCCTTCGGGGGAAAAGAACCCCCTGAAGGCAACCTAGTATATACCAGAATTTGGCTTGATTTCAGCCCAACAGCACTTAGACTGGAGGGGTAGTACTTTGGGCCAATCGGGTGTTCTGCATGCACATGTGCTGACAGGAGGAGAGAGCAGAAAGATGACCTTCTCAATCTTCTGCTGCTCCTTCTTTGCCCAATCACTGGGAAGGGGCAAGGAAGTGACTGAACTATGGTATTTAACTACAAGATACGCCAGCACCCCAAATTGATGCGTTTCACGTATTTATTGTGAAGACAACCTTAGTGGGTCTTAGGAAACTGACATTTCGAAGCCTCATAGGGTCCCTTTCTCAAGGTGACCTAGCCTTTTGTTATGTTGCCTTGAAGAAGGGAACATGCGAGGCCCCTAAATCATTGGTTTCTTATGGCCTTATGATGTCTTCTCAATAAATATGCTATTTGGAGTGCTAGTGACTGTTTCTGGTGTTGGCAGGCCACCATCCATGGCAGGCCACTTCAAGCACCCACTGATTACCTAAAGGTCAGGTGCTAGGAGTGCAGCTTCTGTTTAGGTAGCGGGAGGGCTGCTCTGTCTGGAAGGGGTCTGTAAATATCACGACTGGCTGAACAGAATTGACAGTTAACTGATACTCTCTCTGTATATCTCAATGCTGTTTGACTGTAGCTGACTTTTTTTTTTTTTTTCTCATCCAGTTGAAAATGGAAAGCCAGAGGGACCATGTGCACTGACCAGTAACTTTAACGATGAATCTTGATGCCCAGATCTACATTGGCATTTGTATATTGGCTCTTACTGGCATGGTAGTCGCAGATTGCCATGTACCTGTATTAGGGATGAATTCTGTAACATAGATCAGTGGGTACAGCTTATATAGAAAGGGGTGTGTTTGAAATGTGTCGTAGAGATGCCCCGGTCTATGCGTACATGCCAGCCTACGTCCACCAGAACGATAATCGTGTCTGGCATAGGTATCCCGACGTGCACACGTCCTTGCAAGCCATTCCCTGGTGAGAAATCACCAGTTTGTGGCTCAGAGCTCTCATGTAGCAGGCTTTGATTATAACTATGGGATTGTTAAGGTTTTTCTTTCACTTTCTGGTGTACGTTCTCCACATAGATCTACATGTATGTGCCAGTTTGTGATATTAAATGTACAGACACAAAGGGGTTGATTTACTAAAACTGGAGAGTGCAAAATCTGGTGCAGCTCTGCATAGAAACCAATCAGTGTCCAGGTTTTATTGTCAAAGCTTAACAGAACAAGCTGAAGTTAGAAGCCGATTGGCTACCATGCACAGCTGCACCAGATTTTACACTCTCCAGTTTTAGTAAATCAACCCCAGAGCTCCCAGGCCTTCGTTCGTAGAATAGATGTCTGTTAGTGGAGAGAGCATGTGTCTGTTGTATGGTGCACCACGCCCTGCCTGATTTTCTTGTGTACACTTATTATATATGTTAGGAACACAAAACAGCCACAGCCCCAGTAATCCGACTGGTCTGTTGGAGATCCTCCTAGCAATATGTAAATATTAAAACAAAGAATGGCATGACTGTCTCTTTAGATGATTGTATTGTCTTTTTCTTTCTGGCTGTTGTATGGGGTGGTGGTTTGGTAGTGGCATGTCTCCTACATTGCCTCGGAGCATATTCTGTCATTTTTCATATAGATCAGGTGTAGAACCTCATCTGAACTGGAAGGGATGGTTCTCCAGGTGTTGCAACACATGTGAAACTTTAGATAACCTCCATGAAATCTTTGACTGAGCAATAAACAGGGGAGATTATGTTCTTAAGGCCTGGTTCACACTTGTCCGACAAACGCTCCGACATTAGGAGCTCATGTCGCATGACGTGTGAAAATCAATGAATCCCTATGAGAGCCGTCTTAACTGGTCCGACACAAGTCGGTCCGACATTAAAAATGCTCCCTGTACTACTTCTGTCCGACTTTGATCCGACTTCAGCCCATTGAATATCATTGAAGTCGGATCAAAGTAGGATCCTTGTCCTTACCATCCGACATTTGACATCCGACATGTGATTACAGCAGCAGTAAAAGGAATTTATCTCACCCTGGGATTGTTTTGATTGGTCAAAGGACAAGTCAGACTAGCACAATGTCGGATCAAAGTAGTATCCTGTTCATGGATGTCGGACCAATGTAGGATCAATGTAGGACTGATGTCGCAGAGCAAAGTAGGATGAAAGTCGGATGAATGTCCTGTCGTATCAGTGTGAACCCAGCCTCAGATTTCAAAGGTTTATATAGAAGAGAGGTGAAGAAATAAGCTCATCATCTCTGGTTCATGGAGAATAATGGAGAGGAGCAGGTGCACTCAGCATCTGTCTGTTAACTGGCCAGAAGCATTTGAGCTCCTGGATTAGTGTAGTGTCTGGCCTATATTACACCTCAACTTGGTGTCCTTATAGTAGTAGTACCAATAGTAATAGTGTTTCATCTATTTAGGCTTCAAGGATGTAGAATGTAGACCAGGGTTCCTCAACCAGGGTTCCATGGAGTCCAAGGGTTCCTCCAGAGGTTGCTGGGGGCTCCTTGAGCAATTTCTGCCTCTCAGATAACTTTCCACTGACAGCATTGATCTTTTTAGCTCTCTGTTAAGCTCCATACACATGGGCCGAATATCAATAGAAACCATCTGACATTTGACCCGCGTGTACGGCAGCCGGTCTGGCTTCTGTCGAAGAGGCATGATTGAAAATGATCTGCCAATCAGTGCTCTCAGCCATTGACTGGTGTGCTCTGGCAGGGGCCGCCCCCCTATCAGAACACAATAGCTCAGCAGGGAAATCACTGTACTAACGTTGGATTGTTACAGGATCTCCTCCCGAGCTCTTTAGCTTTTTATTTTCGTTCAGTCCATTGGGTTGAACGGAAAAATAAACGGATAGTGTGTACTAGGCTTAGGCCCCTTTCACACGGGTGAGCCGTTCAGATCCGCTGGTCAGTTTTTTCGGCGGATCTGAACGGACACTCCATGCAGGTCTATGGAGCGACGGATGTCAGCGGTGACATGTCCGCTGACATCCGATCTGCTCCGCTAAATCCAGAGGGATGGAAACCCTATTTTCCATCTGTCTGGCAGATCAGATCAGATGAAAACGGACTCTACGGTCCGTTTTCATCCGATTTCCCCCCCCCCCCCCCCCCCATAGAGGAGAGCGGCACTCTGACCGGGTCCATTTCTGCACAGTGTGTGTGCGTGCAGAGACGGACTAGTCATCCGCCGGCTCAGCGGGGATCAACGGTGCGATCCCCGCTGAGGAAGCGGATGTTTAAAATTGCATCCGCCCGTGTGAAAGGGCCCTTAGGGCTTGGCCATACATTAATCCTTCCTTTTTTTTTTTTTCCCATTCAACCAGCGGGTTCAACGTAAACAAAAATTACCCAATTCCCCCATCCACATATTCAACAGTCAAGCTGGTGTATGATTTCGTCTTTATAATCTGGAGGAACAGTGGTTAAGAAAGGCAGCTCTAAAATATATCCCTGGTCACACTTTCGCATTTTATAAACATATGCATTTTACCGTGTATTTTCAGATTTGGTTGTTGCAATTTTTTTAGTTATAATATGCATTTTGATATGTTTGTGTGTTTTACTGCATTCAAAATGTATCTTAAAGTATCATTTATTCTTTAACTTAAAGCCTAGTCCTAACCATCTCACCCAGCCATAAGCCTAAAACGAAACCTCGGACGTAGCCAGTGCCCCTTACCTTTGTCCTTTTGATCTGATATGACTGTGAGCAGACAGGGAACCACCAGATCTACATACAAAAATGATTCACCATGTGTAAATAATGAGAGAACAATAGGACAAATATTCTAGCAAAGAGCTGGACAAGATCCATGAAGCAACAATCTACAAAGCACAAACTTTGAAAAACATGGAGAAAAGCAAGGGGAGAGGTGCCTCTGAGTGCAGATGTTTAAAACAATTTAATAAGAGATTGCAATACAAGCAACTCACATTTTAGAGGATTAAAACAGGCATTGTACGATATCCAAGTGCGGAAGAGGGTGTCATCAGATCAGTCATCAGTCTCCTTATCCTGCTGGGGCGCTGTGTTGCTGGTTCTTCTTTCCTCTGCACCGCTTTAGATGTATAGAATAGCCGGCGGCGGTGGAGATGCTGCAGAACACGGCCTGGATGTTGTTATTTCCGGCAGGCGAGGGCTGATGACGTCACTGGCATGCGACGTGTTTCCTGAGCCGGCGTGCTGCGTGTGACGTGGCAGTCGCGCTCCTTTGTCAAGCTGGAACACGGTTTCTGTTTCCTATTGATGGCAGCCCTGAGACTGTATATGTGACTGTTTTAACTATTCCCCATCCGGATCCCTCCCCTTTTTTTTCCCCCCAGAACTTCCCCCCCCCCATTTTATTATATTATTACATTTTCTATATTCCCAAAGCCTGGACTCCATGTTCATTTGTACATATACTGTACATACACTACTTTTACCCCATACTCAAGTGATACCAGCGATTTGGACGCATGCGCATATTTACTTGTTTAATTTGAAAAACATGGAGGCTGCCATTTCTTTTTCTGAAAATTTTAGTTGCCTGGCTGTCATGCCGACCCTTTGGTACATTTTCACTGACGTAAAATAAGTATGTAGATTGGAACTTTTTGTTTTTTCTCGAACGTTACACTTATTTTGGTTTGGTGACTCAAAGTGTTTGAAGTCAGTGGGTCAGAGAGACGGCATGTACAGAAGGAGGCCAGCAATGGTGTATTTTTTTTTTTTTTTTTTATTTTGTTTTTCTCACGACAGATTTCCTTTTCAAATAAATGTTGACTACCCCTGTCATAGGGTTTACCTTTCAGAAGTTACTACCTGGACAAAATGGAGGAAATCAAAGATTCCCGAAGGAGGGAAGCTTTGCCGTTGTTGCCCTTTAACTGCTTCCGGACCGCCCACCGCAAATTTACTGTGGCAGGACGGCCCAGCCCTACGAAACAACGTACCTGTACATGTTTCCTCTCTGGGGTCTCGGGCACGCACGCCCCCGGCAACCCGCTCCCGCTGTGATTGGACACAGCGGGAGCCTCCGGGACCTGCCGATTGTTCGCAGGAGAGGCAGAACTGCGGTCTGTCAGGGAGGAAGAGAGATCTTGTGTTTCTGCTAATCAGGAACACAGATCTCTCTTCTTTCAATTAAACCATCCCCCTGATGTTAACCCCTTACTTGCCAATGTAATTAGTACAGTGAGTGTATTTTTTGTTAGCACGGTATTAGTGTCACTGGTCCCCAAAAAGTGTCACTTCGTGTCCGATGTGTCCGCCACAATGACGCAGTCCTGCTAAAAATCACTGATTCCAGCCTTTACAGTACTAGTAAAAATTAAAATGGTAAAAAAATATCCCATAGTTTGTAGACACGATAATTTTTGCACAAACCAATCAATATACGCTTATTGGGATTTTTTTACCAAAAACATGTAGCAGAATACGTATTGGCCTAAATTGATTAATTCGATTTTTTTAATTTATTGGGTATGTATTCTAGCAAAAAGTATAAAATAGTGTGTGTGTGTTTGTTTGGTTTTTTTTTTTTTTTTTTTTTTCAGTCGTTTTTGTTAGCGCAAAAAAAAAAACGCAGAGGTGATTAAATACCACCAAAAGAAAGCTTTTTATGGGGGGGGAAAAAAAGGACATCAATTTTGTTTGGGTACAAAAAACCCTGTAAGTGTAGGACAAAGGCATGCTCAATATGAAATACTTACCTTGGATCGAAGGTGTTGCAGCGACTCCGCACACTGCTGTGACCAGCGACATGTCTCCCAGAGTTATTTCCGGGTTCGTGGGCCCTGTCGCTGTGATTGGCCAGAGCCACAATGGTGTCACTCCCGCGCATGTGCGTAGGAGCCGATGGTCACAGGGTGCTGCTGAAGAAACGGCACGAGCAAGCAATTTCTTTAGTGCGCATGTGCCGATGACATCTGTGCAAGCTTATATGGTAAATATCTCCTAAACCGTGCAGGTTCAGGAGATATTTTTAGTACCTACAGGTAAGCCGTTTACAACCACTAACACACAGCCATGTGTAGGGAGCTATCTCCTACCTTACACTAGCTGTACATCGGAGCCGAGTGAGAAACAGCACAGTGCTGGATGGAGGGTGGGAGCTGTGTTAACTTTTCATGTTAAGCTGATGATTGCTTGCTAGGACTGCCTAGCAACCAATCACCTGCTGGTTAACTAACTAAAGCAGCTCCCACCCCCCATCCTGCACTGTGCTGCCTCTCTCTCTCCGCTCTGTAATTAAAAGGAGAGCGGCAGAGGCTGGGGGAAGCATCGGCACAGCCCTGATTGTGATCTACCTGTTGGCTTCCCGTGATCGGCAGCTAGATCCTGATGGACAGGTTGCTGACCCAGGCCCTATTGACATTTTATGGTGTAACATAATTGCCATTTATTTAAATAAACTACTGTTATTTTCTTTTCCTTTTTAGCCTTCTTTTGCATCCTAGTGCTGGTGATCTCCCATTGTCTCTTTGCAAACCTATCTACATGCATTCCAGCAGTGGCTGCATGGCAAATATCAAGGCAGGTTTCCTGATGGTGACAACAGTCAACCATGCCCAAATGTGTGGTAAAAAAAAAAAAAAGCTGTGTGTAATTCCATCATAAGTCTGTGTGACAGGGTGACAATGTCAGGAGCACACATGGGAGACAGACAGTGTTGTCACCCTACAACAGGAGGTAGGTCATTCATGGCAGGATCACCAGGTATTATTTTAATAAAAGCAACAGGTTTAAAAATATTAAACCTCTTTCCTTTTCTTTTTGTATTCAATTTACACATCAAAGCCTGTATGAGATCAAAGTGATTGTGTTTACATATATGTAACAAATCTGAAGTTCTAACAGAGTCACTGTTATCAATGGCATTGCAGGCTTATACATTTTAAATTAATAACGTTTATTGCTGGTTCCAAGATTAGACTATCTGGCTCCAGAATTGGACATTTACTTTTTAGTATACAGTCAACTTTAAATTTGATTAATCATTGGAGAACTTAAACATATTTCTGTTCTAAAATCAATAGCTGATGCCATTAAATCTCAGCATTTACTTTACATTTATGGCTAATTTTCCTTTTTCAATGTATAACTGCAAGGTAATAAATAAACGCTGATCAGAAAACATAATGTACTTGCTTGTACTACAGGATTATTTATTTGCATAAGCAACCTGGCAAGTAAACTGCCAAAGTTATTCCATAATAGTATGGGAAGTTTTATCTAATGGGAGTACCTGGGTGACATGTTATTTCAGAGAGGTAAAGAAGAACCCAGGTCGCCATCTTCTCTTAGGTCATTGGGAGCCGGCTGTCTCTTCCTAGTTCTTGCTGCTGACCCCCTAAGGCAGTGGTTCTCAACCTTTCTAGTGCCGTGACCCCTTGACAAAATTTCCCAAGTTGTGGGGACCACTAAGAGTGCTTTCACAATCACAGCGCCCGGGCGTCGGCGGTAAAACGCTGCTATTTTTAGCAGAACTTTACCGTCATTTTTGCAGCGCTTTTAACCCCCGCCAGCAGCCGAAAAAGGGTTAAAAGTGATCGCAAAGCGCTGCTACAGCCGGCGGTTGCGCTGCCCAATGATTTCAATGCGCTGCAAAGAAGCTGCTGGCAGGACTTTATCTGACGCCCTGCCAGCGCACCACTCCAGTGTGAAAGCCTGAGGGCTTTCACACTGGAGTGAATGGAGTGGCTCTTACGGGGCGCTTTGCATGCGCTATTTTTAGCGATATAGCGCCTGCAAAGCGCCTCAGTGTGAAAGGGGTCTAACAGAACAATTATTTTCGTAGCGTGGGTTGACAGCACCCAAGCCAAGACAAGTAATTTGCGCCCCTAACCCACGGACATTTAGCATTCCCTGAGTCCTTTCCACTTGTACAGTATTAAAACCCCTTATGGTACATTTTAGGATGTGCCACTCTTTCTCTTTGTTCTCCTCCCTTTTTTTCCCTTTTATCTCTCTCTATCCTAATTTCTTGTTTTTTTTCCACATCCCTCTCTCTAGCCGTCTTTCTTGTTCTTTCTCTTATTCTTTCTCTCCCTATTTTCTTTGTTCCTCCCCCTCTTTTCATGTAGTCTTATTTTTTTATTCCTTCTCTTACTCCTTGATGGGGGTGGGGGGGGGGGGGGAATGGGATCAGTGGCAGTGCAGGGGGGGTGGGATCAGTGGCAGTGCAGGGGGGGGTTCTGATCAGCCAACTTTGGTGCTCTTGATCAAGGTCATCTGCTGATCTGAGAACTGTAGTGGGGGCTTTTAATGGCAACTATAATCACAGGTAGTGTTACTCACTGTGTCTCCGACTTTGTAGTGTCCCGCAGCAGTGACACCTATGCCGCAAACAGGAGATAGGGTCTCCTTCAGCCCCTCCCACTTCACATTCTTCACCAGTCGGGTGACATAGTTACATAGTTAGTCAGGTTGAAAAAAGACACAAAGTCCATCCAGTTCAACCATAAAAAAAAAAAAAAAAATATCGTACAATCCCATATACCCAATTCTATATCCACAGTTGATCCAGAGGAAAGCAAAAAACCCCAGCAGAGCATGATCAAATTTGCTACAGCAGGGGAAAAAAATACCTTCCTGATCCCCCCGAGAGGCAATTGGATTTACCCTGGATTAACTTTACCTATAAACCTCTAGTCTCCAGCCATGCCGTGAACTGAATGGGCGGCTGCGAAGAGGCTGAGTGGGCAGCCGTGGGCTCCAGGAACAGCCCAGCTGGGCGGCCACAGACTCCAGGAACAGCCCTGTTAGGCCGCCGCGAAAAGGCTGGGAGATCGGTGCGGGCTTCAAGAACAGCCCACGATTCGGTGACCCGTGGCAAATCGTGATTCGACCCCCAGGTTGAGAACCACTGCCCTAAGGGCTCGTTCAGATGGGGGCTGAGACCTGTCCTCCATGCTGTGCTGCTTTTTGCTGTATGTGTGTGTGTGTGTGTGTGTATGTATGTATCCATCTCGGCAGTCCATGATGCAGATGTGGCAGCTGCATGGATACAGTCGCATGTCAAAATCTGACAGGGGTTGCACGGACTGTATTTGTGCAGCCTCTGCATCCACTTACATGGGATGCCTGCACGTAGAAAAAAGCAGCTCAACCTGGAGGACAGGTCTCAGTGCCCTTCTGAATGAGCCCTTATAACATGCAGCAGTGTATGCACAGTGTGGATTGGCCAGGACCTGAGCAACGTGGTGGACATTGCCCTCCAAAGCCTCTGGGTTGAGAGATATGGTATCGCAAGAGGCTGCATCAACTAGCTGATGACATTCTCATCAAGGCAAGAAAGGCAGAAGTTTAAAAAAAAAAATTTTTTAAAAAATGATGATTTCTAATTTGTGTAAAAGGAGTACGAAACTTAAAGAATGTGGTTGAAGGGGGAGAAGGTCGGCTTTCAGCCGGACACGCATGGCATTTTCAACTGCTTTAAATAAAAAGGGGGAAAAAAAAAAAACCTCCAAGGTAAAGGCATAATGTGCTAGTATGCATTGCATACTAGCACATTATGAAAGACCTGCCTTGAAACAAAGTGCTCCAGCGGCACGCTGACACCGCTGCAGAGGCTTCCATCTTCACCTGGTCTTCCTTCCGGGTTCGCAGGCTACAGCTGCTTGAATGGCCGAGCCACGTTGATGTCACTGTTTAAAGAACGGGTAATGCTGTTCCTTCAGAGCGCGTGCACCGGTGACGTTACCAGCTGCTGCTCCCTAGAATATCTCCTAAATGGTACACATTTTAGGAGATATAAGCTTACCTGTAGGTTAAATGAATAATAAAGCTTGCCGGTTAGGTTAAAATAAACATTCAGACTTTACTACCAATTTAAATGAGTATCAAACATGCTATCAAAAGTGGTTGCCTGTAACCAAGCAATTCAATACAGACGAGTTTGATCATTTCGTTCTCCTGGATTTGATCGATTAAACTGGGCCATGCATTAATAGCTTCAATGCAGGTTATTAAAAAAATAAAAATAAATGGAAACCAGAAAACGATGACAATTTCATGGAAAGATGCATTTTTTTTTTTTTTTGCCAGGTTTGATCATGGCAATTTTGATCCCATCTCCTTGCAGTCGATCAAAACGACAAATTTCTGGATTTATTGCTCAGAATTTCAATTCCAATTTAAAATTGCCTGAAGGTTACCATGTGTGTGTGTGTGGCCAGCTTCATAGTCAGAAGTTACTGCTGTTTGGAAAGAAATGAGGGGCATCTCAAAGACTCTAATTTGAGCTTTCTTCCTGGTAAGTCCCTAGAAGTTCAGAGCCTCCTTCATGTTCCAAAGGCACAAGTCTTCAGGGAAGTACAGTGTAAAAAATGCCATTGTTTTTGAACTAAAAATGTTATTTTATCTAATCCTTCAGCCAGGGAATTTCCACAGTGGAATTTGCCATCTATACTTTCACTTTTACTTTGGTGTGCCCCAATAGTTTTTAAATTGTATAACTAGTGATATTATAGAAAGCACAACAAAGAATCCCAAAAAGCTACCCCTAACTTAAGGAAGGAAAACGCACCAAACACTAGGTACCCACACAGTGTAATTTTCCTTCTAAATCCAAAATTTTTATTCTTCACCTTTTTAAGTGATTTTGTTGCTATTTAAAGTCGTATTAAACGCTCTATTTTTATTTTAGCCTACTGGTAAGCTTATAATAAAACAAACCTGTAGGTTAAATGAATATCTCCTTAACGTGCACCATTTAGGAGTTATTCTAGGGAGCATCACCCGGAGACATCACCGACACATGCACTCTGAAGGAACAGCATACCCATGCGGCTCGGTCATTGCGGCTCGGCCATTCAAGCGGCTGTAGCCCATGTAACCAGAAGGAGGACTGGGTGAAGATAGAAGCCTCTGCAGCGGTGACAGGATGCCACTGGAGGGCATTGTTTTAAGGTAGGTCTTTCATAATGTGCTAGTATGCAATGCATACTAGCACATTATGCCTTTGCCTTGCAGGGAGAAATTCTTTTTTTTCTTCAATATTTACTACCGCTTTAAAAAAAAAAAGAAGAAAAAAGGCCTCCAAGCAAGGAAAGCGCTTAATACTCGCGTATCCGGTGCTGCCAAACTCCTCTGCATGTTCAAGAGTTAGTGGAACTTTACTCTGCAATATGAATTGCAGTCTCTGCCTCCACCCTTGCCTCAGCAATAATATCTGGCGGTGAGAGACAGAGGCTGATTGTTGCAGGACAAGTCTGGATTCATGGGGCTGGTAAGTATGTTTATTTTTTGAGAGAACCCAAAAAAACTGATAAGGGGAGATGAAAAGGGGGGGATTGCAGTCTCTGCCTCCACAATATCTGGCGGTGCAGGACAGAGGCCCTGACATCCGAGCAGCTGATTGCTGCAGGACAACGCTGGATCCGCGGGGCAGGTGAGTATGTTCTTTTTTTTTTTTTTTTGAGAGAACCCAGCAAAACTGATAAGGGAAGATGAAAGGGGGGGACGGGGGACATTTTCTACTTTAAGCTTACTGAATAGTATTTAGTATAGTTTACTATTTAGCATTTGGATAATTTCTATGTATATGGTTTTTTTTGGTCTCTAGCAGTGCTCTGTGGTTCCTTCTGCCTGCCGTTGCCTTACTACTACATCCTGTATTGACAAACAGGGCAATGGATAACCAATTTACAAACTAAGTGAACGATGCTCTGCAATCTACAGTTTCCTTAAATTAAATTGCTAATATGATCAATCTGTGCTATTCTATATTCAAAATCCTTTTTATGAAATGCATACATCCAAAACAATTTAGATAGATAGTACATTAAATAAACAGTGGTAGGTGAATGGATATACACTCCTTTATGCAATGTATATTTAAAAGTCCATATATGTAATGGACTATCCCATATATGCTTTTCTTGTGCTCACAAGTGGATACAATTAAAGCGGAGTTTCCATTCAAAAGTGGAACTTCTGCTTTAAGGACTCCTAACCCCCCCGACATGCCACATTTGGCATGTCATTTGTTTTGGGGGGGATTGGGTGCATAGTTTGGACAGGTACCCAGCTTCC
The DNA here is from genome assembly GCA_029206835.1 of Rana muscosa. Lineage (NCBI taxonomy): Eukaryota > Metazoa > Chordata > Amphibia > Anura > Ranidae > Rana > Rana muscosa. The sequence continues at coordinate 174,150,771 of CM055122.1, read as the reverse complement.
ACTTGTGACTCCTCCTCTCCCCCTCCCTGCAATCTTCTGGGACACATCACAGGTCCCAGAAGATTTCTCGGTCATTCAGGACACGCAGTGCGCACCCATTTGTGAAGCCGCAAACTGTGACAGCTGGATACCCACACTAGCGATGCTGGGGAGAGAACCGAGGCTTCGGGCGGCTGGACCGTGGGACAGGTGTGTGTGTGTGCGTTTATTAAAAGTCAGCAGCTACACTTTTTGTAGCTACTGGCTTTTAATAAACAGAAAAACGAGTGGAACTCCTCTTTGGGTTCAAACACCCCAGTATGAAGTGCTTCACACTTGTGCTCACTCACTGGATATTGTTGATCACTTAAAGTGGAAGTTCAGCCTAAAGCCCCGTACACGCGGTCTGACTTTTGCCCAACAAACTTCGTTTTAAGCAAGTTGGACCAACAATCCGACCGTGTGTACGCTCCATCGGACAAACTTTTTTCGTTTGGATTTCATCGGACAAAAGTTGGGTCTGCAAACGGACAAACTTTTGCCCAAGCAAAGTCCGACCGTGTGTACAGATAACCATGGGACTTTAGTCCGATGGACAAAACAACTAATGTTAAAATCAACCAACAATAGCAGAAGTTGACCAAAGGGTGGCAGAAAAGAGCAGAAAAAACACGTGATGTTGTAAGAAGTTTTAAGAAAGTTTGCAGAAAAGTCAGAGCGTGTGTATGCTATGGGTGTTCCCAACCAACTCCGTTCGGACAAAAAACCACGGAAAAGTCTGATGGAAGTCCGACCGTGTGTACAAGGCTTAAAACTAAAATTGTGGAATTGGGAATCGTGTCCCGTCATTGGGCCCAATTGTTGGTGTCATTGGGAGGAATTGTGCTCCTTCATTTGGGGGGGCGGTAAGAGATTATGCCCCATTGTTAATATCATTGGTGAAATAGTGCCCAAAGGGCCGCAGTTTGGAGACCATTGGTATACAGGGTGTGTGCATATGTTTTTTTTTCAGAAAACTTATTGGAAGCTAGTTCATATATGTAAAGAGACCTGATGTAAACAAATGTTACATATAGTTATATTATAGTAATCTTCATTAATTTTTTTACTGTTGTATTCCATAAAGCGTGCATCCTATATGGGAGAACGGCACATACTAGGGGAGATTTACTAAAACTGAATCTGGTGCAGCTCTGCATGGTAGCCAATCGGCTTCTAACTTCAGCTTGTTCAATTTAAGATTTGAAAATAAAACCTGGAAGTCAGTTGGTTTTCATGCAGAGCATCACCAGGCTCCAGTGCTTCACATACTTTTTTTTTTCTTTAGAAATGGTCATTTCTTTATGATTTGTATATGTATCTATTTATGTGCCCTAAACTGCTGTTTCTTCAGACCGATTTGAAATGCAAAAACGTGAAACCCACTGGAAAAGCCGAGCAGTACTTTTAAAGAGACTGTTTCTTTCTTGCTCTATACAGCTGGTGCAGGTGTGAAGTTTTCATTGTATGATTTTCCTGTGGCTTTGTGAATCTGTTGGGTTTTCTTTTTTTATATGTACAGATGAAACTCGAAAAATTAGAATATCATGCAAAGGTTTAAGTTGCATTTATTTCACTAATGCAACTTAAAAGGTGAAACTAATATATGAGAGAGACTCATTACATGCAAAGCAAGATAGTTCAAGCTGTGATTTGTCATAATTGTGATGATTATGGCTTATAGCTCATGAAAACCCCAAATCCACAATCTCAGGAAATTAGAATATTACATGCAATCAATAAAACAAGGATTGTACATAGAACAATATCAGACCTCTGAAAAGTATAAGCATGCATATGTACTCAGTACTTGGTTTGGGCCCCTTTTGCAGCAATTACTGCCTCAATGCGGCGTGGCATGGAAGCGATCAGCCTGTGGCACTGCTGAGGTGGTATGGAAGACCAGGATGCTTTAATGGCAGCCTTCAGCTCTTCTGCATTGTTCGGTCTCATGGCTCTCATCTTTCTCTTGGCAATGCCCCATAGATTCTCTATGGGGTTCAGGTCAGGCGAGTTTGCTGGCCAATCAAGCACAGTAATCCCACGGTCATTGAACCAGGTTTTGGTGCTTTTGGCAGTGTGGGCAGGTGCCAAGTCCTGCTGGAAAATGAAGTCAGCATCCCCATAGAGCTTGTCTGTGGAAGGAAGCATGAAGTGCTCCAAAATCTCCTGGTAGACGGCTGCTTTGACCCTGGACTTAATGAAGCACAGTGGACCAACACCAGCAGATGACATGGCTCCCTAAATCAACACAGACTGGGGAAACTTCACACTGGACTTCAAGCATCTTGCAGTGTGTGCCTCTCCATTCTTCCTCCATACTCCAGCTCCTTGGTTTCCAAATGAGATGTAAAATTTGCTCTCAGAAAAGAGCACTTTGGACCACTGAGCAACAGACCAGGTCTGTTTTTTCTTTAGCCCAGGTAAGACGCTTCTAACATTGTTGTTCAGGAGTGGCTTGACAAGAGAAATACAACATTTGAAGCCCATGTCCAGCATCCGTCTGTGTGTGGTGGCTCTTGATGCACTGACTCCAGCCTCAGTCCACTCCTTGTGAAAGTCCCCAACACTTTTGAATGGCCTTTTCCTGACAATCCTCTCCAGGCTGAGGTCATCCCTGCTGCTTGTGCATCTTTTTCTTCCACATAACTTTTTATTAATGTGCTTTGATGCAGCACTTTGGGAACATCCAACTTCTTCTTTTGCAATGACCTTTTGAGGCTTTCCCTCCTTATGGAGGGTGTCAATGATGGTTTTGTGCACAACTGTCAGATCAGCAGTCTTTCCCATGATTGTGATTCCTACTGAACTAGACTGAGAGACCATTTAAAGGCTCAGGAACCCTTTGCAGGTGTTATGGCTTAATTAGCTGATTAGAGTGGGACACTTTGAGCCTAGAATATTGCACCTTTTCGCAATATTCTAATTTTCTGAGAATGTGGATTTGGGGTTTTCATGAGCTGTAAGCCATAATCATCACAATTATGACAAATCACGGCTTGAATTATCTTGCTTTGCATGTAATGAGTATCTCATATATTAGTTTCACCTTTTAAGTTGCATTAGTGAAATATAAATGAAATTTTGCACGATATTCTAATTTTTCGATTTTCACCTGTATATCATTAGTGTTTGTCCACAATGCAAAGACAGAGGAAGATCACAGAGAGATTCTATTGTGGCTTTCAGTGCATTAACAATATAAGATCATAAAGTATTAACCAGGGAGAGAAAGGGAAATATATATTATGCACAAGAATTTCGTTATCTATCTCAGAACTGATAATAATGGAAGAAGAGAACAGAATGTCTGTATAACTTGATGGCAATACACCAGTAAGTCAAACTTCTCCTTTGCCAGTAATGTTCATACAGTGTTTTGTGGTTTAAAAGCAATTGTCCACTTTAGTAAATGTGTTTCTGTAAAATGCCTCCCCTGGTATTGTAAAGGGATATCTGCCCTCCCCCCAGACATACACTTGTTGAGCTCAGACAAAAGACCTCTAGGGAGGTTGAAGGGATTGGTTGGGAACAGAGCACCTGTTATGATGGATGGATGGATGGCCGGCCGCTCCGTCACTCCTGGGCTGCATACTAGTTCCAGGACAATGACTTCTCTTATAAAGAATCGATTCAGCTGTGCTGGCCCTTTTCCCCTTTAAAGTAGACGTAAACACAATTCTAATATATTGTATAGGCTTTATCATGGTACTGTGATTTCAAGTGTAGTTTTAATTAGGGTTGCACCAACACCGGTATCATTATCGGTGCCGATACTAAGCATTTGCACAAGTACTACTGATCGTGCAAATGCTCAGATACCTGAAACCAATATCTTTGCGGTGCGATTTGAGCTCATACAAAATGAATTGGCTCAAATCGCACTGCAAAGAATCGCATGTGATTTAAACAGGAATACGATGTGATTTCTGCCCGAATCGCATGCGCTTTCCCCCACCGCTCCTGTGTGAACCCAGGCCTGTCATAGTGACGACATAGTGATTCTTTGCCGTGCGATTTGAGACAATTATTTTTTTTATGGGCTCAAATTGTACCGCACAGGTATTGGTACTCGTTATCGGAAAGATCTTGACCAAATGTAATGTTACCCGTACTCGCTGGTTAAAAAAACGGTATTGGTGCAACCTTAAAGCGGTTGTATAGCCTTGGAAATTTTTTTTTTTATTTTTTTACCCCTGTAAGGCAAAAGGCATATGAGCTAGCTCATTATGAAATACTTACCAACGCCTTGTTCTAAGGTATCTCACCTGGTCCATGCAGAGGTAGCTGACATGTTGCCTCAGCGTGTCTTCCTGCTGGCTTCCGAGAAAGGACACCCAAGGCGTTGATACCCCTGTAGTTCAACCTGGGCGAACAGGGAACACTACTGCCAGGCAGTATCACACCTAGAGCAGAAGCAATTTTAGAATAATCAACTGATCTGAGCCCAACTATGGCTCAGACATACCCCTAAATGTACACATAACGTCCCAACCATTTGGGAAGGGCGCTACATCTATATTTGCCGCTTTCGTTAAAATTAGCTGGTTTAGTCTTCGTTTCTATCCCCAAATCTTCCCAGCAGCTACATCACGCCCCCCCCCATCCTGCAGAGCCACGTAAGATTTATGCCATATTTGTATTTTTTTTCTGCCGGAAAATGCATACATAACTTCCTCTCCAGCAAGAGACCTCACCGGATCCCATTACAATCCTCGTGAGGCTAGCAGAGGCAGCAGTGACTTGCATCACATACACAGCTATGAGCCTACAGGTACACTCGCATGCCAGGAGGTGTGCTACTATTGTGTTCTGCTATGTTTCAGGAGGAATACCCTGAGAGAAGGTTGTTTTTAATGGTACTGTTTAGGCGCAATTAACATTCCTCCATAAGATGGCAAATCTTTACTTTTTCGTTAAAGCGGTTGTATAGTCTTTTTTTTACGTTTACCTACAGGTAAGCCTATACTAAGGCTTACCTGTAGGTAAAAGAAATATCTCCTAAACCTACACGGTTTAGGAGATATTTGCAAAAAAAGACATGCACCGATGTCTACGGCGCATGCGCGCCGTAGACAACGGTGCATTCACAGGGTTAATCCCATTCAGAATTCCGGCGCTGCCGGAATAGAAAGCTCCAGCGCGCATGCGCGGAGTGACGTCTTCGCTGCTCCGGCCAATCACAGCGCCGGAGCGGCGCTGTGATTGGCTGGAGCGGCGATACCCGGAAGTAACGTTCCGGGTATCTGAGGAGCGATGGCTGCGGTCGGAGCGGGGGACGAGGATGGCTTCGGGGGTCCCGATCTAAGGTAAGTGATTCATAATGAGCTAGTATGCTAGTCATACTAGCTCATTATGGCTTTTTCTTGCAGGTGATTTGAAGAAAAAAAAATTTTGTCTGGGTTTACAACCGCTTTAAGTTACACTTTGAACTGTGAAATGGATATCCTTTGGAGAAGTCCTTTCTGTTTCATTGCTCAGAGCTATGCAGACAGGTTATACATCCATATAAGACTATCAGTCTTGTAGTGCCTGAGAAATGCATTTCAGTTGTCACCATCAAAATATGTGTGAAAATATAAGGTGTGGCATATTATTAGTTGGACAACCATGTGGAGAAGTCTCCTGAAAGTGCCTCTACGTACGTTTTGATATCTTATAGGGAAGCAGTGACTTCGGTTTTCTTTTCCCTTTTTTCTCCAGCTTCTTATTATTGTTCCATCCCAGTGATGGACACCATAACTGACAATTGGTTACTTCAGAATCTTTTAGGCCTAGTTGTTCCCGTGGAGCTCTGCAGTGAACATAAAGGAGATTGCTTTATTACATGGCTGGAGGTCCAACATGTATACAGTTCACATTTAAGATGCAATAATCTTTTAACATAAAAGTGTATCTGATGTGTGAAGCAACATGAAGGTTTAAAGCTCAACTCCAGGATTTTAGCAACCCATTCCTACTTCTCCCTCCCACCAAACCCCTAACTAACCTCCTGGTAAAGAAAAAACAAATCAAATACCTATTTTACTTACCTGAAGCCATGGTCATGTGACATCTTCTTTACTGATTACTTCCTGCAATCCTTCTCTGGGTGTTCACTTCACTGCCTGCATATTGTCGACTCCTCCTTTTTGATGGAGGCGATGTTTCCAGCAGCCTGGTCCTCTCTCGTATGCTCCAAAGGCAGGAAAATTCACAAGGCTATGAGGTGACCAGTGCCCAAGAAGATAACGAGCAGGGAAAATGACTGGTCCCTAGGGCAGGAATTAGCTCAGCTCATAAAGAAAACTGTGTCTAAGAAAAAGGTGTTTAGATTCAAGACTGATGAGTAAGGTAATTGATGCACTATTTAATTTTTTTTTTCTAGAGTTGACTTTTTTAAAGTGCTTCTAAAACCAGAAGTTTTTTTTTTTACCTTAATGCAGGTATGTCCAAAGTCCGGCCCGGGGGCCAATTGCGGCCCACGTTCCAGTTTAATGTGGCCCACCTGGTAATTTGGATAAATATATATTTTGTGGCCCCCAGGGCCACGAAAGAAAGATGGATAGATAGAGAGAGATAGAGATAGATATATATATATATATATATATATCTCTATCTATCTCTATCTATATCTTTCTATCTATCTATCTATCTCTCTCTATTTTATTATACTGTTTTTATCGGCGCTGCCTCGGAGGGGGCGGGACGAGCGCCGGCAGTTACATACAGGAGAATCTCCTGTTTTTTTTTTTTTTTTTTTACTTGCTACTGTTGCTACTTGCTGTTGACATGCTTCTCACAGAAGTGAACCCTGAGATTTTTTACAGGATTGACTTCACTTACTTTATCCCCGCTGCAGGAATACTGCTGGAGACTAGACAGATCCAGCCTTCACCCATCAGGGTGGGCTTTATTGTGCCAACCTCCAGGGTTCTGGGTTCCTACTTACAGGAGCCTCTTCCCTGGGCCCATGGAGCACTCTGCCAGAAAACCTTTGGCCATTTTTTAATACGTGCCACAAAGTGCTGGATCCCAGAGTCCAGTCCTCCTAAGAGAGACATTACAGGCAAAACCTCACACTTTTGCGAGGTCCGGGTACCATCCATTTTGGCATTGTGTTAGGCCTTATTGGATGGATCCGATTGTGTAGCTCCATAACCCCCGCAGGGGCCCTCAGTAGTGCTTCTTCTTAGCACATGTTTAACCGTGACCAACACCTTTTAGACACTGGCGAAAAAACTGAGGTGCTCCCGGTATGGGAGAGGTTATATAGGGAGGAAACTTCCTGTCTAATTGATTACAACCAGTGATATAACCCATGTAGTAAAGAACAGAGCTCTGTGTCCCGTGATGTACGCTAAAGAAAGATAGATATAAATATCCAAATAACACGCCCAAGCTAATCTCTTCATCACACACAGCCACAAAGGCAAGAGATTTCTTGTTGGGCAGTGTATTGGTGCTTGGACGAACACACTTAGACCGAATTTTAATGGTTCAAAGAATGTCAGGCAAAATGGTCGCACCTCAAGCATGTTCACTTCATCAAATCTGGCCCTCTTTGAAAAAAGTTTGGACACCCCTGCCTTAATGCATTAAGGTAAAAAAATAAAATTAGTGTTTAGTCCCCCTTAAACTTACCTGAGCCCAATCCCGATCCAGCACTGTTTCCAAGAGAAGCTGCTGCTCTACATTCACTTTTCCTCTCACTGGACATAGAGACAAGAGCCGTTGGCTCCTGCTGCGGTCAATCACAGCCTATGAGGAGAGAGATGGGGGCACTTGGAAAGGGGGTGGAGCCAGCAGGGGAAGAGAAGGACCAGACTGCTCTGTGTGATATATATAAAAAAAAAATCTCTATCTAATAAATTGTTTTAACAAATCCCTTTAAAAAAAAAGAGGATGGTTACTAGCTAGCAACTCCACCTAAAATGTATTTCTCATCGTCCATGGACGGACACAGCTCCTTTAATCTTGACAAAGTGGGTTATGTTCCTGTTCATAGGAGAGGACTAGGCAGAACATGTTCGTTATCTTAAAACATGTAACTTTAAGAGTGTTGAACAGCCCCGCCCAGGGAGCGGTCCCTCTGTACATAACCCTCCTACCTGCAGCCTCATATTTTTTCTGCCTAGCAGAGAAGGACGTGGCTCCCTTTTGGGCCCAGAGTCCTGAAGAAATTTTTTATTTTATTTTTTTGTGATGTCTTCTATCAACTGCCAGCTGGGCGACAGGCTGGATATTATAGATCCTTGTAGTCTTCCCAGTTCCGGCCATCGAGCGTGCCAGTCCCTTGCTTCGCGCTTGGTTCTGACCACGACATATCCCATGGCTACAGTGGTGGCCGGTGAGCACATGCTCCAGGGTCCACATATGACTGGGCTGCTTTTTGCCTCACTCACAGTGGACCGGGCCGACAGCTACTACGTTCCATCGGTTGTGGGTCTGTCAGGGACGCGCCAGCTTGTCCTCACAAGGACGGGTAAGTACGGTTCCTCCTGTCTCAGCAGGATGGAACAGCTGGGCATTCCCGGGATTTAGGGGTTCTCCTGACCTCCCTTTCCCTGCTCTCTGTCGCCCTTTCCCTTCCTGCCCTAGGGCCCGCTGCTACCGGGGTGTACCTGTGGGGGGGCTCCGACTCCCTGTGGGGCGCCAGGGTCCGCTTTCTGTGAGGGGGGTCTGTCTCCTGGAAAGTCTCTGCAGGCCTTCTCGTCCACATCCCTGGCCTCGGGCGCCATTTTTTTTGCGGCGCTGATGCAATTTTTAGTGTTTTTTTTTTCCCCTGTATTTAAACTTCCATTGGCGGCCATTTACTTGTAGCCGCGCTGTGGCGCAGGTCGGTATTGCGAGCAGCCATTTTCTTGTTGTCGCACCCTTTTATAGCTGAGGCTTCTGGCAGCCATTTTGGGGTGGGTTTGGTCTCTAGCACTGGCTTCTGAACAGCGCAGTTTCTTCTCCTCACAGCTTTTTCATCACACACGCGCTGTGTATACAAGGCGGGCAGCGGTGCTGAGTGGTCTCCTTTTGGGTGGTGTGTCCCCTGGGTTACCCCCCCGGTCAGTGCAGCATGGAGGGTGGACTTTTATGTGTGTTTTACTTGGTCCCTGAGGGCTGTCAGTGGGCGTTTATGGAGTCCGTATGTGACCTTTCTTCCCCATACATTGCCAGAGGCAGCAAATGGTGCCCCTGCACCTGCGGTTTCCATGGATACATTATAGATAGTCCTGAAACCTTTCATTGCCAAGGTAGAAACGGATTGCGGGCGTAAGGGGGGGGTAAGAAAGCGCCCCCTCCCCCCCGCCATCTTCTGGGAAATGTTTGTCAGGGCACTTCTGAGTGCACTTCTGATGCTGAGGGACACTCTCCAGCTGGGAATGCAGCTGGGACTTCCGTAGTGGAGTCCTGTTTCCCTTAGGTCACACAAATCTGCCCGCTTTGTGAAGTTTTTTCCTTATGTTACTTTCTTTGATAGTTCATACATAAGGAATGGGAACGGCCGCAGAGGTCCTTGTGGTTCCCCAGCGCATGGTGGTCCGTTATCATACGGGACCCTTCTGATAGGAGGTCCAAGGCGGTGATGCTGGGGTCAGTATTGCGACCTATATATGGCTGCGACTTTCCATGTAGGGCAGCATAGTAATGTAGTGGTTAACTCCCTCACCTGGCAGCAAGAGGGTCACTGGTTCGGACCCCGACACCATCTGCCTGAAGTTTGTATGTTCTCCCTGTGTCTGCGTGGGTTTCCTCCGGGTACTCAGGTTTCCTCCCATACCCCAAAAACATGCGCGCTTTCGGCGCCACAGTAAAAACATATGCACTTATAGATACACTGTGTATTTACAATGGCCCCGTCGCAGTTTGCTTGGGGTTTGCATGTTTTCCCTGTGTCTGCGTGGGTTTCCTCCGGGTGATCCGGTTTCCTCCTACACCCCAAAGACACGCGCGCCTTCGGCGCCACGGTAAAACCGTTCACACTGATACATACTCAGTGTGTATGTAAATGATTTCCAGAACCTCTGTATCTGCGGTGGTGCTGCGCTGCCTGATTGGCTGCACTGCTGGTCCGCTGGCTAAGCTCCCAAGTGAGCTCTGGCAGATTGCCTTTCTGAGGTTTTTTGGTTCCCCGCATAGATCCTCCCTGGCTGACGAGGCTCTAGCTGGGGGACAGAAGCGTCCCTGGGTGCGTGCACGACTGTGCCGGCTAACATACCCTGCTACGCATGTTTTTTTGTCCCCACCCGACTCAAGGGTGGGGGGGATGATTTTGCGAGTTTGCAGCTCGGTGGACCTCTCCACTCTCTGACCAGTGGGTCTGTGAGGTGGTCAATTTGCGGTACAAGACAGAGTTTCTTCTTGTCCACCAAACAGACCTTTACCTAGAGTTTGTCCTCTCCTTCCGGCTCGTCGGTCTGCTCTGATGGGAGCAGTACAAGTCTTGCTCTGGTGCAGAATAATTTTACTTGTGCCCCTGGAGGAAGGATTTCAGGGATTCTATTCGAATCTGTTGGTAGTCCCACGGAAGGGGACCGTGTCCGTCCGTTCTTGGACCTCAGGGCCCTCAATACCTTGTAGGGCAGCACAGTGGTGTAGTGATTGATTCCCTCACCTGGCAGCAAGAGGGTCACTGGTTCAAACCCGGACCCCGACACAGTCTGCCTGGAATTTGCATGTTCTCCCTGTGTCTGCGTGGGTTTTTTCCGGGTACTCCGGTTTTCCTCCCACACTCCAAAGAAATGTGCGTCTTCGGCGCCACAGTATGAACATACGCTTTAACACATACACAGGTGTGTGTGTGTATATGTATGTATGTATGTATTGTTTTTGGGGAATTCTGGCGTCTCTGGACACCAGGGTCGCATACTTGCCTGTCCCCATCTGCAACAGCCATCTGAGTTTTCTGCGCTTTGCGATTTGACTTGGTGTCGGCACCAAGAGTTGTTCACAAGGTGCTCGCCCTGATCTGAGCTTTGCTGAGACAGCGAGACATTGATATCGTGAGCTACTTGGACGTTCTTCTTCTGAGAGCTGCTTCTGGCTCAGAATTAGAGAAGGACATGTCTATAGCCAGTTCGACCCTCCAGGTCTTTGGTTGGGTACTGTACATACAGAAGTTGGTGTTGGTATCGACTCAGTGTCTGGAGTCCCTAGACTTGATCCTGAATTCTTTGGAAGCGAAGGTCTTCCTTCCTTTGCGGCAGTTGCAGACTCTCCAGTCGGCGGTGAAATTGTTGGCATCCCGCATATGGTCGTCTCTCCCCTTTTTTTTTTTTTTTCTGCACGAGTTCTGGGCCTCATGGTGACCTCCTTCGAGGCAGTTCCGTCTGCCCTATTCCCCACACGAGTATTGCAGGAAGAGATCCTGTCCACTTGGAACAGATCTCCATTGTCTCTAGATTCAGGCAAGTCACCTGGTCAAGGCTTCCATGAGTGGTCGGCTGCATTTCCCGGCTCTTGGGTCCGGGAGGTCGTCCCTTCCTTCCTTTCCATAGGACTGTGATCATGTCGGACGCCATGTCCTCGAAATTCATGCGATCAGACTGTGCCTCTCCAAGTGGTCGCAGAGACTTCAGGGGCGTCTGATCAGGTTTTCAGTTGGACGGCCGCACCGTCGGTAGTCGCTCGCATCCCAAGTTGGGCCGAAAGGAGCGTTGCCGGCTCTATCGGCTGCTTACATCCGGGCGTAGAGACCTGGCAGGCGAATTGTCTGTCTGAGTCGCCAGATGCTGAACCAAGGGGTATGGTCTTTTTTCCCGGTGGTGTTTTTCAATTACTTTGTTGGAATTGGGGCACACCGGTTGTGGTTCTCTCGACTCAATCACAGGTGTCGGTTTGTGGCCAGGTCCAGGGCTCCCTGGGCAAACGTGTCGGACGAGCTGGTGGCTCCATGGGGAATTTATGCCTTTCCCCTACTGGAATTGCTTTCTCGACTGCTCCGCAGAGTGGAGGCCGCAGGGATTCTGGTGATTCTAATCGCCCCAGATTGGTCCTGGTGCGCCGACCTCGAGAGACTAAATGGGTCCGTGGTCTGGCATATTCAATGATCCCCTTCATGTTGAGGGCCCGGGAACCTTCTTCTCGGATGATCTACCATTGCACTTAGTAGGCCCACATCTCTACGTGTGCTGAGATGGCCGGGCGCCCACGGACCTAGCCGGTCTCTTGGATCCTGCTGTTCTTACAGTGCGGAGTGGATTTGAACCTTGCCTTGAGCACTATTAAGGGGGAAGATTTCAGCCTTGGCTGTCTTCTTCCAACGGCCTCGGGTGGTTCACTCACTGGTAAGTACATGTGTGCAGGGGGTCCAACAGTGGTTCCCCTGATGGACCACTGCTTCCCTTGTGTACTTGACTCTAGTGCTCTCGGTACTTTAGGAACCTCCCTTTGGGAACATCAGGGAGATTCCACTCTTTCTCACGAAAGTTGCCTTTCTAGTTATCACTACTTGTGGTCTGAAGGGTTTCTGAATTGGCGGCCTTGTCTTGCAAGTCGCCTTACTTGGTCCTCCATATGGATAAGCGGTGCTTCGCCCGCAACCTTCATTCCTTCCTAAGGTGGTTTCGGCTTTTCACCTAAACGAGAACATTGTGCTTCCATCCTTGTGTCCTCGGCTGTTGCATCCCAGAAGGCTGCGCTACATACCTTGGACGTGGTACCTGCCCTGCAGGTGTACCTGTCTGCTACTGCTCCGTTTTCGGAGTTCTGAATCACTGTTCGTGCCGGTATCTGGTCCACAGAAGGGCCGACGGTCTCATCGGCCACCTTTTCTAGGTGAATCAGGCTGATCGTCATCCAGGCCTATGCCCTTTAGGGGCGGGCGCCTCCTTTTCCTGTCACGGCGCATTCAACCAGGGCATTTGGTGCTCCTGGGTTTTCCGACATCTAGCATCTGTCTTCAAGGTGTGTGAGACGGCGACCTGATCGTCTGTTCACACTTTCCCAACGTTTTACGAGGTTGATGTGTCTGCATCTTCGGATGCTTCCTTGGCCGCAAGTTTTTGCAGGCGGCTGTTTGAGGTTGCAACTCCTCCGTGAGGAGCTCTGTTTGTTTGGGGTGAAGTTAAGTCTTCTTTTGATTGCTGTTCCCACCCCTCGTTTTTTCTGACACTGCTTGGGGACGTCCCACTTTGTCAAGATTTAAGGAGCTGTGTCCGCCCATGGACGATAAAATAGGATTTTTTGTACTCACTGTAAAATCCTTTTCTCGTTCGTCCATGGACGTACACAGCACCCACCCCTCCTTTTTTAGTTTGTACTGCTTTACTATGAACTGAGGCTGCTGGCTGCAGGTAGGGGGGTTATGTACGGAGGGACCGCCCCCTGGGCGGGGCTGTTCAACTCTGTTAAAGTTACATGTTTTAAGATCACTAACTTGTTCTGCCTAGTCCTCTCCTATGAACAGGAACATAACTCGCTTAAGACAACAGTAAAGTTAGCCAAGTTTTTTTTTATATTGTGAAAGATAATGTTACGCCGAGTAAATTTGATACCCAACATGTCACGCTTCAAAATTGCGTCCGCTCGTGGAATGGCGACAAACTTTTACCCTTTAAAATCTCCATAGGCGACATTTAAATTCTACAGGTTGCATGTTTTGAGGTACAGAGGATGTCTAGGGCTAGAATTATTGCTCTACCGATCGCGGCGATACCTCACGTGTGGTTTAAACACTGCTTTCATATGCGGGCGCTACTCATGTATGCGTTCGCTTCTGCACGCATTGGTCGTTAAACAAGTTAGGAGCCAGTTTTTTTTTTTTTATCTGGCTCCTAGATGCCAAGCAAATTTGTCAAGCCCAGTGTTAGGGGGCGTGGCTACACATGACACGTCACTGATGACCGTTACCGATCACGGGGAATGGTCATCGGTGACAGTGTCACTAGGCAGAATAGGGGAATGCCTTGTTTACAAAGGCATTCCCCCTGTTCTGCCCTTGCCGAGCGCAATCGCGAGCCTCCTGGCAACATAGAGTTCCCGCGGCCACACTCGCGAGTCACGCTGCGGGCGGCGGCAAATTTAAAGGGACGTACCTGTACGGCAATGTGCCTGCCCGTGCCATGTTGTCACCGTACATCGGCGTGCGGCGGTCGGCAAGTGGTTAAACTAGGCATTTGGGGCCTAACTGGCAAAAAGGTCAAGGGTTAAAAAAAATGTTTATTATATACTATTATTTTGATGCGCTTTCTTTTGGGGGTCGTGTGTGTGTGTGTTTCCAGCTTCCCTACAGACTTCCATCACCACAGACACTGTAAGCAGCCTTTGTTTCTCCAGTTTTCCATATACAGTTGACATGCGAGTAATCCCAGGGATGGGTAACGCTGTTTCCCCTACCTATTGTGCTTTTTTAATAGTGGGAATCTTTGACGCACTTATGTATTTTCTATAGATGATTGATTGCTTCTGCCCCTGATGAAGTGGAACGCATCCACAGAAACGTGTTTGGCTTTCATGGAGATGCAATTTGTTTTTTAGACTGATATACATTCCCTTCCACCTTTTTATCCAGTCTATATTCTAGGATTTAACTTTCAAAGCATTCATATGTAATGGAGAATGGTCTCTCACATTTACCATGCAACATGCTATGCCGTTACTCATATGTTATGGTTTGTAGCATGCTATTATGTTCACCAGATCATGTATTATATTACGTCATGTTATGCATGGTTTTAAGTGAATAAACATTATTTTTTCAACCCTTGACCTATTTGACAGTTATGCCCCAAATGCCTCATTTAAAGTTCCAACCCTCCTTTTTTTTCTTTATGCAGATTTAGGGATGGAGATGTATGTTATACGTCTCATTTTAACAACTTGCCGACCCAGCTGCGGCCGGTTGGCACAGCTGCGCAAATTGCCGTTGGTGAACGTCGGGCTTGTACACGGCGATCTGGGGGAGACAATGAGAGGGTCCAGCAGACTATATGTCCCCGCAGTAACAGAACAGGGATCTGCCACAGTAAACAAGGCAGATCTCCATTCTGTCAGGGGATGACACACAGATCCTATCTTTCTGCTATGTAGAAAGACCGATCTGTGTGTTGTCCCAGGCAGCCCATACAGTTAGTAAACACACTGAGGGAACACAATTAACGCCTTGATCGCTCCTGATTTTAACCTCTTCCCTGCCAGCACCATTAGTACAATGTTCGTGCATATTTTTAGCACTGATCACTAATGTCACCAGTTCCCAAAAAGTGTCAAATGTCAGTTGTCCAATCTGTCCGCCGCAATGTCACAGTCCCGCTAAAAATTGCAGATCACCGCCATTACTGGTGTGTTGCGGTGTGAGTTACTGTACAGAAATTCGGTGCAATGGAGGACACAGTAAGAATAATGCAGAATTATTAGCTACAGGTATAGCATTCTCATCTGCAAAGTACTGGACCTTGGCTGTGTATATCTGAGAAGCTATTGCACCTTTGCCCTGATAGCTGTCATTTCTGAATAGATTCTCCTCTGTTAATTCACAGCAGTCTGTTTCCTGGAAGGAACTCAACAGTCATGTTTTGTTTCTTTATAGGAAAATTTGACTACGAAGTCCATTCCACCTTTCTGTGGAACAATACAGAAACTAAATTATGCAAATAACTTCAGATCTTCTGAGCACAATGATGAATACATACACTGTATTGTCCAGCTAGAATATAATAACTTCTAGTTGACCTGCACAGTGATTTAGTTACCGAGATAATTTTTGTCAGCAATTTCCTTCATGAATAAAACGGTATTATGTTGTCGACTTATCAGCATGTGTTCTATGCAACTGGTAGAATAGTCACCCATTAATTTTCAATGTCACTTAATGTACTGAAATGGAAGGGACTGTAGGATTGAAGGATAAAATGTTACTTCTTACTAAAATGAGCAGGGCAACACAACACTTTATACACAAATAAAATATTTGACCTAATTATTATTGTTGAGGAATTATATAGTGCCAACAGTTTGGGCAGTACTTCGCAATATAAAGGGAGAACGTACAATTCAATACAAGAGGGTTGGGAGTGCCCTGCTTGTGAGAGCTTACAATCTCTGGGCAAAGGCTATGTGGTCTGCATTGTACTTGATGACATCAGAGGACCTACAACTGCTGGAATGTAGAGGAGAAGAGGCTGCAGGGACCAGGCTAACAGTGTTGAGGGAGCCTGTGGGGTAATTGGGTAAGTAAACAGTTTATTTTATTTTTTTTGTTTTTGTTTTTTTGTCCCCTAGACCTGAATGAGCATTTAACCACCTCCATACCAGGCCTATTCTGGCACTCCTCTCTCTCCTACATGTAAAAATCATATTTTTATTTTTTTTGCTAGAAAATTACTCAGAACCCCCAAACGTTATATATGTTTTTTTTTTAGCAGAGACCCTAGGGAATAAAAATTGCAGTCGTTGCAACTTTTTATGTCACACGGTATTTGCGCAACAATTTTTCAAACGCGTGTTTTTTGGAAATTAAAAAAAGTTTAATGTATTAAAAAACAAAACTGTAAAGTTAGCCCAATTTTTTTGTATAATGTGAAAGATGATGTTACGAGTAAATGGATGCCGAACATGTCGCGCTTTAAAATTGCGCACACTTGTGGTATGGTGCCAAACTTTGGTACTTAAAAAAATATCCATAGGCGACGCTTTAAATTTTGTTACAGGTTACCAGTTTAGAGTTACAGAGAAGGTCTAGTGCTAGAATTGTTGCTCTCGCTCTAACGCACACGGCGAGGCCTCCCATGTGTAATTTGAACGCTGTTTACATATGCGGGCGGGACTTGCGTGTGCGTTCGCTTCTGTGCGCGGCGACAGGGGCGCTTTAAATTCTGATTTATTTAATTTTTATATCACTTTTATTCCTATTACAAGGAATGTACACATCCCTTGTAATAGGAATCGTGCGTGACAGATCCTCTTTATGGAGAGATGTGGGGTCTATAAGACGCGTGAGTTCTATAAGACCCCACATCTCTCCTCCAGGCTGGAAAGGAAGAGCTTGTTCATATATATATATATATATATATATATATATATATATATATATGTATGTATATATTTTTTTATGAACAAGCTCTTCCTTTCCAGCCGAGTTCTCGGCTTTGTTTACTTCTGCCGGCCAGACGTGATGTCATATTGTTGTGCCCGGGTTTCTAAAGGTCATAGAGATGACTGGGGACCATCTGGTCACCAAAAATCTCTATGATCAACGTCCGGCGGTAGTTGATTCTTTCTCTGGTTTGCCGATCGCACGGGCGAGCCCGGAGAAGCACCGAAGGGCGGCTTCTCCGGTGCAGCAGTTCAAGCGGCTGAACTGCCGCTATGATTGTTCTTACGGTGCACAGAATCGCTGGCTGTAAAAGATGATACCTGTATGATGCCTGCATCATTCAGATATCCCCACTCATATGACATCCTTGGGCAGGGAGTGTTTTAAAGTAATTCTAAAGGCTTAAGGTTTTTTACATTCTATGCATGAAGGTAAAAAAAAAAACTTCTCTGTGCAGCACCCCCCCCCCCCCCAATACTTACCTGAGCCCCAACACGACACGATCCAATGATGTGCAAGAGAGCCTTGGCTCTCCGGGGACTCTCCCCCATTGGCTGAGACAGCAGGGGCCGAACCACAGCTCTGTGAGTGAATGGACATGCAAAGGCTCAGGAGCCCCCACTGCAAGATGCTTGCTCTGGGGCCACTCGGCAGAATGGAGAAGCCAGGAGCACCGGCGGGAGACCTGAGAAGAGGAGGATTGGAGCTGCTCTGTGCAAAACCACTGCAGAGAGCTGGTAGGTATAACATCATCATTAAAAAATGCCTTTTAATATCACTTTAAAGATGAATTCCAGGTATGGATATTTTTTCATAGCTTCATTGGTCCAGCTGATCCTCATGGAAGCTGGAAATCATTATTAGATACAGCTAATGGTTCCACCAGCTTCCAGGTCCCATGCCAAGCGGCTGTCCTGTTTACAGAACACAGGAGGTCCCACACTAGGCACAGACACTATTTAGAGAACGCTTTGCATTTTCCCAGTAGATGCAAAGCATGTTCTGATTGGACAAGGTGGAAAGGTGGGGCGGTAACATCTTGATCTGCACCGCATTCAATCACAGAGCACTCTGCATTCACTCCTTGTACCTTCCAAAGACTATGGCAATTGGGGGTGAGTTCCCAGTTCTGTCCATCTGCCACAGCCATAGTGAAAAAGTCCTGGGGCCATTTCACAAAGAATTGGTCGCTAAGATTTGCTCCCTTGCTAGCTGGGCCAGTGAGATATTGCTCCCTTGCTAGTGAAAGGGATTCCATGGCATTCAGAGGCAGCAGGAGGACATGTCTAAAGAAGTAAGCAGAAGATAGTCTAGTGTGGTTGGCTATTCACATGTGTTATATCATGCATGATAGTCCCAAGCTAATAGTTTAGGGAAGACCTGGTTACCTACCTTACCTAAACATTGCTAAAAAGGCTTTCCAGTATATGGGACATGGTGCCAGCGAGCTGGGCCATGGAAATTGACAGTCAGATGCAACTGAACGGATACGTACAGTACGTATGTACAGTACAAGAATGAGTAAGGCAGGTCACTGGCTGAAGAAGGAACCAATGAGCTGTTCCGAAACGCGTCCCGCCTCCATGACACACTTCCTGTCCACTTCCTGTTCGTGTTCCATGCTGGTTTCTGTCTCGCTTCCTCTGACATCATCCCCAGGCTCCAGCGTTACTGTGTCCTCTGAACATTCACAGCACAATCAGCTGTTATCGTGGACTTTCCTGGAAGCTTTAACATCAGAGACTGGGACTGCCCTGCCACTGGAACATCTCCTGGACGCACTTACCTACTACATGCCTGTTTCATCCACTATCTTGTAAGTGTTTTTAACCCTTTTAGGGGATATTAAAAGTTTTATACTTCTGCACTTAGAGGCGCCTTGTTTGTTTTTCTCATTCCATTAGAGATTGCTTGTCTCCCTGAGTGCTGCCTAAAGTGTGTGAAGATTTGCTACCCTCTCCAACACAGACCTTATCTGTCAGGATTCAAATGCTTGGAGCGCCCTGGATATACACATTTTTCTGAATGAGTAAGGCAGGGACTGGGGAGAAGGACCTTTTTTGTTTTAGCCACCATTCCAATATGAATGCACTACCTTTTTTACTATTTGTAGAGATGCACCAAAACAGATCAGCCGAAAATTGTGCATTTTGCCTATAGAGAAAAAGGTGCTGATAATGGCACCGAAAACGCACACGATTTTACCACAAATTTTCTGTGCTTATGGGGTGTTTTTCATAAGTCGTGTGACTCTAAAACCACATAAAAAATGTAACCCGGGTGTGTTATTGCTGCATTAAATTTTTGGTGCAGTTTTCTCAACTGACCAAAAATGCAGCAAGCAAGATTTTTAAAACAACAATGGAAGTACAAGGGACCAGTATGAAGACATGCATAGCATTTTAAGTGATGCATTTGTCTTGAGCTTTACTTGTGCTAAACGTGCCTATAATGGCCGACAATAAATACATATTCAGTTGAATATAATACAATTTTTATACATACATGCATACATACACTGCTCAAAAAATATTAAAGGAACACTTTGAAAACACATCAGATCTCAACGGGCAAAAATCTCATGCTGGATATTTATACTATTAAAACATATAGATCACAACATTTTAAATAAGTAAATGTAGAAAGAATAAATTTTGGTTTAGAACAGGTTTAATTTATTTATTTAATTTATTTATTTACCACTGTCGTTTCTACCATTTATTTCACTATTCCACCATTTATTTCAAATTTCACATATTTCACATATATCACATATCACATATATACATCTTTATATTTTTTACTTTTACATTTATAAGGGGATAAAATCTTTTGTGTTTTATTATTCCTCATTATTCTCATTTTTTTTATTTTTCTATTCTTTGTTTTTTCACATATTTATTTCCTTCAATATACACAAACAACCTTCACACTTCCATTTTTCTCGTTCAATATTTTTTATTGAAAAGTTTCATCATTAAAACAAAACATCATAATAACAAATAACCCCATCCGGGGGCCAACATGGCCCTTTGGTAGGGTTTAATAAAAATCAAAATTTAACTAAATAACAATCTACCAATGTAATGATAAATATATATGGTAACATTCAGCAATGAGACCTGATCTCCTGAAGGCGTGGAATATCCCATTGATCTGGGCCTTTGAGCAACAATATACTTTTTGCGTGCCCTAGATCTGTACGGTAGAGCAGGGGTCGGCAGTGGACCAATGTTTGATTAAATTCCAGTCGGTTAAAGGGAGTACACGCTCTTCACCCCAACAGGGATCATGCTGTGGTCCGTACGTACTCTCCTTGCCCCTCCCGGATATTTTGGTTCTAACCTCTGCCCCCTCCCTGCCCCTCCATTTCAATCTAGTAAATAAATGTGTGGACTGCCTAGTGACAGTGCTTCAAAATATATGGTTACTGATATATGACTGTGATCATATGGCACGCAAGAAAAGCTAAAATAAATAAATAAAATAAATACAGGAAAACTAAAACTATAAGTGACCTTCACTTTTTTTTTTTTTTTTTTAACTCAGCCGTTCAGGGGATAGGTATGCTGAGCTCGACCGGGTAAACCCTGTGGAGTCATCTTGTTACCACAATAGATTAAAAAAAAAAAAAAAGAATAAAAAAAAAAAAAGGGAGAAACAGAAAAAATAGGAAAGACAGAGGAAGAGAGAGTAAGTGCATCTGTGGTGTTATTGTCAAAGAAGAGCGGGGGAGAGAGCCCAGTACCTGAGTCAATCGTTAAAAGAAGGCAGGTGACCCGGATACAGGGGAACCTTGATGTAGCGAGCCCAAGGTTCCCAAGTCGCTTCAAACTTGTGCACCCTGTCTAATAATTTTGCAGTGATTTGTTCTTGGGTCAAAATCCAAGAGATTTTCCGCTTGGCAGCTATCAATGATACCTTATTCGTTTTCCATGCCTTTGCAATGGTAAGCTTTGCTCCTAGAAGCATAAAGAAAATAAGCTTATTGGTGTGTTTGGGGACACCTTCTATTCCGTGGTTCAGTAATGCAATAGTCGGGGTTTGTGGAATTCCAATTCCCGTAACTCTCCGTACCAGATGGAAGAATCTGTTCCAGAAGCCTCTGATATGTGGGCAAGTCCACCATATATGGTGCATAGTACCCATCTGCTTACAATCCCGAAAGCAAAGAGGTGAGGCATCAGGAAAAATTCTAGCAAGCCTAGAGGGGACACAATACCCACGTGTGAAAACTTTAATGTTTGCCTCTATTAGGTTTGTGTTGAGAATACCCTTGTAGGATTTCTGGAAATTACAGTGCCATTTTATTTGGGTCCCATGACAGGCCCAAATCGGCTTCCCATGCCTGGGCATATGGGGTCAAGTTGTGTTTACTTGCTGATAAGGCATATATGAGCGAAATACCACCCCTCTGATCCATGAGGGCACCACACCACTGTTCGTAAGCTGTTGGTTTAGGGGGAATGGGTTTGTCTGTCCATAAAGTGTTTAGAAATGTCTTAATTTGGTTAAATCGAAATGTCTCGGAATTCGGCATTTCCAATTTAACAGTCAGTCGTCGTGAGTAGGCCAGAAGCCGAGAAGAAGTGTCCTATTCTAAATATGCCCTTATTCAACCACCATTTGAAAGTTGTTGTGTTCAATCCTGGAATAAAGTCCTGATTGTGAAAGATATATGGGCCAATGGTCTAAGGGAAGAAACCAGCGATTTTCTGTTTGTGGAGTGTGTCGCAAAGCACCATCGAGTGTGAAAGTGTTGGGGCCATTATTGGGGGTCTATGTTTCCGAGGGCACCACATCAAAAAATCTATTGTGTGGTTTGGAACCGCCTGTCTCTCGATTGATATCCAATCCGGTTTGGGCCCCTTAGAATACACTGAAGAAATTTGGGTCAGTTGAGCCGCCTGGTAGTACCACCATAAATTTGGAAGGCCTAATCCTCCTTGCACTTTGAGGCGAAAAAGGACCTCCTTCGATAAACGGTGTCCCCTCTTTCTCCAGATAAAATGTATAATGCGCGATTGAAATTTGTTAAGGAAATGTTTGGGTATAGGGATGGGCAGTGAACATTAAAGATATAAAATACGGGGGCATCAGGGTCATCTTAACCGCATTAACCCTACCCAGCCAGGACAGACCACATTTAGACCATGCCCCGAGGTCCCCCTCTAGTTTTTTTGACAATTTGGGGGTAGTTTGCAGCAAAAAGTTGGTCCACCCTACTGGGGAGTGTGATTCCCAAGTAAGGTATAGATTCTGTGGCCCAAGTAAAGGGAAAATTTTGTTTAAGTTGATCCAATCTGTGTTCTGGGACCGAAATGTTGAGAGCCATAGATTTGGATAGGTTAACTTTGAGACCCGAGAGGGCACCAAAGTCCTTGAGTGTTCTTAATAGGCTAGGTGTAGATATTAAGGGGGATGTAATGAAGAGGAGCATGTCGTCTGCAAACAGTGCACACTTATGTTTCTGGGGTCCGCATAGTACTCCTTTTTAATGTTTGGATTCGATCTAATGGCTATAGCCAGTGATTCAATAGCGATCGCAAATATGAGCGGAGACAGTGGGCAACTCTGTCTGGTACCTCTATGTATATTAAACCCTTCAGAGTAGTATCCCATGAGGCATATTTGCGCGCTCTGGGAAGAATATAGAGAGTGTAAAATGCCCAAAAAGTTGGGGCCAAAACCCCATCTACCTAACACATCAAAAAGATAAGGCCAGGATACTTTGTCGAAAGCTTTCTGTAGGTCAATAGATGCCAGGAAGCCTTCTTGTGGGGTCCCTCCATCCCAATTGGAATATAGTAGTGAGATTACATTTATGGCCCTTCTGACCTGGTTCGGGCACTGTCTCCCCGGTATAAAGCCTGCCTGGTCTTTATGGATATATTTTGCTATAAATTCCAACATTCTATTCGCCAGGACTTTGGTCATGATCTTGATATTGTTGATGAGAGAGATGGGGCGGTAGTTGCCCCACACTTCCATTTTTCTTATGATTGCACATTTGGAGAGGGATTTTTCCTTTCACTGTTGTCAGTGGACCACACCTTTTCACCTTAATCACCTCATCTCAAGCTAATCATTTGATAATCACGTTTACCTTGTTGTTGGATCACATGACCCCTCCCTTAGGGTATATTATAGGAAACATTTGTGTACTAGATAGCTATGAATAAGCACTGGTACAGTGTGAAACACGTCAGCCAGTTTGAACAGTGTGCTGTGATCTGCAGTGTGTGTTTTGGATTCCTGGATTTTATGAAATAAAGGCTTTTATTTGGAGTGCTGCTGTCCAGAAGATCTTATTTCTCCTGCCTTGCTTATATTTGCATTGCTTGCACCCGTGGTTGTTGGGAGGAGGTAATTATTTGGAGGATATCTACACCTGAGCGGCTCCCTTTCCCTGGATATTTATACTGATATGGACTGGGTAATGTGTTGGGAATGAAAGGATGGCACATCATTTGATGGAAATGAAAATGATCCACCTACAGGGGGCTGAATTCAAAGACGCCCCGAAAATCAAAGTGAAAAAATTATGCAGCAAGCTAGTCCATTTTGCTGAAATTTCATTGCAACAACTCAAAATGGTCCTCAGTAGTTTGTATGGCCCCCAAGTGCTTGTATGCATGCCTGACAACATCAGGGCATGCTCCTAATGATACGACAGATGGTGTCCTGGATTATTTCCTCCCAGATCTGGACCAGAGCATTACTGAGCTCCTGAACAGACTGAGGTGCAACCTGGAGGCACCAGATGGACCGGAACATAATGTCCCAGAGGTGTTCTTTTGGATTTAGGTCAGGTGAGTGTGGGGGCCATTCAATGGTATCAATTTCTTCCTCCTCCAGGAAATGGCTGCATGCTCTCGCCACATGAGGCTGGGCATTGTCATGCACCAGGAGGAACCCATGACCCACTGCACCAGCGTAGGGTCTGACAATGGGTCCAAGGATTTCATCCCGATACCTAATGGCAGGCAGGCTGCCATTGTGTAGCCTGTAGAGGTTTGTGTGTCCCTCCATGGATATGCCTCCCCAGACCATCACTGACCCACCACCAAACCGATCATGCTGAACGATGTTACAGGCAGCATAAAGTTCTCCGCGGCTTCTCCAGACCCTTTCACGTCTGTCACATATGCTCAGTGTGAACCTGCTCTCATCTGTGAAAAGCATGGGGCACCAGTGGCGGACCTGCCAATTCTGGTGTTCAATGGAAAATGCCAATCGAGCTCCACAGTGCCCGGCAGTGAGCACACGAGAGGACGTCAGGCCCTCAGTCCACCCTCATGAAGTCTGTTTCTGATTGTTTGGTCAGAGACATTCACACTAGAGGTCGACCGATATGGGTTTTTCTCTGGCCGATGCCGATATTTAGAAATTGGGGCGGCCGATGGCCGATTTTTGTGGCCGATTATTTTAGGCCGATTTAAAAAAATAAAAAATAAAAATAATAAAAAACTCACCCACTCAACTCCTTGCTTACTCCTGTCACTCT
Organism: Rana muscosa; assembly: GCA_029206835.1. Lineage (NCBI taxonomy): Eukaryota > Metazoa > Chordata > Amphibia > Anura > Ranidae > Rana > Rana muscosa. The sequence goes on along the minus strand of CM055122.1, from coordinate 174,126,238 downwards.
AGCACACCCTTGATGTCCTCAGTACAGATGGCACTAGTTGGACCTGGCAGGTGGCACTGGTTTGGAGCTGACAGATGGCACTGGCAGGTGGCACTGGTTTGGAACTGACAGATGGCACTGGCAGGTGGCACTGGTTTGGAACTGACAGATGGCACTGGCAGGTGGCACTGGTTTGGAACTGTCAGATGGCACTGGTTTGGAACTGACAGATGGCACTGGCAGGTGGCACTGGTTTGGAACTGTCAGATGGCACTGGTTTGGAACTGACAGATGGCATTGGCAGGTGGCACTGGTTTGGAACTGACAGATGGCACTATTGGCACTGGCAGGTGGCACTGGTTTGGAACTGTCAGATGGCATTGGCACTAGCAGGTGGCACTGGTTTGGAACTGACAGATGGCACTAGTTTGGGACAGATGGCACTGGCAATTGGCACTGGCTGGCAGGGGTGGGTGGCAGGGGCGGGTGGCACTGGCTGGCAGGGGCGGGTGGCAGTGGTGGGTGGCACTGAGAGATGGCACTGATTGGCGGTGACACTGGCAGGTTTCACACTAAGCCGAGTGTAACTGTAACCAGTGCTGGAACAAGGTCATCCAGTGCCCAGGGCAAAGTGCGCCCCCTTGGGTTTCACACTGGTGCGCTTTGGTTTGACCACAGTGCGATTGTATGTGTGATTTACTTGCAGTTGTAGGTGTGCTCCTGATGAATTCTAGTGGACTGTGTGTTTTCTGATTGCGCATCAAAGATGCAGCACACAAGACTGTAATTTGCTTTCGTGAAAACAGACAGTCTAATAGAATTGAATGGGAGCGCACCTAAAACTCTGGGTAAACTGAATATACAAATCGCACTGTGGCCAGACCACAGCACACCAGTGTGAACCTACTATTAGCCCCCCGTTCTCATTGACTGTGGCTTTGAAATTGTGCGACTTAACCTGAAATCGCACAATTTCAGAGCTGCATCTCAGTGCGACTTTGGGTTGTGACTTTGAAGACATCTGTGTGGCTATTGAAGTCACACCCTAAATAGCAAAAGTAGTGCATGTACTACTTTTTCAAATTTATGCGGCAACTCAAAGTCAGTGTCGCATTGATTTGAACAGTGCCTTGCCGGCAATAGGATGTGACTTGTCAAATTGCTACAATGTGAAGGGGGAGGGGGGGGGAGGTTAAGATATTATAAAAGAGAGAATGGTGAGGAGGTTGGGGTGGTAAACGTATGTGCTAATGTCTTTATTAGTGACAGAATGCAGGGAATGTGCTAGGCTGCATGCATGGTGGGGACAGGACAACTATGAGAGCTAAAAGCAAACTGGGATGGAAAGGGTGTAAGATCTGTGTGTGTGGAACTCTGAGCTGAGACAGGACAGGAGGCAGCATGATAAGTGTAGTGAAGATTTATGGAGAGGACAGCAGATAAGATACAGGAAAAATTAACTAGGCAGGGGAGCGGGGATTGGTGCTGACTTACTGTGTGATCATGCAGCAAGGCAGAGAGATGAGTGCAGATGGGAGGAGCTGCCTGGACTGACCAGAGTAAAAGTAACAAGGAAGTGAAGTGATCTGCTACACCGCCCCGCCCCCTCCCCCCTACTCCCGACATCAAGCTGACAGCTTCTCTCTCCCTCCTCTCTGTTCACACACTCAGCGCGGCACTTGATGCTGCCAGAGCTGCTGAGTGTGGAGAAGAAAGGACAGGAGGGACGGCCAGTGTAAAATATCGGCCTAATTTTGAGGATAATCGGCCCGATGCCGATTTATCAAAAATGGCCAAATATCGGCCGATATATCGGCCAGCCGATATATCGGTCGACCTCTAATTCACACACCAGTGGCCTGCTGGAGGTCATTTTGTAGGGCTCTGTCAGTGCTCCTCCTGTTCCTCCTTGCACAAAGGAGCAGATACCGATCCTGCTGATGGGTTAACCACTTAAGCCCCGGACCATTTCGGGCCATTAGGACCAAGCCTGTTTTTGGGATTCGGCACTGCGCTGCTTTAACTGTAAATTGTGCGGACATGCACTGTTGTACCCAAATGAAATTTGCGTCCTTTTCTTCCCACAAATAGAGCTTTCTTTTAATGGTATTTGATTGCCTCTGCGATTTTTATTTTTTGCGATATAAATGGAAAAAGAACGAAAATTTTGAAAAAAAATGATATTTTCTACTTTTTGTTATAAGAAAAATCGAATAAACTCAATTTTAGTCATACATTTAGGCCAAAATGTATTCAGCCACATGTCTTTAGTAAAAAAAATGTCAATAAGCGTATATTTATTGGTTTGCGCAAAAGTTATAGCGTTTACAAACTAGGGTACATTTTCTGAAATTTACACAGCTTTAAATTTATGACTGCCTATCTCATTTCTTGAGGTGCTAAAATGGCAGGGCAGTACAAAACCCCCCCAAATGACCCCATTTTGGAAAGTAGACACCCCAAGGAAATTGCTGAGAGGCATGTTGAGCCCATTGAATATTTTTTTTTTTGTCCCAAGTGATTGAATAATGACAAAAAAAAAAATAATTACAAAAAGTTGTCACTAAATGATATATTGCTCACACATGCCATGGTTATATGTGGAATTGCACCCCAAAATACATTCTGCTGCTTCTCCTGAGTACGGGGATACCACATGTGTGGGACTTTTTAGGAGCCTAGCCACGTACGGGACCCCGGAAACCAAGCACCGCCTTCAGGATTTCTAAGGGCGCAAATTTTTGATTTCACTCCTCACTACCTATCACAGTTTCGAAGGCCATAAAATGCCAAAATAGCACAAAACCCCCCCAAATGACCCCATTTTGGAAAGTAGACACCCCAAGCTATTTACTGAGAGGCATGTTCAGTCCATGGAATATTTTATATTTTGCCACAAGTTGCGGGAATATGACAAACTTTTTTTTGCACAAAGTTGTCACTAAATGATATATTGCTCACACATGCCATGGGCATATGTGAAATTACACCCCAAAATACATTCTGCTGCTTCTCCTGAGTACGGGGATACCACATGTGTGGGACTTTTTGGGAGCCTAGCCGCGTACGGGACCCCAAAAACCAAGCACCGCCTTCAAGGTTTCTAAGGGCATAAATTTTTGATTTCACTCCTCACTACCTATCACAGTTTTGAAGGCCATAAAATGCCAAGATGGCACAAAACCCCCCCCAAATGACCCCATTTTGAAAAGTAGACACCCCAAGCTATTTGCTGAGAGGCATGTTGACCCCATTGAATATTTTTTTTTTTGTCCCAAATGATTGAATAATGACAAAAAGAAAAAAAAAATGTACAAAAAGTTGTCACTAAATGATATATTGCTCACACATGCCATGGTTATATGTGGAATTGCACCCCAAAATACATTCTGCTGCTTTTCCTGAGTACGGGGATACCACATGTGTGGGACTTTTTGGGAGCCTAGCCGCGTACAGGGCCCCAAAAACCAAGCACTGCGAACGCTGCAGTTATGTGTGTTGTGTTTGGTAAGTGACAGTGATCGATTGATACTGCACTTGGGTGGGCTGGGCTGGGCGGAGGGGCTAAACGCAGGCGCTAGCAGGTATCTGGGCTGATCCCGCTAACACTGCGTTTTTGGGAACCCTAAACCGCTGGGGATGCTAGTATAGATCTGATCAGATCTGATCAGATACTATACCACTAAGGGGGGTGTATGCTTTGCGCGTGGGTGTTAGCGTTACTGTCACTAACCTAACACTGCCTGGGGCGACGCAGACCCTCTCTGGTGCTAAAACCTAATTGATCTCACCCGCCGGGCGATCAGGGGGGTTAAACCTTTATTGGGTTATATACGGCGGGTGCCCTGATGCTATAAAAAGCAAACTAATCAACCAGCGTCACCCGTAACCTTTATATGGTGATCACTGGTGAAAGGGTTAACTAGGGGCAATCAGGGGGTTAAAACCTTTATTAGGTTAAATATGGGGGTACCTGACACTATATAAAAACCTGACGGGTAACCTAAATAACTTACTGGCTAACCAGTGACACCAGTGACGTTTATACGGCGATCACTGGTGAAAGGGTTAACTCTAGGGGCAATCAGGGGGTTAAAATAATATATGGGGGTACCTGACACTAATAAAAACCTGCGGCGAACCTAAAAAAAAATAACTGCCTATCTAAAACACCAGCGACACGAATACAGCGATCGGAAAAACAATCGCTTAGTGACGCTGAAGTTAGGGGGTGAAAGGGTTACCTGGGGGGTGATCAAGGGGTTAAACCTTTATTAGGGGGGGTTAGGGGGCTACCCTGGACCTAAAGGGGCCTAATCCTAACTGCCCTGCAACTTTTTACAATCACAGATGACACTAAATGCAGTGATCAGTAAAATAAATGATCACTGCAATCAGTGACACTGTGATTGGGGGCTTTGGGGTGACCTGGGGGGTGACTGGGGGGTGATTTGTGTGCCTATGTGTACCTACGTGTCAGTGGACTGTTGGTGCACTAACCTGCTTCTTCTCTGCTCGGCGCCGGGAACGGAAAGACCGCGGCGAGGGAGATGACATCACTTCCTCCAGCCTTGTTTACATCACATGGCGGAGGAAGCATTTTCATTGGCCGGGAGCGATCGCGAGGGGGGGGTGGAATCGAGCGCCCCCCCTCATGCCTGATCGCTCCCGAACACTTAACGGCCGCTCACTGCAGTGAAGGGGGTCCGGATGGACCCCCCAACTGCACAAAGGCGATCACGTAGATCTACGTGATTCTGCCTGTCCGTGCCATTCTGCCGACGTAAATCGGCGGTGGGCGGTCGTTAAGTGGTTAAGGACCTTCTACGGCTCTGTCCAGCTCTCCTAGAGTAACTGCCTGTCTCCTGGAATCTCCTCCATGCTCTTGAGACTGTGCTGGGAGACACGGCAAACCTTCTGGCAATGACACGTATTGATGTGCCATCCAGGAGGAGTTGGAATGTCTGTGCAACCTTTATAGGGTCCAAGTATCGCCTCGTGCTACCAGTAGTGACACTGACCCCAGCCAAATGCAAAACTAGTGAAAAACAGTCAGAAAAGATGAGTAGGGAAAAAAAATGTCAGACACCTCCACCTGAAAAAACATTCCTGTTTTGGAGGTCGTCTCATTGCTGCCCATCTAGTGCACCTGTTGTTAATCAGTTTCAGCTGCTTTGCTGTTAATCAAAATTAACAACCCCCTCTGCTACTTAACTGACCAGATCAATATCCCAGGAGTTCTGATTCAAAAGTGTTCCTTTAATTTTTTGGAGCAGTGTGTGTAATAAATAATATAAATATATATGACTTTTGTCAGTGCATCCTGAATTTTCAGTTTCGGCACCAAAACTTGCATTCAGTACACCTCTAATTATTTGCTTGTTTAATTATCACTTTTACAGTTACTATATGTAAAAAACATGCTCAGTGAGAGGTTTATTGGTTGATATGGGGCATTATTTTTCCTGACATTATGGTGATGTGCTGCACTGGGGACGCAGGTTAGGAGCCCCGGTTAGGTATGGCTTATGACATATATATGAAAGCAGAGGGAATAAGTAGCAGTGATGGATGGTGCAGGGTAAATCTGCTGCTGGAGGAAAGGAAGAACCGAGGAATATGAGTAACTCATCTGACAGACGTTATTGTTTTATGTTCATGAAGCTGACACTCTCCATAAAACTGGGGCAAACACTTCCGTTTTTAGAAAGTCCACATCTCCTCATAGGACTTTTCTTTCCAATGATGTATGGGATCCTCATGTTCTGCCAGATTTATCCACACTGGCTATAAATAATAAAGGTCACCCATATTACAGGGATTCATTGAGTTTGTCTGCTGTGCAAAGCAGGCATCAGTACATAATTTTCAGCATGGTTGCAGATATGGGGCCTTCACTTTAGTGTTGGGATTTGCACTCATTTATGGAGCATGACAAAATGGAGCCCTGAATAAATCCGGTCTGTAAATGTTTAATGACAGATGCCATGTTGCTTTTTATATAGTGTTCTTTACTTGGCCTGTTTATATATATATATATATATATAATATATATATAGTTGCAAAGACTTTTTTTTTTTTTTACACACACATAAAGGCCCGGGACTAAGAACATGGCAAGACCTCATCTAGTAATATGGGTTGAAGCAATAGAACTATAAAAATCAATCTTATTTTTGTGACTTAAAGATTATCTCTTCCTAGTAACACATGCCTTAGTTTTTGTAAGAAGACAGCAGCTTACATCATAGCAGCAGAAAACCTGATACTCCCTGAAGAATTCATCCGCTGTGCTCATTGTATGGGCCAACAAACAGCTCTATACCATACATTTTCCAGTGATGTCTCTGGGTGACCTACTTGTCAGCCTAATTACCAGTGAATGATCTCATTATGGCTGTATATTATCCAGTCAAATCAATATTTATCATGTAGATCTGGTACTGGGGTAGTAATGGTTGCAGCTAAAACAGGTCACCCCAGATGAGAATTTAGTCCCCCCCCCCCCAAACTGGTAATTACATTCATCTTATACATTATTATCTGCTCAACATTTACTAAACAGTCCATCATTCTGCTCTAATGGTCAACCGCCCTGCTGCACATCGGCAAACACCAGTACAAAGCACACGTGTTGGTAAATCCCAATTCCAGCCAGAGTGAGTAAATAAAGTGGAGAAGAATTAAGCTAGCCATCCACACAAAATTCTCTTGTTCAGCCTGTAAGTGAACGAGAGAAATCTACCGTATATACTTGAGTATAACCCGACCCGAATATAAGCCGAGGCACCTAATTTTACCACGAAAAACTGGGAAAACTTATTGACTCTAGTATAAGCCTAGGGTGTCCATCTGCATGCCTCACTGTGCCCATGACTAGACTGACGTTTAACATGGGAGTCTATGGAAGGGGTGGCCGGGTTTGAAAAATTGGTGCTCCCCAGCCGTAGGTCCCCCAGACAACAAACTTTGCACACTTGTAGAGGAGAAATGGGGCTACATGTGTGCCAAGTTCCGGGTCCAGGGGACCTACGAACGGCCGGTACCGGGTCCCTAATTTACTGGAGAAATTACCATTTAACATGGGAGTCTATGAAAGAGTTGCCTGGCTTTGAAAAATCGGTGTCCCCCGGATAAAAAACTTTGCACACTTGTAGAGGAGAAATGGCAGAGACGGCTTGCCCCGCCAGGAGAACACAATGACTCGGTGGCAAGGATTCCCCTGTCAACACTATCAGTATTAATGGGGGAATCGAGCAAATTAATTTTCTGTAACCCGTGGTTGCAGGAAAGAAATTTGCTCAGTCTATGGCCGGCCTAAGTGATAGTACCACCCTGTGCACCATCTAGCTGCAGAAGCTTTTAACCTTTCATAGAGTTTTACAGGCTGCTAGAAGCAGGGTTGGACAATGCACATGTGCTTCCTCCTGCACCACAAACCAGGGTCTCATAGATCGGGGCCAAATGTGTAGGTGGGGTGCAGCAGGAATAAACTACTCAGTCCCAGTGTAATGAAAGAACTTGTATTGAAATAATGCAAAGACAGTTCACAAATAACTGGTGAGAAAGCAGCCCAGCCAGGAACACTCCGTTCCAAAAGCGTGTAGAGAGCAGGATTCTGACAAATTGATGGTGCCTGTAGAGAGGGGTAGAATGCATCCTGGCTGTCTTGTGCCCAAGCAGGCAGATACACAGAGAAGTTGCGAACCCTACGCTTTCCCTCCTTGTCGGGAACCTTTCCTTGTCGCTAGTTGTGTATTTACCAGGCCGGTTAACTGTCCCTACTCTACCAACTCGCAAATTGCACACCAAACCCAGGAATCTTTTATTTTTTTTAAGTCTCTGCCTGAACCAAGATGGCTGCTAGTTACATAGAGAGGCAGCATCCAATGTGATAGGTTTGCCAGTGACCCAGGAAACCACAGAGGAACCATGTTCCTTCTAACTTCCGCTCCCAACTGCAGTGCCACTGCGGAAGAGCACCGCCTACAAGTGTACATGAAGCCTTGCATGCAAAAAGCAGTTTTTGGTAGTGATTAAAGCACATACTTTTTGGATCAGCTGGTCATTCATCTGGCATCTATGGTTTGGGCAGAAATAGCTGTAGCTTCCATGGAAGACCAGTTGAGGGGAGTCCTGGGGAATGCTACTGCCACAATCACTCTGGGTTTATTGTTTTGCAGTAAATGTAGCATAAGGCCCTTCCATGCAATGCATCAGCACAAAGATCAACAGCACAAAACTCCACGGACCCAACATATCATCAGAATCCCTGACTCCTTGTGAACGTTTGACCTAGTAAGTTCTGCCTCTAAATATCTGCAAACATTACTATAAAATAAAGTGCATTATTAAATTTGTAAATAATGATTCAGATTAGTTAACTTCTTTTTTCTAAATATTACAGATGTATAGAACTATATGTGCAAATTTTGTTACAACCGTGTTGTGGCATTTCCTTTGGATTTAATACTAGTTCTATAAGACCCCAGATCCCCCCTCTGCCCTTAAAAGCATTTGATCACACCAAGATTGGCTGGCTGGTCGATCGTGTGTCCCAGTGGGACGGGACAGCCTTGTGAAGCTGCGGGAAAGGGAAGGGGGGAGGGGGATATGTCCCCTCCCGCTGCTCGTAAAAGCAATTCAAAACGCTACCGGGTGATGCCTGCAGCTGCTAGTCCACAAGTGGTTAAAGTGGTTGTATAGTCTTTTTTTTATTTTTACTTTTACCTACAGGTAAACCTATATTAAGGCTTACCTGTGGGTAAAAAGAATATCTCCTAAATCTGTACAGTTTAGGAGATATTCCCCTTGCAATGCGCCGCTGACTTCAGCAGCGCATGCGCATCGGGGATTCTCGGCTGAAAGCCCAGGAGACGCCGGACCTTGCCAGAAAGAAGTCTCCCGCGCCCATGCGCGGGAGTCACGACATTGCGGCTCCAGCCACTCGCAGCACTGGAGCCGTGATACCCGGAAGACACGCCGAGTCAAAATGTCAGCTGCCTCATTCTAAGGTAAGTATTTCATAATGAGCTAGTATGCGGTGCATACTAGCTCATTATGCCTTTTTGCCTTACAGGTATAGTAAAAAAAAAAAAAGTGTCAGCGGGTATACAACCGTTTTAACTTGGTGTGCCCATGGGTTTAGGTATTATGCCTATTGCACACATAGGCATAAATTATTAGTTTAATCTCTGCATATTTCTCTGTTTCAAGATACCGTATATACTCGAGTATAAGCCGACCCGAATATAAGCCGAGGCACCTAATTTTACCACAAAAAATGGGAAAACTTATTGACTCGAGTATAAGCCTAGGGTGTCCATCTGCATGCCTCACTGTGTCCATGCGCATGCCTCACTGTGTCCATGCCTCACTGTGTCCATGCCTCACTGTGTCCATGCCTCACTGTGTCCATGCCTCACTGTGTCCATGCCTCACTGTGTCCATGCCTCACTGTGTCCATGCCTCACTGTGTCCATGCCTCACTGTGTCCATGCCTCGACTGACATTTAACATGGTAGTCTATGGAAGGGGTGCCCGGCTTTGAAAAATCTGTGCTCCCCGGCCGTAGGTCTCCCAGACAAAAAACTTTGCACACTTATAGAGGAGAAATGAGGCTACATGTGTGCTAAGTTTCCGGTCCAGGGGGCCTATGACAGGCCGGTACCGGTTCCCCAAAGTCACCAGAGAAATTACCGTTTAACATGGGAGTCTATGGAAGGGGTGCCCGGGTTTGAAAAATCGGTGCTCCCCGGCCGTAGGTCCCCCGGACATAAAACTCTGCACACTTGTAGAGAAAAAGTGGGGCTACATGTGTGCCAAGTTTGGGGTCCAGGGGACCTACGGTCGGCCCTTACCGGGTCCCCAAAGTTCGGGAGATTAGACGCAAAAAGGTGACTCGAGTATAAGCCGAGGGGGGCATTTTCAGCGCAAAAAAATGTACTGAAAAACTCGGCTTATACTCGAGTATATACGGTAGTTCCTGTACCACCCTTTAAGTTTAAAATTGGCTTTTGCATATCACTGTGACCTGACAGTATAAAGTAATACAGCTGGGAACAAGGTGTTCTGTGTCTGGATCTGCCTGTGGGCTCATTTTGTAATATTTAGTTAAGTCAGCATTATAATCTTTATATACTGAGGTTGGGTGGGGGCCGTTTCTGTCAATCATTGTAATTACTCACAGTGAAAAAAGAAAATGACCCTTTGTCAATGTAGGTTTAGCATTAACTATCTATAGAGTGTGTGTGTGTGTGTGTGTGTGTGTGTGTGTGTGTGTGTGTGTGTGTGTGTGTGTGTGTGTGTGTGTGTGTGTGTGTGTGTGTGTGTGTGTGTGTGTGTGTGTGTATTGAGCATTGCTACTCTGTGCATTGTGTTTCCTAATTAAAAAAAAAAAAAATGAATGGCAATGTTCATTTTGTAGCTTTGTGTTGATGCAAATTTGGATATCTGAAGTAAAAGTGCTGCCACTATTAGTAATTCACTTTTTGTATATCCATATATTTGTTTTCCAAAAATCATAATTGGTTTTAGGTGCTGCGCCTTTTTTTAATTCTAGCATGACCTGTAAAAACACAATCTGCATGGCTCAGTATTAACCACTTCAATACAGGGCGTTTTCAGCTTTTAGCACTGCCGCACTTTGACAATTGCGTGGTCATGCAACACTGTACCCATATAAAATATATATTTTTTTTTAGACCGTTTCTTTTGGTGGTATTTAATCAATTTAATTTCTTATTTAATCACCGCTGTTGTTTTTTTTGTTTTTTTTTGCTAAACAAACAAAAAAAGACTGAAATTTTTCAAAAACAACCTTTGTTCTTTGTAATGAAACGATGGGCACTGATGGGGTGGCACTGATTGGCATTGATGGGGCGGCACTGATGATCAGTCAGTGAAAATGTGTGCGGCATTTGGCATTTGTTTACACAGAATCAGCTGTTCACACAGTAAAGGGCTGCTGTGTTTGGCCCTTTACTTCGATCTGTGATCAACTGTGTCTTAAGAACAACGCTATTACAGAGTGCACCCCAGGGGTGTGCACGGGGAGGCGGGATTATTGGAGGATGTCAATAGATGCTCTCCCAGAACTGGACCACCGTGCTGTAGCCATCTTTCGGCTATAGCTTGGTCAGCAAGTGGTTCTAAAGGCAGAAGGTTTTTTTACCTTAATGCACTCTTTGCAATAAGGTAAAAAAACTTCTGCAAGCAGCAGCGGGAGTCAATCACAGCACAGGGGCAAGCCACGGTCTGTGTGACAATGGACACAGAGTGCAGCTCAGGATCGAGCCTTCACGAGTGCCCTCGGCAGGGTGGAGGTGTATGGAGTTGCCTACAGGGGACTCAAGAGGAGGAGGAGGAGGATCGGGCCTGCTCTGTGCAAAAGCCATTGCACAGAACAGGTAAGTATAGGATGTTTGTTTAAAAAAAATAGGTTTACAGTCGCAGGGTTTTTAAATGGATAAAACATGGGGGACATGTGCATGCCTTGGCATACCCGCTAACCTACCATTTTTCTTTAGGACAGCTGGTCATAGTGCTGAAGGCATCTTTGCATGTATTGTGCTATAGACCTGCATTTTAATTATACAGCCTATTATCTCCAAAGTCTCACTTTGGACGGCAGATATCCCACAGGCATCATTAGACCCCCCCTGTGGCCCGGCTCCTTGTAATCTTCTTTTGGCATTAAAGTAACCGGACCCAATTTTATTGTGTCCATCCCTTCCTCCTTTGTCACAAGAACACCACTTTTTGTAACGTCTTTGAACAGGAGTTCTTCAGCTCTGATGATAAGAGAACAAGACATTCTGGGTAATGGTAGAAGGACAGCTGTCTCCCTGACACAGCAGCAGCTGCTAGAGAATGCCTTTCTGAACAATAGGCTTACAATGCAATTTAACATCTGCTGAGCGTTGATCCTGAAGGACTTGTGTCTAGTCAATTTTTAGCCTTTTTAGAGAGATAAAATTACCTGTGATAGAAGCAAAACCTTGATGATTCAACTGCTAGCATTGCACCATTTTAGCAGCGAGCAAGTCTGTGCTTTTGTTTTCTATATGCAGGCGGTCCTCCCGGGTTACGAACTAGATAAGGACTGTAGGTTTGTTCGTAAAGGGTTGCTAAACCCTTGTGTGTTTGTTATTTTTAAACATGTCATACTTGCCTCCACTGTGCGGTTCATTTTGCACAGAGTGGCCCCGAACCTCGTCTTCTGGGGTCCCCTGGTGGCGGTCGCGGCTCCTCCTGGCATCTGTAAACCTCCTAGGAGAAGCGCTCTCCCAGGGGGTTACCATGCAGGTGCGCTCCAAAGTCCAGCATTTGCGTCCATAGACAGAATGCCGGACTTGGCCCCGGCGCCTGCGTCATGGGATTTGATTGGCAGGAGCCAATGGCTGCGCTGCTATCAATCTATCCAATCAAGAGCCGAGAACCCCGGGCAGAGAGCTAGCGCGCGTCTCCACCGTGGGAACGAATGGGCTCGGGTGAGTATAACGGGGGGCTGCTCAGTGTCAGAAGTTTTTTCGCCCTAATGCATAGGATGCATTAAGGTGAAAAAACACGAGGGTTTACAAGTCGAATTTTGTTTGCAAGTCAGAACAGTACATTTTTAAGTGCAACTCCAGCCTGTGCAGTGATGTTGGATGTTGCAGGGCCCTTCTGGACATGCAGTTGTGTTATTTGGGGCTCTTGTGGCCATGCAGTACTGCAGTGTGGGATGTGTCCGGCGCTGCAAGATGTCTGCACAGTGGTGTCCAGGACCAGTGTGGAGCGCAAACAGCTGGCAGTGACATCACGCCACCTCCGTTCGTAAGTAGAAGTTATTGGCAACTCGGATGTTCATAACTTAGGGACTGCCTGTATTTCTTATAGGGATGCACCGAAATATCGTCCGATAATGGCTCTTTTGGCAAAAAGCCGAAAGAGAAATTAGGCCAATACTGGTGCCGAAAATGGGGCGGGGCTGGTGCCGCCCATTACGGGGGTGTCATTGTGGGAGAGGAGAGCCACTGCCGCCTGGTGATTAGAGCGCCGGGAACCTAACGGCTTTCATTTCAATAGCTGTGTGTTCCCTGTGGCACGCCATTGCATACAGCCCCTCCTCTTTGTCCGGGCACTTTGATAGACAGATCACCCATCCAATCCTGGGATGGGTGATCTGTCTATCAAAGTTCCCCGGACAAGGGGGAGGGGCTGTATGTGATGGCCCGCTGCAGGGAACACACAGCTATTGAAATGAAAGCTGTTAGGTTCCCGGCGCTCTAATCACCAGGCGGCAGCGGCTCTCCTCTCTTCCCCTGCACAGGTAGGCTCAACTGGGGACACACGGGCTGCTCAACTGGGGACACACGGGCTGCATTGATCTCCTGTACCATGGCCCCAGTCTCTGGCCATCTCCTGTACCATGGCCCCAGTCTCTGGCCATCTCCTGTACCATGGCCCCAGTCTCTGGCCATCTCCTGTACCATGGCCCCAGTCTCTGGCCATCTCCTGTACCATGGCCCCAGTCTCTGGCCATCTCCTGTACCATGGCCCCAGTCTCTGGCCATCTCCTGTACCATGGCCCCAGTCTCTGGCCATCTCCTGTACCATGGCCCCAGTCTCTGGCCATCTCCTGTACCATGGCCCCAGTCTCTGGCCATCTCCTGTACCATGGCCCCAGTCTCTGGCCATCTCCTGTACCATGGCCCCAGTCTCTGGCCATCTCCTGTACCATGGCCCCAGTCTCTGGCCATCTCCTGTACCATGGCCCCAGTCTCTGGCCATCTCCTGTACCATGGCCCCAGTCTCTGGCCATCTCCTGTACCATGGCCCCAGTCTCTGGCCATCTCCTGTACCATGGCCCCAGTCTCTGGCCATCTCCTGTACCATGGCCCCAGTCTCTGGCCATCTCCTGTACCCTGGCCCCAGTCTCTGGCCATCTCCTGTACCCTGGCCCCAGTCTCTGGCCATCTCCTGTACCCTGGCCCCAGTCTCTGGCCATCTCCTGTACCCTGGCCCCAGTCTCTGGCCATCTCCTGTACCCTGGCCCCAGTCTCTGGCCATCTCCTGTACCCTGGCCCCAGTCTCTGGCCATCTCGATGTATAAAAATGTTTTTTAAAAAGCATGTATCGGGTTTCGGGATCAATCAAGATTGGTTTTCGGTATCGGTTTCTGTACCAAAAAACCCATTCGGTGCATCCCTAATTATTTATTTAGTTCACCAAACGTTAACCTGGGGAAAAAAATATGAAAAATACTGAGGCTGAGCCATTATGGCGATAACTAAAGAGTCTTCCCCCCCCCCCCATCTTTTTTTTTAAAGTCAGCAGCTACAAATACTGTAGCTGCTGACTTTTAATATAAGGATGCTAATGCTTACCTGTCCAGGGATCCAGCGATGTCCTCACAGGAGCTGATTCTTCAATCTGCTTTAGGTGCAGGCATTGTAAGTAAGGGGGAACAGGCAGTGAAGCCTCAAGGCTTTGCAGCCTGTTTTTTACTGCCTATGCGTGAGTTGCACTGCGCTTTGTGAATGGTCCCGTGGTCTTCTGGGACCTGTGATGTGTCCCAGAAGACTGCAGGGGAAGGAGGGGGGCTGAACTTCAGGCTTATATATCCCCCCACCCCCAAAAAAATGCCAAATGTGGAAGTGGGGGGAAGATTCAAACAAGCGGATCTTCCCCTTTTGGGTGAAGTTCTGTTCTAAGCTGGTAATAGACCAATTTGAAGTTCAACTGAGACAGACAAATTTTGATCAGTGTGTGGCTATCTGTGGTTGATAGAAGTCCATCATTTGATTACCATCTGTAAAAAGGACACGCTGAAAAACATTTGTCTGCATGGTGGAATCTTTCCTTTTTTTTTTTTTTTTCAACCCGCTGGGTGAATGTAAAAAATGACTACTCTTTGGCCAGCTTTACAATGGTGACTTGTGTTTCAGGCCTCCTACAGAAATACTACATCTGGCACACTTGAAAAAAGCATCTATTGAATTACATCTAAACAATAAATGAATGACCTTTAATTTGCGAAAAGCACCATGTATAATAAAAATGTGCCATGTTTTATTCTATTCAACCAGTTTTTACTTTAATTTTCATCTTTTATTGTGAATTAAATTGGTTGCAACCCTCAGGTATGAATTATGAACAAAGCATATCCCTCTATAGTGTGTACTTGTCTCAATCCATGGCACTAAGTGTCATTTCTGTCTGCTGCTTTGTTCCTCTATCAACATGATTCTCTTTTGACAAGTTTCCTGACACCAAGAGAAAAAGGGTATGGGAGGGATCTCCAGCAGAATGACAGGGTGTGCCCCTTCCCTCCAATCGGCTGTCAGAGCTCTCCTCACTGAGCTCTGCAGTGTGTAATAACATTTGTCTCTGCCCCTCTGTTTTCTGACCGCTCAGACGAGCTTTGTAAATTCTGGACTTTAAATGGATGTAGAGAAGATACGACTGCAGATAAACCGGTACAACTTATGCAGAAGGATTTGTTTCTTTTCTGGGTATCACTTGAGGCCAGTCATTTTTACTGAATATATGAAAGGTTTGCAACCATTTTAGCACTGCTGATCTACTGCAGGCTTTTTCTGTCCACAGACACTCCAGCTACCTCTGAACATCATTTCCCAGGGTGGCTCTCCTGATAGACAAACCAGTGTAATGGGAAAAACCACTTGTAGTCTCCATTAGAGGCTTCTGTGACAGCACAAGAGCATAATTGTGGGACAGGACAGAATACCTTCATGGCAAGATCACCCCTTCGGCCACATGCAGACATACAATTGGAGGCTGCAAAATCACTCATGGGGATCTGCAGGTAGCTGCAGCTCCATACAGATGCAGAAGCCACTGACTATTGTGTTTTCCCAGTGGGGGTGGGCGGGGAGCTGTTCCTGGTGGAGAACATAGTGATTATTGTTAGTGGCTATAGCCGCTGGCAATGATCGCATGCTAAAACTCCAACATGCTGGTTGTACGCAAGTCAATCCATGGATCGACTTTGGTACAATCAGCCTGCCCATAGATACATTGAATCTTAGCCAGTCCCTGCTGAACCAGATGAGTTTCGATCCATCCATGGCCAGCTTTAGTCTTATTTCCTGTAGAGAGAAGGAAAATGGCAACACTCTGTGTATGTACTTAGATTGTATGCCTGTTGACAACACAGGTTGTGACAGGGAATGCAAAGCCAATATCGGGGACTGATATGAAACATTTGATCTACTTTAGACCAGTGTTTCTCAACCAGGGTGCCATTTGGGGTCCATCTGGGTGTTGCGAGCCCAAGAGCCAGTTTTCCCCGGATCAGATGAATGGGCAGCACAGTGGCTAAGTGATTAGTACTTCCGACTAGCTGCACTAGGGTCATTGGTTCGAATTCCAACCATGGTGCTACCTACATGGAGTTTGCATGTTCTCCCTATGCCTGCGTGGGTTTCCTCCCACACTCCAAAGACATGCTGGTAGGCTAATTGGATTCTGTTCAAATTGGCCCTAATGTTTAAGGGACGTTTGGTGTCAGTGGCTGGTGAGGCACTGGCTAGTATCAGAGCCAGATACACAAAGGTTACATACGCCGCGATCATTGGAGCGAGAGCAATAATTATAGAACTAGACCTTCTCTGTAACTCTAAGGCTCCATGTACACAGAAGCTCAAAAACGGTCGTTTTTAAAGCAGCAGAAAAAGCTAGCTTTTATGAGCGTTTTTCGGCATTTTGCGTTTTTTTCTGCCGAAAAACTGCACTTTGAACGCGAATTTCTTGCGTTCAGAAAAAAGGCCATTAACTCCACTGCTCATTAAAGCTAAAAAAACGTTGTGTACATGAACACATAGGCTAACATAGAGTGCAGTTAATGGGCTTTTTAACCACTTAACGACCGCTCACTGTATATATACGTCGGCAGAATGGCACCGACAGGCACAATCACGTAGAGTGTACGTGATTGCCTTTGTACAGTTGGGGGGTCCAATCGGACCCCCCTTCTGTACAGTGAGCGGTGACTAAGTGTCCGGGAGCGTTCCGGGATGAGGGGGCAGCCATTCGTTTCTGGCCACCCCCTCGCGATCGCTCCCGGCGAATGGAAATGCCCCCTCTGTCTGTGTCAGACAGAGGGAGCAGGAGGAAGTGATGTCATCTCTGGTGCGGCGCTCACATATACCGAGCGCCGTACAAGAGAAGATATCAGGTCAGTGCACACAACACTACACTGACACCAGGACACATAGGGACATAAATCGCCCCCCCAGACACCCCAGATCACCCCCCAGATCAGCCCCCAGTCACAGTGTCACTGATTGCAGTGACCATTTATTTAGTGATCACTGCAATCAGTGACATTTGTGACTGTAAAAGTGTCACCAAAGTTTAGTCTTAGGTCCAGTGTAGCCCCCTAACCCCCCCCTAATAAAGGTTTAACCCCCTGATCACCCCCCAGATAACCCTTTCACCCCCTATCACCACTGTCGCTTAGCGATCATTTTTCTGATCGCTGTCTTAGCGTCAGTGATGCCGATCGGCAGCCAGTAATTTTTTTTAGGTTCGCCGCAGGTTTTTATAGCGTCAGGTACCCCAATATATTATCTAATAAAGGTTTAACCCCCTTGATCGCCCCCCCAGGTAACCCTTTCACCCACTATCACTAAGCGATCGTTTTTCTAAACGCTGTCTTAGTGTCTGTGATGCAGATCGGTAGCCGGTATTTTTTTTTAGGTTCGCCGCAGGTTTTTATAGTGTCAGGTACCCCAATATATTATCTAATAAAGGTTTAACCCCCTTGATCGCCCCCCAGGTAACCCTTTCACCCCCTATCACCACTGTCGCTAAGCAATTGTTTTTCTAAACGCTGTCTTAGTGTCTGTGATGCAGATCGGTAGCCGGTAATTTTTTTTAGGTTTGCCGCAGGTTTTTATAGCGTCAGGTACCCCCATATATTATCTAATAAAGGTTTTAACCCCCTGATTGCCCCTAGTTAACCCTTTCACCAGTGATCACCATATAAGTGTTACGGGTGACGCTGGTTAGTTAGTTTGCTTTTTATAGTGTCAAGGCACCCGCCGTGTATATAACCCAATAAAGGTTTAACCCCCTGATCGCCCGGCGGGTGATATCAATTAGGTTTTAGCGTCAGAGAGGGTCTGAGTCACACCCCAGGCAGCGTCAGGTTAGTGCCAGTAACGCTAACACCCACGCGTGAAGCATACACCCCCCTTAGTGGTATAGTATCTGAACAGATCAATATCTGATCTGATCAGATCTATACTAGCGTCCCCAGCAGTTTAGGGTTCCCAAAAACGCAGTGTTAGCGGGATCAGCCCAGATACCTGCTGGCACCTGCGTTTTGCCCCTCCGTCCAGCCCAGGCCACCCAAGTGCAGTATCGATCGATCACTGTCACTTACAAAACAAAAACACACATAACTGCAGCGTTCGCAGAGACAGGCCTGATCCCTGCGACTCCAGTGCTGTAGGAGGTGATTTCACCACCACAGTTAAAAAAAAAAGCAAATATGCCGAAGCATTGGGGCAGCAGGGGCGGAGGAGCGATTTTGCTCCTAATGCCGCGTACATACGGTCGAAATTCCGACGGAGGCTTGCCCGTGGAAAAGTCCGACCATGTGTGTGCGGCATAACTTTTTTGCGGGAGGATGCCCCCATGCTTCGGCATATATAAATGGTGCGTGTATGCCCATCATTGGAAGTGGGTGGATGAAGGGTGGTATTCTAATGGTGGGCATATACCCACCGATCAATCTCTTTTTTCGTTCAGCCAACTGGCTGCATGAAATAAAAAGATTACAATACATGTCCAACAAGGACCAGCAACGTACTGGTATGTTGCTGGACTTTGAATGTTTATACCAGAATGATGCCTGCGGGTTTAGGTATCATCTTGGTATCATTCTTTTCAGCCTGCGGCCGGCTTTCATGTAAAAGCAATCCTAGCGGCTAATTAGCCTCTGGACTGCTTTTACAAGCAGTGGGAGGGAATGCCCCCCCCCCCCCGGATATAAAAAGCGCCATTGGGAAATTGGGAAAGCATTTTATCACACCGATCTTGGTGTGGTCAGATGCTTTGAGGGCAGAGGAAAAATCTAGGGTCTAGAAGACCCCAGTTTTTTCAAAAAAAGAGTACCTGTCACTACCTATTGCTATCATAGGGGATATTTACATTCCCTGAGATAACAAAATAAAAATGATTAAAAAAAAAAAAATACTTGGAAGGAACAATTTAAAAATAAAATAAAAAAGCAAAATTAATAATAAAAAAAAAAAAAAAAAAAAAAGCACCCCTGTCCTGCCCTGCTCTTGCCCAATGGCGAACGCAAGCGTCGGTCTGGCGTCATATGTAAACAGCAATTGCACCATGCATGTGAGGTATCACCGCGAAGGTCAGATCGAGGGCAATCATTTTAGCAGTAGACCTCCTCTGTAAATCTACTGGGGTAACCTGTAAAGGCTTTTAAAGGCTTTTAAAAATGTATGTAGTTTGTCGCCAATGCGCGTTTGTGCGAAATTTTAAAGCATGTCGTGTTTGGTATCTATGTACTCGGCCTAAGATCATCTTTTTTATTTCATCAAACATTTGGGCAATATAGTGTGTTTTAGTGCATTAAAATTAAAAAAATAGGATTTTTATAACAGCTTACCTGTAAAATCCTTTTCTTGGAGTACATCACGGGACACAGAGCGACATAGTCATTACTAATGGGTTATATAGATACCGTCAGGTGCTGGCACTGGCAACTTCCAAAACCGGAAGTACCCTCCCCTATATAAGCCCCTCCCATCCAGGAGCACCTCAGTTTTGTAGCAAAGCAATAAGTGTCCCCAAAGAGGGGTGGGAGCTCTGTGTCCCGTGATGTACTCCAAGAAAAGGATTTTACAGGTAAGCTGTTATAAAAATCCTATTTTCTTTTTCGTACATCACGGGACACAGAGCGACATAGTCATTACTAATGGGATGTCCTAAAGCAATGCCAAATGAGGGGGGGGATACACCATATATAAGCTGAGCGCTATCAGACATGAGGATCTTTTGCGGCCTGCAACACACTGCGCCCAAAGGCGACATCCTCCTGACTTCTAACGTCCACCTGGTAGAACCTAGTAAACGTGTGTACTGAAGACCATGTTGCGGCCTTACAGATTTGAGCCAGGGAGGCCTGGTGATGCACTGCCCATGAAGTTCCAACTGCTCTCGTGGAGTGCGCCCTAACTTTGAACGGAGGCGGTCTACTTCTCAAGCCATAGGCTTGTATTATGACCTGACGAATCCACTTGGCTAAAGTAGATTTTGACGCTGCCTGACCCCTTCTGGGGCCTTCCGGCAGAATAAACAAAGTATCAGTTCTGCGAATCTGAGCAGTGGCTTTTAGATAAGCTTTAACTGCTCTTACTACATCCAAAGAATGCAATAACTTTTCCTCTACCGAAGTAGGCTTGGGAAAAAACGAAGGAAGAACCACATCTTGGTTCAAATGAAACCTCGATACCACCTTAGGAAGAAAGGCTGGATGAGGACGTAACACTACTCTGTCCTTATGGATAACCAGATATGGCTCCTTACAGGACATAGCTGCTAATTCCGACACTCTTTTAGCCGAACAAATGGCTACTAGAAAAATCAATTTCCTGGTGAGAAGCACCAAGGAAATATGCTGTAATGGTTCAAATGGTTGTTTCTGTAGAACTGACAGAACCAAGTTTAGATCCCATGGACATATGGGAATATTAACCGGAGGACTAATACGCATCACTCCTTGTATAAAGGCTTTGACTAGTGAATGCGAAGCCAAGGGCCTTTGAAAAAATATTGACAAGGCCGAAATCTGACCCTTGATAGTACTCAAGGCAAGCTTCCTATCTACAGCCCATTGTAGGAAGTCCAGAATCCTACCTATTACGTATTTACGTGGATGCCATTTTCTGGCCTCACACCAGGCGATGTACGCCTTCCAGATTCTATAGTAGATCTGCCTGGATACCGGTTTCCTGGCATTGATCATGGTAGACACCACAGCATTAGAGAGCCCTCTCTTTTTTAGAATGTGGGCTTCAATAGCCAGGCCGTCAAACCTAGGGCTGGTAAGGAAGGGTGGTATATCGGTCCCTGCGAAAGCAGGTCCGGACGATATGGGAGGGTCCAAGGACTCCCCACAGACATTTTTACAATCTCCGCGTACCATGCTCTTCGGGGCCACGCTGGAGCCACCAGAATCACTGGTTTCTTTTCTACCCTGATTCTGCGGAGTAATCGAGGTAACAATTGTGGCGGTGGGAATGCATATATCAGCTTGAACTGATCCCAAGGGAACACTAGGGCATCCGAGCCGCAAGCTAGGGGATCCCTTGTCCAAGAGACAAACCTGTCCACTTTTGTGTTGAATCTGGATGCTAGCAGATCTACATCCGGTGTTCCCCACCGCTGACATATTGTCCGGAAAACCTCGGGATGAAGGGACCATTCCCCTGGGCATAATTGTTGGCGACTTAGAAAGTCCGCCTTCCAATTCTCCACTCCTGGAATGAATACCGCAGATATGGCTGGGACATATCTTTCTGCCCATCTCAGGATGTAATTTACTTCCCTTTGGGCTGCACGACTCCTGGTGCCCCCCTGACGATTGATATATGCCACTGCTGTGGCATTGTCTGATTGAACTCTGACAGGGGACCCTTGGAGTTTGGATGTCCATGCTACTAGGGCATACCGGGCTGCTCGTATCTCTAAGAGATTGATGGGCAGGGCCTTTTCTGCTTCTGACCACTTGCCCTGGAGAGACCATTGCTCCCCAGCCTACAAGGCTGGCATCTGTAGTGACCACCTTCCAGGAAATCGGACTGAAGGATTTCCCTCTTTCCAGATTCTGGGGAACCAACCACCAGCGGAGGCTCCTGCGAACGGAAGGGGACAAGGACATTGGTAAGTCCAGAGCCTGAACTTTTTTGTTCCAGGCTGACAGTATGGCCCTTTGCAACTTCCTTGAATGGAATTGACCGTAGGGTACTGCTTCGAATGATGCCACCATCTTTCCCAGCAGCCTCATGCACAGGCGTATGGATGGCTGTCTTTTTGAGCCCACTAAGTGGATCAAATCTCTCAAAGACGACCCCTTTTCTTGAGGCAAGAAAATTTTTCTCTGGTCTGAATCCAGCCTTAGCCCCAAGTATTCCAGACTTTTGACTGGTTTTAGGGCTGACTTGTCTCGGTTGATAATCCAACCGTGATATTCCAGATACTTGATTGTCTTGTGAACAACCACTTCTAGTTTTTCCACTGAGTGGTCTATCAGCAACAAGTCGTCTAGATATGCCATTATCGTTACACCTCGTGTTCTTAGATTGGCCAATAACGGGGCCAAAATTTTTGTGAACACTCTTGGTGCTGTGGCCAGACCGAAGGGTAAGGCTCTGAACTGAAAATGGCGGCCTTCTACCGCAAAGCGTAGAAATTTTTGGTGGGCTGGAAAGATGGGAATGTGCAAATAAGCATCCTTGATGTCGATCGAGGCTAACCATTCCTCCCCTTGTAGGGCAGTGGCTACCGATCGGATCGACTCCATCCGGAAAGTCCTGATATGCAGGAATTTGTTTAGCCCTTTTAGATTTAGTATGGGCCTCACGTCCCCGTTTGGCTTCGGAACTGTAAAGAGGTTTGAGTAAAACCCGAACCCCCACTCTTCCAGGGGAACCTCTATAATTACTGCTTGAAGCAATAATTGTTCTAGTGCCAACAGGAGGGATCCTCTCTTCTGGGGATCCCTTGGCACGTTTGACCTTATAAAGCGGGAAGAAGGGGAGTTTTTTAACTCCAATTTGTATCCCAGATTTACTGCGGAGAGCACCCATCTGTCTCGGATCGTGTCCCGCCAGGTCTCTGTGAACAACTGAAGTCTTCCCCCCACCCGATTGGGTGGGGGCAACCCTTCATGCATTTGACTTTGGGGGAGGTTTTGTACCTCTCCTGCTCCAGGGCTTCTTGTTACCCTGCAACTGTCCCTGATTTCTACCTCCGGGATTTGATCGAGGAGGCCGTCGGAACTGTTTCACAGCCGATGTCCTAGGGACTGGAGAAGCCGGCCTCTTAAAAGAGGGACCTCTAACTCTATTTTTAACCGGCAAAAGTGTACTTTTACCGCTGGAAATTCTCTGGATATACTTGTCCAGGTCTTCCCCGAATAAGCGCTCCCCATGAAATGGGAAGCTGACCAGCAATTTTTTACAGGGAGCTTCAGCAGACCAGTTTTTGAGCCATAGAAGCCTGCGCATATGTCTACAGACAGTGTAAGGCGGGAGGCCTGATGGATTGAATCCTTTATAGTGTCCACCGCAAAGCATAAGGCTCTAGGTAGATCAGCTAGGGCAAGGGCCTGCTGATCTGGCAAGTCCCTTAAGACCTGTTTCAACTGATACTTCACTGCTTGGCAGACCCCAATAGCTGCCACTGCTGGTTGTGTCACCAATCCTGCTGTAGAAAAAGCAGATTTCAATAAGGACTCCAATTTTTTATCTATTGGGTCCTTGAACATTTGGACATTTTCCACCGGACATGTCAGTGATTTATTCACACAAGAGATGGCTGCGTCCACTGTAGGGACCCTCCATTTTCTGATGAACTTATCCTCCATAGGATAGACCACCGGAAATCTCTTGGGAGGAGTAAATATTTTGTCAGGATGCTCCCAATCCTGGTAAATGAGCCCCTCCAGTAAAGGATGGATCGGAAAGGAACAGACAGTCTGGGGAGCTTTTAGCGACCCCAACGAGGAGACAGAAGTGGAGGATGGCTCCGCAAGTGGCATTTTAAATGCTGATGGGACCATATTAGTCAGGGACTGAACCCATAACCTTTCAGCATGTGATGCTGAGAACGGCTCTTCCACTGTTGATTCCTCTGCAACCGAATCGACCTCATCCTGATCCCCCTCAGGTAGGTCGACCTCTGTATGGGACTGTTGCTCTGTTAACAGGCACTCTGAGGGAGGAGACGGAGATCGAGCGCTTTTCTCCTGTGACAGGGAAGCAGCGATCAATGCTGACAATCTCTCTTCCAGCCCTCCCAGAGCTGAGGAAAAAACCTCCTCTGTTACATACACAGGAGCAGGTGAACTGAGGACAGCCACAGTACCAGGTACTCCTGGGGGTGCCCTACGGTCACTAACCTCTGATTCTTCAGGGGAGACTGGTGCAGCCAAAGCATGCCCAAGATCCTCAGAGCCCGATGGAGACCCCCTATTCCTCCTGGAATTTCTAGTCCCGGAGTTTTTAGACGGCATATTCCTAAGCCACAAAGCTGAGGTATTCCAGCCGAAATACACCAGTTACTGATAATAGTCTAGCATAAATGCTGCTATAAGAAACAGTTGGTGTCTACTAATGTGCCTTTCTAGGGGATGCCTGTATCAACCGCTTGCTGTATGCCTTTAAATGTTGCCAGCTCTGTCTCTGTACTTCATAGCCAGCTTACTACAATATTGTGGTTTTTAAACCTGCTGGGACGCCCGCACATGCGCAGAAGCGCTGCGGCGCGCACAGAGCGTCATCCCCCAGGCTCCGCCCCCTTTTCCGGCTCACCTCTATATATAGAGGCGCGCGCACGCGCGCGGCCACGTGCGCCTTCGGCGCTAATTTCAAAAATGGAAACAAAGGGACAGGAGCCAGGGCCCCTCTTTGCCGCAGGCCGGGGGATGGACGAGCACTGCAACATGGCAGAGGAAGCAGTTTCCTATAAGAGAACTCACCAACTGCCTGGACTTTGCTCTGCTGAGAAGAAACTAGTCCACATGACAAGAAAACATTCCACAGCGGCCTCTAGTGGACAAACACAGGTACCGCAGTCTAATATATTAAATATATACATAAAAAAAATTTTTTTTTTTTTTTTTTTTCTTGACCACCATTAAAAATTATTACATTTTTTTAGTAGTTACAGGCATGCACAGAATCTTGCGGGAATACCATTAGGTAACAGACAGAAAGACAAATTAGGCTTGGGGGTCCCCCAATAGAACCAAGTTCCTGGGGGCCCCCACTTACCTGTTCCCCGCCGCAGGACTTTGTTTGGTCCACAAAAGCCCAAACTTCACCTATCACGGCAGGCATTGTAATCAAACCTTCAGGGACCGGGTTCCCAAGGATTCCACTCCCCTGGACCTGTATAGCACCCTGCACAGAAAACATCTTGGTCGTGGGTATGACCAGAGCTCTGGATCCCAGGGTCCAGCTCTCCTAAGAGAAGCATTACAGGCAAAACCTTGCTCTTCTCTGCAAGGCCCGGGTACCGACCGTTTAGCTATGAAGCTTTTTTGGTCGGATCCGGAATAGCTTACTGAGGCCCAAAAGAACCTGTACGCAAGCTCAGTGAAAAACACATGTTTCTTCTTGGCCAACACCTTAGACACTGGCAAAAAACTGAGGTGCTCCCGGATGGGAGGGGCTTATATAGGGGAGGGTGCTTCCGGTTTTGGAAGTTGCCAGTGCCAGCACCTGACGGTATCTATATAACCCATTAGTAATGACTATGTCGCTCTGTGTCCCGTGATGTACGAAAAAGAAAAGTGTATTTTTTAACCCAAAAAATGCGTTTGAAAAATCGCTGCGCAAATACTGTGTAGAAAAAAAAATGCAACACCCACCATTTTAATCTGTAGGGCCTTTGCTTTAAAAATATATATAATGTTTGGGGGTTCAACATAATTTTCTTGCAAAAAAAAAAGTTTTCATGTAAACAAAAAGTGTCAAAAAGGGTTTTGTCTTCAAGTGGTTAGAAGAGTGGATGTAAGCTTCCTAATGTTGTGTATAAAATGCCAGAACAGTTCAAAACCCCCCCAAATGACCCCATTTTGGAAAGTAGACACCCCAAGCTATATACTGAGAGGCATGTCGAGTCCATGGAATATTTTATATGTTGACACAAGTTGCGGAAAAAACGACAATTTTTTTTTTTTTTGCACAAAGTTGTCACTAAATGATATATTGCTCAAACATGCCATGGGCATATGTGGAATTACACCCCAAAATACATTCTGTTGCTTCTCCTGAGTACGGGGATACCACATGTGTGAGACTTTTTGGGAGCCTAGCCACGTACGGGACCCCAAAAACCAAGCACCGCCTTCAGGCTTTCTAAGGGTGTAAATTTTTGATTTCACTTCTCACTGCCTATCACAGTTTCGGAGGCCATGGAATGCCCAGATGGCACAAAACCCCCCCAAATGACCCCATTTTGGAAAGTAGACACCCCAAGCTATTTGCTGAGAGGTATTGTGAGTATTTGCAGATCTCGCTTTTTGTCAGTTTTGAAAATTGAAAAAAAAAAAAAAAAAATATATATATATATATATATATATATATATATATATATAATATATATTTTTTTTTCTTTCTTCATTTTCAAAAACAAATGAGAGCTGTAAAATACTCGCCATTCCTCTCAGCAAATAGCTTGGGGTGTCTATATTCCAAAATGGGGTCATTTGGGGGGGTTTTGTGCGATTTTGGCATTTTATGGCCTTCGAAACTGTGATAGGTAGTGAGGAGTGAAATCAAAAATTTGTGCCTAGAAATCCTGAAGGCGGTGCTTGGTTTTCGGGGTCCCGTACGCGGCTAGGCTCCTAAAAAGTCCCACACGTGTGGTATCCCCGTACTCAGGAGAAGCAGAAAAATGTATTTTGGGGTGTAATTCCACATATAACCATGGCATGTGTGAGCAATATATCATTTAGTGACAACTTTTTGTAATTTTTTTTTTTTTTGTCATTATTCAATCACTTGGGACAAAAAAAATTATATTCAATGGGCTCAACAGGCCTCTCAGCAATTTCCTTGGGGTGTCTACTTTCTAAAATGGGGTCATTTGGGGGGGTTTTGTGCTATTTTGGCATTTTATGGCCTTCGAAACTGTGATAGGTAGTGAGGAGTGAAATCAAAAATTTGCGCCCTTAGAAATCCTGAAGGCGGTGCTTGGTTTCCGGGGTCCCGTACGCGGCTAGGCTCCCAAAAAGTCCCACACATGTGGTATCCCCGTACTCAGGAGAAGCAGAAAAATTTATTTTGGGGTGAAATTCCACATATAACCATGGCATGTGTGAGCAATATATCATTTAGTGACAACTTTTTGTAATTTTTTTTTTCTTTAGTCATTATTCAATCACTTGGGACAAAAAAATAAAAAATTCAATGGGCTCAACATGCCTCTCAGCAATTTCCTTGGGGTGTCTACTTTCCAAAATGGGGTCATTTGGGGGGGTTTTGTACTGCCCTGTCATTTTAGCACCTCAAGAAATGAGATAGGCAGTCATAAATTTAAAGCTGTGTAAATTTCAGAAAATGTACCCTAGTTTGTAAACTCTATAACTTTTGCGCAAACCAATAAATATACGCTTATTGACATTTTTTTTACTAAAGACATGTGGCTGAATACATTTTGGCCTAAATGTATGACTACAATTGAGTTTATTCGATTTTTCTTATAACAAAAAGTAGAAAATATCATTTTTTTTCAAAATTTTCGGTCTTTTTCCGTTTATATCGCAAAAAATAAAAATCGCAGAGGCAATCAAATACCATTAAAAGAAAGCTCTATTTGTGGGAAGAAAAGGACGCAAATTTCGTTTGGGTACAACATTGCATGTCCGCACAATTTACAGTTAAAGCAGCGCAGTGCAAAATTCTGAATTCACCTCTGGTCCTCTAGCTACCAAATGGTCCGGGGCTTAAGTGGTTAAAAAAACACCAATAAACTGCAGTTTATCAGCTTCTGTGTACATGATGCCTAAACATGTAACTTGTAAAAACTATTTACATCGTCGCCCATGGAGATTTTTAAGTAAACAATATAAAGGATGAGGCGCTAATGATGATCAGTAAATCATATAAAATTAATTGCAAATATAAATATACATGGTATAGCAAGCTAGAAAGTCCATATGTGATGAATCTCCACACCAAACTGTGATGCTCAAAAATAGACTTCTAGTTCTTCACCACGAGTGATCAATAGATGGGTGGCCACTCACCAGAAATTTATGACCCCTTTTTACAGGAAGGTCAAATATTGCTTCTGGACTACCAATTGATTCCACTGACACTGGCCCCTCGAGATGAAACTAGAATGGCAAAAATGACTCCACAAGAGACATAGAGGAAGGTCTCATAGAATAATTTTATTATGGTAAAAAAATGACAACAACAAATGGCGATTACACTCGCATGTTACAGTGCCGATCCTGGCACCAGGTGTAATCAGTGTGTGCAAGTCGGCTAGTCCTTGACGGATCCTCTGCTCCGACATATGTTTCGCCGTATTGACATCTTCAGGAAGTATTTTTTTTATGCTTCCACTGACTGCATGTCCCTGTAATCTATGTAGGAATGTGGGTTAGGGACCTTAGATTGTAAGCTCCTTGAGGGCAGGGACTGATGTGTATGTGTAATAAATAAATAAATATATATATATATATTGTGTGTGTGTGTGTGTGTGTGTGTGTGTGTGTGTGTGTGTGTGTGTGTGTGTGTGTGTGTGTGTGTGTGTGTGTGTAAAGCACTGCCTAAATTGACGGTGCTATATAAGTACCTGTAGTAAAATAAATGTGATATGGGGGGGGGGGCTGGCCTATCATGTATGGGGGCTCTGATGTGAACGGCGGGCTTTTCATGTGAAGTTGGCTGTGTGCATCGTCCCAGGCTCAGGTTTCCCATGGATGAATAAAATTTGTTATATTTAAAAAAAAATTGACTGGGGGGCCTCGAGATATATTGCATCATTTTAAAGGGTGCCTTAAAGTGGATGTAAACCCCCCCAAAAAAATTAACTAAAGGGGTTGTAAAGGTTTGTTTTTCATTTTCTACATGGGTTCCTTTAAGCTAGTGCATTGTTGGTTCACTTACCTTTTCCTTCGATTTCCCTTTTCGTTTCTTTGTCTGAATTCCTCACTTCCTGTTCCTCCTCAGTAAGCTTGCCCCCATCATCCGAGCCGTTCTGGCTTGGGGTTAGTCAGCATGCTCGCCCCCTCCCTTGGGACTACATCCCTGCGTCTCCCCGCAGGGATGTAGTCCCAAGGGAGGGGGCGAGCACCCTGACTAACCCTCAGCCAGAACGGCTCGGATGATGGGGGCAAGCTTACAGGAAGTGTGAAATTCAGACAAAGGGGAAAAAAAAAAAAAACATTTAGAAGGGAAATCTAAGGAAAAGGTAAGTGAACCAACAATGCACTAGCTTAATGGAACCTATTTAGAAAATAAAAAAATAACCTTTTTACAACCCCTTTAAGGCTTGCACAGAATAGGATTTCATCTCATCTGTGCCCAGTCTTGCCACCGAGAGTTAATCCAGCTCTGAGCAGTCCTCTTATCCCTTTTTAGTGGGATAAAAACTGACACACACAGAGAAATAGGAGTCAGTTCTTCCCCCTTGCTGTGAGTGACAGTTGATTTACATATCAAATGCACAAGCCTGAGGGACATTCTGTGTTCTTCAGATCCCCTCCTCCTCCTTTCTTCTCCAGCTCTCCCAGGATTGGCTGCTCCACACTTCAGCATGATTGGGCATGCTGAAGTCATTTGGTGACTTTTCTGGGTTTTGACTGGATGTTAGTGATCATAGCAGAAGTGCATGTTGACAAGGGGAGTGTAGAGGTGGGCGGGGAGTGTACTGACATCACAACTCCACCCACCGAGCTCTGGACAACAGACCCACCTACAGAATCTGCAGTTTTTCGGGTCTCATAACAGAGGGGAGACATTTGACAGGTAAGAATACATGCAGAAGGTAGATAATAGATAACCACTATGGCAGACATTTAGAAAGGAGGAGAGTGAGTTTACATCCACTTTAACTACAGTACGGTATATATTTGAGTACAGCATGTGTGTAATAAATACACACACACACACACACACACACACACACACACACACACACACACACACACACACACACACACTAAGTCATATCCTCAACTCTACAGGTACCATGTCTGGTATGCTTGAAAGCCTTTTTTAGCCTTGTAGAACAAAAAATAAAACACTGGAATTTTGTCCTTCACTGTACAGTTTTCCACACACATAATTGCTTGTCTATACAGTCAATCTAAGCAGATGTACACTATATTTCAGACACAAGATGAAAAGCTGGGATACGCTGCTGATTCCTATGGTTACAACTACCTTCAGAGTGAAAATGGGAAGAGAGGACTGGACGAGGACGTAGCTCAGCAAAACGGCCAAGGTGGCACAATTGGAGCCGCTAGAAATACTGATTCAAGTGCCAACAGCAACCTAAGATCAGAGGTACGTCTTGTGATAAATTAAGTCCCAAATCATTCAGTGGATCATGATCTGGCCAAGCTGTGATCCAAGAAGATTAAGGATCAGCTTTCTTCTCGGTCCCTTAAGACGCATTGAATAGCAGGACGAATAATGCGCAAAGTGCAGAAATCCATAGCAACCAATCAGATTATAAAGAAGATTTCTGAATGATTTGTCTAGATTTCCACATTCATCACATTGTTCTTTGCCTTGCTGAATAAGCCTGTTAGTGGCTTATAGCTAAGAGTAGGTTATACCCGACTTTTCAACATATAATCGGCTTTTTGATTTGTTTCTGTAACCTGTGTGTTTTCTTTGGATATGGGATTAAAAATTTGTGAACCAAGATCACTGTTATTTTTACAGATATTGCGATGTTATGCTAGTATGAAACCGGTTTAAAACACAGTTAGTGACAAAAATCGCTAAAAAATTATATTCTTGGCTCCAAAATGTCCCTTCTATTTCTCTCCATCCAGCCTCTATCGGATCTCCAAATTCCTTCTTTTTTTTTTTTTGGTTTGCTGCTATGATCTGACTTTGTGGTAGAGGGTGGCTACATTTGTTCTCCATGGTCCTACTCTATGTGGGAACATTGCCCCTCTAGAGGTGGACTATGGGAATTGTATGCATAGAGCAGTTCACATGACCACAACTAACTTGCACTGCTCATTCCAAACGAACAGAAGTAAGAGGGAAAGGGAGAGGTTCAGAAAGTCACAGAGGATGTTACAAGGTGGCATGAAAAATCAATTACAGTACAGGGCCATTAAGCAGATGTGTATGGATTAATTTTGGAGTGGTTTCCCGTCATTTTGGTGCACCCAGGAGGAGCTGCTACAATGTCCCTGCACTAAAACACTGGGAGGGACACACTGCACTTAGGCAGCCCTGTATGCAAGGGCCTATGGATCTTTTAGTGTCACTTTAGGCTTAATGACTACATATACCAATCGGTCATAACACTATGACCGCACACCATAACCCGTCAAAGGAATGAACTCCACTAGACCTCTGAAGGTATGCTGTGGCATTTGACAGCAAGGCGTCCGTCCGTATTAGATCCTTCCATGGATTGGACTTGTTTCTGTTATCGTCCATGGACTGACACATCTCTAATACTGAAACACGTGGGTATATGTCCCTGCTCGCAGGAGAAGATCTAGGCAGAATGTTAGATGTTAGAAACATATATTCTAGAAAAAAACAGAGCTGAACAGCCCCGCCCAGGGGGGTGGTCCCTCCAGACATAACCCTCCTTCCTGCAGCTAGCAGCCTCAGTTTTTTTTTTTCTGCCTAGCAGGAGGAGAAGATGTGGCTCTCTCAGGAGTCAGTCTCCTGGAAGATTTTTTTTAATTTTTTATTCCTTTGAGAATTTTTATTTTATTTTTGAGACCTTCAATCAGCTGTCGGCTGGGCAACAGGTTGGGTAACCATGTCCACCTCCCTCATCTATAGCTGGCCATAACAGTAAGCAGCATTGGAAGGCTAAAGCAGATAACAACAAAGGCCTGGGGAATGCCCAGGAAAAAACCAAGCATACTTACCGACCAGCTAGCTGACAACCAATTAACCTGTCTAACAGTATGCGTTAAAAACAGGGGTTTGTCTGCA
The DNA here is from genome assembly GCA_029206835.1 of Rana muscosa. Taxonomy (NCBI): domain Eukaryota; kingdom Metazoa; phylum Chordata; class Amphibia; order Anura; family Ranidae; genus Rana; species Rana muscosa. The sequence goes on along the minus strand of CM055122.1, from coordinate 174,094,343 downwards.
CGCATTTGCAAACGCATGCGTGAGCCACAGAGCCACGCCAAGGCCCCCTGGAATCTGTGGTCCTACACTAACTGTGAGTGTCCCCACAATGGAGGCACATGCATTCTGATGGTTAGATGAGGACAGGTGGACTGAAGGGGAGCCACCCCTCCTTAAAGGTACAGGAGCACACCAAACACCCAGCATAGCACAATGGCAGCAAAGGTGTTGGTGCGCTGCTGGACCAATACAAGCACCACAGGTGAAAACAAAACCATGTCCACCGCCCTCATCTATAGCTGGCCATAACAGTAAGCAGCATTGGAAGGCTAAAGCAGATAACAACAAAGGCCTGGGGAATGCCCAGGAAAAAACCAAGCATACTTACCGACCAGCTAGCTGACAACCTAGTATCCCCGTAGTCTTCCCTGTCCGACCATCGAGCGTGCTGATCCTCGCCTTGTGTGCATAAGACTCAGTTCACGACATGCCCCATGACTCCAGGGGTGACTGGTGGGCTTTTATGCTCCCGCGGTCCTCACAAGATTGAACAGTGCCTGCTGTGTCTTTCACGGTGGACCGGGCCGACAGCTACTCAGTACTACTCTGTGATAGGTCTGTCTGAAACACGCCAGTCGGTCCCTCTGGGACGGGTAAGTAGTCTCTCCTGCATCAGGTGAGTACATGCTGGCTGTGTTTCTCTGTATGGGGGGGGTTGTTCCCTGTCTCCCCCTTGTATGCTGCTCTCTGCACCCTAATCTGGAGCTGAGCTGTGTGGGGGTCACTCTGGCCTGGCGGGGCGGAGGGGGCGCTCATGTCTGTGTGCTGGGGCTGAGAAAACATGGGGTGTTTGGAGAGGCCAATAGGCGCTTTGGCTGTAATTTTGCTGAGCTCGGTGGCCATCTTGCCGCGGATCAATGGCGCAGTATTACACGCGGCCGGCGGCCATTTTCTTGAAGCCGCGGCGCTTTCACTTTCGTTTTTGGCCTCTATCGCCGCTGCTGCGGCGCAAATTTCCTCACACTCTCCTCAGGCTTCACTCGCGCTGGCAGTGCGGTGCATACATCGGAGCTGAGTGGTCTTCTGAAGGGTTGGTGGGGCCTCTGGGTGTCCCCTCCTCACTCAGTGCAGCCAGTGGGTGGACTGTTTATTCACTTTATTGTGCATAAGGTCTCAGAGGGTGGCGAATATGGAGTCTGCTTCACCTGCTTCCCCACACTTGTCAGAGGCAACTGGCAGTGCTCCAGCACCTGCGGTCCCTATGGACCAGTTGTCGGCAGTCCTGGGAAAATTTCTTGTCAGGATGGAAGCAGTGTGCGAGCGTAAGGGAGCTATAAAGCACCCTCTCCCCACACAATCTCACACATGGGGAGTGCTCTGATTCAGATATGGGCCCAGCTGCTGCTGCTCAGGACCCTAGCTCTGAATATTTTAATGTTTTTGAACAGGACATTCCTTGTGAGGAAGACTCCAGTTCTGAGTCAGTAAATGACAGGGCGCTTGTAAGTGAACTCATTGATGCTGTGAGGGACACTCTCAAGCTGGATGCTGTGGCTGAGGTACCTCAGGCGGACGCTGTCTTCTTTTGGTTCTCTTCAAGCTTTTCTTTTACACAGCTTCCTCACTGTTTCCTCACGCTGTGTCGAGAGCAGCATGGATGATACAGTGGTACACAGTGCCCCCCCCCCCCGGTCGGTGCAGCAAGGTGGGGGGGGACTTTATTCATTTATTTATATAGTCCCTGTGAGCCTTCTGTGTGATATCTCTGAGGCAACAACAGGGTCTCTGCACCAATGGTTTCCCGCCATTTCCTGGGGAACGCTCTGAGCTCTGACAGGACCACAATCTGGGGTGTCAGAGGTTACCTTTTTACCTGCATGCTGCTTCGGCAGCACATTTAAGCAGGTTGGAACGATGCAGAGAAATTTATGCGCCTCGGCGCCATAATTAAAACTTATCTTGTAACTCTACACTGGATACATTCATGTGTTATTGATCTCTGTGTCTGCGTGGGTTTCCTCCCACGTTCCAATGCTGTCTCTTCAGTGCCATACACGATATAAACATACACAATATGTTTATACACGACTCTAAATACATTCACAGTATATGTATGTATTATACTCTCTGGGTCGGCGTGGGTGTCCTCTGGGTGCTCCGGTGTCCTCTCACGGTATGTGCGCTTCGGCTCTCTGCACAGTATAAATATGTTCAATATGTTTATTGCACATACTATAAATACTTACAGTATGTGTATGCTGTCTGTGTGGGTTTCCTCCGGGTCCTCCGATTTCCACCCACGCTACATGACATACGTGCCTTCGGTGCCATGCACAGTATAAACATACACATTATGTTTATACACAACACTAAATACATTCACAGTAGATCAGTAGATCTATGTATTGTATTCTCTGGGTCTGCGTGGGGTTCCTCCGGGTACTCTGGTTTCCTCCCATGCGCCAACGGCGCTATGCACACATAGACATGTTCAAAATGTTTATCACACATACTATAGTACTTATACTGTATGCGTATGCAGTCTGCGTGGTTTTCATCCAGGTGCTCCGGTTTTTCCCCCGCACTCCAATGGTGTGCGCATTTTCAGCACTATGCACAGCATAAACATGTGCAATTTGTTTATTCGCATGCTAACATGCCTAAACGGTTGTGTACGCAGTCTGCATGGCTGGTTTCCGCCCACGCCCCAATGATGTGCGCAACTTCGTCGCTGGCACAGTATAAACATGTTTGATATGTTTATCCACACATACTAAACTACATACGCCTTATGTGGTTGTACTATGCTCTTTGGCTGAGGGGGTTTCCTCCCACGCTCTAAATGCGCGTTTTGACGCAATACACAGTATACACTATGTGTTTGTACAATCAGCACTTATCAATGGAGTAGCTGCTGGATGGAGCATTGTCATAGGGATCCCTGGTATCAGGGGTACCACCTTCCCTTTGGTGGTGATCGGGAGCGCTGGCTTGGGCTGTGTTCGCCATGCTAAGGTTAGCATTACGCCCGGTAGTGGCTGCGTCTCTGGCGTTTCTGAAGCTCAATGACTGGGCAAAAGCCTCTGCTTCATCTATCAGTCGACCAGCAGGTGCACTGCAACTGCTTTAGCCTCTAGGGTCTCTGTGTGCGGGGTGGGTCTGCGCCACCTGTAGAGGCTGAGTTACTGGTCCACTGACCGAGTTTCTAGGGAAGCTCTGTCATGTTGCCTTTTTTGGCCAACAATTGAGGCACCCCGTAAGCCGGGGCCTCCCTTCTCTGATACATTGCGGGGTCTCCTTGGGATTATCATACCCATCCCGCTGCAGGACGGTCCTGACGGCCGTGTGCATTCCAGGGGAATGGTCCTTACATCTGGAGGTGTTTTCACCTCCTTTACCGGAGGTGTGGCATCGGATGTGGACCTTTTTGGCCTCTCGACTCACTCGCAAGATGTCGAGATTCGTGGCCAGGTCCAGGGATCCCTGGGCAGACGCGTTGGTGGCCCGTGGGGGCAGTATCGTCTGATGTATGCTTACCCTCCGTTACTGTTGTTGCTTCACCTGCTTCGCAGAGTAGTGGTCGAGGCCATTCCGGTGATCCTCATTGCTCGAACGGCGACATTGGTACGCCGATCTAGTTCAGCTAGTGGCAGACGTTCCTTGGTGACTGCCTATTTGGGTGGACCTTCTGTCTCATGGTCCCATACTTCATCCTGTTTTACCGTCCTTGGCTTTGGCATGGCTGTTAAAGCCAGGTGCTGAGGGACCGATGTCTCTTGGATTCGGTCATCTCATCTATGTTGTGGGCACGGAAATCTTCCTCCAGACAGATCTATCACCGTGTCTGGAAGGCTTACATCACTATGTGCGAGGAGCTTGATGGCGTCCACGGTCGTATTCCGTTCCCAAGATTTTGCTGTTCTTGCAGCGTTGTGTGACCCAAAAGCTGGCCTTGCGTACCATCGAGGGTCGGATTTCGGCCCGGGCTGTCTTTTTCAACGACCGCTAACGGCCATTCCTTGATTAGCACCTTTTGTGCAGGGGGTTCGCCATGTGATCCCCCCTGTCAAGCCTCCTTCCCCTCCTTGGGATCTGAATCTGGTGCTCTCGGTTCTCCAAGAACATCCCTTTGAAAATATCGGGGAGATTCCTCTCTTGACCTTGTCCCAGAAGGTGGCTTTCTTAGTGGCCATTACTTCTGTTCGACGGGAGTCTGAGTTGGCGGCCTTGTCCCGCAAGTCGCCTTACTTGGTCCTTCATAAGAATAAGGCGGTGTTGCGCCCACGACAGTCTTTCCTTTCAAAGGTGGTCTCGGCCTTTCACCTTAATGAGGACATGTTCTTCCGTCCTTGTGTCCTCACCCATTGCATCCCTGAGAGTTTGCGCTTCATACATTGGATATGGTACAAGCCTTACGGGTGTACCTGTCTGCTACTGTTTCCATTCGGAAGTCTGACTCACTGTTTGTGTCTCTCTCTGGTCCAAAACAGGGCCAAGCGGTGTCGTCTGCCCCCTTTTCTAGGTGGATCTGACAGACCGTTATACAGGCCTATGCCCTTAAGGGGCGGGCGCCTTCCTTTCCGGTTACGGCGCATTCCTCCAGGGCAATTGGTGCTTCCTGGGCTTTCCGACATCAAGCGTCGGTTGCACATGTGTGCAAGGCGGCGACCTGGTCGTCTGTTCATACCTTTTCTAAGTTCTATAAGGTTGATGTGGTTGCATCTTCGGATGCTTCCTTCGGCCGCAAGGGTCGCAGGCCGCTGTTTAAAGTTGCAACTCCTCCGTTGAAGAGTTATTTTTTGTTTGGAGTGGAGTTTGGTTTTTCCTTTACTACTGCTCCCACCCTTTTTTTGATACTGCTTTGGGACGAACCACGTGTTTCAGTATTAGAGCTGTGTCAGTCCATGGACGATAAGAGAAAATAGGATTTTTGTACTCACCGTAAAATCCTTTTCTCTGACTTCCATGGACTGACACAGCACCCGCCCTTCTTTAAGGTTTGTACTGCTTTGTTACGAACTGAGGCTGCTAGCTGCAGGAAGGAGGGTTATGTCTGGAGGGACCGCCCCCCTGGGCCGGGCTGTTCAGCTCTGTTTTTTTCTAGAATGTATGTTTCTAACATTCTGCCTAGATCTTTTCCTGCGAGCAGGGACATATACCCACGTGTTTCAGTATTAGAGCTGTGTCAGTCCATGGACGTCAGAGAAAAGGATTTTATGGTGGGTACAAAAATCCTATTTTTTCAGCACATCCCATAGATGCCTAATTGTATTGAGATCTGGAAAATTTGGAGGCAATATTGTGAATGTGCTTTTATATTTATTTGTTGGTAATATGAACATGTGGATATTAATTGGACATTTTTTATAGCCATTATTGACTATATAGTTTATATCCTTAAAGAGGAAGTAAAGCCAATTTTTATTTTTATTTTTTAAAAACCATGAAAAAAGGCATAATGAGCTAGTATGCATAGCATACTAGCTCATTATGAATGACTTGCCTGAGATCGAAGTCCCCGCAACGGTCCTCGGTCACCTCCGCCGCCATCTTGCCTCGATGTCCCGTCGCTGCCGTCAGTGCATTGCCGCTCCGGCGCTGTGATTGGCCACGCATGCGCTAGTGCGCATGCGTGTGACGTCATTGGCGCATCGGTTTATAGTAAATATCTTCTTAACCATGTAGGTTAAGGAGATATTTCTTGCACCTACAGTTAAGCCTTAATCTAGGCTTACCTGTAGGTGCAAGTTGTCCAAGTGGGTTTACAACCACTTTAACAATGAGGCTGTAGAGAAAGGGACTGGGGAATCTGTCCTCCGTCCCTTTCTTTGTCTTAAAGGTGGAACATCAAAGGTCTGTTTAGACCCCTTATATTTCACCAAAACACCCCCCCCCCCCCAACAGGACTCCTAAAAAAAATTATTAAAAAAATAATATATAAAAAAAACAACTGACACCAACCTCTGCTCTTCTGACACCGTGCACTGCTCTTCTGACACCGTGCACTGCTCTCCTGACACCGTGCACGGCTCTCCTGACACCGTGCACGGCTCTCCTGACACCGTGCACGGCTCTCCTGACACCGTGCACGGCTCTCCTGACACCGTGCACGGCTCTCCTGACACCGTGCACGGCTCTCCTGACACCGTGCACGGCTCTCCTGACACCGTGCACGGCTCTCCTGACACCGTGCACGGCTCTCCTGACACCGTGCACGGCTCTCCTGACACCGTGCACGGCTCTCCTGACACCGTGCACGGCTCTCCTCCTTTGGAGTGGGAGGTGCCAAGCTGCGTCTGCCCCGGGTAAAAGAACATCTAGCTTTGCCATTGTGTACTCCATTTAAATTTTTCTATTTTGACTAGAGTGTACCTTTTAACTTAAAGTAGAATTCCAGGCGATACCTAACTAGTCTTAACAATGTTTTTTCCTGTATATACAGGTCCTTCTCAAAAAATTTGCATATTGTGATAAAGTTCATTATTTTCTGTAATGTACTGATAAACATTAGACTTTCATATATTTTAGATTCATTACACACAACTGAAGTAGTTCAAGCCTTTTCTTGTTTTAATATTGATGATTTTGGCATACAGCTCATGAAAACCCAAAAATCCTATCTCAAAAAATTAGCATATCATGAAAAAGTTCTCTAAACGAGCTATTAACCTAATCATCTGAATCAACTAATTAACTCTAAACACCTGCAAAAGATTCCTGAGGCTTTTAAAAACTCCCAGCCTGGTTCATTACTCAAAACCGCAATCATGGGTAAGACTGCCGACCTGACTGCTGTCCAGAAGGCCATCATTGACACCCTCAAGCAAGAGGGTAAGACACAGAAAGAAATTTCTGAACGAATAGGCTGTTCCCAGAGTGCTGTATCAAGGCACCTCAGTGGGAAGTCTGTGGGAAGGAAAAAGTGTGGCAGAAAACGCTGCACAACGAGAAGAGGTGACCGGACCCTGAAGAAGATTGTGGAGAAGGACCGATTCTAGACCTTGGAGGACCTACGGAAGCAGTGGACTGAGTCTGGAGTAGAAACATCCAGAGCCACCGTGAACAGGCGTGTGCAGGAAATGGGCTACAGGTGCCGCATTCCCCAGGTCAAGCCACTTTTGAACCAGAAACAGCGGCAGAAGCGCCTGACCTGGGCTACAGAGAAGCAGCACTGGACTGGACTTTTTTCGGATGAAAGCAAATTTTGCATGTCATTCGGAAATCAAGGAGTCTGGAGGAAGACTGGGGAGAGGGAAATGCCAAAATGCCTGAAGTCCAGTGTCAAGTACCCACAGTCAGTGATGGTCTGGGGTGCAATGTCAGCTGCTGGTGTTGGTCCACTGTGTTTTATCAAGGGCAGGGTCAATGCAGCTAGCTATCAGGAGATTTTGGAGCACTTCATGCTTCCATCTGCTGAAAAGCTTTATGGAGATGAAGATTTCATTTTTCAGCACGACCTGGCACCTGCTCACAGTGCCAAAACCACTGGTAAATGGTTTACTGACCATGGTATTACTGTGCTCAATTGGCCTGCCAACTCTCCTGACCTGAACCCCATAGAGAATCTGTGGGATATTGGAAAGAGAAAGTTGAGAGACGCAAGACCCAACACTCTGGATGAGCTTAAGGCCGCTATCGAAGCATCCTGGGCCTCCATAACACCTCAGCAGTGCCACAGGCTGGTTGCCTCCATGCCACGCCGCATTGAAGCAGTCATTTCTGCAAAAGGATTCCCGACCAAGTATTGAGTGCATAACTGAACATAATTATTTGAAGGTTGACTTTTTTTGTATTAAAAACACTTTTCTTTTATTGGTCGGATGAAATATGCTAATTTTTTGAGATAGGATTTTTGGGTTTTCATGAGCTGTATGCCAAAATCATCAATATTAAAACAAGAAAAGGCTTGAACTACTTCAGTTGTGTGTAATGAATCTAAAATATATGAAAGTCTAATGTTTATCAGTACATTACAGAAAATAATGAACTTTATCACAATATGCTAATTTTTTGAGAAGGACCTCTACTTATCTATTTTCTGCCTGTTTCGGTCTGGTCACATGATCTCTCCTGTGTCAATCAGCGGTGGCTGTAGGGGAGAGAAGGGAGCACCAACAATGGATGGGCTTCAGGAATCTATGGGTAACATCACCGTTCCAGGCTTTACCAGCCATTGTCAAGATCCCTCTCTCGCTTGCTCTCTCTCTCTCCGCTGCAACCCCTACTACCTGACACAGGAGATCACATGACCGCACTGGTCCGGGCAGAAAATAGGCAAATATACAGTGGGTACGGAAAGTATTCAGACCCCCTTACATTTTTCACTTTGTTATATTGCAGCCATTTTCTAAAATCATTTAAGTTCATTTTTTTTCCTCATTAATGTACACACCGCACCCCATATTGACAGAAAAACACAGAATTGTTGACATTTTTGCAGATTTATTAAAAAAGAAAAACTGAATGATAACACGGTCCTAAGTATTCAGACCCTTTGCTGTGACACTCATATATTTAACTCAGGTGCTGTCCATTTCTTCTGATCATCCTTGAGATGGTTCTACACCTTCATTTGAGTCCAGCTGTGTTTGATTATACTGATTGGACTTGATTAGGAAAGCCACACACCTGTCTATATAAGACCTTATTGCTCACAGTGCATGTCAGAGCAAATGAGAATCATGAGGTCAAAGGAACTGCCTGAAGAGCTCAGAGACAGACTTGTGGCAAGGCACAGATCTGGCCAAGGTTACAAAAAAATTCTGCTGCACTTAAGGTTCCTAAGAGGACAGTGGCCTCCATAATCCTTAAATGGAAGACGTTTGGGATGACCAGAACCCTTCCCAGAGCTGGCCGTCTGGCCAAACTGAGCTATCGGGGGAGAAGAGCCTTGGTGAGAGAGGTAAAGAAAAACCCAAAGATCACTGTGGCTGAGCTCCAGAGATGCAGTCTGGAGATGGGAGAAAGTTGTAGAAAGTCAACCATCACTGCAGCCCTCCACCAGTCGGGGCTTTATGGCAGAGTGGCCGGACGGAAGCCTCTCCTCAGTGCAAGACACATGAAAGCCTGCATGGAGTTTGCTAATAAACACCTGAAGGACTCCAAGATTGTGAGAAATAAGATTCTCTGGTCTGATGAGACCAAGATAGAACTTTTTGGCCTTAATTCTAAGCGGTATGTGTGGAGAAAACCAGGAACTGCTCATCACATGTCCAATACAGTCCCAACAGTGAAGCATGATGGTGGCAGCATCATGTCGTTTTTCAGCTGCAGAAACAGGACGACTGGTTGCAATTGAGGGAAAGATGAATGCGGCCAAGTACAGGGATATCCTGGACGAAAACCTTCTCCAGAAGGCTCAGGACCTCAGACTGGGCCGAAGGTTTACCTTCCAACAAGACAATGACCCTAAGCACACAGCTAAAATAACAAAGGAGTGGCTTCACAACAACTCCGTGACTGTTCTTGAATGGCCCAGCCAGAGCCCTGACTTAAACCCAATTTAGCATCTCTGGAGAGACCTAAAAATGTCTGTCCACCAACGTTTACCATCCAACCTGACAGAACTGGAGAGGATCTGCAAGGAGGAATGGCAGAGGATCCCCAAATCCAGGTGTGAAAAACTTGTTGCATCTTTCTCAAAAATACTCATGGCTGTATTAGATCAAAAGGGTGCTTCTACTAAATACTAAGCAAAGGGTCTGAATACTTAGGACCATGTGATATTTCTGTTTTTTTCTTTTTTAATAAATCTGCAAAAATTTCAACAATTCTACTGAGCAAAGGGTCTGAATACTTAGGGCCATGTGATATTTCAGTTTTTCTTTTTTAATAAATCTGCAAAAATTTCAACAATTCTGTGTTTTTCTGTCAATATGGGGTGCTGTGTGTACATTAATGAGGAAAAAAATAAACGTAAATGATTTTAGCAAATGACTGCAATATAATAGAGTGAAAAATTTAAGGGGGTCTGCATACTTTCCGTACCCCTGTATTAGGGCTGTTACTGATTAAAAATGTTGTATTCGATTAATTGCTTTTTTTTTTTTTAATCGATCGCCTAATTTCGATTAATTGTAACGCACATACAGATCCAACTACTTTTAGCTGATCTCCTTGCAGGCTGATTCCCAGTGCAGCTACCAACCACTGGAAAAATGGATAGCAGGATACAAAAAACACACAAAGGCAGCGCTCGATGGGAATAGCATTAAAACTTTTATAGTCTTCAAGTAGGTAACAAAATAAATATTGCACTGGAGATAAAAATCGATGTAGCTACATAAACTGTAAAATGGTGCGAGGAATACCAAACAGTAGCAAAAGCAGTCATAAAAACATGTAGCTAAGTATGATACTGGTATAAAAATGTGTACAACGATACCACTGCTGAATCCAGATGAGGAGGGGTTAACATCAGTCCATCGGCATGTAGATGTCCCGTGAAGGGAACTATCACAACTCCCAGTGGATGGCTGTAGAATCCCAGGTTGATAGAGGGAAGTGTAACAGCCCTTGCGTGTGGCAGATAGTAAGGTCCCGCCGGCATGCAGATATGAAGGCACAGCAAAGGAGCCCTTCAGATGGACACGGCATGTCAGTGACGTCATCGGATCTCCGACAGAACTCCCTGAAGTCCCGGAAGCCGGCGGAGAGGTGAGTACCGATCAAAAACATTAATCAAGGAATTAATAGTTAATTTCCACAGCCCTAAAATATATACATTCTTCTTACGCAGGTCACCATAGGTGTTAGGAGGGAGCATTTTTAAGACTAGGTTTATCCGGGAATTCTACTTTAAAACAACAATTAGCACTCATACATATAGTATAGTATACATATGTATTTAAAGGCTTGCAGGCACTTTAAACATTTTTCCCTTCTCTCTATAGAAAGGCAGTGCCCCCCCCCCCCCCACTCCCACTTGTGCTGCATCCAAATGAAGACAGCAATTGTGTGAAGTGTTCACTAAGTGATTGATGGGTCTGTTACCGCTCCTCATTCACATGCAGAGATCTGCCAGCTTTAGGCAGCCTATTTAGCCTACAATGGTTGACAAAGAGAAATCAAGGGGCACATTTAACTTCATAGCAAATAGGGATACAGCAGCAAATGTCTCCAATTTTTTGTGCTATCGTAGGAAATATCACATATTATTGTGTAATTGGAAATATACCATATATTCTTGTGTTTATTTTTATTTTTTAATAGTGTTTTTTTTGTCCAGTCCTTGTATAGAAGGACAGAATAACAAAAATGATACATTGTCTAATCTTCTATGAGCATATTACGATATAATGCCAAACTAGCACTGTGCCTGGCAACTATTTCCCTTCATCTTTGGGGGAAAATTTTTTAGGAAGTGGTATTTCTACAGCTGATGTGTTCATTTCAAAGCTGGGATAGTGATTCTGTATTGCGTTACAAGACCTTGTAAGAAATCTTGCACTTCAGTGAGCTGTGAAATGAAGGCATTTTGACGTAGCTGAGTAAACAAGCACAGCGCTCCGAGGATGTTAGACATTTGATGAATCTAACCCACATTTACTGAGGAGCTTAAAGTAGAACTATATAGGCAAGACTTTTTTTTCAATTTGTATATAGTAAGGTAGGGCTTCCCACTGGGTTCCTTTGGGTGATGTACCTTCTTCCTGTCCCATAGCCAAAACAGGAAATGAGAGAAAATCCCTGCAAATGAAGGCAATCCCTTGGTGCCCCCTCAGGTTACCAGGACTAGTGTCCCCATTGGAAGATTTCCCCTCCGCTCATCCTGCACACCACCCACACATCACATGTCCCAGGAGGCTGCTATACCAGCCTGAAAGTGTACCACAAGATATACCTGTGCTCAAATTCCAATAGCTTGTACATGCATATAATTATCAGATTGGGAACACTAGAAATTCTGGTGAAAGCGTAGCATGTCTAGCACATGCGCAGTGAGGTGCCTGCTGTGAAAAAAGCAGGAATTCACAGCTGGTTCTCCACAACTAAGAAGGCAGCAGCGGGGATCAGATGGCCAGCAAATAACTGGCTCAGGTGAAGACGGTGCTGGACTTACATCTGGGCTGGTAAATGTCTGTTTTTTAAGTCGGCAGTATTTGTAGCTGCTGACATTTGGTTATTTTAAAAATGCCTAGTTCCTGTTTATATATTATCCAGTATATACACTGATCAGTCATAACAGGATGACCACTGACAGGTAAAGTGAATGACATTGATTTAGTTACAATGGCATCTGAAAATGGGTAGACTATATAAGGCAGCAAGTGAACACATTGCCCATGAAATCGATGTGTTGAAAGCAGAAAAAAAATGGGCAAGTATAAGGATTTAAGCGACTTTGTCAGGGGCCAATTTTTAATTGCTAGACGTCTTGGTCAGAGCATCTCCAAAACTGCACCTCTTGTGGGTTTTTCCCGGACTACAGTGGCCAGATCCTACAAAAAGTGGTCCAAGGAAGGAGAACCAGTGAAATGGCAACAGGGTCATGGGGGCCAAGGCTCATTAATGCACATGTGGGGAAGTGAAGGCTGGCCTGTGTAGTCCAATCCAATAGCTCAAATTGCTGAAAAAGTTAATACTGGTTTTCGATAGATGTCAGAACACACAGTGCATTGCAGTTTGTTGTTTATGGTGCCACGTAGCTGAAGGACCGGTCAGGGTGCCCATGCCGACCCATGTCCAAAGCCAAAAGGGCCTACAATGGGCAATTTTCCACTTTAACACTGCTTGCTTGAGGTTCATGGAGTGGCCTTCATGATGTTGATTTGTTGGGGCCAGCATATGAAAGCTTGTAGTTTGTCTGATAAACTCTTACCCTAGTCACAGTGGAACCCTTTAAAATAATATTCAGATCTCAGGGAACCTCTGCTAAAACAAATTCAGTTTTCATCCAGGCTTGCTCATTCTTCTCTGTACACCAGTAAATGCTCAGATGAGCAGTTACCAGCGTACACTCGCAGCCCAATGGTGATTTTTATATGTGGCTGTATGCAAGCACCAGTTGCTCTTGGTTGCAGACATGTACTAGTTTTTCCATGTACATCTCTCTTCACCTGCGTGAATGAGCCCAATGGCTCTGCTGCCTGTGACTGCTTGCCTCAGATGTGGGGTGAAGTGAGATTTGGCAATGTCACTACTGTGCTGCTCACGGTTCTCCTTGCTGGAGGCTCTCTCATTAGGAAGCAAACCCCTGTCTCTATCAAGATGGCCTCCACACAGAACAAGGCATGCTAAGTTGGTAAGGGGAAATTATAAGAGACGGGAGAGAGGGAGCCGCTCAGGTGTGGAAATCCCTGACAATACCTCCTCCCAGCAGCCAAGGGTGCAGGCAAATGCAATTATGATCAAAAAGAAAAGAAAATCACTTCTGGAAGCAGCACTCCGATTAAAAAGCCTTTATTCCAAAAGGTTCAGGAAACAAAAAACACACTGCACGACACGGCAAACTGATCACATCTAGCTGACGCGTTTCACACTATTATAGTGCTTACTCATAGCTGGTTCATGCTATGAGTAAGCACTATAATAGTGTGAAACGCGTCAGCTAGATGTGACCAGTTTGCCGTGTCGTGCAGTGTGTTTTTTGTTTCCTGAACCTTTTGGAATAAAGGCTTTTTAATCGGAGTGCTGCTTCCAGAAGTGATTTTCTTTTCTTTTTGAAGGGGAAATTATAAGTTGCCGGGAGACCACAATACTAGCGATGAGTCCTTTGCCCTCTGCCTTCCTTTTTTAGACACTACTTCCACAGTTCGGTTCTTCTTTAAAGCGGTAGTAAACCGCTGAAAAAAGACCCAAAAAACAAAACCTGCAAGACAATAGCATAATGTGCTAGTTTGCATACTTACTAGCACATTATGAAATGCTTACCTTAGAACGAAGCCCCCGCAGCGTGCCCGGTCATAGCTGAGGGGGCTGGCGTGTTTCTCCCGGGTTCGCGGGCTCCGGTGATGAATGTGGCCGAAGCCGCGATTATGTCATGTGCTCGAGAGTCCTCCGTTCTGGCAAGGAGTACTGAAGTTTCGGCACGATCCCCAGGACCTTCAGAGCGCATGCGCTGATGACGTGAGTGTCTGTATAAAGGATTAATATCCCCTAAACCATGCAGGTTTAGGAGACATTCATTTTACTTACAGGTAAGCCTTATTATAGGCTTACCTGTAGGTAAAAATGACCAAGTGGTGTATACAACCGCTTTACACCTGTTTAACTATTGCATTCATGTGAATAAATCTAGGCTTCTTTCCCAGTTTTGCAGTTCTGTACCTTTTTTAACTGCAACTAATCTAAGAATAAGATCTGTCTGTTCCGTCCTCTCTTACACAGACATTTAGGTGGCACCAAAAAGAGGTCACAATGCATTTGTGGTGCTGTCTGGGTGCCAGAGATTACATGTGAATCACAGAAAACCATTGTAATCGCCCATAGTTGTGTTTGTCCTAACCCCTGTCACTGTTACTTTTGCTGATCAGCTTGTAGAAAAAAAACATAACGCCACGTGAAATAAAACACTTAATGCTGTATTATTCACATATGGCTATCCAAATATGATTTTCTTTTGATGGCTTTCCTTTAACCCTGTTAAAGTACTTTTGTAAAACCACTCCCATTTTTTTTTTTTTCCGTTTTCTAATCATTTGCCTTGCAAAATAGGTACAAGTTAACAGGTGTGCATTAAAATTATAAATGTACTTTGGAAGTAAAAATATGCATAAAGCCTGCAAAAGATTCTCATGTGCACTATATGGCTTGTTTTCTCTGTAATAAGCAGGTTGTGTCTTATTGCATGATGACTCTTATCTTTTGTCTTATTTAGTGATTTTACCTTTTTTCAGATTGAAGGAAACACAACAGAGCCTTCTCTTTTCTTTGAAGAATTTATTCAGCTGCTAGCACAAACCGAAAATGCACTAGAGGTAAATCCCTTCATTTTACTGCAAGAGCATTTTGTAGATGTGACTTCTGAATTATTGACAAGCATTGATCAGGGCAGAGGTATATGCAAAGCATTTAGGTTTGTGTCCCAAGTTGGAAGTCACAAAGGATGTAAAAGCAGTATTTGCCCCTCCCTAATAGATTGTAACCTCGCAAGAGCAGGGCCCTCCTAACCCTCTTGTATTGTTGCTGTATTGTCTCTCTTTATATTGTAAAGTGCTGCGCAACTTGTTGGTGCTATATAAATCTTGTACAATAATAACTTCTAGGGATGCACCAATACCATTTTATTTTTTTATTTTTATGAGCACCGACCCCCCCCCCCTTTTTTTTTTTTTTTTGTTTAAAAACCTTGACATAGGTTTATTATTATTATTTTAAAGCGGAGTTCCACCCTAAAGTGGAACTTCCGCTCATCGGATTCCTCCCCCCCTCCGGTGCCACAATTAGCAGGTATCCTTTCCCACTTCCTGGAGTCCGGATGCGGCTGTGAAGTCGCCACGGGGCTCCCTCCTCCCCCGGCCGCCGGGCTAATAGAGGGGAGCGGGGCCTCGCGCATGCGCAGTAGGGTTCCCGGCGTGCAGCCTGTGTAGGCGAGGGACACCAGGACAGGTAAGTCTCCATTTATTCAAAGCCAGCAGCTGCAGTATGTGTAGCTGCTGGCTTTTAATTATTTATTTATTTTGCCCGGGGTTGCCTGGAACACCCCTTTAAAGAAAGCTGATCTCCTTTTCATGTTTATATAGAAACACTCACTATTAAGATAGAGATAGATATAGATATAGATATATATATATATATATATATATATATATATATATATATATATATATATATATATATATAAATTCCCCAATAAAATACTTTCTACAGATAAGTGAGTTAAAATCATTACTGGCTTTCGGTCTTCACAGACCCAAGGGGTGCTAAGAGGCAATACTGCTTTTAAGTTAGACCGGCAAATGTTAACCACTATCTTTTTAGCTGGGTATACATGCTAAGAAAATAAAATTTTCCTTCAACTGGGGGGCTGAATGAAAATGAACTGACTCTCCTATCCACACAAGCAAAGTGGATGGAGGAATCCTCCACTGCCAGAATACACTGACCTGCGCTGCAGCGGCTGATCAAATTAGTTTTTCCAACAGACCTGTTATCTTCTCTCGAAACAGGTAGGGTTGGACACAGATCAAAATTCTGATCTGTGCATACCCGCCTTTAGCTGGGGGTGTCTGCTCACATCTTAAGGTGCCCATAGATTTTCTGCTTGCGCTGTGATAATCAGGTATCCATGATCCTACATCCAGGGTACCCTAAAGCAACCCTGACCGACATTATAACATTCAGAAATTTCACATCTGAGCAAAGTGGTCAAATGTGGCATCGGAGGGGGGAGAGTCAGATAAGCGGAGCTTCTACTTTTGGGTGGAACTCCACTTTAACCAAGTGAACAGAAAGGTACAAAAAGGGTTTTCAAGCTTAGAAATGTAATAACAAGCATCTTTAGGTGAATGCTCTAGGGCTGGACTTTTACTTTTCTTACAGTGGCTGACCAGTTCCCCTTTAGCCCAAAGCATGTTATTCTTTTGTAATATTCTGCATGTTTGTCTGAACGTCCGTACCCTTTGTGCTAATATCAACGATGAATTCTAATTTCTTTGTGCAGGGCACAAGTGAAACTTCTCTTCAGAACACTCAGCCCTCCCCACGACCAGGAAATTCAGTCAGTGAACTCTGGCAAGACCTCCTTTCCTTGCCTGATATAAATGTAAGTATATTTAGAGATTTGGGTCCTGAAAATGTTGCAGTTAGTACTATTATTATTATTAATGCGAGAATGCAATTGACAAAAAGAGTGGCCGCAGCATTTGGCCAATAAAACAAGATGACAACAATGTACATTTTGTTAGTACATGTTGCAGTTCGTTTAATTACACTTCCCAATGTAATGATCTGAAATGCAGTGCTACATTCAGGGCTGTATTTCCATCACTAGAGACAGTAGGAATCTAGCCTTTGGTACCAAATAAACACTGTTCTGCTTTGATCACCTCTTTTATAGACCATGTTTTTTTTTGTTTTTTTTTTACTGGTCCTAACCTTCAGAAACCCAGTGTACATGATGGTAAAACCAGCACATGTTCTAGTTAAAGCGAAGGTCCACCCAGAAATTTTTTCAACACTAAAATTCATATAAAAAAAAGAAAAAAATGTATACTCACCCGAAATGCCCGTTATGCGGAAGTCCCCTAATCTGCCTCTTCCTTTGCCTCGGTGTATGTCCTTCCTCTTCTTGTGAATGGGGCGCGCTGCCTTCTGGGAACTGTGTGTATTCCAGGAGGCAGCCGCCCATTCACAAAGCGCCGCGCGAGTCGTGCATGCGCAGTGAAGCCGTAAGGCTTCACTGCCTGTTTCCCTTAGTCAGGATGGAGGAGCCAGGACCTGCCAGCACCGATCGATCGCCGTCGCGGGCCCGACATCGCGGGCGAGTAGGACAGGTAAGTGTCCCTATTAAGTCAGCAGCTACAGTGTTGGTAGCTGCTGACTTTAAAAAAAAAAAAAATCGCGGGTGGAATCCCACTTTAAAGGCAGTTTATTCAAAGCATTTTTATCTACATTAGGCTTTGGTGATTTGTCCAGGGACTCTTGGCAATATATCTCCAGCTTCTTGGCTAGGCCACTTCACATTGAAATCTTTGCTGCAATACTATTCTTAAAAATATTAAATAGATAAAAAAAAAGTAAAATTCAGTTTTTTAAAGGCCATAATAAGTTAGCTGCTCAGGAAACTCAAGTGCAGGCCTGTCGTCAAAGGAGTTTAGATAAGAAGCTAATGAGTGACCCAATTAACTAGTAGTTAGCAAAAACTTAGAGGAGCTCCAGGCTCCCCCAAAAAAATGTAATGTCTGCAGCTACCAATACTGTAGCTGCTGACTTTTAATCTAAGGATACATACTTGTCCAGGGATCCAGCGATGTCCTCACCCAAGCCAATTCTTCAATCGGCTTAGGGTGCAGGCATCATAAGAAAGGGCTTCACTTTCGGGTTTCTTACTGCACATGCATGAGCCATGCTGCACTTTGTGAATGATCCCGTAGTCTTCTAGGACCTATGATGTGTCCCAGAAAGCTGCGGGGGACAGAACTTCTGGCTCAGATCGTCACAGCGCATGTGACTGAAAGTGGGAGCGAGTATCTGTCAAAAGCAAGTACACGCCCCCCCCCCCAAAAAAAAAGTTCCAAACAAGTGGAACCTCCCCTTTTGGGTGAAGTTCCGCTTTAAAATGACCCGTACCTCTTGCTATCCCACCGAACACAGTAGTGGTACGGTTTTTAACCTTTTCATTGCACCCCTTTTTATGTTTGGAATTTGGGATTTTTGGTTGGCCTTTAAACAACATACTGCATTAAAGAGGAAGTAAACCCCGATGGTAGTAGCCCATTATGTGACACCTGCAGGAGAAGCCCGCAATGTCCCTGTCTCTTCCTCTGTGTCAGCAAGCGTCCATTCTTCACCCCTCTTCCTTCCGGGGCCGCAAACTCCGGCTCTGTGACTGGCCGGAGTCGCGTGACGTCACTCCTGTGCATGCGCGCGGGAGCCGCCTGTCACGGCATTACCCCAGCTTGAAACGGCACAGCGTGCCCTTTCATGTCGGCGCATGCGCAGAAGAGGCCTTCATTCGGGGACATTGCAAATATCTCCTAAACCGTGGAGGTTTAGGAAATATTTCAAGCACCTACAGGTAAGCCTTAATCTGTAGGTGACAGTTGTTCCTGAGGGTTTAAAACCACTTTAAAATGGGTTTTAATCTGTATGTAAAGAAGAGATGGTATTTCTGTCCAGACAGACTGTAAAAATTAACTTTACCGTCCAAAGGTTTAATTTCCCCTCCTAGGTTTTCACAGCTGCTTTTTGTAATATATGAGGGAGCAATAAAGAGTTTATTCTATGCGCACAAGTACTGTTAGATGTGATAGCAAGACAAATGACATGGTTTAATTTTAGTTTCAAATAGTATGACCAAAAGCTAAACGATGGGGGCTGAACTGGCTCTTGTAATCCATTTTTGAGCTTTGAGTTATAGGCTTCTAAGAAAAGATCTACAAATAAAACAGTAACATGAATGAATCCATGTTTTTTGTGTTTTTTTTTTTTTTCCCCAGATTACACTGGAGGATATCCAGTCAATCTCAAATAGCAACAATCCAATCGGCTCTACTGCACCCTACAATGTGGATTTTACTGAGGCAATAAGTCAAGATGTAAGTCTGCAGGAAGCCATGTACACATCAAGTCACAGCGTTCAGTCCATTGGAGAGTTGACCCAGACACCAGAAAGCTTCATGCAATTAAACTCAAGTACTGTTCCCGAAGGACCCCTGAGTGTAACAGATTTAACATCTTTATTTCCAACTACTGACAACTGCTCTAGAAACTCAACAAATCAAGATCTTCTTTCTGGTCTTGACGAGAATGTATTTGATGAAATCAACTTAATGTCCTTAGCCCTGGAAGAAGGATTTGATCCTCTGGAGGTGTCTCAGTTGTTTGAAGAACCAGATTCAGATTCTGGACTTTCTCTTAATTCAAGCCATAGCCCTGCCTCTGCAAGCATATCTGATTCTTCGTCGATAACCTATGGGGAGGATGAAGGAGCTGCTGGCTACAGCAGTGACTCTGAATCTGTCTCTTATGATGGCCTAGAAGGGGCAGTTGGAGGAAGTTGGACAGATATCAACAAACTTTGCCAGATGGATTATCAAGATGATGCAAGTTACTATGATGAAGTGTCGTTAAATAATGTCCGTCATAACCATTCATACAATCAGCTGCCTGACCAGTTAGAGTCCAGTCCTGAACATCATTACAGCTGGACAGCAAAATCAGGTAAATCAGGAAGCCCCTGTGTTGGTGGAATGGAGAAAAGCCTCAGCCGTGATGAACGTCGGGCTAAGTCCCTAAAAATTCCCTTCTCAGTAGATGAAATTGTTAGCATGCCCGTAGAGATGTTTAACAACATGTTATCCAAGCATTACTTGACTGAGTCACAGATATCTGTTATAAGAGATATTCGGCGTAGGGGGAAGAACAAGGTCGCTGCCCAGAACTGTAGAAAACGTAAGCTGGATGTAATTTTGAACTTGGAGGATGATGTCAATCAGTTGAAGGCACAGAAAGAAAAGCTTTTGAAAGAGCGAGCTCAATGCAGCAAGTCCATGGGCCACTTGAAACAGAAACTCAGTGACCTCTACCGCAATGTGTTTAGCAGACTACGAGACGATCAGGGCAGACCGGTCAATCCAAGTCAATATGCACTGCACTGTAATAGTGATGGCAGCATCATTGTGGTTCCAAGGAGACTTTTCAAATCTGAGCAAAAAAAAGATTCACAGAAAGACAAGAAACAAAAATAAAACACTGAACTCATTAATGCAGTAGCTATAAGAAGAGACAAACTATCCCAAAACATAGTGGCAGCAGTGATATAATACTGTAACATGCCAGACATTGAGCACTGGACTATGTGTGATAATGATAAAGTAGCTGTTAACATATTTTTTTTTCACAAGACAGCTATGCACTCCTAAAAAAAATAAAAAAAATATGAGGAAGCTGCTTTTATCTGGCACTAAACTTGTACAGACCGTGTGACATACTACAAATTGATATCATCATGGCTGT
Organism: Rana muscosa; assembly: GCA_029206835.1. NCBI lineage: Eukaryota > Metazoa > Chordata > Amphibia > Anura > Ranidae > Rana > Rana muscosa. The sequence goes on along the minus strand of CM055122.1, from coordinate 174,073,745 downwards.
ACAATATTATCCTGCTTCATACAAGGAAATTTGGTGGTAAAATATGACCTAGGTTGTACAAGAGGCATTCTTATATCGATATAATGTATTTGGTTTTTATTTTGCCTTTTATTTTTTATAATTTGATTTTCTTTTTTAAAAAAATACTGAGATATGAGAAATCAAAGACCTTGATACCCCAAAAAAGACAAAATTGTCGAATTACAAAGTGACCTTAGATTTAGTCTGTCGCACTGGAGCACATTGCTAAATGTTGTTGTTATATTCTTGCTTTTTTGTTTCATTTAAGATAAGTGGTGTTTGTTTTTTTTAATTTATACAATAGATCTATAAATTATGAGTTCGTTTTTTTTTTTTATTTGGTTCTTGTTCATCCTTGTTTTTTTCTACAAAAAAAAAAGTCCTGGTGGCTGATCCTGGTATATTTGTCATAAACAGTATTTAAGACTATCATTAAATAGCAAGCTGGAGTTGCTTATTTTGTATTGTTTTATATGTAATTTCTCCAGTATAAATGTTGGCTGACTATTCTTTTTCTTTGTTTACAATGGAAATACTTGCTAAAGAAATTTTAATTTACGATCAACTTATTTTGCATTAGTATACTACAGGGAAATATGCTTTTGTTTTTTCTTCTAGAAATCCTGTTTCGTTATTTTGAACTTGTATGGCTGAGAATTTTATTTGTTATAAAGTGATTGCACCACCATGTATTTTGTTTTCAGCCCTAGTGTGTGGCCTTTCATTCTGAGAGAGGTGGATGGATGTCAAAGAGGCTGTTTAAAGGAAATATCCAGTTTAATTTAAAAGGGCCCATGATGGAGACCACTTAACGTCCCCATCTCCAAGACATCCTAATGTGGGGCCTCTTTATTATATTTTACATGGTGCCATAACTTTGCCCTGGTATTATTTGTCTTCCATCCTCACATAATGGATTGTAGGAATTTGTTAGATCATCACTAGTGGCGAATTTAACATTTCAAATCTGCCCTTTGCAACAGTGGGATGATAACTGCCCTCTAGCGATTTTTTTATTTATTTTTAAATACCGTGTAGAATGGTGGATCCTTCAGTTCGGTGTAGAAAAGGCAAAACCATATTTTTTTTTTTTTTTTTTTTTTTTTTTTTTTTTTTTAAATTCAGTTGAAATTGAAAATATGGAAAACAGCTGGTAATGTCTGCCTGTTCCATCCACACAGGCCAGACAAACATTTGGAGCCTTGTCAGTACTGCACCAATGTTCTTAAAGAACTTTGATGGCTACAATGTATAGTCCACATTTGCAGTTTAAAAAATATCGGTGCTAAATAAAGCAGACATCACAAAATTGCTAGTCTGCCTTATTGGCCTTTCTCTAAAAATGTGAAACATTCACATTATATAAACTTTACATGGGTAACCATTTTACCTGTCTGCAATGCACCAGTTTCCATAGTGACTGAGGCATCTATAGTTATGATTTCGTTGCTCGTCACCAAATGATTGGAAATTATTATTTTTACACCGACCTTCAGTTTTTTTTCTGTTGGGGGGGGGGGGGGGGGGACATTTTAGAATAAAAATTATTTGTGTGTCTACAGAGATAAGTAACTGTTCTTTCTTCACCCACCAAATACCCAATTCCCTCTTCCTTTGGAAGCTTTGTGGATGCTTTGTGTTGCAGCTTTAGAAATGCTTAGGAAAGCTGCATAAACTGAGCGGAATTTCTAAAAACTGGAGCTGTTGTGCATGGCAACCAATCAGCTTCTTTCATTTTCACAGCTTAAAGTGATATTAAACACACACTGTGTAATTTACATTGTCCCTTCTATTTCTGTATGTGGATGATGGCACTGTAATTATTTTAATAAAAAAAAAAATCTAAGTACCATTTTCCTAATTGATACACAGCTGTCACATGACCCAGCTCTTTCCCTCTAGTCTTCTGCTGGTCACATGTTCAATAAAAATAAAAACAGCCTTTGGAATAGAGTAAAAATGTAATATAAACTGTTTTAAATTGTCATACAAATTTTATATTTCAATCAAATCTTTATTATTTTTGGCAAGAACCTGGTGTGGGCAGATTCTGCCAGTCACAGGCTGTGTCATGCCCCTCCAGCCCGTGTGTTAGAATAAGAGGGAGGTGAAACCTCCATTAATCTACATGTAATATCCTGCCCCCATTGTGTTTAGCTGGTAAGTGGAGAAAATGCTCAGCATAGAAACTCTGAAAACTGAGCATGTGCAGAGTTGCCACCACAGCTGCAAAATCCCTAGCTGAATTGGGGACATGAACAGAAGGTGGTGATAGAGAGCAGCGGGATCAACCAGGTTTTGTGCAGAATACAGAAAAACAATCTCATACTGACTGAGTATGAACAGCATGGAATTCAGCATTTGATTTTTTTATGATGTGGGTTTAATGACACTTTAAAGAGGAGTTCCGCCCAGTTTTAGTAAATCTCCCCATACTTCCTGACATGTCCAAAATTAATGGGATTTTTTTCCAAAAATGCAATGAAGAGAAGGGTTAGAACCCTATTGCTCCCTCCTGGGTGTACATTCGTCAGGCTGATCATGTGACACAGGGTCCTCTTCAGATCTTCTCCAATGTTGGCCAATGCTCAATGTGGACATCACTTTCTGCAACATTGTATGTATGCTCAGGGGACCATGATGATGATCCCTCAGGGTGCAGGTCCATGATGCTCTCAAGTCACATGATGGCCTTTTCTGGATTCAATGGTGCCTGGAAATGGGGGCATCTAGTGGAGAAAAGGAGTTACTGCAAGGAAAAGCACAGAAGAGGAGGTGAGCATTGCAGCCAATTCTGTTTGTTTTTTTTCCAACTCCTGATGGGACACCATTTGTCCCTGAAGTTGGGCTTTGACAGGTTTACTTTCTCCAAGTCTATCTGAAAGGGGGAAAAAAAAATTTGGGCTGTATTTGGACTTTAAACTGGACCATACAAAGAATCCAAAGGTATTCAGTTAAGCTAAATTTACCAATAGCGATATTGCTGGCAAATCTTTTCAAACCATATCCGCTTTGGTAGATTAGTAGCAAACTTGTGGTCATGCACTTTTTTACAATGAAAGGGGCAGGATTTAATCAGTTATGCAAAAATGTTTCAAGCCATTGGATCAGGTGGTTTATGGCCACCCTAGCCCTACAGTTTGATCAATTCAAATTTAACCATAGTTGGGCAGCTTAGTAGTATCTTTTAGTGTGTTGATTTGCTGTTTCATTTCTCTAGTGCAGGGGTCTCCAAACTTTGGGGGGGACTGGATCCAGAATAAACATGGCCGCAGGGTTGGTTGTCAGCAGGAGGAAGTATTGATACTTTTAAAAGACTCTTGGACAGGCATCCTAGCAAACACGATATACAGGGATATGGGAAATGATTTTCTACACCCACACCCCCACACCAAGAAAGGTTGAACTGGATGGACTGTTGTCTTTTATTCAACCTTACCTATGTTTTGAAAAGTAGTAGTGGGGGGAATTGTACACCATCATTGGTATTATTGGGAGGTATAGTACACCATCATTGGTATTATTGGGAGGAATTGTACACCATCATTGGTATTAGCAAAAGAAATGGTGCCCCAGAGTGGGTGTCAGTGGGAGGAATAGTGCCTCATATCATTGGCCCCCAAGGGCAAGATAAAGGCTAGCAAAGAGCTGCATCTGGCCCTTGAACCACAGTTTGAAGACCCCTGGTCTAGTGTATTGCTGTATTTGGGCCTTATGAAACTCAAACTGCTGTGTTTCGATGGTACATTACCTTAAAGTGGTTGTAAATTCTTACATATATCCACTGCGGGTTATTTACCAAAACCAGAGAGTGCAATATCTGGTGCAGCTTTGCATAGAAACCAGTCAGCTTCCAGGTGTTTATTGCCAAAGCTTAATTGAACTAGCTGAAGTTAGAAGCTGATTGTCTACCATGTACAGCTGCACCATATTCTGAGTGCACCAGTTTTAGTAAATCTCCCCCACCGAAGCGACAAGCCTAAGGTTGATACACATAGGTGAAACAAATCCTCCTTCATAAGTTGTACCTGTTTATCTGCAGCCCTCGCTTCTCTACAGCCTCCTAAAACACCCAGATTATAGACTATTCCTCTGCTTCAGAAGGCAAGTGGGAGATATGACGGTCACACACTGCATAGAGAACGGAGTGTGACCTGAGTTGAGGGAAAGGACACCCCCCAACACACACACGAAAACACACAGGGCAGAGGCTATTAATTGCTTTCTGTGTACTGAAGGGAGGTTGGGGCTGTCTCCCAAGATTCTGTGGGGTCGGGATAACCTGTCAGGCGTAACTAATTCAGATAGAGAGAAGAGGAAAATAAACCGCACTAGGTGCTTTGGATTGAGGCAATTACACACTGTAGAGGGATATACTCTATTCATTTCAGATGTTTTACGACCACTTTCATAACTATTCTTATGTGAAAATACACACCATACTAGCCAGTGATATCTATTTAAATGTGGGTTGTACTAAAGGGTGAACAGTTTCCTTGTTGCTTTCATTTTTCACAACTTGTAAACCCACTGAAGCGTTTCCTACAATATCTTTATCAGCTGACTTCAGCATCCGTACTATCCTTTAGTTTCATGCCTTTCAAACCATGTGAGCAAACTAAACCCATGGATCAGCATAGAGAGGCAATGAGCTCTGAAAAAAGCTTAGACAGCACTGAACCAATTCCAGTTATCCCAGTGCTGTATACCATATCTTCCACTGCTTGTATACAGTACAGCGGTGTTTTAGCACATATCCGTTTAATAATACTGCTATCATTTATTCCCATTTGCTACAGATGTTTTTATAACCTAGACATGGCAAAATTAATTAAATGTATAGTATTAAATTATATCTTGGAAGCTGTTGATTAACTATAATAAAATTCCACAGTTTTTACTGTATTTTGGTTTTGCTTACATAGTGCCTGACATTTTACGTGTGAACAATTAACCATTAATAGCCTCTATTGCCCAAGCACCCAGATGAAAAAAAAAAATCACTGGTACTTGTTCGTTTCTCAGTAGGTTATACACAGCGGATTTTGTATATCTGACCTTATCTAAGAGTAGAACCCAATATTAGAACAGGTTAGGTTTATCACAAATTTTTCACATATCTTCCCCCCCCCCCCCCCCCCCACACACACATCTTTTATAGTTGATGAGTCTATTATAACAGTACATGCATTCAGACAGAAAAATATATCTTTATATGTTCTTAATACACACGCATACACACACACATAAATACATACATACATACATACATACATAAGTGTTTACTAAACTGGTCCTTGGATACTATCAAAAGCACTGCCATGCAAGCTTTGTTCCAGACCACTGGGTTGTCATAGCCAAATAGCATCTGCCCTAAGTTTAAGAGTACACCATCAAATTATATTAATCTTGAAAACACGCTGTTTGTACCCCTGCTCCCCTTGGGGTCCCAGTGTGTTTATTTTTCTTGCATGTGATTGGTTATTCTTTGCAAAGTGAAGCTTTACCTCAGTTACTAAGCACTGGAGCAATTGCAGAGTGCACAGTCTATTTGCCTTTAGTGAATCAACCCCATTGTATGCAGCTGGGGCAAACCTATCTACTTCCTGTGTTTTTTTTTTTTTTGTTTTTTTTTATATTACATAATATAATGTCTAAGCAGACATTTCTGTCACTTCATGATCAAAACTTTCAAAATCTCTAATGTACTGATGGCGTTCTCATTAGGAGATTCTGCTTATAACCTGATTACCATTTTGTAAACACTATCAAAGGTCTGTGGGTATCTCTGTTGTCTTGAAACACGGTTACTTGACTACTACTTTAAGCTTTTGGTTAACCACTAAAAGGTAATAGGCAACCAATAAACTTACATATTTACCGTTTTCAGTTTTGGGTCTGTGTATTAATTTTTTTTTTTTTATAGAAAAGTTAAATAGCTGAGTAACTATTTTTAGCCACTAATTCACTCACAATTTTACAAGGTTTGGTTTACTAGTAAGGGGTAATGTCAAAAATAAGCGACCAATAAACTTGCATATTTATCATTTTTAGTTTTGTGTCTGTATATTCTTTTATGGAAAACAAATATCCAAGTAATAATTTGAAGTCACTTGACAATCCTATATCACTCTTGTACAGGTTCTACCAGAACAAAAACATGTAAATCTGTTACTTTGCCTCGTTCTGCTGGAGGATATGGTTTGTGGCCGTTAGTTTGATGTTTTACAACTGATTTTTTAACCACGTAAATCTGTTTAACTACTTCAACACCAGACTTTTTATACCACTTCCGTACCGGGGCCTATTCTAGCACTTCTCTCCTACATGTAGAAATCATCATTTTGCTAGAAGATTACTCAGAACCCCCAAACATTATATATGGTTTTTTAGCAGACACCCTAGGGAATAAAATGATGGTCATTGCAACTTTTTTTCTTGCACGGTATTTGCGCAATAATTTTTCAAATGCCTTTCTTTTGGAAAAATGGTTTCATGAATTGAAAAATAACAAAACAGTAAAGTTAGCCCAATTTTTGGGGGAAAATATGAAAGATGATGTTACGCCGAGTAAATAGATACCTAACATGTCATGCTTTAAAATTGTGCACACTCATGGAATGGCGCCAAACTTCGGTACTTAAAAATCTCCATAGGCGACGCTTTAATTTTTTTTACAGGTTACCAGGTTAGAGTTACAGAGGAGGTCTAGTGCTAGAATTGTTGCACGCGCTCTAACGCATGCGGCGATACCTCACATATGTGGTTTAAACGGCGTTTACATATGTGGGTGGGACTTGCATGTGCATTCGCTTCTGATCGCGAGCTACCGGGGACAGGGGCGTTTTTAATTTTTTTTTTTTTTTACACTTATTTTACTTTTTTTTTTTTTTGATCACTTTTATTCCTATTGCAAGGAATGTAAACGTCAGCTGTTTTTGGCAGTAGACCTTTTACTCTACAGTCATTAAACTTTCCATCATGTTATCCTATGTGTCCATGCGCACACAGGCTGTTATCAGCAGTTTTGGGCAGTGGCGTTTTTGAGCAGTAAAAAAGAAAACAAAACTAGTGGGTTCTGAGAGACGTTTTTCAGCTGTAAAAACTCTCTAACGCTGAAAAACTACGCTCACCAGTGTGTTTTAAAGTTTTTGATCTTTTCAACAAAAAAAAAACGCTAAAAGCTGAAAAACTCACTCCAAAGCTACTGGCGTTTTTTATAACGTTATTTTAACGGCCTCAGTGTGCATGAGGCCTTAAAGGTGGAAAAAGGTAAAAAAAAAAGATAAATTTTTTTAGAAATCACAGAAACCTGACATTTTAATGGACGTGTAGTCTTTTTTTATACCCATTGTACATTAATCACCTAGACAGGATGTTTTTCTCTTACCGTCCATGGGCTGACACAGCCTCTTAATATTTGACAAGTGGGTTTATGTCCCTGCTTGCAGGAGAGAACTAGGCAGAATGTTATAACATACATTCTAAAGACCAGAGCTGAACAGCCCCGCCCAGGGGGCGGTCCCTCCGGACATAACCCACCCACCTGCAGCCAGCAGCCCTCAGTTTTTTTTTTTCCACCTAGCAGAAGGAGAGGACGTGGCTCGCTTCGGAGCCAGTCTCCTGAAGAATTTTTTATTCCTTTTGGAATTTTATTACTTTATTTTTTGATCTATCAACTGTCGGCTGGGCAACAGGTTGGGTACATTGGATATCCTCGTAGTCTTCCAAGTCCGACCATCGAGCGTGCTGAATCCTCGCTCCGGTGTGCGACTCAGTTCACGACATGCCCCATGACTCCAGGGGTGGCCGGTGGGCGTTTATGCTCCACGGTCCGCTAAGATTGAACAGTGCCTACTGTCTCTTCGCGGTGGACCGGGCCGACAGCTACTCAGTACCGAACTGTGATAGGTCTGTCAGGAACACACCAGCAGGTCCTTCCAGACCGGGTAAGTAGTAACTCCTGCCTCAGCAGGTGAGTACATGCTGTGTATTTTACCTGTCTCCCCCAGTTGTTTGTTACTCTCTGTAACCTTGCTGGCGCTGTGCTGTCTGGGGGTGCCTGGGGGGGTCATTCTGTCCCGGGGGGAGGCTCATGGGTATCTGCATTGGGGAATGTGTTTTTTTGGGCCTGTGCGCCATTCTGCTCCATCTTTTTCTGTCACTCAGTTTTTTCACTGGCGCGCATGGTGGCCATCTTGCCGTGGTTCATTATGGTACAGTTGCGGCAGCCATTTTCTTGGCGCCGCGTGCGTTTTTTCTACTGTTTGGTCTCTATCGCTGCTGGAACGCCGCGGTTCTCCTCACATTCTCCTCACATTCTCCTCACATTCTCCTCGCTACTCATTTGCGCAGCACAGGCCGCGGAACCGAGCGGTCCCCACTGGGTCGGTGAGTCCCCTGGGTAACCTCCCACAGCCAGAGGGTGGACTTTGTACAAAAGTCTCAGAGAAGTGGGTTACGGAGTCTGGTTCACCTGCTTCCCCATTCATGTCACAATAGGCAGGGCTGATGCACCTGCAGTCCCTATGGATCAGTTGTCGGCAGTCCTGGACTCATTTCTTGTCAGGATGGAAGCGGTGTGCGAGCGAACGGGAGCTATAAAGCGCCCTCTCCCCACAACTATCTTTAGTAGGGGAGTGCTCTGTTTCAGATATGGGCTTAGCTGCAGCTCAGGACCCTAGCTCTGAATTTTTTTGTATATTTTTTGACCAGGACATTCCTTCTGAGGAAGACAGAAAACCTGGGAGGGTGTTGGAACAGGGTCCAACGGAAGTTTACTTGGTGAATCAACCACAACACAATCAGCTAATGTGAACAAAGAGTGAAATATGTTCTAAAGCAGCAGAATCTAGCAGTGTTCACTGTACACAAAAAATGGATGAATATAAAAAGGGTGATTAGCGCTAAAGAAATCCCTTAGGGATAATAATATACACAAAATATTACACCACAGCAACGTGAACATGTGATAAATACAAATAATAAAAATGAAAAAATGGATGAACCCCAAATCTCAAACATCCGGTGTGCAAGTGTCTATACATCAGGCTACAGGGCCACTTGGTCAGGGTGCAGTCGGACAACGCCACAGCGGTGGCATATGTCAACCATCAGAGGGGAACTCGGAGCTCAGCGGCGGCATCCGAGGTCACTCACATCCTAAGATGGGTGGAAAGAAGTGTGCCGGCTCTGTCGGCCGCTTATATTCCAGGAATTGACAACTGGCAGGCCAACTATCTGAGCCGGCGGGACGTTGGACCAGGTGGAATAGTCCTTGTATCTGGAGGTATTCCAACTCCTTTGCCGGCGGTGGTGCACGCTGGACGTGGACCTCTTGGCCTCTCGACTCAATCGCAAGGTGTCGAGATTTTGTGGCCAGGTCCAGGGACCCCTGGGCAGATGCCTCAGACGCGTTGGTGGCCCAGTGGGGTCGGTATCGCCTGTTATATGCTTACCCTCCGCTGCAGTTGCTGCCTCGCCTGCTTCGCAGGGTGGAGGCCGAGGGCATTCTGGTGATCCTCATTGCTCCGGATTGGCCACGGCGTCATTGGTACGCCGATCTTGTGCGGCTAGTCACGGACGTTCCTTGGTGACTGCCTCTGCGGGAGGACCTTCTGTCTCAAGGTCCCATACTTCATCCTGCTTTACAGTCCTTGGCTTTCACGGCATGGCTATTGAAAGCCAGGTGCTGAGGGACTGAGGTCTCTCAGATTCAGTCATCTTAACCATGTTGAGGGCCTGGAAATCTTATTTTTCTAGAAAGCTATATCACCGTACCTGGAAAGCTTACATCGCTATGTGCGAGGAGCTAGATTGGCGTCCACGGACGTATTCCGTTCCCAGGATTCTGCTGTTCTTACAGTGTGGTGTGACCCAAAAGCTGGCTTTGAATACCATCAAGGGTCAAATTTCAGCCCTGGCTGTCTTCTTTCAACAACCGCTTGCGGGCCATTCCTTGATTAGCACCTTTGTGCAGGGGGTTCGCCATGTGCTCTTCCCCTGTCAAACCTCCTCTCCCTCCTTAGGATATGAATTTGGTGCTCTTGGTTCTTCAAGAACCTCCTTTTGTAAACATCAGAGATATCCCTCTCTTGACGTTGTCTCAGAAGGTGGCTTCCCTGGTAGCCATTACTTCTGTCAGACGGGTGTCTAAGTTGGCGGCATTGTCTTGCAAGCCGCCTTACATGGTCATCCATAAGTATAAGGCTGTGTTGCATCCGCGACCTTCTTTTCTTCTGAAGGTGGTCTCGGCCTTTCACCTTTTATTGAGGACATTGTTCTTCTGTCCTTGTGTCCTCATCCGTCACATCCCAGAGAGTTTGCGCTAGACGTGGTACGTGCCTTGCGGGTGTACCTGTCCGTTACTGCTCCCAATCGGAAGTCTGACTTGCTGTTTGTGGCTGTGTCAGGCCCACAACAGGGCCAAGTGGTTTCCCCTGCCACTATTTCTAGGTGGATCAGCTAGACCGTCATACAAGCCTATGCCCTTAAGGGGCGGGCGCCTCCCTTTCCGGTTACGGTGCATTCCACCAGAGCAATTGGTGCTTCCCGGGCTTTTCGACATCAAGCGTTGGTTGCACAAGTGTGCAAGGCGGCGACCTGGCCGTCGGCACATGCCTTTTCTACGTTTTACAAGGTTGATGTGGCTGCATCTTCTGATGCTTCCTTCGGCCGCAAGGTGTTGCAGGCCGCTGTTTAAGTTGCAACTGCTCCGTTGAGGACCTCTGCTTGTTTTGGAGTAAAGTTTGGTTTTCCTCACACCCTGGAATTAACATGGATTGTTTGAGGATTTGCATCATTTAATTTACAGAACATGCCCACAACTTTGAAGATTTTTTTTTTTTATTATTGTGAAGCAAACTATTATTCACCCCCCTAAAGTCAATACTTTGTAGAGCCACCTTTTGTGGCTATCACAGCTCCAAGTCACTTTGGATAAGTCTCTGAGCTTGCCACATCTTACCACTGGGATTTTTGCCCATTCCAAGTGTTGCTTTAGCAGTGTGTTTGGGGTCATTTACAAATCACACACAGAGTAGTACAGGTTTTGCTCAAGAATGTCCCTGTATTTAGCTTGGGATCGTGTTCTTTGGGTGATGTGATGGGTTTGTGCCAGACAGCGTTTTTCTTTGATGGCCAGAAAGTTACATTTTAGTCTCATCAGACCAGAGCACCTTCCTCCATACATTTTGGGAGTCTCCCACATGCCTTTGTGCAAACTCAAAACGTGCCATTTTGTTTTTTTGCCTAAAGTAATTGCTTTTTTCTGGCCCCTCTGCCATAAAGCCCAACTCCTATTGATCGTACGGCTTATGCCGCGTACACACGATAATTTTTCCCGTCGGGGAAAAATGACATTTTTTCTTTTGGACGAGAAAAACGACCGTGTGTGGGCTTTTTGTCATTTTTTCCCGACGGGAAAAACGGCATTAATCACGACGAGAAAAATTAGAACATGCTCTAATTTTTCTCGTCGTGATTCCCGTCATTTTTTTTCCGCTGCAGTTTTCCCATAGGGAAACACTGCCGGGGAGCCTACACACAGTCGTTTTTTTCGACCAAGAAAAAAAAAATGTAATTTAAAACGGCCGTGTGTAGGGGAACAAGCTGTTCCTCATTTTTCACGTCGATTTTCTCGACGGTGTTTTCGCCGTCGAAAAAAATCGATCATGTGTACGCGGCATTATTGACGTCCTATGTACAGATACCCCAGTCTCTGCTGTTGAACTCTGCAGCTCCTCTAGGGTTACCTTGGGTCTCTGTGCTGCCTCTCTGATTAATGCCCTCCTTGCCCAGTCCATGAGTTTTGGTGTGTGGCCCTCTCTTGGCAGGTTTGCTGTTGTGCCATGTTCTTTCCATTTGGTTATGATGGATTTGATGGTGCTCCTAGGGATCATCAAAGATTTGGATATATATTTTTATTTTTTATAACCTAACCCTGACTTGTACATTGTCCCTTACTTGTTTGGAGACTTCCTTGGTCTTTATGGCAGTGTTTGGTTAGTGGTGCCTCTTGCTTAGGTGTTGCAGCCTCTAGTCTAGGGCCTTTCAAAAAGGTGTGTATATGTAATGACAGATCATGTGACACTTAGATTGCACACAGGTGGACATCATTTTTACTAATTACCGTATATACGCGAGTATAAGCCAAGGCACCTAATTTTACCACAAAAAAAATGGGAAAACGTATTGACTCGAGTATAAGCCTAGGGTGTCCATCTGTGTGCCTCACTGTGTCCATGACTAGACTGACGTTTAACATTGGAGTCTATGGAAGGGGTGCTCGGTATTGAAAAATCGGTGCTCCCCGGCCATAGGTCCCCCAGACACCAAACTTTGCACACTTGTAGAGGAGAAATGGGGCTACATGTGTGCCAAGTTCCGGGTCCAGGGGGACCTACGACCGGCCGGTACGGAGTCAACAGAGAAATTACCGTTTAACATGGGAGTCTATGGAAGGGGTGCTCCCCAACTGTAGGTCCCCGGACAACAATCTTTGCACACTTGTAGAGGAAGAGTGGGGCTACGTGAGTACCAAGCTTGGGGTCCAGGGGACCTACGGCTGGCCAGTACCGGGTCCCCAAATTTCGGGAGATCAGGTGCAAAAAGGTGACTCGAGTATAAGCCGAGGGGGCATTTTCAGCACAAAAAAAGTGCTAAAAAACTCGGCTTATACTCGAGTATATACGGTATGTGACTTCTGAAGGTAATTGATTGCACAAGAGCTTTTTTTATGGGCATCATAACAAAGGGGGTAAATACATACACACGTGCCAATTATCAGTTTTTTATTTCTGAAAAATAGTTTTATGTATATATTTTTCTAATTTTACTTCACCAACTTACACTATTGTGTTCTGATCCATCACATATAATTCAGATTAAAAAAAACATTGAGCTAAAGGGTGTAATGTAACAAAATAGTTAAAAAGCCAAGGGGGTAAATACTTTTGCAAGCGACTGTACTTTAAAGTGGAGTTACTCTAAACATTACGGAGCATGCATTTAGGATTTAATGACTGCATTTGGTAGGACATTCTACCATTGCTTAACTGCTTGCCGCCTGCTGCACGACGATATACGTCGGCAGAATGGCACGGCTGCGCAAAGGGACGTACCTGTACGTCCCCTTTAAATTGTGACAGAGTGGGTGCCTGCTGTGTGCTCCGTGCCCGCAGGAGTGGCAAACTCGATGCTTGCCGGCGGCCTGCGATCGTGTCACGGAGCGTCAGAACAGGGAGATGCCTATGTAAACAAGGCTGTTCTGCCTAGCAACATGACAGAGATCTACTGCTCCCTGTTCTGCCTAGCAACATGACAGCGATCTGCTCCCTGTCATTGGGAGCAGTGATCTATGTCATGCTGTATTGAGCCCATCCCTGCCACAGTTAGAATCACTCCCTAGAACACACTTAACCCCTTGATTGCCCCCTAGTGTTTAACCCCTTCCCCGCCAGTGTCATTTACACAGAAATTCATGCATTTTTATAACACTGATCACTGTATAAATGACAATGGTCCCAAAATAGTGTCAAAAGTGTCTGATGTGTCCGCAGATCGCCGCCATTACTAATAAAAAAAAAAGGCCATAAAATTATCCCCTATTTTGTAGACGCTATAACTTTTGCGCAAACCAATCAATATACGCTTATTGCAATTTTTTTGACTGGGAAAGAAATTTAGTTTTTTTATATATTTTTGGGGGATATTTATTATAGCAAAAAGTTAAAAAATATAGCTTTTTTTTTTTTTAATTGTTTATAGCGCAAAAAACAACAACTCAGAGGTGATCAAATACCACCAAAAGAAAGCTGTTTGTGAAAAAAGCGTCAATTTTGTTTGCGCGGTTGTGCGACGTTGCACCCAATGTTCAGTTAAAGCGACGCAGTGCCCAATCGCAAAAAGTGCTCTGGTCAGAAAGGGGGTAAATTCTTCCAGGGCTGAAGTGGTTAAAGTGTAAGAATGGATGTTCCTAATTCATGGACTGTACAAATTGGGTCCTGAATGACTTTGAGGTGCATTTGACTTTATTCTTTTCTGTTTCTTGTTCAATGTGTTTTTGTATTTACTTCTAAAAACGCTAAAAGTAACTGATGGGGGGAAAAAAAAAAATAAACTTTAAAACAAGTCCTCACTGATCTCTCTAGCTGCAGGAACTTTGAAGAAATTTACCTTCAAATGTAAAAGTAGATGCTCTCCAATCTCAGCTCATCGACCCTTATTTCGTCTGGCAGCAGGGACCTGGCAGACTACTAATGTAAACCACAATGATCTTGGCTGTCCGTTTTTAGGGGGATCTGAATGGAAGCTCCATGTTAGTCTATGGGCAGGTGAATGTAAACGGATGTGCGTATGTTTACCTTTGAATCCATCTAGGTCCTATCTGCATCCTCTTCTTTTTTGGACATAAAGATCTGAGGTAGCCGGATGTAAACGGACATGAATCTGTTTACGTCTGCCTACCCATAGACCCAACATGGGTCTGTTTTGCTCCAGAGGGCAAAACTGAACGGACATGTAAGTCACAAAAGTGACGTCTGTACTGTTCAGCTCCGATTCTGCAGGAGACCTGTTCAAGAATCCAGTGTTGAACTGAATGGAAATGGTCGCTGTGAAAGGGCTCTTCGACAGCGCTTCAAATTATAATAATGCAATCCAAATTATTTTCTCTTCTGATACACGTTGATTTTCACTAACTTGTGTGTATGTTTATTAAACTGAAGATGGGCCAAACGATGGGTACATAGGCAGAACTCCCGAACGGTGAACCCCATTGAAGTCTATGGGAGCCGAACAGGAATTTTTTTAAAAGTGCCCATTTTGAAGGCTTATATGCAAGTAATTTGCCATAATAAGGCTTATGGGGGTCCGCGTACTGCCCTGGGGGGGGCATATATCAATGCAAAATTTTGATTGAAAACTATGTATTTTTTTTTTTCAGGAGCAGTGATTTTAAAGTGGAGCTCCACCCTAATTTTTCACTTCTGCGGATCGGATTCCTCCCCCCCTCCGGTGTCACAATTGACACTCGGCTCCCAGAACACAGGAGCACCAATCAGAACGGCGCAGCGCGACTCGCGCATGCGCCGTAGGGAACCGGGCATGAAGCCGAAGGGCTTCACTTCCTGGTTCCCTCAGCGAGGATGGCGGAGGGAGCAGCAGAGCGACGAGCGGTCGCTCGTCCTCTGCTGCGGACGTCGCTGGACTCCAGGACAGGTAAGTGTCCATATATTAAAAGCCAGCAGCTGCTGTAGCTGTAGCTGCTGGCTTTTAATATTTTTTTTTCCGGCGGAGCTCCGCTTTAATGGTGCTTAAAGTGCAGCAATAACAATGAAAAATTCCTTTAACCACTTCAATACCGCCCATAGTCAAATGACGTCCACAGGAGGGATCTCCCATCCTGGGTGGATGTCATATGACGTCCTGCGCGTGCCCGGTGGGCGGGATGTCTGCCGGGCACCCGCGATCACAGCAGGACCATGGATCTGTGTGTGTGTGTGTGTAAACACAGATCCACGTCCTGTCAGAGGTGAGGAGACTGTTGTGTGTTCCCAGTACAGAGGAACACAGATCGGTCTCCTCCCCTTGTGAGTCCCCTCCCCCTACAGTTAGAATCACTCCCTAGGGAACACATTTAACCACTTGATCGCCCACTAGTGTTAACCCCTTCCCTGCCAGTCACATTATACAGTAATCAATGCATTTTATAGCACCGATCTCTGTATAAATGCGAATGGTCCCAAAAATGTGTCCGATGTGTCTGCCGCAATGTCGCAGTCACAATAAAAATCGCAGATCGCCACCATTACTAGTAAAAGAAAAAAAAATGGCATAACTCTATCCCCTATTTTGTAGACGCTATAACTTTTGCGCAAACCAATCAATATACGCTTATTGCTAATTTTTTGACTGGGAAAGAAATGTGTTGTTTTATATATTTTTGGGGGATATTTATTATAGCAAAAAGTTAAAAAATATAGCTTTTTTTTTTTTTTTCAAAATTGACTTTTTTTGTTTTATAGCGCAAAAAATAAAAACCGCAGAGGTGATCAAATACCACGAAAAGAAAGCTGTTTGTGGAAAAAACTTCAATTTTGTTTGCGCGGTCGTGCGACGTTGCACCCAATGTTCAGTTAAAGCGACGCAGTGCCCAATCGCAAAAAGTGCTCTGGTCAGAAAGGGGGTAAATTCTTCCAGGGCTGAAGTGGTAAAGTGTAAGAATGGATGTTCCTAATTCATGGACTGTACAAATTGGGTCCTGAATGACTTTGAGGTGCATTTGACTTTATTATTTTCTGTTTCTTGTTCAATGTGTTGTTTTTGTATTTACTTTCAAAAAAACGCTAAAAGTAACTGATGTGGGGGGAAACTTTAAAACAAGTCCTCACTGATCTCTCTAGCTGCAGGAACTTTGAAGAAATTTACCTTCAAATGTAAAAGTAGATGCTCTCCAATCTCAGCTCATCGACCCTTATTTCGACCTAAACTGAGGAAAAAATTGTTGTTTTAAAAAAAAAAAAATTGTGACATTATAGCAAAAAGTTAAAAATATAATTTTTTTGTTTATAGCACAAAAAATAAAAACTGCAGAGGAGATCAAATACCACCAAAAGAAAGCTCTATTTGTGGGGGAAAAAAACATAAAAATTTCATTTGGGTACAGCATTGCATGACCACGCAATTGTCATTCAAAGTGTGACAGCGCTGAAAACTAAAAATTGGTCTGGGAAGGAAGGGGGTGAAAATGCCCTGTATTGAACCGGTTAAATATAGTGCGCCTGGGGGGGTCCCCTTAGTCTGCCTGAAAACTGGTGCATCTGTAGCATATATAGAACATGCTGCAGCAAAAGCTACCTTTCTAAAGAAAGGAAAAAAGCGTCAAATCACTTTTAAACTGACTCACGGTTGCATTTGCCAGCACTCGGCTATTGGAAAAAAACAGCATTGGGGTCCCCCCAAAATCCATACCAGACCCTTATTCAGGCATGCAGCCTAGCAGGTCAGGAAAGGTAAGGGGGAACAAGCAAGCACCCGCCCTCCTGAACCATACCAGGCCACATGCCCTCAACACTGGGGGCGGTGGGTTCTTTGGGGGCAGAGGGGGCCTTGGCCCCATGTTGATGGGGCCTCATCCCCACAACCACCGGCCTTGGTTGTGGGGATGAGGCCATTGTCTGTGGGCAGGGGGCTTTTTGTATTTCTTGAACCAGATCCCCCCCCCCCCCATGTGAATGCGTATCGGGTACATAGTGACCTTACCCATTCACCAAAAATATGATCAAAAAGTAATAAGAACACAGAGACTGTTTTTGACAATTTCTTTAATAAAAAAAATCTGTATCCCCTGATGTAAATCTATCATCAATCACACCGCCCACTGCACCCAAAAAATAAAAACGCTTCCAAGCTTTGAACATCTCACCGAGTACTGTTCAATCCATCATCGTAAAATGAAAAGAGTGTGGCACAACTGCAAATCTACCAAGACATGGCCGTTCACCTAAAGTGACAGGATGTGCAAGGAGAGCATTAATCAGAGAGGCAGCCATGAGGCCCATGGTAACTCAGGAGGAGCTGCAGAGATGCACAGCTCAGGTGGGAGAATTTGTCCACAGGACAACTATTAGGTGGTCTCTCCCCAAATTTGCCCTGTATGGAAGAGTAGCAAGAAGAAGGCCATTGTTGAAAGAAAGCCATAAGAAGTCCCGTTTGCAGTTTGCGAGAAGCCATGTGGGGGACATAGAAAACATGGAAGAAGGTGCTCTGGTCAGATGAGACCAAAATTGAACTTTTTGGCCTAAAAGGCAATCTTAGAAGAAAACCTGTTAAGCCTCGTACACACGACCGTTTTTTTCGACAAAAAAACAGCTGGGAGAGCTTTTTGCCAAGAAAACTGTACTTGTGTATGGTTTCTCGGCAGGAAAACTCCTGGGAATCTCGACGAGAAAAATAGAGAACCTGCTCTCTATTTTTCTCGTCGGGGTTCTCGGCAGAGTGTTTCCTGCCGAGAAACCCGGTCGTCTGCTTACCAGTCCAGGGAAACCCGCGCATGCTTGATGAGACTTCGACGCATGCGCGGTAGCATACAAGAGTAGTGTAGGGTGTAGCAAGATGGCGGCGACGTCATCGAATGTGACGAGCGCCGGCTCGTCGTAGTTGATGTCACCGCATTCTTGCCATTCCAAAGAACGGCGGTTCTTTTGAATGGCTCGTGTGTACACAGGGCTTGGCAAGACAAGCTTGCCAGGAATCCCGTCGAGAAAACCGACTTTTTTTTTTACGGGATTCCCGCCCTTGTGTACGAGGCTTCAGAGTCTGCAAAAGACCTGAGACTGGGGCAGAGGTTCACCTTCCAGTAGGACACAGCCCCAAAACTTACAGCCAGAGCTACAATGGAATGGTTTAGATCAAGGGCCAGTCAAAGTCCAGACCTAAATCCAATTGAGAATCTGTGGCAAGACTTGAAAATTGCTGTTCACAGACGCTCTCCATCCAATCTGACAGAGCTTGAGCTATTTTGCAAAGAAGGATATGCAAAAATGTCACTCTTTAGATGTGCAAAGCTGGTAGAGACATCCCCAAAAAAAAATATATATATATATATATATATCTACCCAAACACCCTAATTGTTAGAGTTCTTGCAACCATTTTTGTCTGCAGGTGGAGTATTGGTGTATAGTTCCCTGTGGCCTGCAGGTGGCGCTGCCATGGTAGGCCAGGGTCAAACCACTAATCCAGTGCTGTACCTTGTGTGTCCCCTCTCAGCAGCCGTACGGTGGGTGTGGCAGGCCTGCGGTGCATGCTGGGAGAGGATATAAAGGGGGCAGACGCTGCCTGTTCAGGGTTTGTTGTTGGGGGTCCTACCCCAGGGTGTGTGTTCCTGTCCGTCCTGGGCACCTTTGGCCCAGGAGCGGAGGTCGGTGGATCAGTCCCAGGCACCTTTAGCCCTGGCACTGCAACAGAGGCCTGGGCCCAGCACTTTCAGCTGGAGCCCCCTGGGGATTAGGGTTGCCACCTCATCCCTTTAAACCCGAACACATATGAATTACACAGGTTCTGTGGCTGATTAAAGTGGTAATTAAACTCACTTGGTGCCTCATCTGCCTTTAATTAGCCTCAGAACCTGTGTAATTCATATGTGTTCGGGTTTAAAGGGATGAGGTGGCAACTCTACCGGGGATCGGGGAGTCTCAGGGTGTCGCCTTGCGAGGGGACCCGTATCCTAGATGAGGAGGCCGGAGGAGGAACTGTTCCGAAGGACTGGTGCAGAGGTCACAGTGAAGGGTCCCGGTAACTCTCTGGAGGGATGTCGGTGGCAGAGACCAAGTTCACCGGGTCGGTGGCAGAGACCAAGTGTAAAGTTTGAGTACCATATAGGCTGCTAGTCCCAAGCTAGGGAGACTATCCGAATGGGCTGAGTCTGCTTGAGAATCGGAGCAGTGAATTGGGTTACGTTTGTGCCTGGACCTCTTCCACACCTTAAGCTGTCCTGTCCTCCCTCCAACCTTTTCTGTCAGAGATTGTGTTTTACAAGAGAATAAACCTTTACGTTGGAGTGCAGCTGGTGTGGACATTCAAGTTACTGTGGGGATACAAGGACTTGTCTTTATTTAATATAGAGGTGAGAAACATTCTCTGACTGCTTGACTGTGGAAGACCCATCAACAACACCGCTCAACCTCTTCACATAGGAGGGTACGGGCTTGTGGTGCGGTGTGCCCCTCTCTTCCTGCGAGGAGCCGAACAAGGCAGGTAAAGAAGAGGGGTCTGTAGGATCTGGGCCTGTTGTGTCTCTCTCTCTCTCTCTCTCTCTCTCCCCCCCTCTCCCCCTCTCCCCCTCTCCCCCTCTCCCCCTCTCTCTCTCTCTCTCTCCCTCATTAATCTCAGATGCTAACCACACCACCTTAGAGCTACGCCCACTATTTCGCTGAAACCACACCCATTTCCACCCAGTGGGAGGGGTCAAAAAGGAAGGGCGGGGTCTGGCGCCCCCCCATCCTAAAACTTCACCAGCCGCCACTGGTACAAGATCTAGCAATTACCATAAGGCCACATACACACCCGAGAGATGGTAAAAACATACAATTGAGCTGCAGTTTTACCACCCACCTAAAGGATTACATGCATTTGCTTGAGGTCTTACACATGCTGCAGCAAAAATTATATCCTATGTTGTGTTCGGCAGGTGGTACCAACCAAACAAATAGGGCTATGTTGCAATGGTGAGTCAAACGATTAGCTCAAGGTTGTAGCATGGTATTTACATAAAGAATTCCCGTTTGGCTCTCAAAAAAAGAAAAGAAGAAAAAAAACAGGCATTCAGGAGGTGGCAGTATCAACTGCTGAATGCCTGGCAGATGCTGCTCTACCATCTGATGAAAAGTGATCCATTAAGCAGTGTAAACAGCAAGCTCCGAGCCTGTAACCCTTTTCCTACCGCCGACATACAACGTTGGCAGTAGCAGAGGGTTTTACATACAGCTGTAGCAGCCAGGATTGTATGTAAACATCACAAGCCAAGCTGGCTTTTAGATGGAAGCAATCCAGGGGACCCCCATAACAAGCAACCCCCTTTTCCACCCGCCGTGAGCTACACAATCCCACCCAGGTGTCACAGGGTAAAGAGGAGGGAAACCAGCGAACACTCACTCGCTGATCTTCTTTAGCTAGTAAGGACCCGGAAGTGACATGTATTACATTGCTTCAGGTTTCAGCTAGGAGTTTTCCGGCTCCTGAGGTCCAGGAAGAAAATCACTGAGCACGATCTGTGCCAGGATCTATGCTTCAGTATAATGTAAGAAAGATATTTTGGGTTCAATAGACCACTGATGTCTCATTAAAGAGAATCTCTCACTATAAATATACTATCACATAGGGGGCTTATTGGTTCCCATGTAATAGCAATAAAGTTAAAGGAAAAGTATAGCGGAAGCTGATGTCACCGATTGGGTCCAGGCTCTGGAAAGATCCCAACCATATAATTAGGATCCACTCAGAAGCCTGGATGGGAACCTGGCTCTCAGCGATCCGACAAGAGTCTGAGCCAGCCCCTCCGCTCCACAGCCCAGTGCTCCAGTGAGCACTGGAGGGAAGAGTAGTGAGCCGGTGACTGGCAGTCATGACTCTCTGCTCAGAACAGAGGGGGAGAACTGAGCAATCAACAGTGTTTGATCACTCAGTTCTCACTACAGAGCTGGCGGGGGACAGATGCAGCATCGGATCAATGCTGCATCCACCTAGGTGAGTATAAATGTTTTTTTCCAAAGCCGTACTGTAATGGTCGTTTAACCACAAAGGGGTTAATATGGATTCTACTACTGTTCCGAATTGTAAAGGTTAGATAACATTGCATGCATGCTGAAAGTAAGACTCGACACGTCCGTTCAGGTCTGTTACTTTCGTATCTAATGATTTATTCCAGGCAGTACTAAACGTTTTACACACAGCATGATACGTCACTATTATGTTAATGTAAGACTGCAAACCACATCTGATTGGCTGCAATACAAAAAGAGTACAGAAACGTGATGATTAAGCTGGGCTGTCCTCTGGTCCTATCTTCATATCCGCATTCCAAAGATGTGTGGGAGAGGGAGGTATCCGCCATTTTCTGTCTTCTCCAGTCTTTTCGGTGGGAGCGGTTGTTGTTAGAAATTGATTTGAGTAAGGAAGAATTACAGCAGTGGTGTACATGAAAAAGCAATCTAGACTTTATAGTATAGTGAAGATGCATAGAGAATAGACATTTTCTAGTTTAACATTATGCTCATCACATTCCTTCACAGACCCCCCTAAAATGGCTATTTTCTATCTGTCCCTCAAACTAAAGGACCTGACCACCTGGACCATTCCCCAGGACCTTTTTTCTAAGTATAGAGAAGGGCAGTAACTAGTTCACTACCCCCCTCGACGAAGCCGGGAAGGACAGTCAGGCGGTTCCCTATCCCATACCTATATCCCTATAGGACTGTGAAATTATGGACGGGGAGTGACTGTAAAGGAGTGAAAGGTTTATCCTCTTCCTTCATAAGTGTGTAGCGGCCTCCTCACCCCGACCTCTTTAGCTAGGGGTATGTCGAGCGACAGAGTGAGGTGCGCTACGGCCCATATCCTCCCCATGTATGTGGGTGAGGTGAAGGCCAATATCAATCTTTTCCTCGGGCCAAATGTGTGCTGGTTATGAGGGTCAGTCCTTCCGTGCCGGAATCTCCCTTTGTTCCCATCAACAGAGTCCATACACCCATCAAAGTCCAAACTCAGGTTTATTGCGTATCTCCACATACAGTCAAATGCAACGGCATGATACGATGGGGAAGCAGGTCGAGGCACTGTACAGGTTCCTAGTCCCTACACTCCCTGTGCTATGACCAGGGGTTGCAGGAGTCTTGATGGAAGCTCCTCCGCTGCGCTGAAGCCCATATCAGGGGAAGATGTCCTCCAAGGGAGTTACTGAAGGCCCATCCGTCACCGGGTTGACGCTACACCGGGTCTTCGGACGGGTGACCCCCCCCCAGCCTCCTCACCTCAGATGCGGGTCCCCTCGCAAGGGGCGCCCTGGAGCAACTTCACCCTTGCGGGACCCAGTCGGAGTCACCGGGTCCCAGGCCTCCTTAATAGTACCTCACCCCAGGCTGAAGGTGCCCGGGATGGACTCCATCTTCGTTCCGACCAGGCCTTGGGCGCCTAGGCCAGAACCTTGAACCGCCCGCACCCAGGCCTAAGGTGCCTGGGTGCGTGAAGGGGTGACCCCCCTCCCACAAGAACAACAGACAGGCGACGACGACCTCGTGGCGCGGGCGTCTCCCCCTTTTATATCCTCCCATCGACACCACGGCGGGTTCCCCGCCCCAGCCGTACCATCGCCAGGAAGGAACCAAAAAAAGGGTAACACTGTGATAGCGATTCTACCTCGAGCCAGCAGGTACACTGACACCCACTGGTCAAAGAGAATATTACACCACCCAATCCTCCACGAATAAGAAAAGGGGTCTAATCCCTGACATAATTACACACCTGGGTCTCTCTACCCCCAGGTGTATCCCACTAACTTTGAAGACCCCGCTACACACTCCCCCTGGTGATTTGACGCTGGTCCCCAGCGTCAGGTGCACACCCATGTCTCCCAAGGAGGGGTGACATGAAGTGGGCCCCAGAGGCTATCCCTAATATTTTGGATACTGTATGTGCCAAGACCTGCTCAAAAAAAAAAAACCCTATAAAACATTAAAACTTTTGTATAAAACATCTGTCATGTACACATATACAATCCCTCCCGTCACTGTCTAAGAACCACCCCATACTCAGTAGTCTTGACCGACGAATCTCCTGCAGAAGGGAAACAAAAAAAAACATCCTAAAACTCTGTGTTAACTTGGCATGAGTGGGTCCGTCAGCCGAGAGACCCACTCACTCCAATAAGTAAGTAATGCATGTGTAACATTTTCAAACAACCGTTGCACAACACTGCCACCTGGTGACAGCGCTGCGGTAATGACACTTGGTTAGATCTTCATTCTTCCTGCTTTCCTACTCTAACTCTACCCCAAAAGTCTCTGCCTTTGGCACATGAAGAAAAGGGAGAAAAAAACAACAGCTCCCAAATCTCCAGTGAGTAAAAGAAAAGCCCAAATCAAAACAAAAGTAGGGCACAGTTCTAGGCGTCTGGGAATGTCTCTTCCAGAAAGTTTCAATAGCAACAAGATAGGAGCTCACTTTTCCTATAAATAGAACCTTGGATCCGGCAGAAACAGGGGCTTCAGGTGCCCGTCAAACACTTCCACTGAATACTCAACATAGGTAGTGGGCGTCTGTCCCAGCCCTTCCGGTGAAACAGTTCGTCTATCTCTCCGTCATCCCCACAGTCTGACAATGACTCTAAGTCGGAGGTGTCACACATCTCAGCGGGAAGGTAGTCTCTAGTAGACGGAAGGCTACCCTCCCCTGCGGGCTCCACCGACTGGGGACCCCCGACACCTCCAACCAACACCACAGTCCCAGCCCCTGGCTCACCTGGACCTTCTGAAGAACTGGGATGTCCGGGACTCTCTTCTCTACCGGCGCCATCCAGGCCAGGCAAGCGGCGGGGTGAAGCTCGACCACGGCCATAAGATGCCTGTACCAGACCGACTTTCCTCTTCGGAGGTGGGAGCAGGGAGTCTGTAGTGACCGAAGCAGTGTCCTCGGATTTTTCTCTCTCAGTCTCTGGTTGGGCAGTCACTTCGCCCTGGTCAGCGCGCACGGGAAACTCTGCAAAGGCTTTGATCTCTCCCTCCGGAGTGGCGGTTCCTGTGATGCAGTTGAGGCGTAGGGCCCGGAGCCTTTCCGTGTGTGGTTCAACCTCAAAAAGAAACTCCTTGCATGCTTCGCATCGCCCGAATGGCTTTAGTTGGACCACCAGTCCCGAGCATCCGGGACAGATCACACCGAGAGCCTCCGTGTCTCTGCATGAATACAGAGCCAACTGTCCTCGGGGCCTAAGTCTTATCCCCGTGTCTGTCAGGGGAGCAGCAAATGCAGTCATCTTGAAAGGATAAGGTACCGTCATCCACGGGGAGCCTGAGTTCACTCCGACCACTTGCTGCTCCATCACACGCTGACCTCGCGCCGGAGTCTCCACGTGCATCTCCACACGTGGCCAGACTCCTCCCACGACTTGCACGTTTTCGCGGGCTTCCTTCAGTCTCCTCCCACGAATTGCGTAGTCATGGGGTGCCTCGTGGCGCAGTGCAGCAAAAGTCCCCACATGTAGTTCGTCACACGGCTGGACTCCTCCCTCTTCCCGCTCTTTCTGCATGGGCCTCTCCCAGTTTTTCAGGGAAATTTCCACGACTTCGAGCACAGGGATGCACTTTGGCCAATCACATGGCCGACCTGCTCGGACCTCCTCCGGGCAGCAAAGTTCAAACACAGCCGTTCCAAACCTCAGGGTTAACACACGTTCGTATCCCGGACGAGCCCCCACGTGTAGCGGCCTCCTCACCCCGACCTCTTTAGCTAGGGGTATGTCGAGCGACAGAGTGAGGTGCGCTACGGCCCATGTCCTCCCCATGTATGTGGGTGAGGTGAAGGCCAATATCAATCTTTTCCTCGGGCCAAATGTGTGCTGGTTATGAGGGTCAGTCCTTCCGTGCCAGAATCTCCCTTTGTTCCCATCAACAGAGTCCATACACCCATCAAAGTCCAAACTCAGGTTTATTGCGTATCTCCACATACAGTCAAATGCAACGGCATGATACGATGGGGAAGCAGGTCGAGGCACTGTACAGGTTCCTAGTCCCTACACTCCCTGTGCTATGACCAGGGGTTGCAGGAGTCTTGATGGAAGCTCCTCCGCTGCGCTGAAGCCCATATCAGGGGAAGATGTCCTCCAAGGGAGTTACTGAAGGCCCATCCGTCACCGGGTTGACGCTACACCGGGTCTTCGGACGGGTGACCCCCCCCAGCCTCCTCACCTCAGATGCGGGTCCCCTCGCAAGGGGCGCCCTGGAGCAACTTCACCCTTGCGGGACCCAGTCGGAGTCACCGGGTCCCAGGCCTCCTTAATAGTACCTCACCCCAGGCTGAAGGTGCCCGGGATGGACTCCATCTTCGTTCCGACCAGGCCTTGGGCGCCTAGGCCAGAACCTTGAACCGCCCGCACCCAGGCCTAAGGTGCCTGGGTGCGTGAAGGGGTGACCCCCTCCCACAAGAACAACAGACAGGCGACGACGACCTCGTGGCGCGGGCGTCTCCCCCTTTTATATCCTCCCATCGCCACCACGGCGGGTTCCCCGCCCCAGCCGTACCATCGCCAGGAAGGAACCAAAAAAAGGGTAACACTGTGATAGCGATTCTACCTCGAGCCAGCAGGTACACTGACACCCACTGGTCAAAGAGAATATTACACCACCCAATCCTCCACGAATAAGAAAAGGGGTCTAATCCCTGACATAATTACACACCTGGGTCTCTCTACCCCCAGGTGTATCCCACTAACTTTGAAGACCCCGCTACAAGTGGATCCTCTTCTTCTTGGTGGAGAAATGTAGGTGTACTGTTATCTACAGCCTTGATCATTAACTTCTTTACAAAGGGCAGAATACAGCATACAACCAGGGCTAAAAGAACTAGAATTATTAATACTGTAACCCCTATCTGGGCGAGCATCTTTTGCCACCCACCCATCCAGCTGAAATATTGATCCCACGGGTCTGTAATACCTGAGTTCTTCTTCAACTCCAATGACAGATCTTCTAATTTCTTTATAGCTAGAGTAACCTTACCATTTGGGCCAGTATTTTCAGGAATGTAGGTGCAACAGGTTCCCGTTTTCTTTATCATTTTACAGACACCTCCTTTCTCAGCTAACACCATGTCTAAGGCCATCCGGTTCTCAAATGTCATATAGGAAGTGGGGGCTAACTGGTCAGTAATTCCCTGGAGGGCATCTCTGGTGTAATTAACAAATCTCTGTTGGTTGTAGTATATGTAATTAATCCAATCTACATTCTTGTTGACAGTTATTATGGGGATCAAAGACTCAAAACCAGCTTTTACCTGGTCCCTGGCTTTGAATTGATCAGGGACCCCCCCTTGGGACCCCTATGGCATCTATCTACACATGAGGGTCAAAGCTTCCGAGGGGAGCTGCTCGCTTCCTCGTTTGACTGGGTGTGTCACAGTATAAGTTACATTGCCAGGGAACTGGAGGACAGGAGATTATGTTACAGTAATCAAAGATAAAGGTGGCCACATGTGTGTTTGAAGAGTTATACTAGAATGTGGTGAATAACTTGTCATTTTGTCTAATGGCTACCTGCTGAGCCCCCACTAACCCCAATAGGAAAAGGATATACAACACCATCATTGTGGTGTGGTCAGAATCTTGTCTTCAGGAGATTGAGCTTTATTGCAGTGGGAGGCGTGTATCCAGGTGCTTTTCCCTTCTAGCTTTAGGCCTGGTTCACACTGGGGCGACAAACGCTCCGACATTGGGAGCTCATGTCGCATGATGTGTGAAAATCAATGTTTCCCTATGGGAGCTGTCTTAACTGGTCCGACACATGTCGGTCCGACTTTGAAAATGCTCCCTGTACTACTTTGGTCCGACTTTGATCCGACTTCAGCCCATTGACTATCATTGAAGTCGGATCAAAGTCGGACCGCAGTCTTGCATGACCTGACTTTGGCATGCGACTTGTGCTGTGCTGCTCTTGAGGGGGAACTCCAGGCCAAATTTTAAATAAAAAACCGGCATGGGTTCCCCCTCCAGGAGCATACCAGGCCCTTGGGTCTGGTCTGGATTTGAAGGGGCGCCCCTAGGCCAAAAAAACGGCGTGGGGGTCCCCCCCAAAATCCAAACCAGACCCTTATCCGAGCACACAACCTGGCAGGCCGCAGGGGAAGAGGGGGGGACGAGAGAGCGGCCCCCTCCCTCCTGAACCGTACCAAGCCACATGCCCTCAACATGGGGGGTTTGGTGCTCTGGGGCAGGGGGGCGATCTGCGGCCCCCCCACCCCAGAGCACCCTGCCCCCATGTTGATGAGGACAGGGCCTCTTCCCGACAACCCTGGCCGTTGGTTGTCGGGGTCTGCGGGCGGGGGGGCTTATCGGAATCCGGGAGCCCCCCTTTAATAAGGGGGCCCCCAGATCCTGGCCCCCCACCCTATGTGAATGAGTATGGGGTACATCGTACCCCTACCCATTCACCTGGTGGAAAAAAATTGCAATAAAAAAACCACACAGCTTTTTAAAGTATTTTATTGCACAGCTCCGGGGGTCTTCTTCCGACTTCGGGGGTCTCCGGTGTCGTCGCCGCGCTCTCCGGTTCTTTCTTCTGCCGGGCCACCGCTAACTTCTTTAGCTCTTTTGCTAGCGGGGCCCGGTCTTCTCCGTCGCCTTCTTCTTCTCCCGCTATCCGGTTCTTCTCCCGCTTCTTTCTTCTGCCGGCCCCTCCATTAACTTCTTTAGCTCTTTTGCTAGTGGAGGGGCCGGTCTTCCCGTCGCCGTCTTCTTCTCATTTCTCCTTCTGGATGTTGACGCGTCGCTTCCTCCCGCTGTAATACTGGCTGTTCGCTCCGCATTAATATAGGCTTCTCATGACGTCACAGTCACATGTTCCCATGACGTCACAGTCACATGCTCCGGGGCCATGTGCCCCGGAACATGTGACTGTGACGTCATGAGAAGCCTATATTAATGCGGAGCGGAGCAAACAGCCAGTATTACAGCGGGAGGAAGCGACGCGTCAACATCGAGGAGGAGAAGAGAGAAGAAGACGGCGACGGCGACGGGAAGACCGGCCCCTCCACTAGCAAAAGAGCTAAAGAAGTTAGTGGAGGGGCCGGCAGAAGAAAGAAGCGGGAGAAGACCCGGAGAGCGGGAGAAGAAGAAGGCGACGGAGAAGACCGGGCTCCGCTAGCAAAAGAGCTAAAGAAGTTAGCGGTGGCCCGGCAGAAGAAAGAACCGGAGAGCGGCGGCGACGACACCGGAGACCCCCGAAGTCGGAAGAAGACCCCCGGAGCTGTGCAATAAAATACTTTAAAAAGCTGTGTGGTTTTTTTATTGCAATTTTTTTCCACCAGGTGAATGGGTAGGGGTACGATGTACCCCATACTCATTCACATAGGGTGGGGGGGCCGGGATCTGGGGGCCCCTTTATTGAAGGGGGCTCCCGGATTCCGATAAGCCCCCCGCCCGCAGACCCCGGAAGAGGCCCTGTCCTCATCAACATGGGGGCAGGGTGCTCTGGGGTGGGGGGGCCACAGGTCTCCCCCCTGCCCCAGAGCACCAAACCCCCCCATGTTGAGGGCATGCGGCCTGGTACGGTTCAGGAGGGAGGGCCGCTCTCGTCCCCCCCTCTTCCCCTGCGGCCTGCCAGGTTGTGTGCTCGGATAAGGGTCTGGTTTGGATTTTGGGGGACCCCCACGCCGTTTTTTCGGCATAGGGGCGCCCCTTCAAATCCAGACCAGACCCAAGGGCCTGGTATGCCCTTGGAGGGGGAACCCATGCCGGTTTTTTCTTTAAAATTTGGCCTGGAGTTCCCCCTCAAGATTCATACCAAACACAGTGCCTAATATTGGTGGGGATCCAAGTCGGATCCCCGTTCATTGAAAGTCGGACATATGTCGGCTTCATGTCGCAGGGCAAAGTCGGATCCAAAGTAGGACAGATGTCATGTCGCACTAGTGTGAACCCAGCCTCACTGATGTAGCTGTGGTCAGCAAAACTTAAAATGGACCATCATAATCTTGGCTCAAGGGAGTGCTTCCTCACAAACTTCTTTACTAGCACCCAATCTCCTGGCAGTAGTTGGTGTGTTCCTGTATCTACTTTAGGATCTGGAATGGAAGAAAACACTCAAGAGTGGATATTAGTTAATGCTCTAGACAAACGTGTGACATAGCTAGTTAACACATCAGATTGTAACTGCAACTACTGTGGGAACTAACAGCCAGGTCTGGGGGCTGAACCAAACTAAATTTCATAAGGGGACAGGCCTCGTACACACGGCCGAGATTCTCGTTGAAAAAAACATGTCGTTTTTTTCGACGAGATTCTTGGACAAGAAACTTGTCCCGGCCGAGTGTACACACGCTCATTTCAAAGAACCCGCGGTTCTTTGAATGGAGCGTACGCGGTGACGTCATCGACTACGACGAGCATGCGCTCGTCACATTCGATGCCGTCGCCGCCATCTTGGTATACCCTACGTATGCCTATGAAGCTACCGCGCATGCGTCAAATTCATTTCGAACATGCGCGGGCTTCCGGGAGGACAGGTAAGTGTACACACACTCACTTTTCTCGTCGAGAAACATGCCGAGGAGAATCTCGACGAGAAAATAGAGAGCAGGTTCTCTATTTTCTCGTCGAGGTTTCTTGTCGGTTTTCTCGACGAGAAACCCGATAGCCGCGTACACACGACCGATTTACTCGGCAAGACCTCTCTGCCAGCAAGTTTCTTGCTGGTTCTTGCCGAGAAAATCGGTCGTGTGTACGAGGCCTCAGAGCATGTTTCCCTAGAGTCCCATTCATCCTTTCTACCTTCCCACTGCTTTGAGGGTGGTATTGGGTGTGTAGAGCTAACTGAACTCCAAGTGCTGCCCAAATCTCTTTTGTAAGGGTTGCTGTGAAGGCTGGGCCCTGATCACTCTCTATCACCTCTGGAACCCCAAATCTACATACTAGCTTGCTCAATAGTTTCTTAGTCGTTGTCTTGGCTGTCATGTTTGTAACAGCGTAGGCTTCTGGCCAGCCGGAGAACATGTCCACCACCACTAGGGCATATTCATATCGGCCACTTTTTGGCATCTGTATATAATCAATCTGTATCCTCTGGAATGGATAGAGAGGTTTCGCCAAATGCTTCCGCGGTGTCTTCTCTGTTCCCCCCGGGTTGCATTTTGCACATACTGCACATGAGGTGCAGTAATTTCTGGTTAGGGTGGTTATCCCTGGTTCCAGTAATACTTGCTGATCAGTGAATTCATTAAGTTCTTAGAGAGATGTGCAGGTCCATGTGCCCATTGGGCGACTGCTGGATACATATATTTTGGTAAACAGGTTTTCCCTCTCATCAGATATAGATCTCCATCGTATTCTGCTCCTTTATCGATCCATTCCAAATGTTCTTCTGAGTGAGCTGCATTTTGTATAGAGGCTAGGTATAGCCTGTCAGGTGGCACATGGACTGCCACAGGCATCTGCGCTAAAGATTCACTCTCCTCTTCGGCCACTTCAGCCGTTTTCCATTGGTCTTTCGCTGCTTGTTTGGCAGCTATATCCACCAGGTGGTTCCCTCTGGCTTCTTGAGAATTCAGTTTGCCATGTGCTTTAACCTTCAAGACAGCCACTTTGTCAGGCAGGAGTAGTGCATCCATTAACTCCTTGATAGCTGGACGGTGTTTCACCGGCGCTCCGGCCGCTGTCAGAAATCCTCTAGCCCTCCAGATGATACCAAAGTCATGAGCCACTCCCAGGGCGTACCTTGAGTCTGTCTAAATGTTGGCTCTTTTACCTTCTGCTATCTTACACGCTGTAGTGAGGGCTTGGAGAGCCGCTTCCTGAGCAGATACAGTTGGTGGTAATGCTCCTGCTTGAAGAATTTCAAATTCAGAGGTCACAGCATAACCTGTGTGGTACTTGCCTCCTTCATCTGCATATCTGGAGCCATCCACAAAAAGTGTGTAGTCAGGGTTTTCCAGAGGAGTTTCACTCACTGTAGGTAAGTGTGTGGTTTCCATGCGCATCATTTCAAAGCAGTCATGTGGAGCAGTACAGGGGTCTTTTTCTTCACCATCTCCTTCTTCTTCTTCTTGTCCCCCCTCGAAAAACGGCAGAAGTGTGGCCTGGTTGAGAGTGAGACACCTTTTGAGGGTCACATTGTCTGGAAGGAGGAGGGAGATATGTAACCGAAGATGTCTGGCGGTGGACAGGTGGCAGGGTTGCACCTGATTCAGGATGGCAGCATTGTCATGTGGTGCCAAAAGAAGCAGGGGGTGTGCTAGAACGAGGTCAGAAGTTTTGTCCAGCAGTGCTTGGGCAGCAAAGACAGCTCTTAAACAGGAAGGGCCACCCCTAGCCTAAACGGCATGAATAGTACCCAATGGGTTTAGTTCGGCCTCCATGTGATTGAGCTAGGACCCCTGTGGCGTGGCCATTTCTTTCCGACACAAACAGTTTAAAGGGTATTCCATAATCTGGGAGGCCCAAAGCAGGAGCTGTGGATATTGCTTGCTTCAGCAGAAAGAAATTGTCCAGGGCCTCGCTTGACAGGGTAAATGGCACAGACTTGAGAGCATCATAGAGCGGTTGCATGAGGATCGATGCATCAGGGATCCACGCGTGCAGTAAGCCAGGTCCACTACAGTGAAGTACTCAGCCGTTGGAGGTATACCTGATAATAAGGTATGTGGATTTGGCACAATTGGGGTGTCCAACACTGTGGCTTCGTTAACTGCTCGGAGGTCTTGGACCATTCTGTATTTTTCTGGTTCTCCTCTTGGGGTCCGTTTCTTCACTGGGAACAAGGGCGTATTGCATTCCGAAGTACAGGGTATCAGAGCTCCATTGGACACAAGTGTCTCGACCTGTCTTGAGATGGCTGCGGATTGAGCAGGCTTCAAGGGGTATTGTGGTTTCCGGGGCAATGATGCTCCCTCTTTGAGCTTGACTAAAACTGGTGGCAATTTCAGGTGACCGATGTCTTCCGGTCCTGTGGACCATAGGCATGAAGGAATTCCGTCAAGTACTTCCTGTGGAATGTAACTTGGAGTTATCGCTTCATGAAGTATCATCATGAGAGGCAGAGAACACAAAGCAGATGAGTCTTCCAAGGATAGGGGAGTATGTAGCTTCACTCCTCCTTCAGGCATGAAAATGATTGAGGCCTGTAGTCTGGACAGTACGTCAGCTTCAAGCAAATTCATGGGACATGTAGAGGACACTGCCATAAGGGGTGACACTGTTTTTTTCACTTTTTGGTTTTCTATACCCCTGGCCACCAGCAGTAGATTGGACATTTTCATAGAGCGGTATTCGGAGCGAGCCACCATCAGGCCTTTTCTGATATCTTCTCTGAGCCCTGAGACAAAAGCAGTTGATAACATATGAGTGTGTGCCTTTTCATAGTGAGAGAAGCCCAGATCCTCAAAAGCCTGGGTGAGTCTGGCATGATACTTCTCCACAGACTCCCGGTCAGGGAAACGGCCGTAGGAGAACTGGCAATAGTGCCAGTACTGGTAATGGCCGCTTCCAGCACATCCCTGTGCGCATTGCCGCAAGCGGCGTGAATAGGCGCACGCACATGCGCAATGGAACCACCGGGCGAACGCACATGCGCAATGGAACCAACGGGCGCACGCACATGCGCAATGGAACCAGGGGGCGCGTCAATCGGCGCACACAACAGATGCAGCCACTTGCTGGCCTATATAAGACTGCCACTGAGCCCATCTCGTTGCTTGATGGTCGTCAGCCTTCCTGTGTTCCTGAGACTCTGTTAAACTGCTGTTTGGATTCCCTGTTGTGACCCGGCTTGTTCCTGACCTGTCTGATCTGCTCTTCTGGTTTGACCCCCTGGCTTGCCTTACTGACCTGTTGCCTTCTCCTTCACCTGATCCCGGCTTGTTCCACGGACTTTGCCACAGTCTTCTGTTCCTGCCTGTTTCCTGTTACCAGACCATTGGCTTGTCTCCGCTCCTGCAACCTGCTTCTTCCTCCTGCTGGATATACTGGGTTTGAGCCCCAGCCTGGCTGCCACTACTACTCCTTGAGCGGTGTCCTGCATCCACCGGTGTTCTTCAGGATCCCACCAGCTCTGCTCTCCTGGACCCATCTGGCAACCTGTGCTTCTCTGGGCACTAGACCCTCTGTACCCAACCTCCGAGGTGTACTGCACTCAG
Organism: Rana muscosa; assembly: GCA_029206835.1. Taxonomy (NCBI): domain Eukaryota; kingdom Metazoa; phylum Chordata; class Amphibia; order Anura; family Ranidae; genus Rana; species Rana muscosa. Next base: position 174,040,336 of record CM055122.1, on the reverse strand, counting down.
CCGCAAGGGGAGCCCTCTCGGCATCTCGGCCTCCAACCAGGTACGTGACAGTACCATCAAGCCATGTCCGAGGCCGACAGAGGTGCTTCCCCGTTCAAGCTGATGTGCCAACAAGTCACCTCTCTTTCACAAGCCATTCAGAGACTCCAAGAGGGCTATCTTCAGTTGGAAGATCGATTGCAGCACTCACCTGTTCCAGCCTCGATGGAGTCCAGTCAGCCCTCCACTGACACAGCACCAGCTTCCCTGCCTCAAGAAGCTACTTCTCCAACCTATACAGTGATGGCGTCTTCTCCCGAACCACGGGTACCAACACCCGAACGATTCCTCGGAGATCGAAAGAAGTTCAGGGCTTTTAAAAATGCATGCCTACTGTACTTGGCCCTCCAGCCTAGAACTTTTTCTTCCGAGTTCGTAAAAGTAGGATTCATAATTTCCCTACTATCCGAGGAACCCCAAGCTTGGGCCCAAAACCTGCTGGAACAAAAGAGCCCGACTTTGGATACCATGGACATTTTCTTTGAGGCTATGGCCCTATTGTATGATGACCCCCAGCGTGTGGCCTTACGGCAAGGAGACCGCCCAGTGGAGGACTATACCGTAGAATTCCGCAGATGGTCCACCGATACAAGCACTCAGGTTTCAGTATCGCCAAGGACTGTCTGAGACTCTTAAAGATGAGCTGGCCCGAGTTGCTGTTCCCGACACCCTTGACGAACTTATTCTCTTAGCCATTCAGCTTGACAGGCGCCTGCGGGAACGGCGGGCGGAATATGCTCAAAATATCCAGCCTACTCAGAGACCACCTAAGTCTTCACCTACGCCTACCTTCTCTACAAATCTGAAGCAAGGACCAAAGCAAGTTGGCTTAGTCCGTTCCCCTCTTACCTTTGACGAGAGACAACATCGGCGGCAGGCCTCTCTTTGCCTATACTGCGGAGGGGCTGGACATTTCCTACCCAGTTGCCCCATAAGACCCAGTAAGGTCTACCCACCGAGGTCCACACATCTCCAAGTTTCCAGATCCTCCATTTCCTACCTTGCTCTCCCCATCTCCTTACAAATGGCAGGAAGGGAGGTCCAATTACAAGCAATTATAGACTCCGGAGCTTGCAGCTGTTTTATGGACTTATCCCTGGCTAAAAGACTTGGCGTGCCCCTTTATGAGAAGAAACAAGAACTAGAAGTTCTGCTTGCCGATGGCTCTTTGCCTAGTTCTGGACTTGTCACTCGAGAAACTATGCCCCTCTTTATTACTACAGATATCGGCCACCAAGAACTTGTCCATTTTGACATTTTACACTCTCCCATGTACCCCGTCATCTTGGGGATGCCGTGGCTACTGGCGCACAACCCACGAATCAACTGGGTCAAGAAGGAAATCTCCCTCTCTTCGGAGTATTGCCTACAGCATTGCTTTGCTCCCAACCCCAGTAAGCCTGCTAGCTGCCTGACCGTGCAACCTGCTCTCGACAACCTCCAGCATGTTCCCCCAGCTTATCATGAGTTCATAGACGTTTTTGACAAGAAAAAGGCCGATGTCCTTCCACCTCACCGACCTTATGACTGTCCAATAGAACTGCTCCCGGGGGCTGAGATTCCGTTCGGTCTAATCTTTCCCCTATCCGAAAATGAGCTGGAGGCTCTACGTTTATATATTGATGAGAGCCTGGAAAGGGGGTTTATCCGACCCTCCTCTTCTCCTGCTGGGGCGGGCATATTCTTTGTGGAGAAGAAGGATGGCACATTACGGCCATGTGTAGACTACAGAGACATCAACAAAATTACCTTAAAAAATCGATACCCACTCCCTCTAGTCCCTGAACTCTTTCAAAGATTCCGAACCGCCCAGATTTTCCGGACGAGGTTCGGCCACTTTGAGTACCTTGTGATGCCATTCGGATTATGCAATGCTCCAGCTACGTTCCAGCATCTAGTGAACGATATCTTTCGGGAATTCCTCGACTACTTTGTAATCGTATACCTCAACGATATTCTCATCTTTTCTGCCTCTTTGGAACTCCACCGAACCCACGTAAAGAAGGTGCTCCTAACCCTGAGAAAGCATGGACTATATGTCAAGGCAGACAAATGTGATTTTGAGAAAACATCTATTCAGTTTCTAGGCCTCATCATCTCCACAGAAGGAATTGCAATGGACCCAAAGAAAGTGGAGGCAATACTCGACTGGCCAGCTCCCTCGGACAGGAAGGGTGTTCAGCGCTTCATAGGGTTTTCCAATTTTTACAGGAAGTTTGTGAAGGGTTTCTCCACCTGCATAGCACCCATCACTCAGTTGACCCGTCAGAAGGCCCGTTTCCAGTGGTCCCCAGAAGCCCAGACAGCCTTTGACAAATTAAAGAGTCTATTCACTTCTGCACCTATCTTACAGCACCCAGATCCAACCCTACCTTATGTACTAGAAGTAGATGCTTCTGAAATAGCAACAGGGGCAATCCTGTCTCAACGGCGGGGTCCCAAGGCTCTTCTTTACCCCGTAGCCTTTTTCTCTCGAAAAATGAGTCCACCAGAAAGAAATTACGACGTCGGAGATCGAGAGCTACTGGCCATTAAATCTGCCTTAGAAGAGTGGAGGTACTTACTGGAGGGTGCCCCTCATCCCATTATGATTTTTACGGGCCATAAGAACCTGGAGTACCTCAGGACAGCCAAATGTCTAAGACCTCGGCAAGCCCGATGGGCTTTGTTTTTCTCCAGGTTCAATTTTCCACCTTACATATCGGCCAGGTTCCAAGAATGGGAAAGTGGACGCACTCTCCCGAATGTTTCCAGACACCCCTGAAACAACAGAGCCAAGTACGATCCTTTCCTCTCAAAATTTTTTTGCTCATCCAACCTGATCTAAAGACTCTGATCAAACAAGCCTCTGCCCAGTGCTCTGAGCCAGAAGTGTCCTCACTGAGAGACCAAGATGGATTTTTGTGGCATCAGGATAAGATTTTTGTTCCCCAACCAGTTAGACTCCAAGTCCTAAAGATGTCACATGACCATAAACTTGCCGGACATTTCGGAATACGAAGAACCATGGAACTTGTTCAGCGCTCCTTTTGGTGGGCCAGCCTAAGACAGGACTGCAAAGAATATGTTAATTCTTGCACCACGTGCCAGCGCAATAAAGGTTCCAATACCAAGCCATGGGGACTTTTGAGGCCACTACCCATTCCTGAACAACCCTGGAAAGAAATATCCATGGATTTTATAGTAGACTTGCCCCCCTCTGGGGGATGTACCACCATCATGGTACTGGTAGACCGCCTTTCCAAAATGGCACATTTTCTCCCGATGATTGGCACACCCTCCGCTTCGGATACAGCAAACATGTTTATTAAAGAAATTGTCAGGTTACACGGACTACGGGATAGCATGGTCTCCGACAGAGGAGTACAATTTACTTCCAAGTTCTGGAGAGATCTTTGCAAGTCCTTATCAATTGAAGTATGTCTTTCCTCAGCTTACCATCCCCAGAGCAATGGTCAAACAGAAAGGACTAATCAGACCTTAGAACAGTACCTTTGATGCTTTTGTACCTGCTCACAAGATGACTGATTGCTGCATGTAAAGAATTATTATATGCAAACTCTGCACAGGGAAGAAGGGAGATCCAATCAGTCTCCCTTCTGGGCAAATTATGGATTTCACCCCTCCTTCCTTCCGAATACTATACCCGAAGCATCTACTCCTGCTGTCCAGGATCGATTAAGGTCCATTCAAACCAACTACAAGGTACTTCAGGAGGCCATGCGAAAAGCTCAAGAGGATTATAAAAGGTTTCATGACAAGAGAAGAAGAGGGAATCCTGTCTTTAAAATTGGTGACAAGGTATGGCTTTCTTCAGTGAACCTTAAGCTCTCTTGTCCCTCCCGGAAGCTTGGACCCAAGTTCATCGGTCCCTTTGAAATTAAAAGAGAAATAAATTCAGTGGCTTTTGAGCTGGCACTACCCAATACCTACAAGATCCACCCAGTATTTCACACCTCCCTGCTCAAACCAGCGGTATCCAGTCCTTTTCCTGGAAGAGAGGAGCCACCTCCGCCCCCAGTCTTAGTAGAGGGAGAAACAGAATTCGAGGTTGAAGCCATTATGGATTGCCAGAGGAGAGGTAGGCAGATCCAGTACCTCATCAAGTGGAAGGGATATCCCCCGAAGACAATTCCTGGGAGTCTGCAAACAATGTACACGCTCCCAGACTGGTACGGGACTTTCACAATAGACACCCTGAAGCATTGGCCCGTGGGGGCATCCGGAGGCTGCCCCTTGGGGGGGGGCACTGTCAGGGAAACGGCCGTAGGAGAACTGGCAATAGTGCCAGTACTGGTAATGGCCGCTTCCAGCACATCCCTGTGCGCATTGCCGCAAGCGGCGTGAATAGGCGCACGCACATGCGCAATGGAACCAACGGGCGCATGCACATGCGCAATGGAACCAACGGGCGCACGCACATGCGCAATGGAACCAACGGGCGCGGGCGCGTCAATCGGCGCACACAACAGATGCAGCCACTTGCTGGCCTATATAAGACTGCCACTGAGCCCATCTCGTTGCTTGATGGTCGTTAGCCTTCCTGTGTTCCTGAGACTCTGTTAAACTGCTGTTTGGATTCCCTGTTGTGACCCGGCTTGTTCCTGACCTGTCTGATCTGCTCTTCTGGTTTGACCCCCTGGCTTGCCTTACTGACCTGTTGCCTTCTCCTTCACCTGATCCCGGCTTGTTCCACGGACTTTGCCACAGTCTTTTGTTCCTGCCTGTTTCCTGTCACCAGACCATTGGCTTGTCTCCGCTCCTGCAACCTGCTTCTTCCTCCTGCTGGATATACTGGGTTTGACCCCCAGCCTGGCTGCCACTACTACTCCTTGAGCGGTGTCCTGCATCCACCGGTGTTCTTCAGGATCCCACCAGCTCTGCTCTCCTGGACCCATCTGGCAACCTGTGCTTCTCTGGGCACTACACCCTCTGTACCCAACCTCAGAGGTGTACTGCACTCAGCCGCAAGGGGAGCCCTCTCGGCCTTCAACCAGGTACGTGACACTCCCCTTTATCTTGGATAATATCTTGGATTGTGGTAGTCTGATCTGCTAGGTTCTCCTTTGCCCATTCGTGGAGTTGGGCGCAGAACTCCACACCCGAGGAATAGGAAGTGGCACTTGTCAAGCAGGCATCATTGAAGGCCACCTGCATGACCGGCCAAAAGACATGTCCTGCTTTAATTTGGCAAAAGCTGATCAAATCTCTCCAAGCAGCTGAATAAGTTTCTTGTATCTGCACCATCCTGCGGTAGAAGGGCATTGGTTGTTTCTCTGGGTCAGGCAGACTTGTCACTAAGGCCGCTGCTTGTGATGGGGTAAAAGCGACATACATCACCGGTGCCCCTTCTGGCAACTGAGATTTTTGTTGGGGTGGGGGCTGACAAGGGGTACTGTTCTTTATGGTTGCCAGCATACGTTTGAGATTCTCTCTGAACTGTGAGTCTAGAGCCGGATTGGGGGTTAAATCAGCGGGGGGGCCTTGCTGCTTGCTGGTGGTCTTCACACTCGGACGCTTCTTCATCATTAATATATGGCACTTCCGTATTGGGGAAGACAGGAGTGTGGTAGGAACCATCCTGGTTTAAAAACAGGGAGAACTGGATATAGGCTTTGGTTGGGCCTTCTGGGTGTACCAAGATGGCCACTTGCAGGAAGTGTATTGGGCTGGGCAGGAAGTGAGGATGTGGGTGCACTAAGATGGCTGCCAGGAGGAAGTGCACAGGGCTGGGCAGGAAATGAGGGCATGGGTGCACTAAGATGGCTGCCGGGAGGAAGTGCAGAGTGGATTGTTCTCGAGCCAGGAAGGGCAGGAATGTCCCTCCCCCTCCTTTTGTTCCAAATCCCGTAAGGGGGGGGGGTTTCGGACACAAACATTTTCAGTTCTGTAGTACACATATACAATACAATCGCCATCTTTCTTCGCTTCTTCATGCAATGTTTTAGCAGCACGAAACCAAGATTTTGACTTGCAATAAGCTTTTATCAAATAGAATTACTTTCTGTTCCGTCTTATCAACATGTGCCACTTATCTGGCAGTCTTCCAATTCACAAACTTTCGCTACAACAACGCTTGAGTAACTTCTGTCCTCTTCACAATGTTCTTGTTTCACATCCAACAAACCTTATTAATATTTCTAATCTTCTGTCCACTTCTAGTGCATTTCACTTTCAAGTTCTTTAACCATTACCTTGCTGATTCCTTACATCTCATCACATGCTACACTAGTGATTTCATATCTGGTCAAGGGTTAACATTTATTAAACACACAGGAATTTGTCCATGAGATATCCTAACCCATCCTCCCCCTCCCTTTCTCTTTATAAAACAAGAACGCGAGGGTGGGGGCTTGTATCATTGCGTGGGGATACTAACAAGCTTTTTTCCTATCCCCTCTTTCACTGGGTAATGAACGTTTAATCTCAAAACTAACACATCAGGGGTGAAGGGGAACAGCGGCTTGTGACCCAATTGTTCCTTCAGGTAGCCGCCTTCTTTTACTTTCACCAGTCCCCAACCCCGTTGATTTATGCCAAACAGTAATCCACAAACACACTGAGAACAGGACATAACCACACCTGCAGCCCCTGCCACCGCAAAACCTCAGTAGCTAAACCATGCCCTCAGGTTACCCATTTCTGCAGGGGCAGACAGCTCACCTGAACCAGAACATGGTACACCGTAACCCCTGAGTGATTTTTGTTGCAAGCCTCACCGTCCTTTAGAGGGGCATGCAGCTCACCTCCGGACACGACCCGTCTTCTCAGCGGCAAACAGCTCACCTGAGTCAGAGTACTCTATTGCAACAACCTTTCAGTCTACCAAGGAGCTTTCATGCCTAGGACAACAGACACTGAACAAATACAAACACCAAACAAATACAGTCAGTAGAGATCCAATAGCAGGTTCGTTAAAACAGCCCCAGGCGAGATATAAAAATTACCTGCCTCTTAGTTTGCCTCTAGAAGTCGACAAAGCTACCTGCCAACCCAGACAGAACGAATTTGTACAGTGGTAAGTATATAAGTGCCTACCGTACCCAGGGGTGCGCAAGTCCCTGTATTCGGTCAGTCCCGAATGGCCACTCAGCCCTGAGGTTGCGGACTCCTTCGGTCAAAAACCTGGAGCCCCTACGTTGGGCGTCAATTGTAATGGTCGTTTAACCACAAAGGGGTTAATATGGATTCTACTACTGTTCCGAATTGTAAAGGTTAGATAACATTGCATGCATGCTGAAAGTAAGACACGTCCGTTCAGGTCTGTTACTTTCGTATCTAATGATTTATTCCAGGCAGTACTAAACGTTTTACACATAGCATGATACGTCACTATTATGTTAATGTAAGACTGCAAAGCACATCTGATTGGCTGCAATACAAAAAGAGTACAGAAACGTGATGATTAAGCTGGGCTGTCCTCTGGTCCTATCTTCATATCCGCATTCCAAAGATGTGTGGGAGAGGGAGGTATCCGCCATTTTCTGTATTCTCCAGTCTTTTCGGTGGGAGGGGTTGTTGTTAGAAATTGATTTGAGTAAGGAAGAATTACAGCAGTGGTGTACAGCAGTGGTGTACACTCAGTCTCTGCACAAACTCTGCCACAGACCTGGTGAACGTTAGGTCTCTGCCACAGACCTGGTGAACGTTAGGTCTCTGCCACAGACCGGGTGAATGTTGGTTCTGGTATTAGGCCTCTATCAGGAAGATGACATCCCTCCAGAGAGTTACCGGGCCCCTTCCTTCACTGTGATCTCTCATCAGTCCCTCGGAACGGTCCTCCCCCGGCCTCCTCTTCTAGATACGGGTCACCTCGCAAGGCAGCACCCTGGGATTCCTCCTCCTTCTGTGGGCTCCAGCCGAAGGTGCTGGACCCAAGGCACTCAGTTGCAGCCCCAGGGCTAAAGGTGCCTGGGACTGATCCGCCAGTGTACCGGACCAGAACCTCCACCCCAGGGCTAAAGGTGCCTAGGGTGGCCACGAACAGAACCACACACTCCCGGGGTCGGACCCCCGGGAACTCCCTCGAACTCCCCCCTACAGACAGGGTCTGTCCCTTTTATATCCCCTCCCTGCATGCACAGCAGGTCGACACGCCCACCATACCACCGCCGAGGGGACATCCAAGGCACAGCACTGTACCAGCGGTTCAACCCTAGCCTCCAATGGCAGTGCCATCAACAGGCCACAGGGAACTATACACCAGCATCCCACCTGTAGTACAAAATAGGTTTTACAAAACCCTATCAGATAGTGTGTTTGAGTACAACTACCACTCAAACATTCCCTTAGATTTAAAGACCCCACTACACACTCCCCTAGGACAGATAGACACTGTCCCCAGTGTCTGGGGTAAACCCACGTACCTCAAGCCTGAGTCTACGCATGCTTATCTCAGAACTATGTACAAAAAAATAAAAATAAATGGTTTGTTTGTGCCGGAACCTGAATGTGGGGAAAGGGGTTGAATAAAGAGATGAAGGAAGATCAACCAGAGAAAAAAAATGTGTACATCCCATTCTCAATGTCACATACCAATATAAAACACATCACTATATTCACACTTACATCTCCCTCCCATCCTATGCTAGCTAACCCACCCATGCTCAGCGGTTGCCAGTCGTTCACCTGCAAAGGGAGAAAACACACATAAAACCAGCATAATAATATCCTATACTATTATTTACAAAAGAAGGGAGGACATTTTCCTTCTAAATTAATTACCTATTACACTAGTCCTAGTGTAAATAAAGAAAACATTAATATATATATTAGATATATTTTTTTTTTATGAACGCACAGAAACCCTTCGCAACACCGCCACCTAGTGGAAGTTCTACCGTCATAACATTGTCCCGACACTTGAAATAAATCTTCTTCTTTTCTTCCTCTGTGGCCCTATCTGTATCTACCCCCAAAGTCTCTGTCTTTGTGACGCTGTGAGCGGAGAGGAACAGCAATAGCTCTTCTGGCTCTCCAGCTGAGTAGATTACCCCAACTCACAAGGGAAAGTCCCTGGACTCCAAGAGAGTACACTCCGGAAAACAATAGAACACATTAGAGTCCAATCTTTTCAGAGGTAAAACTTTGGATCGGGTAAAACAAGGAGCTTCCAGTTCTTGTCAAAAGTCTCAATGGAATACACGGCATCCTCCCGCTCCTTCTGATACACAACCACCCGATCTGCGTGTATGTGCCGACCCAGTACCCAGTCCAACTTACACCCCTTGTACCTCTCAGCAACAGCTGCAGAACAGGAGAGATACCTGCGTGCATTAGGTACTTTCAAATAGTCCCACAGAAAGTCGGCGTACCATCTCTCCCTGTAGGCCTCCACCTCAAAAAGCAAGTCTCTTGAGACATACGGGTACTCCCATCCGTAATCAGCTGCCACCCTCTGACTGAACAGCTGTTGCATCCTGGAAAGCGGAGGAAGAGTAGCACGGTCTCCCGCACCTGGTAGGACAATGGCATCCGGATGCCTAGGCACTTTCACTGCCTTGAGACCCAACATAGCAGCCCGCAATGGCGCATATTCAGCCACAGCGGTAGGCACCGGCAATATAGGACTGGGTGATGTAGGCATGGGGTCAGGTACTTCCTCAAGCACATGGGCCTCCACCCGGGGTGCGATATCCCCAGAGTCCCTGGGCGAATCCCTTCTACTTCTGGCGGAGGTTATGGGTATTTTATCCCAGCCCTTTTTGACAAACAGTTCGTCTATATCTGCATCGTCTCCCATCTCGGAGGACGACTCCAGATCGGAGGTATCGTACTCCTCTGCCGGCAAATAATTTTTGGTGGTGGAGGAATCACTGTCTTTAGCAAGTTCTTTGGGGTCAGGAACCTAAGCATCCCCGATACTTCGGACACTAACCTTTGTCCCTTTCCCCCGGCTTACCTCGGCTTGTAGCTGTCGCGGATCGTCTGGAGATCCCTCCGACTAAACAATCCGATTCAGGCAAGCGCTGGGGTGTAGCTCGATCACGGCCGCAGAAGGCTTTCACATAGCCCACCTTTCTCTTGGACGGTGGGAGCAAAGACTCTGTACTGACAAAGGCAGCATCCGCCGGCTTCTCCGTCTCCGGTTCCTCAACTACCGGAACATCCGCAACGACTTCCTCCGAAGTCACGACAGTGCGCGTGGGGGTGGCTGTAGAAGTGTAGGTTTCCTCCTCAAGAGTAGTGGCGCCCGTAAGGCAATTCAAACGGTAGGCCCGAGGTTTTCCTGAAGGTTGCTCTACCGCGAAGATAAACTCCTTGCACTTGTCACATCTTCCAAAGGGCTGAAGGTGCACCACCAGTCCCTGGCATCCGGGACAAACCACTCCAAGGGCCTCCGCGTCTCTGCAGACATAGAGAGCGAAGCGACCCCGAAGCTTCAGCCGAATCCCCGTATCCATCAAGGGAGCAGCGAAAGAGGCAACGTTCATGGTTGTAGGAACTGGAATCCATGGGGCATTAGTCGCCATGTTGCTCACTCGCCGATCCATCACGCACTGTCCATTTGGCGCCAAAGTCACCACGCGCATCTCACCGCATGGCGAGGCTCCTCCCATTTTCCAAAGATGGCCGAGCTCCACGGAGCCTCACAAGGGGAATAAAGTCCACACTCTGGGGGTTTCCGACCACAGAAATCCCGGACTCGAGCCCCCACGTGTAGCACACAGACCCCTCTTCCTTACCTTTGGCTCACTCGTAGGAAAAGGGGCACACCATGCCACATGCCCGTACCCTCCTGTGTGAAGAGATTGAGCGGTGTAATGTTCCTGGGTCTCTATGGTTAGGTTCTCCAGAGAATGGTTCATGTTTTCACTGCCTTGAAGACAAGTCTCTATCCCCCAATAACTCCAAGGTCCACACCAATTACAAATCCAACGCAGAGTTTATTTTCTCATATGCATAGTCATTAAATAGGAAAGGATGGATGGAGAACAAGACAGCAAAAGGTGTTGGAGTAGGTCCAGACACAAACAAATAGACATTCACTACCCATATCTTCAGGTAGCCTCAGCTCATCCAGATAGTCTCCCATTAGAGTGGATCCTAGCAGCCGGAGTGTTGTTCGAATTAGATTACACACAGTCTCTGCACAAACTCTGCCACAGATCTGGTGAACGTTAGGTCTCTGCCACAGACCTGGTGAACGTTAGGTCTCTGCCACAGACCTGGTGAACGTTGGTTCTGGTATTAGGCCTCTATCAGGAAGATGACATCCCTCCAGAGAGTTACCGGGCCCCTTCCTTCACTGTGATCTCTCACCAGTCCCTCGGAACGGTCCTCCCCGGCCTCCTCTTCTAGATACGGGTCCCCTCGCGAGGCAGCACCCTGGGATTCCTCCTCCTCCCTCTGTGAGCTCCAGCCGAAGGTGCTGGACCCAAGGCACTCAGTTGCAGCCCCAGGGCTAAAGGTGCCTGGGACTGATCCGCCAGTGTACCGGACCAGGAACTCCACCCCAGGGCTAAAGGTGCCTAGGGTGGCCAGGAACAGAACCACACACTCCCGGGGTCGGACCCCCGGGAACTCCCTCGAACTCCCCCCCTACAGACAGGGTCTGCCCCTTTTATATCCCTCCCGGCATGCACAGCAGGCCAACACGCCCACCATACCACCGCCGAGAGGGGACATCAAAACACAGCACTGTACCAGTGGTTCAACCCTAGCCTCCAATGGCAGCGCCATCAACAGGCCACAGGGAACTATACACCAGCATCCCACCTGTAGTACAAAATAGGTTTACAGAACCCTATCAGATAGTGTGTTTGAGTACAACTACCACTCAAACATTCCCTTAGATTTAAAGATCCCGCTACACGCTAATGTTTACTTCCTATGGATAAACAATCTCAAGCTCGCGAGCTCCCCCTAGTGGGCAATATCACCATGTATCCCGTCAATATTAGTTCCAGTCAGGCCTGACTAAGATTTCTGTACGAGTTCCTCAATGGTGGGAGTCTTCGCTAGAAAAACGTTGGTGCACTTTATAATTGGAATCCAAAGGAGATTAAAGATGTAAGCTAAACTCCCGCAATGCTTTTGGGAGTTAAACTCTCAGTCAGTATAATGCCAAATTTAACTACGCAACTACCACGCGCTGCGCTATGTCCTAGTGTAGGTGCAACTCACTATTCGGATGATGGTGGGCCTTAAAAAGTCATAGGCCTAAAAAACAGTTGTAGATTCTGGGCAGGTGCCCGCTCACCCAAACAGGCCTAGTCCGCCTGACACGATCCGTTGTCGGTACCCCGATCCGCGACCTCTCCGCAAAATGCAGTCGCCGGTCCCTCTCACAGTCGCCGTAGATGTCAGTTGGTGGATGACCCCGGTCTCTGGAAAGCGCGAGCTGGTCACACGGAAAGAGATCCCTCTCTGGCTTGATGATCCTCTGCGAAACTACAGGCCCAGGCTTTGGACCTAGTCGCTCCGGCAGCAGGCCTCACAGACTTCTTGCTTGATTGAGGGCGAAGTCCAGAGAGACCGAGTGTGGGCCCTCCCCTCCTTTAAGTAACCTTCCCCAGCAGGCTTTGCGGTGGTTGTAATGCATTCTGGGAGTACAGCTGCACTGTGGGTACCATAGTCTATTAGGAATCCATGGCAACGGAGCCTCTCTCTCCCTGTACCATAAGTTCCACACACATTACTTAACATAAATAAACAATAGTCTATAAAGTTGTAGCTGGAGCATTGGAGGGAGTTTGGGGTGTACACACATAACAATAGTCCATAACAGTAGAACTGCGCTACACATATAATATATTAAAAAAATTAAGGAATATATTGCGTTTGTGTGCACCAAAATGTTGTGTATTTTTTATTGAAAATCTGCGTTGATAAAACCATTGCGCCAATATCATGTGACATATAAATTGCAACTACCACCATGTGGCTCCACTGCCTGGTTTTATTGCCTCCCGATAACACATGTGGACAAAGCCTTATACAAGCTAAAGTCAATGCAAACTAGGCCTAAGGGCAAACCTCATGTCGTGCAAATGGAGTCAGTGCAACAATAAGACTACTGACTGTTTTAAGAGTGATCAGCAAAGTTTTACATATATGTTTACTGTGAGGTAAGCTGGAAAGTGACATTTTCTTGAACAACCATTTTTTTTCTTTATCTTTACAGGTTATTATTCCCTTTAAAAGAAAAAAGGAAGAAAAAACCTAAACCAGAATCTGAAGCAGAAGCCGCTGCATTCAGTCGTAAAAGCCAACAATCAGGTTTCCATAGGAACACAATTGCAAAAACATCCTATTCAACTCAGTGCATGTGCCGTGATGCACCATAAGCTGTAATTAATTCTTAACTCCTCAGTTTACAAGAGATGCAGAAGTACAGCATATAGGGCAGCAGGACACATGCACCAAATAAAATAAAAAAAAGGACATCTGTGTGATAAGATTTCTGTGGAAACTTATTGGCTGACTTTCCAGACATTGTGCTGTCGCCCAATAGCATAGTTGCCAACATTGCAAAAAAAACATCTGGGACACTTTTTTTGTATTGAGGCGGAGCCTTGCTATAATCAGGGGGCGGGGCATTCGTTTGTAGGCGTGTCATGCTGGAGTGAAAATGCGGTGCGCGAAGCGCGCCGCGGCGGAAAATGGGCGTGGTTTACGCACGATAGTGGGTGTGGTTTAAATGGGCGTGGTTCAAAGGGGTGTGGCTAGAGTCCGAGGTGAGAGAAAGAGAGAGAAAGAAATAGAAAGAAAGAAGCCAGATCCTACACCACAATAGTAATGTGTAACAAAATTGGCAGATAAGGATACTCCAAAACACCTGTTGGCGCTTCAATCATCCCGGCACCATGGTTGTTACGGTGTCAGGATGATTGAAGTGCATTATTTCTATTTTTACATTGTAATATAAAATGAAATCATTCAACTCACCTTAATGCCGAATCAGTGGAAGCCCTGAGCGTGTTACCTGCCACGTCGCCTGCCACCAGATGGCCTCCCCAGCAGTCCGTCCTTGCATCAGGTGCCTCCCCAGCAGTCCGTCCTTGCATCAGGTGCCTCCCCAGCAGTCCGTCCTTGCATCAGGTGCCTCCCCAGCAGTCCGTCCTTGCATCAGGTGCCTCCCCAGCAGTCCGTCCTTGCATCAGGTGCCTCCCCAGCAGAGCCCCCTCCACACTTGTGGACAAGGGTCCAAAAATCATGATTGTCCCGGGAAATTCGGGACTGTTGGTAACTATGCAGGCGTCCCCAGTGGAGTCCCCCCTTACATCAGGCGTCCCCAGTGGAGTCCGCCCTTACATCAAGTGTCCCCAGAGGAGTCCCTCCTTACATCAGGCGTCCCCAGCGGAGTCCCTCCTTACATCAGGCGTCCCCAGAGGAGTCCCTCCTTACCTCAGGCGTACCCAGCGGAGTCCTTCCTTACATCAGGTGTACCCAGAGGAGTCCCCCTTACATCAGGCGTCCCCAGCAGAGTCCCCCCTTACATCAGGCGTCCCCAGCGGAGTCCCCCCTTACATCAGGCGTCCCCAGCGGAGTCCCCCCTTACATCAGGCGTCTCCAGCGGAGTCCCCCCTTACATCAGGCGTCCCCAGTGGAGTCCCCCTTACATCAAGTGTCCCCAGCGGAGTCCCCCCTTACCTCAGGCGTCCCCAGCGGAGTCCCCCCTTACATCAGGCGTCCCCAGCGGAGTCCCCCCTTACCTCAGGCGTCCCCAGCGGAGTCCCCCCTTACATCAGGCGTCCCCATCGGAGTCCCCCCTTACATCAGGCGTCCCCAGCGGAGTCCCCCCTTACATCAGGCGTCCCCAGCGGAGTCCCCCCTTACCTCAGCCGTCCCCAGCGGAGTCCTCCCTTACCACAGGCGTTCCCAGCGGAGTCCCCCCTTACCACAGGCATCCCCAGCGGAGTCCCCCCTTAACCACAGGCGTCTCCTGTCTCGGCCGCCATTATTGTTTCCCCTTCCCCGAAGGGGAACAAAATAGAGGCGGAGCTGACAGTGTGGCTGAAAAAAAAAATTAAGCTGTGGCGCTGCCGACCCCCGCCCCTTTCCATTACAGACAGACCTGCAGCGGGGCGGGGCGGGGGGGTGGCCTGCCGGCCAGCCAAAACACAGATGTAGTACAATAGAAGATAAAGCTGCTGCGGCGCCGCCCACCCCCGGGGAGGTGCGGGGTGTGGGCGGCGCCGCAGCGGCTTTATTTTCTATTGTACTACATCCGTGTTTTGGTCTTCTTGAACATGGCGGCCGGCCGAGACATTGTCTCCGCCAGCCGTGGACCTCTAGCGGCGGCGGCCTGCGGCGTCCAAATTCGGGGAAAACGGGAAAAATCGGATTGGCCGGGACATTGGCCGGGACAAAATAAATCCGGGAAAAGGGTTTGAATCCCGGGAATGTCCCAGCCAATCCGTGACTGTTGGCAACTATGCAATAGCTGACTTTGAGGCCAGTGCACAGTGGTTTTGCTTTAGAGGGAAAGTGTTAGACCCAGGGCTCGAGTCCTGCGGGAACGCGTGTTAACGGCGTCCCTGCACTTATTTCACAGCAGGAACGCCGTTCCCTTTGCAGGACTAGAGCAGCCTCTGTCAGGAGCTGCGGACCGGAGTCAATGACAAAGCGAGAGCTGCACTCTGTTTTTCTCCCGCCCCCACTTCTGCCTGGTAGACCTGAGTAGCACACAGCCGAGTGAAGTTTTCTGGCTGTGTGCTGAGTCTAATAGGTGGAGACTGTGTTGTACATCCTCCGTGTGATCAGGTAAAAAAGAACACGCTGGAGAGAAGGGGAAGGGGATTCATATGTGCAGACTGCAGAGAATTGCTGATACAGAGGTGGACATGGAGGGGGGGGGGTACAGAGGTGGACATGGAGGGGTACCGAGGTGAAGGGGTTACAGAGGTGGACATGGGGGGTACACAGGTGGACGGGGGAATAGAGGTGGAGGGGGTACAGAGGTGAACACAGAGGTGGACATGGGGGGGTACAGAGGTGAACACAGAGGTTTACGGGGGTACAGAGTTTCACATGAGGGGGTACAGAGGTGGACATGGGGATGTACAGAGGTGGACATGGGGGGGTACAGAGGTGGAGGGGGTACAGAGGTGAACACAGAGGTGGACATGGGGGGGTACAGAGGTGAACACAGAGGTTTATGGGGGTACAGAGTTTCACATGAGGGGGTACAGAGGTGGACATGGGGATGTACAGAGGTGGAGGGGGTACAGAGGTGAACATGGGGGGGGGGAAAGAGGTGGACGTGGAGGGGGTACAGAGATGGACATAGGGAGTACAGAGGTGGAATTGGGGGGTACAGAGGTGGACATGGGGGTACAGAGGTGAACACAGAGGTGGACGGGGGTACAGAGGTTAACATGGGGGGTACAGAGGTGGACATTAGGGGGTACAGAGGTGGACATGGGGGGGTACAGAGACCTTAATATCTAAAATATATTAATAAAATAACACTATCCTATCACCTTGCATAGCAAAAACAAGAAATAAAGAAAAATGATTATTATCACTATTATTTCCAATCATTTCTAAACACAAATATCCCATATAGGGAACATCCCTTCTATGAATTGTTACCTCCCTCTATGTTAGATGCCGTATATGGCTTATCCAGCCACTTTGCCCAAACCCTATCGTACTTACTAGGGCGACCCCTATTCCTATAAGTATCTCTATACAATTGAAGATTATTATTAATCAATTGTTTCCAGTATATCAGCGGAGGAGGATGAGGTTTCTTCCAATATAATGCAATAGATTTTCTTGCGTAGAATAATGTTGTATTAATAAATATTTGTTCGGTCTCTATAGGGGTAATATCCTCTACTAAGCCCAGCAAACAGACTGACATTGAAAACGGTAAAGGAGCAGAAGTGATAGAGTTTAATAGATCCACTACCTCCATCCAAATAGTAACTATATATGGACAGGTCCAGAAGATGTGTGTGAAATCACCTCGAGCTGCTCCGCCCCTCCAGCACTTAGAGGAACAAGCAGGATTTATCTTTTGAAGTCTATAAGGCGTGATATATGCTCTATGTATGAGTTTAAATTGGATAACACAATCCCTCAAGGACACCAGAGATCTCAAAGGTAAATCCCGCACACAGCTCCAGTCCTCCATACTCAAATCTGGTATATCTCGAATCCACCTAGCTCGAAGACTCTCTAATGGCAGGGTAGAAGTTAAATTAAGATGAGAATAGAGTCTTGAGGTAGGCTTATCCAGACACTCAGACCTAAGTACTAACTCCAAAGTAAATTGTATCATCCTTAAGCTATCCTGTGGAAACTGTGCATGAAAAGTATGTGAAAGCTGATAGTATCTAAATAGATAAGAGCTAGGAAGAGTAAAAATTGAGGTTAGTGTAGAGAAGGTAGATAGTCTCTGATCAGTAACCACTTGAGCAAGTAATTTTAATATTGTATTTGGTCCATGCTATAGGGTCTGGTGTTTTAAAGAATTGAGAGAGGGTAGGGTTTAGCCATAGAGGGGCATTTGGAGAGATCGCTCCCTTTGGATAACCCACACATCTAAGGCCGGCCTCCCAAGCTCGAATAGTATTAAGCATAGGAATAGTCACCTGATGAAGTGCCCTACGGCCCCTAAATAACAGTACCTTGAGAGCTTCTACGGAACTTACTACTGCTGCTTACAGCCGGGTACAAGGGTTGTATAAATCTGGATTTAACCACCATGTGGCTGTAACCAACTGAGTGGCTAAAAAATATTTGTATAAGTCTGGAAAAGCTAATCCTCCCTCTTCACAAGGGCGCATCAAGGTACTTCATTTATACCTAGGGTTTTTTATCCCCCATAAAAAAGATGAAAACAACTGATTTAGTCTTTTGGAAAAGGATACAGGGAGCCATTGAGGAGAATGTCTAAATAAGTACATGAATTTAGGTATAATTTTCATTTTTAAAAGATTAATGCGTCCCAATAGAGACAATGGTAGAGACTTCCATACTTTTAATTTAGACTCAGTATCTCCCAAAATTGGGGTCAAATTCAGAGACATAAATTCAGAAGACCAACGGGAAATTACCACTCCTAAATACTTAAAATTATCTACCCACTGGAGTGGAGTTTCCTTCATAGCCGTACTACGAGCCTCCATATCTATTGGAAACAGCAATGACTTGGTCCAGTTTACCTTCAGCCCTGTAAACGTTGAAAAATAATCCAATATATCTAAAGCCCCTTGTAACGAGGGGCCAGCATCATTTAAGAATAATAAGAGGTCGTGTGCATACAGAGCTACCCTCTCCTCCAGCCAACCGATCCGCAATCCCCTAATATTGAGGGAAGTACGTAGAGCCTCTGCCACCGGCTCCATAGCAATCGCAAAAAGGGCTGGGGAGAGAGGGCAGCCTTGGTGAGTTCCCCTAAATAGTGAAAAGGAAGCCGACAACCCTCCTCCCATCTTTACTGCAGCTCTAGGATTCCTATATAAGACCTGTAACCATTTTATAAATACTGTTGGGAAGCCCATTCTGCGGAGTACTTCCCACAGTAAGGGCCACTCCAAGGTATCAAAGGGCTTCTCAATGTCCAGGGAGGCAATAACCCTAGATCCTATATTAAGATGTGAAGCATAAATATTGGTATATAATCTCCTCAAGTTCACATCAGTGGATCTGCCTGGCATAAAGCCCGTCTGATCTGAATCAATGATATTAGACATTAACGGTTGTAATCGTCGGGAGATTAACTTAGTCAAAATCTTGAAATCTACATTCAAAAGTGCAATAGGCCTGTATGAAGCACAGGAGGATGGATCTTTTGGATGCTTTCAATAATGTGAAAAGAAAAAACTGCGCTAGTGAATAAAAAAAATAAATAGAATCAAGCTGCAACCATAAGTGTTATACTACACAAAACAGATAATAGAAAAGGAAAAAGTTGCGCTAAAAAGTGAGTGACATATAAATGAAAAATGATTAGTGAAAATATCACCAGTACAACAACTGGTAAAAATAAATATGAGCCAACGGCTCACACAGTAAATAAATAACACAAATTATTAAAAATAAGTGATACAAACATGTGATGCAGAATCACTACATGTGAGTGATCCATAAACCATAAACCACTAAAATTGTCACATAAAGTCCAAACGATGAAGTTCATATGCACATATATTAGGGATGCTCCTCCACCGTGCTGATTGTGATCCAATGCATTACACCCAGAGCAAGTGTAAGATAGGACAGCCTCCACCAATGAAATTACTGCCTCTTACCGAAAAAGATGGATCCCTTGTCACAGGGGATCAAAGAAAACCTGTGGCTATTCCCCAGCGAGGGGTATGGGGCAAACAACGTCTCTTTAACCAGGAGATCAGCAACTCTCAGCAGTAGGAAAAATTCAATAATGTGGCAGAAGAAGTGTAAGGTTTTTTCACCGGGCAGGTCAAAATGTCCAAATAGATCTGATAATTCATTAAAAAAATGGTATGAAGACCAACTGATTGCTCTGTCTACGGTTTGCGAAAGAGACCTTGTTACCACTGTAGCACACAGACCCCTCTTCCTTACCTTTGGCTCACTCATAGGAAAAGGGGCACACCATGCCACATGCCCATACCCTCCTGTGTGAAGAGGTTGAGCGGTGTAATGTACCTGGGTCTCTATGATTAGGTTCTCCAGAGAATGGTTCCCGTCTTCACTGCAATAAAGACAAGTCTCTATCCCCCCAATAACTCCAAGGTCCACACCAATTGCAACTCCAACGCAGAGTTTATTTTCTCATATGCATAGTCATTAAATAGGAAAGGATGGATGGAGAACAGGACAGCAAAAGGTGTTGGAGTAGGTCCAGGCACAAACGAATACACATTCACTACCCATATCTTCAGGTAGCCTCAGCTCATCCGGATAGTCTCCCATTAGAGTGGATCCTAGCAGCCGGAGTGATGCTCGAATCAGATTACACACAGTCTCTGCACAAACTCTGCCACAGATCTGGTTAACGTTAGGTCTCTGCCACAGACCTGGGGAACGTTGGTTCTGGTATTAGGCCTCTATCAGGAAGATGACATCCCTCCAGAGAGTTACCGGGCCCCTTCCTTCACTGTGATCTCTCACCAGTCCCTCGGAACGGTCCTCCCCCGGCCTCCTCTTCTAGATACGGGTCTCCTCGCGAGGCAGCACCCTGGGATTCCTCCTCCTCCCTCTGTGAGCTCCAGCCGAAGGTGCTGGACCCAATGCCTTCAGTTGCAGCCCCAGGACTAAAGGTGCCTGGGACTGATCCGCCAGTGTACCGGGCCAGGAACTCCACCCCAGGGCTAAAGGTGCCTGGGGTGGCCACGAACAGAACCACACACTCCCGGGGTCGGACCCCCGGGAACTCCCCTTACAGACAGGGTCTGCCCCTTTTATATCCTCTCCCGGCATGCACAGCAGGCCGACACGCCCACCATACCACCGCCGAGAGGGGACATCAAAGGCACAGCACTGTACCAGCGGTTCAACCCTAGCCTCCGATGGCAGCGCCATCAACAGGCCACAGGGAACTATACACCAGCATCCCACCTGTAGTATAAAATTGGTTTTACAGAACCCTATCAAATAGTGTGTTTGAGTACAACTACCACACAAACATTCCCTTAGATTTAAAGACCGCGCTACACCACTCTTAACCAACCTAAATAAAAAGGTTACGTTAAAATGAAAAAGCTACGGCTGAGAGGGTTACGTTTTTCTAAAGTGTCCTGCATGTTCCATAATGTATTCCAAGAAAATAATTTTACAGGTAAACTAGTTATCCTATTTTCTTTATCGTACATCAAAGGACACAGAGCATCTTCATATTCATAACGATAGGGAGGTTTCAAGACACTGAATCTAAGGGGAGGGCAACAAGCCAACTGGCCCCAAACAACTAAGCAAAAACAGGTTAGAACCTAATGCAGCAGCCTGAAAGACAAGCTGACCAAAAGCAGCGCACCCAATGGCTCTAACATCTACTTGGTAAAACTTTGTAAAAGTATGAACCAATGACCCGGTAGCAGCTTTACAAATTTGAGCTAATGAAGCCTGATGTTGAATAGGCCAGGAAGCACCAACACTCCTGGCAGAATGAGCCATCTTTAAAAATGATGGAACTTTGTCTTTTTAGACTGTGGGCCTGAGAAATAAGCTATCGAGAAATTATAGATTTGGAAACTGTGTGACCCTTCATTGGGCCTTCAGAGAGCCCAAAGAGGTAATCCAACTGATGAATTGCAGCAGTCAACTTCAGGTAACACCTGATAGCACAACTACATTAAAGGTGTGAAGAGCATGTAATGCCGCATACACATGATTGTTTTTCATGCCGTTAAAAATGCCATTTTTAAAAATGGCCATTAAAACCGATCGTGTGTATGCTCCAGAGCATTTTTAACGGCGTGAAAAACGGGCATTAAAAATTTCGAACATGCTCTATTTTTTTCATGTAGTTTTTCATGTTTTTTTTTTAACGACGTGAAAAACGATAGTGTGTATGCTTTTACGAGGGGAAAAAAAACGTGCATGCTCAGAATCAAGTATGAGACGGGAGCGCTCATTCTGGTAAAACGCTGTAACGGACTGAAAAGCACGAGGCTGAAAAGCGCGAATCGCCGCTCAACCAAGTTTACGAACATGAAGGGTGGCGCCATTCGAACGGAACTTCCCCTTTTATAGTGTCGTCGTACGTGTTGTACGTCACTGCGCTTTGCTTGAGCGTTTTTTTTAATGATCGTGTGGATGCAAGACAGGCTTGAGAGGAAACAAGAAAAAAAACAACGAGAAAAACGTTGGCTTAAAAAATGGCATTAAAAACGTACGTGTGTACGCGGCATGAGGCTTAGGACAGAAAGATGGCAACACAAAGTCCTTGACGAGATGGAACAAAGCAACCACCTTAGGTAAAAATGACAGCTGAGGTTGTAGAACCACCTTGTCACGGTGGAGCACCAGGAAGGCTCCCTACAGGAAAGACCAGCCAATTCTGAAACTCTTTGAGGGCCAGTTCACACCAGACGCAGTTCCGTTCAGTTCCGTGTGCTTTTTTTCTGCACAAAATGCATGCACAGTGTTTTCCATGTATTTCAATGGCTCTAGTTGGCTCTAGTTCACACCATGCAGTCAGTTTCTGGTCAGTTTCTGCACCGGAAACTGACCGAAAACTGACTGCATGGCGTGAACTAGAGCATTTTTAGTGCAGAAAAAATGTGCACAAAACTGTACGGAACTGCGTCTGGTGTGAACTGGCCCTGAGGTAAAGTAATGTCAACCAAAAAAATAACCATCCATGTCCAGAAAGACTAAAGGAATATCCTGGATGGGTTCAAATGGAGATTTCTGCAATATAGAAAATAACAGGTTCATAGTCAACAGTACTGACTGGTGGACAATACATGAGATGCCTTGCACAAAGGCACATACCAAGTAATGTGACGCAATTTGTTTCTGAAAAAGGACCACCAAGGCCAAAATCTGACCCTTGATTATACTCAAGGCCAAACTCTGATCATCTCCAGATTGGAGGAAAGCAAATATGTGGCCCACAACCTACATGTGAGGAGGAAATCCCCTAGACTCACACCAAGCAAAGTAATATTTCAAAGTTCTGTGGTAAATCTTCCTTGAAGTCGCCTTCAGTAGGGTAGAAATGACAGAATAAAAGATTCCCAGCTCTTAAGATCCTGGCTTTAACAGTCAGTGGTGACAAGGTTCCTTTGACCAAGAGATTGTCCAGAACTCCACCCCAGCCCATTAGCTGAGCATCCATTGTCAGAACCCTCCAAAAGAGAGGGAGGAATGATTTTTCCATCTTCTCCATCTGTGTGGATATTCCATCAGTCCAGAGACAGTCTTGTGCTGGGGATTAAGGACATCAGGGAATCGAATGACAACGTCGTCCTGTTCTTTGACAAAAAGACATTCCACTGGATAGGCTTGGAATGAAACTGGACAAAGGGCACTACCACGAAGGAAGCTATAATCTTTCCCAGAACCCTCATGCAAGGACGAATCAATAGTATTGTCAATGTCATAAACAAGACCACCCGAGTCCTTAGAGCAAGACATTTGTCTGGAGACAAACACTTTCACCAGGATGGTATCCACAGTCAGGCCTAAATGTTCTAATTCTAACCTCTGGGTTGGGACTAAAGCCTCATACACACGATTGTACTTCAAACAAACTTTTCCGTGGATTTTTGTCCGAAGGGAGTGGGCCATGAACGCCCATAGCATACACACGCTCTGACTTTTTCAGCCAACAAACATGAACGTAGTGACGTACTACGTGTTTTTTCTGCTCTTTTCTGCTGTTTACCGCCACCATTTGGTCAACTTCTGCTATTGTTGGTTGATTTTAACATTGGTTCTGAGCATGCGTATGTGTACTTCGGACTAAAGTCCGATAGATTTCTGTACACACGGCAGAACTTTGCACCGTAGAACTTTTGTTGCCGAAAAGTTTGTCCGTTTGCAGAGCAAACTTTTGTCCGATGAAAACCGAAAAAGTTTAGTCAGATGGAGCGTACACACGGTCAGATTTTTTTTGAACACCTGCTCATTTAGAAGTTTGTTGTCAAAAAGTCTGATCGTGTGTATGGGGCTTAAGGCTGACATTCAGAACCCATCCAAACTGCTCCAGATTGTGCTCTGTGTGAGACACAGAAGTGAAGAGGATTGCTCCCTCAGAGGTATGTTGTCGAGGTATCCTATAACAGGAATACCCCTGGTATGCAGGAGCCCCAAAAGCAGAAAAGAGAAATAGCCCATGGTGCACTCAATAGCCCTGTGAGCTGGGGGGTGGAAAAAGTACAGCTTATAAGGAAAAACCTGAATGACCGCAAGGGGCATAGGAACCCCAAAATCAGCCCACACGGTTACCAGAGTGTAACAAACATATAGAGTGAATCAGTAAACACACAGGGAAAACCTTACTAATATGCCTGTAATCAATTCAGTGTATGAACTGTAAAATTTGTTGTTACAATGTATGTACCATTAAAAAACTCATATTCCGGAGGTAGGGATGGTCCCGATGTTCGTTTGTTCGTAGAACAAACTAACATATGGGGTGCTCGCAGCTAATTCAAGTGCCACGGAGTGCCCCATACAGGCAGTCCCCGAGTTACGAACGAATTAGGGACTGTAGGTTTGTTCGTAAGTGGAATGTGTTCGCAAGTCCGAACACTGCTTGTTAGTGTAACTTCCACCTGTGCAAGGATGTGAGATGTTCCGGCTTCCGCCTGTGCAGGGATGTGGCATGTTTCGGGCGCTTCTGGGGCTCTTCTGGCCATGCAGCACATGAAGTACTGCTGTGTGGAATGTGGAAAGATAGCTGCTCGGGGGTATCCAGGACCAACGTGGAGCACAAACAGAAGGGATTGAGGCCGTTCGTAAGTAGGAGTCATTCATAAGTCGGGCGTTCATAAATCGGGGACTGCCTGTAATGCACTGTGAGATCGCAATGCATTGACAGCTGCTGATTGGCCAAAGCATGCACCTAACCTGCATGCTTTGGCAAATCACAGCGCAATGTGCTGTGAGATCCATGGTAGGTCAAATGCAGGGTGCCTTTGGCCAATCATGGCTCAGGGGCTAAGTCCACGCCCCACACTATATAAGACTGCTGCTTACACGGTGGCTGTATATAGTGAATAAGTGGAGATTAGGCAGGTATTGTAGTGTAGTGTGCAGTCAGTCAGTGTAGTATATATATAAAATACAGTTCAGAGTATATAGTGCAGTTAATGTAGTATATACAGTGGGTCAAAAGAGTATTTAGTCAGCCACCAATTGTGCAAGTGTAATTGTCATCATAGGTATACCTCAACTTTGAGAGACAAAATGTGGAAACAAATCCAGACAATCACATTGTCTGATTTTGAAAGAATTTATTTGCAAATTATGGTGGAAAATAGGTATTTGGTCAATATTAAAAGTTCATCTCAATATTTTTTTATATATCCTTTGTTGGCAATGACAGAGGTCAAACGTTTTCTGTAAGTCTTCACAAAGTTGTCACACACTGTTGCTGGTATGTTGGCCCATTCCTCCATGCAGATCTCCTCTAGGGCAGTGATGTTTTGGGGCTGTCGCTGGGCAACATGAACTTTCAACTCCCTCCAAATGTTTTCTATGGGGTTGAGATCTGGAGACTGGCTAGGCCACTCCAGGACCCTGAAATGCTTCTTACAAAGCCACTCCTTCATTGCCCGGGCGGTGTGTTTGGGATCATTGTCATGCTGAAAGACCCAGGCACGTTTCATCTTCAATGCCCTTGCTGATGGGAGGAGGTTTGCATTCAAAATCTCACGATACATGGCCCCATTCATTCTTTCATGTACACGGATCAGTCGTCCTGTTCCCTTTGCAGAGAAAGTGTTTCTACCAAACAGTTCTACTTTGGTTTCATCTGACCATATGACATTCTCCCAATCCTCTTCTGGATCATCCAAATGCTCTCTAGCAAACCTCAGACGGGCCCGGACATGTACTGGCTTAAGCAGGGGGACACGTCTGGCACTGCAGGATCTGAGTCCCTGGCGGCATAGTGTGTTACTGATGGTAGCCTTTGTTACGTTGGTCCCAGCTCTCTGCAAGTCATTCACTAGGTCCCCCCATGTGGTTCTGTGATTTTTGCTCACCGTTCTTCTGATCATTTTGACCCCACGGGTTGAGATCTTGCGTGGAGCCCCAGATTGAGTGAGATTATCAGTGGTCTTGTGTGTCTTCCATTTTCTAATTATTGCTCCCACAGTTGATTTTTTCACATCAAGCTGCTTGCCTATTGCAGATTCAGTCTTCCCAGCCTGGTGCAGGTCTACAATTTTGTTTCTGGTGTCCTTCGACAGCTCTTTGGTCTTCACCATAGTCGAGTTTGGAGTGTGACTGTTTGAGGTTGTGGACAGGTATCTTTTATACTGATAACAAGTTCAAACAGGTACCATTAATACAGGTAATGCGTGGAGGACAGAGGAGCCTCTTAAAGAAGAACATACAGGTCTGTGAGAGACAGAAATCTTGCTTGTTTGTAGGTGACCAAATACTTATATATATATATATATTGTGACAGCAGGAAGGTAAAGTCACCTGGTTGCATCCAGGGGGGTAGATATATTTCGCCCAGATTCAGGCTTTACGCCGACTTATACAACTAGGTGGAGAGTTGTATAAGCCCAGCTGAGGCTAATGGGCTCATGGATGACTCATACCTCTAGGGAGAGTGTGGGGCGTCGTGCAGACAGGGAGTTGATGAGACCAGCTGAAGCTTGTCAGCTCATTTAGGCCTCTATAAGAACTCCCAGCTTCATTAGATGTTAGCTCATGCCTGGACCCAGACCTGTGTGGACTGTCTAGGGAGAGTGAACCCCTGTGCGGTGAGACAAAGCCTGTGTGGCTATTTGCTTGGACATTTAAAACCAGGGACTTAGGGACTAGGACAGCACTAGGCTGATCCCAGTTGTTAGTTAGGAAACCTGTATGTTTAGTCAGAGGTCAAGTTGACCAGGATTTATTTTGTTTATGTTTCTTTTGCTTTGCTGTGTTTTGTCACTGTAAATAGAAAATAAACCGCACCTTTTTGATTTTGAAAACCACAACCTCCGTTTGCTGTTTTTGTGTGGGGAGCCCATCTCGGGGGTCACACACACCCGCTGCCGAGCTAACCCCCTCACAGTTGGTGGAGAACCAGTGGCAGTTTTTTTTTAAGCCAGCATGGAGGAGATACTGAAGCAGCTGGCTCTAGCAAATGCCAATCAACAGCAGACAAATGCAGGTTTGCAAAAGAGCCTTGCAGCTCATCAACAGAGCCTTGCAGCTCAACAACAGAACTTCGCAGCCCAGCAGCAAGCTCATCAACAGAGCCTTGCAGCCCAGCAGCAGACAAACGCAACTTTGCAACAGAGTCTGGAGGCTCAGCAACAAGCCCAGCAGCAATCTGAGGCCCGCTTCATAGACCTGTTGCAGAAGCAAGAGCAGAGACTACAACAACAGATGGAAGCAGTAATGCAGCAACGTCCGCAGACCAGTGAGGAAAGCCGTCCCACTAATACCGCGTCCTTTGGGGTGAGTCGTTTATTGACAAAAATGACTGGAGAGGATGATCCAGAGGTATTTTTGACCACATTTGAAAGGACCGCTGAAAGAGAAAAATGGCCTGAGGAGCAGTGGGCTGGACTGGTGGCTCCTCTGTTAACTGGTGAATCGCAGAAAGCTTACTATGACCTAGAGCCTAACCAAGCAAAAGACTATGTGATGCTAAAAGCTGAAATATTGGCAAGGCTGGGTGTCACCCAGGCTGTCCGGGCTCAGCGTGTGCATAACTGGACTTTCCAGCTTGGAAAACCCCCCAGGTCTCAAATGTATGATCTCATTCACCTGAGCAGAAAGTGGCTACAGCCAGAGACTTTGTCCGCACCAAAGATTGTGGAACGTGTTGTAATGGATCGGTTTTTGAGAGCTCTTCCTACTGCCATCCAAAAGTGGGTAAGCCATGGAGACCCAGAGACGGCCGATGGTCTTGTGGATCGTGTGGAGAAATACTTGGCTACAGAGAACCTGACGGCCTCTTCCAGAGACTCTCCGGAATTTCCCTTATCAGTATTGGCAGGGGAGACTCAAGAAACTGGAGAGGAGCCCACCTCCTCAGACGAAAACCTACCGTCTGTGGAGTTTTCTGATCTTGAGGTTCACAGGGAAAACTTTGCCACAGAACAGTTGAAAGACCCCGCCCTAATAAAGGCACGGGAAAACGTAGTGAAAATAGATGGCGAGTTAGTGAACCCAGATAATACCTGCACTTACCCATACTTCAGCGTAGAGAAGGACCTACTGTATCGGGTGGCAAAAAGGGCAGAAGAAACCGTTGAGCAGCTTGTGGTGCCCAAACCTTACAGGAAGTTGGTGTTGGAGTTGGCCCATGGGCACATTCTTGGAGGTCATCTGGGGACAGAGAAAGCCCGAGAGAGGGTATTACAGAGATTCTATTGGCCGGGGGTGATGAAGGACATAGAAAATTATTGTTCCTCCTGCCCTGTGTGTCAGAGGTCGGCCCCGATGCCACATTTCCGTAGCCCGCTGGTCCCTCTACCCATCATTGAGGTCCCGTTTGAGAGGATCGCCATGGATTTGGTAGGTCCTATAATCAAGTCCGCTAGGGGGCACCAGTACATATTAGTTATAATGGACTATGCCACCCGTTATCCAGAAGCGATCCCTCTCCGAAATACCTCGGCCAAAACCATAGCCAAAGAGCTATCTCTTGTGTTTAGCCGGGTGGGTATTTGTAAAGAACTGCTTACGGACCAAGGTACACCCTTTATGTCCCGGGTTATGAAGGAGCTGTGTAAATTGTTCAAAGTGACGCAATTACGTACATCTTTGTATCACCCCCAAACCGATGGGCTGGTTGAAAGATTCAACAAAACCCTAAAACAAATGTTGAAGAAAGTGGTGGATAGAGATGGAAAGGATTGGGACTGTCTACTTCCTTATCTGATGTTTGCTATTAGGGAGGTGCCCCAATCCTCTACGGGATTCTCCCCCTTTGAGTTACTGTATGGGAGACACCCAAGAGGGCTGTTGGATATTGCCAAGGAAACTTGGGAAAGTGAGAGTTCTCCCCACAGGAGTGTGATTGAGCATGTCGCCCTGATGCAAGACCGAATTGCACAGGTAATGCCCATCGTGAAGGAACATTTGGCCCAAGCGCAGTTAGCACAGCAGAGAGTGTACAACCGTGGAGCCAAGACCCGTACCTTTTCCCC
This sequence comes from Rana muscosa, assembly GCA_029206835.1. Taxonomy (NCBI): domain Eukaryota; kingdom Metazoa; phylum Chordata; class Amphibia; order Anura; family Ranidae; genus Rana; species Rana muscosa. Next base: position 174,011,579 of record CM055122.1, on the reverse strand, counting down.
GGGGGATAGGATATTGGTACTTGTCCCTACGGTTGAAAGTAAATTCCTTGCCAAATGGCAAGGCCCCTACGAGATAATGGAAAAAGTGAGCGAAGTGAATTACAAGGTCAGACAACCAGGAAGGCGAAAGCCCGAACAGATCTATCACGTTAATCTGTTGAAAGCCTGGAGGGATAGAGAGTCCCTAGTCGCAGACACTTGGTCACCAGCTCAAACTGGTTGCGTGATTCCTGAGGTTGGAATAGCAGCCACCTTGTCACAACCCCAACAACAGGAGGTTAAGGAGATTGTGCTTCGCAACAAGGAGGTATTCTCTGAGCTGCCGGGACAAACATCTGGGGTAGAGCATGACATCATTACCCCGCCCGGTGAAAGGGTGAAGTTAAAACCCTATCGGATCCCAGAGGCCCGACGGGAGGCAATACGGGAGGAAGTACAGAAAATGCTGAACTTAGGGGTGATAGAGGAGTCCCAAAGTGATTGGTCTAGTCCCATTGTGTTGGTGCCTAAACCGGATGGGAGCTGGCGATTTTGTAACGATTTTCGTCAGTTAAACAAAGTTACAAAATTTGACACCTACCCCATGCCACGTATAGATGAGTTGATCGACCGGCTGGGAACAGCCCGATACATGACGACTCTTGACCTCACAAAAGGGTATTGGCAAATCCCCCTGGCCAAGTCGGCCAAAGAGAAAACCGCATTTGTAACCCCAGACGGGGCGTTCCAATATAAAAGAATGCCGTTCGGGTTACAGAATGCGCCGGCCACATTCCAGCGGAAAATGGACCAGATGCTGAGGCCCCATCGGAAGTATGCTGCGGCTTACCTGGATGACGTAATTGTCCATAGCACAGATTGGGCCTCACATCTGCCAAAAGTGCAAGCAGTCCTGGACTCTGTTCGGGAAGCGGGGTTTACGGCTAACCCCAAGAAGTGTACCATTGGGCAGGAGGAGGCCAAATATCTTGGGTACACCATTGGGAGGGGAGTAATAAAACCCCAACTCAACAAAGTCGAGGCCATCCAGAGTTGGCCACGTCCCAACAGCAAGAAGCAGGTACGAGCCTTTCTGGGAATCGCTGGGTATTATCGGCGATTCATTCCCCACTTTGCTTCTAAGGCTGTGCCCCTAACCAACCTGACGAAGGGGAAAGGGTCGGTCATGATTAAATGGACCCCCGAGGCTGAGGCAGCATTCCAATTCTTGAAACAAGCCTTATGTAGCCAGCCAGTGTTGTACTCACCCGACTTCTCTAAAGACTTTCTCGTACAAAGTGATGCGTCAGATGTGGGGTTAGGAGCAGTATTGTCCCAGGTCTGGAATGGGGAAGAGCACCCAGTCATTTACCTCAGCAGGAAGTTGAAGTCCCATGAGGTAAATTACGCCACCGTTGAAAAGGAGTGTTTAGCGGTGAAGTGGGCTCTAGATTCCCTTCGGTACTACCTGCTAGGTAGGCACTTTGACATGGTTACGGATCACGCTCCGTTAAAGTGGATGGCTCAAAACAAGGAAACAAATAGAAGAGTGAATAGGTGGTTCCTGGCCCTCCAGGAATTCAACTTCACAGTAAAGCATCGCCCTGGCGTTCAAATGGGGAATGTGGATGCTTTGTCTCGAGTACATGAATGCCTGATTGCTGGTGTTCCAACCCCGAGGTTAAAACAAGAGGGGGGGGGTATGTGACAGCAGGAAGGTAAAGTCACCTGGTTGCATCCAGGGGGGTAGATATATTTCGCCCAGATTCAGGCTTTACGCCGACTTATACAACTAGGTGGAGAGTTGTATAAGCCCAGCTGAGGCTAATGGGCTCATGGATGACTCATACCTCTAGGGAGAGTGTGGGGCGTCGTGCAGACAGGGAGTTGATGAGACCAGCTGAAGCTTGTCAGCTCATTTAGGCCTCTATAAGAACTCCCAGCTTCATTAGATGTTAGCTCATGCCTGGACCCAGACCTGTGTGGACTGTCTAGGGAGAGTGAACCCCTGTGCGGTGAGACAAAGCCTGTGTGGCTTTCTTTTTCGTACATCACGGGACACAGAGCGACATAGTCATTACTAATGGGTTATATAGATACCGTCAGGTGCTGGCACTGGCAACTTCCAAAACCGGAAGTACCCTCCCCTATATAAGCCCCTCCCATCCGGGAGCACCTCAGTTTTTTGCCAGTGTCTAAGGTGTTGGCCAAGAAGAAACATGTGTTTTTCACTGAGCTTGCGTACAGGTTCTTTTGGGCCTCAGTAAGCTATTCCGGATCCGACCAAAAAAGCTTCATAGCTAAACGGTCGGTACCCGGGCCTTGCAAAGAAGAGCAAGGTTTTGCCTGTAATGCTTCTCTTAGGAGAGCTGGACCCTGGGATCCAGAGCTCTGGTCATACCCACGACCAAGATGTTTTCTGTGCAGGGTGCTATACAGGTCCAGGGGAGTGGAATCCTTGGGAACCCGGTCCCTGAAGGTTTGATTACAATGCCTGCCGTGATAGGTGAAGTTTGGGCTTTTGTGGACCAAACAAAGTCCTGCGGCGGGGAACAGGTAAGTGGGGGCCCCCAGGAACTTGGTTCTATTGGGGGACCCCCAAGCCTAATTTGTCTTTCTGTCTGTTACCTAATGGTATTCCCGCAAGATTCTGTGCATGCCTGTAACTGCTAAAAAAATGTAATAATTTTTAATGGTGGTCAAGAAAAAAAAAATATATATTTTTATATATATATTTAATATATTAGACTGCGGTACCTGTGTTTGTCCACTAGAGGCCGCTGTGGAATGTTTTCTTGTCATGTGGACTAGTTTCTTCTCAGCAGAGCAAAGTCCAGGCAGTTGGTGAGTTCTCTTATAGGAAACTGCTTCCTCTGCCATGTTGCAGTGCTCGTCCATCCCCCGGCCTGCGGCAAAGAGGGGCCCTGGCTCCTGTCCCTTTGTTTCCATTTTTGAAATTAGCGCCGAGGGCGCACGTGGCCGCGCGCGTGCGCGTGCACGCGCCTCTATATATAGAGGTGAGCCGGAAAAGGGGGCGGAGCCTGGGGGATGACGCTCTGTGCGCGCCGCAGCGCTTCTGCGCATGTGCGGGTGTCCCAGCAGGTTTAAAAACCACAATATTGTAGTAAGCTGGCTATGAAGTACAGAGACAGAGCTGGCAACATTTAAAGGCATACAGCAAGCGGTTGATACAGGCATCCCCTAGAAAGGCACATTAGTAGACACCAACTGTTTCTTATAGCAGCATTTATGCTAGACTATTATCAGTAACTGGTGTATTTCGGCTGGAATACCTCAGCTTTGTGGCTTAGGAATATGCCGTCTAAAAACTCCGGGACTAGAAATTCCAGGAGGAATAGGGGGTCTCCATCGGGCTCTGAGGATCTTGGGCATGCTTTGGCTGCACCAGTCTCCCCTGAAGAATCAGAGGTTAGTGACCGTAGGGCACCCCCAGGAGTACCTGGTACTGTGGCTGTCCTCAGTTCACCTGCTCCTGTGTATGTAACAGAGGAGGTTTTTTCCTCAGCTCTGGGAGGGCTGGAAGAGAGATTGTCAGCATTGATCGCTGCTTCCCTGTCACAGGAGAAAAGCGCTCGATCTCCGTCTCCTCCCTCAGAGTGCCTGTTAACAGAGCAACAGTCCCATACAGAGGTCGACCTACCTGAGGGGGATCAGGATGAGGTCGATTCGGTTGCAGAGGAATCAACAGTGGAAGAGCCGTTCTCAGCATCACATGCTGAAAGGTTATGGGTTCAGTCCCTGACTAATATGGTCCGATCAGCATTTAAAATGCCACTTGCGGAGCCATCCTCCACTTCTGTCTCCTCGTTGGGGTCGCTAAAAGCTCCCCAGACTGTTTGTTCCTTTCCGATCCATCCTTTACTGGAGGGGCTCATTTACCAGGATTGGGAGCATCCTGACAAAATATTTACTCCTCCCAAGAGATTTCCGGTGGTCTATCCTATGGAGGATAAGTTCATCAGAAAATGGAGGGTCCCTACAGTGGACGCAGCCATCTCTTGTGTGAATAAATCACTGACATGTCCGGTGGAAAATGTCCAAATGTTCAAGGACCCAATAGATAAAAAATTGGAGTCCTTATTGAAATCTGCTTTTTCTACAGCAGGATTGGTGACACAACCAGCAGTGGCAGCTATTGGGGTCTGCCAAGCAGTGAAGGATCAGTTGAAACAGGTCTTAAGGGACTTGCCAGATCAGCAGGCTCTTGCCCTAGCTGATCTACCTAGAGCCTTATGCTTTGCGGTGGACGCTATAAAGGATTCAATCCATCAGGCCTCCCGCCTTACGCTGTCTGTAGTACATATGTGCAGGCTTCTATGGCTCAAAAACTGGTCTGCTGAAGCTCCCTGTAAAAAATTGCTGGTCAGCTTCCCATTTCATGGGGAGCGCTTATTCGGGGAAGACCTGGACAAGTATATCCAGAGAATTTCCAGCGGTAAAAGTACACTTTTGCCGGTTAAAAATAGAGTTAAAGGTCCCTCTTTTAAGAGGCCGGCTTCTCCAGTCCCTAGGGCTTCGGCTGTGAAACAGTTCCGACGGCCTCCTCGGTCAAATCCCGGAGGTAGAAATCAGGGACAGTTGCAGGGTAACAAGAAGCCCTGGAGCAGGAGAGGTACAAAACCTCCCCCAAAGTCAAATGCATGAAGGGTTGCCCCCACCCAATCGGGTGGGGGGAAGACTTCAGTTGTTCACAGAGACCTGGCGGGACACGATCCGAGACAGATGGGTGCTCTCCGCAGTAAATCTGGGATACAAATTGGAGTTAAAAAACTCCCCTTCTTCCCGCTTTATAAGGTCAAACGTGCCAAGGGATCCCCAGAAGAGAGGATCCCTCCATCCGGAAAGTCCTGATATGCAGGAATTTGTTTAGCCCTTTTAGATTTAGTATGGGCCTCACGTCCCCGTTTGGCTTCGGAACTGTAAAGAGGTTTGAGTAAAACCCGAACCCCCACTCTTCCAGGGGAACCTCTATAATTATTGCTACAAGCAGTAATTATAGAGGTTCCCCTGGAAGAGTGGGGGTTCGGGTTTTACTCAAACCTCTTTACAGTTCCGAAGCCAAACGGGGACGTGAGGCCCATACTAAATCTAAAAGGGCTAAACAAATTCCTGCATATCAGGACTTTCCGGATGGAGTCGATCCGATCGGTAGCCACTGCCCTACAAGGGGAGGAATGGTTAGCCTCGATCGACATCAAGGATGCTTATTTGCACATTCCCATCTTTCCAGCCCACCAAAAATTTCTACGCTTTGCGGTAGAAGGCCGCCATTTTCAGTTCAGAGCCTTACCCTTCGGTCTGGCCACAGCACCAAGAGTGTTCACAAAAATTTTGGCCCCGTTATTGGCCAATCTAAGAACACGAGGTGTAACGATAATGGCATATCTAGACGACTTGTTGCTGATAGACCACTCAGTGGAAAAACTAGAAGTGGTTGTTCACGAGACAATCAAGTATCTGGAATATCACGGTTGGATTATCAACCGAGACAAGTCAGCCCTAAAACCAGTCAAAAGTCTGGAATACTTGGGGCTAAGGCTGGATTCAGACCAGAGAAAAATTTTCTTGCCTCAAGAAAAGGGGTCGTCTTTGAGAGATTTGATCCACTTAGTGGGCTCAAAAAGACAGCCATCCATACGCCTGTGCATGAGGCTGCTGGGAAAGATGGTGGCATCATTCGAAGCAGTACCCTACGGTCAATTCCATTCAAGGAAGTTGCAAAGGGCCATACTGTCAGCCTGGAACAAAAAAGTTCAGGCTCTGGACTTACCAATGTCCTTGTCCCCTTCCGTTCGCAGGAGCCTCCGCTGGTGGTTGGTTCCCCAGAATCTGGAAAGAGGGAAATCCTTCAGTCCGATTTCCTGGAAGGTGGTCACTACAGATGCCAGCCTTGTAGGCTGGGGAGCAGTACTGGAGCAATGGTCTCTCCAGGGCAAGTGGTCAGAAGCAGAAAAGGCCCTGCCCATCAATCTCTTAGAGATACGAGCAGCCCGGTATGCCCTAGTAGCATGGACATCCAAACTCCAAGGGTCCCCTGTCAGAGTTCAATCAGACAATGCCACAGCAGTGGCATATATCAATCGTCAGGGGGGCACCAGGAGTCGTGCAGCCCAAAGGGAAGTAAATTACATCCTGAAATGGGCAGAAAAATATGTCCCAGCCATATCTGCGGTATTCATTCCAGGAGTGGAGAATTGGAAGGCGGACTTTCTAAGTCGCCAACAATTATGCCCAGGGGAATGGTCCCTTCATCCCGAGGTTTTCCGGACAATATGTCAGCGGTGGGGAACACCGGATGTAGATCTGCTAGCATCCAGATTCAACACAAAAGTGGACAGGTTTGTCTCTTGGACAAGGGATCCCCTAGCTTGCGGCTCGGATGCCCTAGTGTTCCCTTGGGATCAGTTCAAGCTGATATATGCATTCCCACCGCCACAATTGTTACCTCGATTACTCCGCAGAATCAGGGTAGAAAAGAAACCAGTGATTCTGGTGGCTCCAGCGTGGCCCCGAAGAGCATGGTACGCGGAGATTGTAAAAATGTCTGTGGGGAGTCCTTGGACCCTCCCACATCGTCCGGACCTGCTTTCGCAGGGACCGATATACCACCCTTCCTTACCAGCCCTAGGTTTGACGGCCTGGCTATTGAAGCCCACATTCTAAAAAAGAGAGGGCTCTCTAATGCTGTGGTGTCTACCATGATCAATGCCAGGAAACCGGTATCCAGGCAGATCTACTATAGAATCTGGAAGGCGTACATCGCCTGGTGTGAGGCCAGAAAATGGCATCCACGTAAATACGTAATAGGTAGGATTCTGGACTTCCTACAATGGGCTGTAGATAGGAAGCTTGCCTTGAGTACTATCAAGGGTCAGATTTCGGCCTTGTCAATATTTTTTCAAAGGCCCTTGGCTTCGCATTCACTAGTCAAAGCCTTTATACAAGGAGTGATGCGTATTAGTCCTCCGGTTAGTATTCCCATATGTCCATGGGATCTAAACTTGGTTCTGTCAGTTCTACAGAAACAACCATTTGAACCATTACAGCATATTTCCTTGGTGCTTCTCACCAGGAAATTGATTTTTCTAGTAGCCATTTGTTCGGCTAAAAGAGTGTCGGAATTAGCAGCTATGTCCTGTAAGGAGCCATATCTGGTTATCCATAAGGACAGAGTAGTGTTACGTCCTCATCCAGCCTTTCTTCCTAAGGTGGTATCGAGGTTTCATTTGAACCAAGATGTGGTTCTTCCTTCTTTTTTCCCCAAGCCTACTTCGGTAGAGGAAAAGTTATTGCATTCTTTGGATGTAGTAAGAGCAGTTAAAGCTTATCTAAAAGCCACTGCTCAGATTCGCAGAACGGATACTTTGTTTATTCTGCCGGAAGGCCCCAGAAGGGGTCAGGCAGCGTCAAAATCTACTTTAGCCAAGTGGATTCGACAGGTCATAATACAAGCCTATGGCTTGAGAAGTAGACCGCCTCCGTTCAAAGTTAGGGCGCACTCCACGAGAGCAGTTGGAACTTCATGGGCAGTGCATCACCAGGCCTCCCTGGCTCAAATCTGTAAGGCCGCAACATGGTCTTCAGTACACACGTTTACTAGGTTCTACCAGGTGGACGTTAGAAGTCAGGAGGATGTCGCCTTTGGGCGCAGTGTGTTGCAGGCCGCAAAAGATCCTCATGTCTGATAGCGCTCAGCTTATATATGGTGTATCCCCCCCCTCATTTGGCATTGCTTTAGGACATCCCATTAGTAATGACTATGTCGCTCTGTGTCCCGTGATGTACGAAAAAGAAAATAGGATTTTTATAACAGCTTACCTGTAAAATCCTTTTCTTGGAGTACATCACGGGACACAGAGCTCCCACCCCTCTTTGGGGACACTTATTGCTTTGCTACAAAACTGAGGTGCTCCCGGATGGGAGGGGCTTATATAGGGGAGGGTACTTCCGGTTTTGGAAGTTGCCAGTGCCAGCACCTGACGGTATCTATATAACCCATTAGTAATGACTATGTCGCTCTGTGTCCCGTGATGTACTCCAAGAAAAGGATTTTACAGGTAAGCTGTTATAAAAATCCTATTATTTGCTTGGACATTTAAAACCAGGGACTTAGGGACTAGGACAGCACTAGGCTGATCCCAGTTGTTAGTTAGGAAACCTGTATGTTTAGTCAGAGGTCAAGTTGACCAGGATTTATTTTGTTTATGTTTCTTTTGCTTTGCTGTGTTTTGTCACTGTAAATAGAAAATAAACCGCACCTTTTTGATTTTGAAAACCACAACCTCCGTTTGCTGGGCCTGTTTTTGTGTGGGGAGCCCATCTCGGGGGTCACACACACCCGCTGCCGAGCTAACCCCCTCACAATATATATATATATATATATATATATATGTAGCGGCCTCACCCCCCGTCCCCTTGTTAATAAAACAGCTTGCTTGTCTAGGGGTATGCGGGAGGAGGATGAGGTTCACTACGGCCTATGTCCTCTAATGTGCAGAGGTGAAAGCCAACACTTATTTTACCTTTGGGCCTGTGTTCTGGATGGAGCCTCCGCTTCTCCTTGAGTATAACTGTCAGTAATAGAGCCCCACACCATAAAAAGTCCAACACTTCTTTATTCTTCTTAACAAGTGAACAGCATCAGTTGAACTTTCAAATGAACAGACAGGGTGTGGATACAAGCAGGTCCAGGCACAGTGAACTCTCCTATTCCTTTTAGTGCAAATAGGCTTTGCGCACAGTCTCTGCCACCGACCGTGAGATTGGTCGCTGCCACCGACCGGGTGAACTGTTGAGGCCCCTGCCACAGGCCTAAGAGCAGGTCTCTGCCACCGACCTGGGTTGACTAGATGTACCGCTGCCACTGGTCACAGAACATGAATCACCTTCCCCGATGTGATTGGCCCCTGTCTGGGAAAGACATCCATCCGGACGGTCTCCAGAGGTCCACCCGGCACCGGCAATATGCTGCACCAGCTCTTCGGGAGGATCCCCCCTCTGGTCCCTTACGCCCTGGATTCAGGCGCCCGACACCCGGGGCACCTTAGGACGATCCCTCCCTTGCGGGACTCAGTGGAAGGTACTGGGCCCCAGGCCTCCACTTGAGTACCTCACTCCAGACTGAAGGTGTCTGGGATGGAACAAGAACTCCACGTGTACAGGCCAAGGGCGCCTGAACACCCGCCATGGACAGCAGCCCTCAGGCTAAAGGTGCCTGGGACTCGGACCTCGTGGTGAAGATGTCCGCCCCCTTTATAACCTCTCCCAGCAAGCACAGCGGGTTCCCCACCCCACAGTACAGCTGCTGTGAGAGGTCAAAAAGGGTACGGCACTGCAGTGGTGGTTCAACCCCGGCCCAAATCGACAACGCCACCTACTGGGCCGCAGGGAACTAAACACCACCAATGTCTTCACACGAATGAAAACACAACCCTACTCTACCAATCAGTGCATCAGGGTCATACTACAACCCAGTGCTACCTTTAAATAGTACATACCCGCTACATAAATATTACAGTTCAGAGTATAAAGTGCAGTCCATATAGTATATATAATGCAGTTCAGAGTATAAAGTGCAGTCCATATAGTATATATAATGCAGTTCAGAGTATATAGTGCAGTCCTGAAAGTATATACAGTGGGGAGAACAAGTATTTGATACACTGCAGATTTTGCAGGTTTTCCTACTTACAAAGCATGTAGAGGTCTGTAATTTTATCATAGGTACCCCTCAACTGTGAGAGACGGAATCTAAAACAAAAATCCAGAAAATCACATTGCATGATTTTTAAGTACCGGTAATTAATTTTAATTTTATTGCATGACATAAGTATTTGATACATCAGAAAAGCAGAATTTAATATTTGGTACAGAAACCTTTGTTTGCAATTACAGAGTAATTGTAGTTCTTAACCAGGTTTGCACAAACTGCAGCAGGGATTTTGGGCCACTCCTCCATTCAGAGCTTCTCCAGGTCCTTCAGGTTTCGGGGCTGTCACTGGGCAATACGGACTTTCAGCTCCCTCCAAAGATTTTCTATTGGGTTCAGGTCCGGAGACTGGCTAGGCCACTCCAGGACCTTGAGATGCTTCTTACGGAGCCACTCCTTAGTTGCCCTGACTGTGTGTTTTGGGTCGTTGTCATGCTGGAAGACCCAGCCACGACGCATCTTCAATGCTCTTACTGAGGGAAGGAGGTTGTTGGCCAAGATCTTGCGATACATGGCCCCATCCATCCTCCCCTCAATATGGTGCAGTCGTCCTGTCCCATTTGCAGAAAAGCATCCCCAAAGAATGATGTTTCCACCTCCATGCTGCACGGTTGGGATGGTGTTCTTGGGGTTGTACTCATCCTTCTTCTTCCTCCAAACACGGCGAGTTGAGTTTAGGCCAAAAAGCTCTATTTTTTTCTCATCAGACCACATGACCTTCTCCCATTCCTTCTCTGGATCATCCAGATGGTCATTGGCAAACTTCAGACGGGCCTGGACATGCGCTGGCTTAAACAGGGGGACCTTGCGTGCGCTGCAGGATTTTAATCCATTATGGCGTAGTGTGTTACTAATGGTTTTCTTTGCGACTGTGGTCCCAGCTCACTTCAAACCATTGACCATGTCCTGCCGTGTAGTTCTAGGCTGATCCCTCACCTTCCTCATGATCATTGATGGCCCACGAGGTGAGATCTTGCATGGGGCCCCAGACCGAGGGAGATTGACCGTCATCTTAAACTTCTTCCATTTTGTAATAATTGCGCCAACAGTTGTTGCCTTCTCACCAAGCTGCTTGCCTATTATCCTGTAGCCCATCCCAGCCTTGTGCAGGTCTACAATTTTATCCCTGATGTCCTTACACAGCTCTCTGTTCTTGGCCATTGGGGAGAGGTTGGAGTCTGTTTGATTGAGTGTGTGGACAGGTGTCTTTTATACAGGTAACGAGTTCAAACAGGTGCAGTTAATACAGGTAATGAGTGGAGAACAGGAGGGCTCCTTAAAGAAAAAATAACAGGTCTGTGAGAGCCGGAATTCTTACTGGTTGGTAGGTGATCAAATACTTATGGCATGCAATAAAATGTGATTTTATGGATTTTTGTTTTAGATTCCGTCTCTCACAGTTGAAGAGTACCTATGATACCTCTACATGCTTTGTAAGTAGGAAAACCTGCAAAATCGGCAGTGTATCAAATACTTGTTCTCCCCACTGCATAATGCAGTTCAGAGTATATAGTGCAGTCCGTATAGTATATATAATGCAGTTCAGAGTATATAGTTCAGTCCGTATAGTATATATAATACAGTTCAGAGTATATAGAGCAGTCTGTATAGTATATATAATACAGTTCAGAGTATATAGTGCAGTCCGTATAGTATATATAATGCAGTTCAGAGTACTGTATATAGTGCAGTCCGTACAGTATATATAATGCAGTTCAGAGTATATAGTGCAGTCCGTATAGTATATATAATACATTGCAGAGTATATAGTGCAGTCAGTGTAGTATATATAATACATAGTTATGTAGCGGGGTCTCTAAATTTAGGTGGGACACCCAGGTGTGTAAGTATGGGATTAGTGGACCACTTGTGTTTGTGGAGGATTGGATGGTGTAATAATCTCCTTGGCCTCTGGGTGGCGGGGTACCTGGAGGCTCAAGGTAGATTTGCCATTACAGTGCTAGCCTTTTTGTCCCTTTCCGGAGATGGTACGTCGAGGGCGGGGAACCTGCCGTGGTGTCGATGGGAGGAGATAAAAGGGGGAGACGCCCTAACCACGAGGTCTTCTGGAGGAAGTTCTTCACGCGCCCAGGCACCTTAGGCCTGGGTGCGGGTGGGTTCTGGATTCCGGCTCAGGTGCCCTAGGCCTGACCGGAATGGAGTTGGAGTCCATCCCAGGCACCTTCAGCCTGGGGTGAGGTACTGAACTAGGAGGCCTGGGGTCCAGTGACTTCGACTGGATCCCGCTAGGGTGGAGACGTCCGAGGGTCCCTGAGGTGGTTGGGGCCCATGTCTGAGGTGAGGAGGCTGGGGAGGTTACCCGTCCGGAGAGTCTGGAGCAGCATCAACCCAGTGACGGATGGGCCTCTGGTAACTCCCTTGGAGGGACATCTTCCCCTGATAGGGGCCGCAGCGCAGCGAAGGTACTCCTATCTACGTTCTCTTGAGTCGCTGGTAGAGACTCTCAGATTCTAAGTCCTTTCTAGCTGAATGCTATAGTAACCGCTGGCGAGATCGCAGTGGTTTAGTTGATAACCAGGATAGTGCCTCGACCTGCTCACCCCCCGTATCAAAATGTTATCAAGTCGCAACCAGATGGCTACTGAAGCACTGTTTATTGTGAGATGTACAATAAAGCAAGAGTTGGACTGTGATCGGTGTGTGGAACTCTGGTTAATGGGAGCAAAGGGAAGTGTTGACACAGCAGGACTGTATTCTAGAACAAAGCACATAGGCCCGAGGAAATATCTGGTACTGGCCTTCACCTCACCCACAGTTATGGGGAGGACATGGGCCGTAGCGCATCTCACCCTGTCATGTGACATACCCCTAGACCAAGGAGATGGGGTGAGGCCGCTACAGTTACATAGTTACATAGTAGGTGAGGTTGAAAAAAAGACACAGGTCCATCAAGTCCAACATGTGTGTGTGCTCTTATGTCAGTGTAGCATTGTATATCCCTGTATGTTGTGGTCGTTCAGGTGCTAATCTAATAGTTTTTTTAAATTATCGATGTTCCCTGCTGAAACCACTGCCTGTGGAAGAGAATTCCACATCCTTACCACTCTTACAGTAAAGAACACTCTCTGCAGTTTAAGGTTAAACCTCTTCTCTTCTAATTTTAGTGAATGTCCGCATGTCTTTTTAAATTCCCTCTCGTGGAAACATTTTATCCCTATTGTGGGGTCACCAGTACAGTATTTGTACATTGAAATCATATCCCCTCTCAAGCATCTCTTCTCCAGAGAGAATAAGTTCAGTGCTCGTAACCTTTCCTCATAACAAAGGTCCTCCAGTCACTTTATTAGCTTTGTTGCCCTTCTATGGACTCTCTCAGTTCCAGCACATCCTTCCTGAGGACTGGTGCCCAGAACTGGAAGGCATACTCCAGGTGCAGTCGGACCCGAGTCTTGTAGAGTCAGGGAATTATCGTTTTATCTCTGGAGTTAATCCCCTTTTTAATGCATGCCATTATTCTGTTTGCTTTGCTTGCAGCAGCTTGGCATCGCATGCCATTGCTGACCCTATCATCTACTAGAACCCCCTTGTCCTTCTCCATCCTAGATTCCCCCTGAGGTTCTCCCCCTAGTAAGTTGATTGCATTCATATTTTTGCCACCCAAATGCAATATTTAATAATTTTCTACATTAAACTTCATTTGCCATGTAGTTGCCCACCACATTAATTTGTTCAGATCTACTTGTAAGGTTTCCACATCCTGCAGAGAAATTATTGCCCTGCTAGCTTTGTATTGTCCGCAAATACTGAGATTGATGAATAAATTAAATAGGATTGGTCCCAGGACAGAACCTTGGGGGACCCCGCTTTCCACACTGGACCATTCCGAGTACTCCCCATTTATCACTACCCTCTGAACTTGCCCCTGTAGCCAGTTTTCAATCCATGTACTCACCCTATGGTCCATGCCGACAGACCTTAGTTTGTACAGTAAAAGTTTATGGGGAACTGTATCAAATGCCTTTGCAAAATCCAGATACACCACATCTATGGGCCTTTCCTTTATCTAGACGGCAGCTCACCTCCTTATAGAGGGTTAATAGATTGGTTTGGCAAGAACGATTCTTCATGAATCCATGCTGATACTTGCTAATGATACTGTTGCCATTACTAAAATCTTGTATATAGTCCCTTATCATTCCCTCCAAGAGCTTGCATACTATTGATGCTAGGCTAACTGGTCTGTAATTCCCAGGGATGTATCTTGGCCCTTTTTTAAATATTGGTGCTACATTGGCTTTTCTCCAATCAGCTGGTACAATTCCAGTCAGTAGACTGTTCGTAAAAATTAGGAGCAATGGTCTGGCAATTACTTGACTGAGTTCCTGAAGGACCCTCGGATGCAAGCCATCTGGTCCCGGTGACTTATTAATGTTAAGTTTTTCAAGTCTATTTCTAATTCTATCCTCTGTCAGCCATGAGGGTGCTTCCTGTGATGTGTCATGAGGATAAACATTGCAGTTTTGGTTACTGAAGCCCCCCGTTTCCCTCGTAAAGACTGAGGAGAAGAATACATTTAATACCTTTGCCATCTCTCCAACCTTAGTGACTAGATTCCCTTCATCATTCTTTATGGGACCAATTTGATCTTACCTCCCTTTCTTACTATTTATAGTTGTGCTCATAAGTTTACATACCCTGGCAGAATTCATGATTTCTCAGCCATTTTTCAGAGAATGTGAATAACACAAAAACTTTTCTTTCACTCATGGCTTCAGCCAAACACTAACCATAAGAGAAAGAAAGGTTTTTAAGTGTTATCATTCATATTCTCTGAAAAATGGCTAAGAAATCATAAATTCTGTAAACTTTTGAGCACAACTGTATATACTTAAAGAATTTATTGGGGTTTTCTTACTCTCCTTTGCTATGTGCCTTTCCTGTTCTATCTTACCCACCCTGATTGCACCCTTAAATTTCTTGTTGCATTCTTTGTAAAGTTGGAATGCTGATGATGATCCCTTAGACTTGTATTTTTTGAAGGCCTTCTCCTTTGCTTTTATATGCATTTTTACGTTGGAGTTAGGCCACACAGGACTTTTATTAGCTCTTTTAAATTTATTTCACATTGGGATGCACTGGCTAATACCCTTATTTAATATGCTCTTAAAGCATACCCATTTTTCCTCCATGTTCTTTGTTCCTAAGATTTTATCCCATTTAGTACCTTCTAGCAAGGATCGTAGTTTAGGGAAGAGTATATAGTGCAGTTCAGAGTATATAGTGCAGTCCGTATAGTATATATAATGCAGTTCAGAGTATATAGTGCAGTCCGTATAGTATATATAATATAGTTCGGGGTATATAGTGCAGTCCGTATAGTATATATAATACAGTTCAGAGTATATAGTGCAGTCCGTATAGTATATATAATGCAGTTCAGAGTATATAGTGCAGTCCGTATAGTATATATAATACAGTTCAGAGTATATAGTGCAGTCAGTGTAGTATATATAATACAGTTCAGAGTATATAGTGCAGTCTGTGTAGTATATATAATACAGTTCAGAGGCACGCCTAAGAGGACTGGGAGAATGCAGTCTGGGATGGGTGCAGAACCAGAGGAATGGACTGTGGTGTCATGGGCAGTGGAGAAGGGCAGCTGCAGCCAGGAGGGCTGGTAGTGCCTGGAGATGGCTTACTGGGCTCAGTAGCCGCATGTAGGACAGCTAGCACCAGAGACTTTCTATTTTGCTACATTATAGGGGCCTGCGGTCTCTGCCTGCAAAGGGCAATTGCTAAGGCTTGGCGGAGCCAGTGTCAGGCCTAACCATGCAGTGCTAGCTGTGCCTGGAAGCTCATGCAAGTAGAGTGCTGGAGGAGCTCAGAAGTGAAAGTCTGCAGTACGAGTTGTGCTGGAGGAAGAGAGGCCTGTATATACCTGAGAGTATATAAGTTGTCCCAATTGATTGTTCTAAAATTCACCAATTGATTGTTCTATAATTCACCAATTTATTGTTCTAAAATTCACCAATTGATTGTTCTAAAATTCATTGGGCATCCCATACTTCCTATACCCTATCCAAGTTAAATCCCCTCAATAAAAATAAAAACAAAGCTAATGGATTGTTCATTGCCTTGGAGTGACTGAGGATTAAATGCTGGGCTGGGCTGGGCAGGGTGACAGGTGAGCCACAACACTCAGCAGCCCCTAGTGTATTTATAATACAGTGGAGAGTATATATACAGTCATAGCTGAAATTGTTGGCAACCCAGAAATTTTTCCAGAAAATCAAGTATTTCTCACAGAAAAGTATTGCAGTAACACATGTCTTGCTATACACATGTTTATTCCCTTTGTGTGTAATGGAACAAAACAAAATAAAGGGAGGAAAAAAAGCAAATTGGACATAATGTCACACAAAATTCCAAAAATGGGCTGGTCAAAATTCTTGGCACCCTTTTAAAATTGTGGATAAATAAGATTGTTTCAAGCATGTGATGCTCCTTTAAACTCACCTGGGGCAAGTAACAGGTGTGGGCAATATAAAAATCACACCTGAAAGCAGATAAAAAGGAGAGAAGTTCACTTAGTCTTTGCATTGTGTGTCTGTGTGTGCCACACTAAGCATGGACAACAGAAAGAGAAGAAGAGAACTGTCTGAGGACTTGAGAACCAAAATTGTGGAAAAATATCAACAATCTCAAGGTTACAAGTCCATCTCCAGAGATCTAGATTTGCCTTTGTCCACAGTTCGCAACATTATCAAGAAGTTTGCAACCCATGGCACTGTAGCTAATCTCTCTGGGCATGGACGGAAGAGAAAAATTGATGAAAGGTTGCAATGCAGGATAGTCCTGATGGTGGATAAGCAGCCCCAAACAAGTTCCAAAGAAATTCAAGCTGTCCTGCAGGCTCAGGGAGCATCAGTGTCAGTGCGAACATTTAATTGAAATGAAACGCTATGGCAGGAGACCCAGGAGGACCCCACTGCTGACACAGAGACATAAAAAAGCAAGACTACAGTTTGCCAAAATGTACTTGAGTAAGCCAAAATCCTTCTGGGAAAACGTCTTGTGGACAGATGAGACCAAGATAGAGCTTTTTGGTAAAGCACATCATTCTACTGTTTACCGAAAACGGAATGAGGCCTACATAGAAAACAACACAGTACCTACAGTGAAATTTGGTGGAGGTTCAATGATGTTTTGGGGTTGTTTTGCTGCCTCTGGCACTGGGTGCCTTGAATGTGTGCAAGGGCAGCAAGGCATCATGAAATCTGAGGATTACCAAAGGATTTTGGGTGGCACTGTAGAGCCCAGTGTCAGAAAGCTGGGTTTGCGTCCGAGATCTTGGGTCTTCCAGCAGGACAATGACCCCAAACATACGTCAAAAAGCACCCAGAAATGGATGGCAACAAAGCGCTGGAGAGTTCTAAAGTGGCCAGCAATGAGTTCAGATCTAAATCCCATTGAACACCTGTGGAGAGATCTTAAAATTGCTGTTGGAAAAAGGCGCCCTTCCAATAGGAGAGACCTGGAGCAGTTTGCAAAGGAAGAATAGTCCAAAATTCCGGGTGAGAGGTGTAAGAAGCTTATTGATGGTTATAGGAAGCGACTGATTTCAGTTATTTTTTCTAAAGGGTGTGCAACCAAATATTAAGTTAAGGGTGCCAAGAATTTTGACCAGCCCAACTTGCTTTTTTTCCTCCCTTTTTTTTGTTTTGTTCCAATACACACAAAGGGAATAAACGTGTATAGCAAAACATGTGTTACTGCAATACTTTTCTGTGAGAAATACTTGATTTTCTGGAAAAATTTCTGGGGTGCCAACAATTTCGGCCATGACTGTAATACATTGCAGAGTATATAGTGCAGTCAGTTTAGTATATATAATACAGTGGAGAATATATAGTGTAGTCAGTGTAGTATATATAATACAGTGCAGGGTATATAGAGGGTATATAGTGCAGAGTATATATCACAGTGTATTGAAGTGGTTAGGGGGAACCCCATGCCAAAATTTAAAAAAAAAACTGCGTGAGCCCCCCCAAATCCATACCAGGCCCTTTGGGTCTGGGATAGATTTTAAGGGGAACTCCACGCCAAATGTAAAAAAAAAAATTGGCGTGGGGACCCCTCCAAAATCCATACCAGACCCTTATCCGAGCAAGAAGCCTGGCAGGCCAGGAAAGGGGGGGGTGAGCGAGCACCCCCCCTCCTGAACCATACCAGACTGCTTGCCCTCAACAATGGGGACAACAGCCTCTTCCTGACAACCCTGGCCATTGGTTGTCGGGGTCTACAGGCGGGGGCTTATTGGAACCTGGAAGCCCCTTTTAACAAGGGGACCCCCAGATCCCGACCCCCCCTATGTGTATAGGTATCGGGTACATTGTACCCCTACCCATTCACCAAAAAAAGTGTAAAAAAGTAAAAACCTCAACAGACAATTCCTTTATTAAAAAAGAAAAAAGAAAAGTGTCCCGCGACGTCCATCCACCTTCAATTACGCCGCCCGATGGACCTGAAAAAAAATAAAAAGCTCTGCCTCGATGGGAGGCCTCCCGGCGACTGCTGTCTCTTGGATTTGACAGCTGTTACATAGGCAGGGGGGGGGCGACCCGGTGATGTAACCTAGTGAACCCGCCCCCTTCTGATGTCATGTGACATCAGAGGGGGCGGGTCATCCGGTTACATCACCTGCTGACCCCGTCCTTGCCTATATAAGAGCTGTCAAAGCGAAAAGACAGCAGTCGCCGGAGGCCTCCCATGGAGGCAGAGTTTTTATTTTCTATTTTTCCGGTCCGTCGGGCAGTTTTTACTTTTTGACACTTTTTTTGGTGAATGGGTAGGGTTACAATGTACCCGATACTCATTCACATGGGGGGGAGCTGGGATCTGGGGGCAGACCCCGACAACCAATGGGGACAAGGTGCTTTGGGGGGGACCCCAAAGCACCCTCCTTATGTTGAGGGCATATGGCCTGGTATCCTGACCTCCAGACCACATGCTTGGATAAGGGTCTAGTATGTATTTTGGGGGGATCCCCACGCCAATTTTTTTTTACATTTTGGCATGGAGTTCCCTTTAAAATCCATACCAGACCCGAAGAGCCTGGTATGGACTGGGGAGGGGACCCTATGCTGTTTTTTTCCTTGATTTTACATCTATATTGCCAGGACACATTACAGCCGCGAGCAAGTTTAAATTAAATTTTTTCCTTTAGAAATGTAATTTTGCTGCGGCACTGTTCTACATATTACACAGTTGCGCCACTTTACGAGTAGACTAAGGGGACCCCCCAGGCATGATATTTAAAGGAATATAACATTTTTATTGTTTCACTTTAAGCCTTATTAAAATCACTGCTCCTGAAAAACGGTTGTTTTAAAAACTTTTTTTGCATTGATACATGTCCCCTAGGGCAGTACCCGGGTCCTCATACACTTTTTATGGCAATAACTTGCATATAAGCCTTTAAAATTAGCACTTTTGATTTTTCATGTTCATGTCCCAGGGTTTGCATGCTCGCTAGAACTTTTTGCCTGTTTACGGTGTTCTGGTGCAAACAGAACCGGGGGGGGGGGGGGGGGTGTTCAGTCCATCCTTACCTAGAGGTTTTTCTAAATGCTACACATAAATCAACTAACAAAAGCTACAAGTCATGCAGTCGCCTTCTATAATGGCTTGGGGAACCAGCATCTAGAATGACAAAGGAGAGAGAAGGGCGCAGACCAGCCTTACATTGTAGCCAAAATAAAACTAATAATATGCACTCACTAGTTAAAGGAGAAGTACAGCCAAAGCTTGTTTTGCTGTACTTGTCCTGTGGATAACAGGACACATTCCTTCTGCACCCTGTGACCTGTTTTCATCAGACAGCGAGCTGAAGTCCGCTGACGACACAGAGCCAGTCCAGGCTCGGGCAAGATTGCGACACTGGGGTCGGGATCCACCCACATGCCTGGACCTGCACCCGGCTCAGCCTCTCAGTGAGCCCTGAGAGCCTGAGCAGGCTCCTCCTGCCCCCTCCACAGCCCAGCGCTCCAGTTAGTGACAGTCACCGGCTCTCTGCTCGGGGAGCTGTGAGAGTCGAGTGATCAGTGGTGTTAGATCGCTTAGTTCTAAGTGTTAGAGCCAGCGGGAGACAGATGCAGCATGGGACTAAGGCCCCATGCACACGAGACGCCGGTGCAAACTCTGCTGAACACACGTTTTTAAAGGCTAAAACCGGCGTTTAAAAACACCCGTTTTGCTGCGATTTTAGCGCCGTTTTACCGCGTTTTACCGCGTTTGCGTCTATAGGCGTTTAGTTAAGAAACATCATAAGACCCTGCCTAAGCTCAAAAAACATTATTATTTAACCATTTCAGCCATTTTGGGAGACCAGCAGCTGAGAGAGCAGCAGTGTACTTGTATTTAGCGTATCACTTGCCACATCATCTGCCACAAGCTGTGGATTGTCCACTTGCCACGTCACCTGATACGTCACCTGGCCACGTCACCTGCCACAAGTTGTGAATTGTCCACTTGCCACGTCACCTGCCACATCACCTGGCCACAAGTTGTGGAATGTTCACTTGCCACGTCACCTGGCCACGTCACCTGGCCACGTCACCTGCCACAAGTTGTGCATTGTCCACTTGCCACGTCACCTGCCACGTCACCTGGCCATGTCACCTGCCACGTCACCTGCCACAAGTTGTGGAATGTTCACTTGCCACGTCACCTGCCACGTCACCTGGCCACGTCACCTGGCCACGTCACCTGCCACAAGTTGTGCATTGTCCACTTGCCACATCACCTGCCACGTCACCTGGCCACGTCACCTGCCACAATTTGTGGATTTCCACCTGCCACGTCACCTGGCCACAAGTTGTGGATTGTCCACTTGCCACGTCACCTGCCACATCACCTGCCATGTCACCTGGCCACGTCACATGCCACGTCACCTGGCCACGTCACCTGCCACAAGTTGTGGATTGTCCACTTGCCACGTCACCTGCAACGTCACCTGCCATGTCACCTGGCCACGTCACATGCCACGTCACCTGCCACAATTTGTGGCTTTCCACCTGCCACGTCACCTGGCACAAGTTGTGGATTGTCCACTTGCCACATCACCTGCCACATCACCTGCATGTCACCTGGCCACGTCACATGCCACACGTTTTGGATTGTCCACTTGCCACGTCACCTGCCACGTCACCTGCCACAATTTGTGGATTGTCCACCTGCCACGTCACCTGCCATGTCACCTGGCCACGTTACCTGCCACAAGTTGTGGATTGTCCACTTGCCACGTCACCTGCCACAATTTGTGGATTTCCACCTGCCACGTCACCTGGCAACATCACCTGCCACAAGTTGTGGATTGTCCACTTGCCACGTCACCTGCCACAAGTTGTGGATTGTCTACAGTGCAATGCAAGCAATTACAGTTTTTTTTTCATATTTTTTTGATGGTTTTTCATCATTTGCCATCATTTTTGAGATTTCTAATGTAAAAAAATAGGTCACCTTTAAAAACGCTAATAAACTAAATCGCGGCAAAACGCCGGTACCCGCGTTTTGCCGCGTTTAGCCGCGTTTTGCGTCTGAAACGTGGAAAACTTTTGCGTCTGAACCCATTTTTTTGCTTCTGGAAAAACGAGGTTAAACGCAACTGCCTAAAAACGGCAATAAACGAGACTGTGTGCATGGACACATAGGATAACATTGAATGGGTTCAGGAGCAGTTGAAAAAAGTGTCCAACTGCCTCTGAACGCGCGTTTAACAGCAAATAACAGCGTCTCGTGTGCATGGGGCCTGATACTTCTCTTTTAAGAGGGGCAAGATCAGAAATTAACAGAGTGGAGACTGTACTGAAATGATGAGCCTCGGGTTGTCAGGCTGGAGCCACTGTAGAAAAAGACGACACCATACTGGGAACTGTTGAAGCTGTAGCCAAGATGAACACCTGTACGCTGTGTGAACAGCTGACTCTGCTCCTTTTATGTTCAGTCCCCAAGGGATCATGAAAGGGCAGTGAGAGAGCCAGTGGAAAATTATCAAGGGAGCATAAAGCATGAACATAAAAAAGCATGACAAATCAAAGGAATGTGCAACAAATGCTAAGGAGAGAGATGAAGGAACCAGCACTAGTGTGCTAATCATTTATTTAAAAAAAAAATATATATATATATATATATATATATATATATATATTCAGCAAACAGGTGGTGGTGAAAAGCACATCAGCAGTCTCCCAGTACAATGCAATCAGACCATCGCAAACGGTCATATATAGAAAGAAAGTTTGAAGGATTGCTGCACAAAAATTTATTGAAATTAAGAACATTCAAAAAATGTATCAAAAAACATTCCTTTATATACAGGCATACCCCGCTTTAAGTACACTCACTTTACATACACACGCGAGTAAGGACATACCGGCGAGTGTATGTAAAGTGCCTCACAAGTACTGTACAGACATTTTGCAGCAACAGTAGAAGGAGCTGAAGGTCAGAGATGTTGTGCTTTTTAAGGGACAGTTTTGCCCGCACAATATTAATTTTAAGTTCTTTTTAACGAGAGATATTTTTGAATACAAGACAACCTATATGACATAGTCTATAATGTGAAACGTATTCACGGAGACGTGTGATCATACAAAATAGTTACATTTATTAGTTGACAAAAAGCAAATAGTTACATGAAATTAAAATACCAATTTTGTTACATGGGCGACTTCAAAATCAATAAAATTACCCGTAAAATGGGCATACAGTCCAGTCAGACATAATGCTGTCATGATGAATTCCCAAAAGGTTCAACAACCTTGTATAATTGACAATGAAACAGAACGTCTGTATTTCACACATCTAACCATTACTATACTGCAGGTAAGTAAGTGGTTAACAATGTGAAATAAATTGGACGTCTGTTTTGTCACTAAGATTGGAACTATGCAAAAAGAAAAATATAATGAAAAATTGAATCTTTACAAAAACATCTACCAGTTGTTGGTTAATGAGAATAAATCATAATTGCAGAATGTTCAATACATCAATATTTTTGAGAACAACAATGAATTCAAGATAAAATCAAAAATGGCATATCTACCCATTCCATAATGGCAATTTCCTACTGGCAAGTGACCAGAGTTAAGATGGCTGCCGATGCTTTCAGGTATTGGGTGTCTAGGAATCTTCATGAGTGTAAGAATATGTCTTCATGCATGGTGCATGGGTGTCAGTCTGTCAGAGTGTGGATCTCCCAGTGTGCCCCTCAGGGTGGGTCCCTGAGTGTCTCTCCCCGGCCAGTGGGAGTGAGTGCGTGTATGGGAGTCCTCCGTGAGTGTCTTTTCATCTAATTTTTCTTCCCTTAAATATTGTCTCTGGACAATAAGGTTATAAAAATTAAATTATAGTTACTGTCCAAAAATCTCTGGTTTCTATAGGTTGGTAATTTAATAATTAACTGTTTTCTGGACTTTGAAACCCTCAAGCAATACTACTTTCAACCACTGGGGCATCAATTCTTTAAGTTTATATATTCTATTTTAAGAATGTGTATAATTTATATATTGTTGGGAAGTCTATATATGGATTTTTATCTTCTGGTAATCCAGTATATATAACATACTTCTAATATACTTTTTGATTCATTCACATAACATAATTTGTTTTATATTCCTGTCTGAAAATATATCTATAAGCTGAAAAAAATTGTTTAAAAGCTAGCGCGGTTTATTGCTTCATTTTTTTCCATATCTATAAGCAGGTTTTTCTAAACAGGGTACAGATTATATGTCAATCAATATAACACAAAAATATGTATCTATATATTTTGAATACGTGTTAATCTCTAAACATAGATTTCTTTATTTTCTATAATCACAATTTGACGTATTTCATGCTGCTAATTAACTCTTTAAAACACTTCTATTTATAAAATCACATTGGTATCTATATTTATTCTTCTAACACAGTCCCTAGGTCAACAGATACTAAAATCATATTTTTCCCTATGACCTAAAATGTCATTAATAATCTAAACATCATTCTTATTTATTACATATCAATATATGTTCTTACTTTGAATATCATGCTTATTTATAATGTAACATGTATCCAGGTGTTTTCTTAAAATGTCTGAGAACATGGCATAGGCGTCACTTATGGTCATATATCTATATATACAGGTATATAAGAAAAATTTATACAAAACTTGGATGTTTGTATGTTTCTCTGGTTGTTAAAATCGGATTTTGGTTGTAGAATTAACCAGCGTTTATGATGCCATTGTTTGGGGAGCAAGTTGAGTAAACTGGTTGCTATACTTTAAGGGGCAGTCTTACCCTCTGAAACAATGGGAATATTTGCTCTAGTTTTTAACTGTTAGTCACAGTAACTTCTCAGGCTTATCCACCTATTTGCGTTGCTTTTCTGAGTCTATTCGACAATGGCCTATAACAAAAATTCTGGTTTATGTGACAAGGGACCCTATTGTCCAGGCAAATCCCTGTCCCAACATCTGCTTGTAAAATCACAGATAGGTGATCCATTGAATATTGGAAAAACATGTGTTCATGTGTTCTTCTCTGAAAGGTTCACAAGTGCAGTAGTTCACGTCACCCTTGAGGCCTACTGGACTTTCAAATTTCTGCCAGTAAATTTTTAAATGTATTATTATTATTAATGAAATCACAACAGAGCGCATAGCCTGCTCTGTTCCAGTGTGCCCCTGACACCCCCACTACAGCCCCTGAGACCTCAACTACAGCTCCTGACACCCCCGCTACAGCCCCTGACCCCCCACTACACCCTAGAAGTGAAAAAAGGTATTGTTTCACTTTAAGTACATTTTCATTTTACATACATGCCCTGGTCCCATTGTGTACTTAAAAGTGGGGTATGCATGTAATTACAGTTTCAGGCTATATTGCTAGCGCCCTTCCTCAGACTGGAACATATCACAATTGAGTATTCTTTTCACATAATTTATAAGCAAGCATAATTGGAATCAA
The DNA here is from genome assembly GCA_029206835.1 of Rana muscosa. Classification (NCBI taxonomy): domain Eukaryota; kingdom Metazoa; phylum Chordata; class Amphibia; order Anura; family Ranidae; genus Rana; species Rana muscosa. Next base: position 173,986,898 of record CM055122.1, on the reverse strand, counting down.
CTGCATTAAAGAGGAAGTAAACCCTCTGGAAAAAAAAAAAAAACACCCTGCAAGACAAAGACATAATGAGCTAGTATGCTATACTAGCTCATTATGAATTACTTACCTGAGATCAAAGCCCCCGCAGCGGTCCTCGTTCCCCTCCTCCGTCGCCGCCATGTCTCCCGGAGTGACTTCTGGGTATCGCGGTTCCAGCGCTGTGACTGGCCAGAGCCGCGATGACGTCACTCCTGCGCATGCACGCGGGAGCCGCCACTAACGGCACGATCGCCATTAGAAATGGCACGCTCAACGGTGGGGGCATGGCCGGATGCAGGAGGGAGTGAGAGTGTCTGTGTGAGCGTGTGAGATCCTCCGCTCCATACCCCCCTCTCTGACTAAAACTATGCTCAACTGATACGCATAGGGTGGGATACACAGCCCTGCTATTAGCACCGCTGTCATCGGTACCATCATACCATAGTACCATCACCATCTTATGAGCCCATTTTTTCCTACCTTTTGCCACGGAGCGAGTTGTGCTGGGTTGGAGACCTGGGCCAGAGTGTTGCTGTGCGGGGAGCTTGGAAGTTGCTGTGTATTGGTGATGCGCTGGCTGCTGCGGAGATGGCTGTGAGTGGACTGGGAGACACGCTGCGCCACCTTGTTTGGTTCTGCCTGGGTTTGTTGGATTGAGGGAGTGGGACTGGGTCCGGTCTTCGGCGGTGGCGGGGAGCTGATGCAGGGAACCGAAAGTCTACGGAGCTTTGCGGGATCTCGCGGCCCCACATGACCCCGCAACATCGCAAGGGAGCCTGGTGAGCTGAAGCAGAGTGTAAGGTGGATACTGAACACAGGGGAGTGTTGAGGATGGAATCAGTCAAATCAGTCAAAGTACACAGTTCCCCGGAGATACTTCTCTAAAGAGATACCTACTCCCCCCCCCCCCCATCATTACCAATACCCAATAAAAAGGGCTTTCTTTTTGGCATATTGACTGTACTGTATACCACCACCACAGTGTGGCAGAGGGAGTAATATATTGCCCAAAAATATCCCTTTATTAAGCTAATATCAGCCACTACAGCCACTATAGGAAGAAAGCCAGGGCATCCAATCTGGAAAGACCCAGGTAACGGAAACAGCAGTGACAATTTTTTATTCCTATCCCCCCATTTGACTATAATATCTATATGAATAAAACATATTTTTTTTTCTTTGTGACACTTTTTTTTTTTAAAGGTAAATTTTTTATTTGTTTTTTTTTCAAAACAAGACATACAATAGACAACAAACAGACACACGTGGAGCGAACATCGCCCAATCTAGTACAGTGCAAAAAATGTTTTTTAGAAAGCTGGTAAACAATTGGCATATATCAGTAAGACAATATTAAGTCACATTTTTAAGGAGCAGGAGAGACAGTGCTCTCAGAATCAACCCAGCAGCCCCAAACCTTCCTGAATTTTTTCGGACACCCTCTAGCCTCATATGTCAGTTTGTATAATGATACAGCATGGTTAATATTTGTGAGCCAGAAGGCAATAGTGGGCAAGGATGGAGACTTCCAATGGAAGGTTATTGCTTTCTTAGCATAAAACAATACTATTCTCAGAAATGTTTGTGTATTCTCGGATATACTATCATCATCACTATAGCCCAGTAAACACCTTAGAGGAATACAGACATTAGGTAATTGTGTCAATGAACTAATGAAGGCCGTGACCTCCGACCAGAACTTCCTGATCGGAGCACACTCCCACATTAAATGAAAGAACGTGCCATCAGCCATGCCGCAACGAGAGCATAATGCAGAGGGCAATCTATTCAGTTTAAATAGTAAGCATGGAGTAAAGTAGGATCTGTATAACAATTTAGTTTGTATTACTTTATCACGAGAAGAGATGACAGAGGGAACCTGGAGGGGCAAAAGCTCCTGCCAGATTTCCTCCGTCAGCTCAGGAATATCAGCTCTCCAGCTGGCAGCCGTCTTGCTCAGCCTTTGGGTCGTGGAATGCAGAAGGGACCTATGATATGTAGAAACTAGCTTGGTGTGAGAGGAGTCGGTCAACATACGTTCCAGTGGGGAGAGTTGAATAGATATGTTGCGAAGACCAAACTGCGTTGCTGCAGTGTGGCGTATCTGTAGGTAGAGGAAGTAAGCTGTGCGTGGTAGATTGTAATCTCTATGAAATTCATCAAAAGAACGGAACACATTGTCTGAGAATAAATGCAAAATAGATTTTACCCCCCTTTTCGACCAGAATCCCCCGTCGGATCTGCGGAAGAACTCTGGTAAAGTCGGGTTCCCCCAGAGTGGAGTGTTCGGCGAGTGAGTATTACTGTCAGCGAAAGACTGAAGTTTTGTTTGCTTAATAAGCCTTATAGTCATTGCCAGGACACTCGTACCCTCCCGCCTTCTAAGGGACATACGATAAATCAGGTTCTGCAGGGATTCATAGGAGGTAAGGATAGCAGCCTCCAAAGCAGTGGCTGCGTTGTTGGCTTCAGGAAAAAAACACCAATGTGCATGAGCTAATTGTGAGGCAATATAATAGGTGTGGAGGCAGGGTAAGGCCAATCCCCCGTCCAGTACCAGTAACTGGAGGGTGGTCTTGGCAATCCTGACTACTCCCCCCTCCATAAAAAGGAAGTAAGGATGGAGTCTATTTCTTTAAATTTAAGCTTAGTGACATATATTGGTGAATTACCCAATACATACAGAAATCGTGGCAGGAATATCATTTTAAAAATATAAATCCTGCCCAATAAGGTAAGTGGGAGATTTGCCCAGGTTTTGAATGTGGTCTTCATTCTTCCTATAAGGGGGTCTATATTGAGTTTAGCATAAGAGGTAATAGGGAGCTGTACCATAACTCCTAAATATCGGAGGGAGGTGACTTTTTGTAGTGGGCAAGAGGAAGGTAGCCTGGGTGGATCTGCCTGGTCAATCTGAAATAGGATGGACTTGTCCCAGTTAACCCGGAACCCGGAGAAATGCCCAAACTTGCCAATAATCTCCAGCAGGACTGGGAGAGACGACTGGGGGTCCGACAAATAGATCAACATGTCGTCAGCATAAAGAGACACCTTCTCCTCCAGACCCCCAATCGTCAGTCCCGCAACCTCCCCGCAAGATCTTATCAGTGCTGCCAAGGGCTCTATCGCCAGTGCAAAGAGCAACGGCGACAGAGGGCACCCCTGTCTGGTGCCTCTCTTTATCAGAAAGGGATCAGACATGGCCGTGTTCACCCTCAGTCGAGCAGTGGGTTTCGAATATAACAGCTGGACCCATCTGATGAAGGTACTGCCAAAACCAAACTTTGCCAGGACCTCCAGCAGATAAGGCAATTCGACTGAATCAAATGCCTTGTGTGCGTCTAAGGCCAGAACAGCCCGTGGCCTGAAGATTGGTGAACAATCTCCGCAGGTTGATGGAGGTCGATCGCCCAGGGATGAACCCAGTTTGGTCCGCACCAATAATGGTAGTAATAACTGTGTTCAATCGCCGGGCGAGCACTTTGGCCAAAATCTTAACATCTGAATTGATGAGTGATATTGGTCTGTAAGATTCACATAGGAGGTGATCCTTATGTGGCTTAGGAATGAGGACAATCAGCGCCTCCGACATAGAGGGGGGTAGCTGTCCCGTTTTCATAGCAAAATCATACACCCTGCTTAGATGGGGTATAAGCAAATCTTTGTATTGCAGATACCACTCGATGGGGAACCCATCCAGTCCCGGCGTTTTGTTTCTGGCAAAGGATTGGATAGCCTCCCCAATTTCCTCAGTTGACAGAGGAGCGTCAAGATCTGACGCCTGCTGGGTCTGAAGTCTGGGCAATGAAATGTCCGCAAGATAGTCATCCAATTCCACAATCGTGTAGTGAGCTCTAGTAGCATATAGGGAGGAGTAAAAGGAGATAAAGGCTTCCATGATCTCATTGTTCTGTTCTACCACTATGCCCTCTGCGCTCTTAATTCTAGGTATGCTGCATGGCTGATAGTCAGGCTTAGAAAGATATGCCAACAAATAGCTATTCTTGTCACCAAATTCAAAGATTCGCTGATTCTGGTATAACAGCTTCTTCTGGGTGCATTCCAAAAGCACTAGGTCCAATTCTCTGGACCCATGCTTCCAGGCAGCATATGTCTCAGGAGAGGGAGTCGCGGTATAAGCGGCTTCTGCCTCCCTGAGAGCCCCCTCTGCATCCATCAACTTGGACATAGAGGCCTTGCGTGTCTGACCAACCGCCGCAGAAAAAGAGCCACGTGTAGTGGCCTTAAAGGCATCCCATACCACTGGAACGGATGCACTCTGTTTATTAAGTAGCCAGTATGATTTCATCTCCGTCATACATTGGTTCACCACGATCTCATCCGCCAACCACAGTGGGCTCAGTCGCCACACCCGATAGGAGGAGGAAGGGCCCAGGGCGAGGTCCACCATCAAAGGAGAGTGGTCGGATATCGCCATGGAAAGTAGATCCGACGAGACCAGACACAAATCTATACGAGACAGAGTACCCTGTGACTCAGAGTGACACGAATACTCCCTCCTGTCCGCATGCTTCCACCTCCAGGCCTCCACCAAGTCAAATTGATTTAAGAAGGAACCCAGGGGAGTGGGGGGGTAATGAAGAGCAATGTAACCTGTCTATGGAATTATCCAGTACTGTATTATAGTCACCCGCTATTAGCAAAGGACCCTCTGCTATTGCCAGAATGGAGGTCATAACTCTTTCAAAGAACAATTTAGTGAAGGGGGGAGGGGCATACAGGCTAGTCACGGTATATGGTCTTCCCATAAGTTCGAGTACAACAACTACAAAACACCCTTGCGGGTCCAGTTTAACATGCTTAATACTAACCAGGGCTGATTTGGCTATTAGGATGGAGGTCCCCCTGGCATATGTGGAGTATGTAGAATGGAGGGCGTAGGCAATTTTTGCCCGTTTGAGGGCCATGACTCTAGAGCCCTGGAGGTGGGTTTCCTGAAGTAGGATTACATGCGGATTGTGACGTGCCAAGTAGTCAAACATCAGAGATCTTTTCACCTTGGAATTCAGCCCCCGTACATTCCAAGACACTAAACGTAGCTTAGACATAGGGAGGCGTAAAGCACATGACTAACCGTACCCACTTCCCATGGCCCGCCGGAAAGAAGCAGGGCCCGAGGTCCCGCGAACCAGGGGAAGTGCGCAAGGTATAAAACAGGTCAAAAAGATAAGGCAAGAGCATAGGAAATAAAGTGATCAGATGCATATCATAAGGGTCAGTTATACCAGCCTGTAAATGGACATGCACCAATGGATACCAGCACTGCAGAACAAAACACATAATAATAAAAACTTCAAACAAAAATCCCCAAACATCCCCACCCACCCTAGCCCTCCCGGCTCCAAAACCCAAACATATGGGAGCTTTTTTCCCAAAACCAAAACTGCAAAGCAGGGGGGTCATGACACAGACCCCAAACTAACCAACCCTGAAGAGCGTTAAAATCCCTTAGACGCGGGCCACCGTCCGTGACCGCACAGGACAAGTATGCTAGTTGACCCTGAGTCTGAGGGAAAAAATGCAGCAGTCATCCAGATCAAACAAGTAGGAAACAAACAGAGTTAGTGGAATGTAGTTCGCCACTTTCATATAACTGTAAAGAGGGAAGTGAGATGATCACAGGCGTAAGGATTTCTAGGCCCACTCCTACCCCCCCTCAGCTGTCCTTTGCTGGAAAGGGGTAACGCAGGCCACATAAGGCACAAGGTGTAGCTATCAAAAGGTGCAGGTTAGGTGCGATGTCAGCGCGGAGGGGATCTTTGATTCTGATTCCGGCGTTCAGGATGTTCCAGGGTATCCACCCAGTGAGATGCCTCCTTAGGATCCGTGAAGAAGTAGGCCTTGCCCTGGTAGACAATCCTCAATCGAGCAGGATATAGCATGCCATAGGGGAGATGATGCTCACGGAGCCTGCGTTTAATAGCCAGGAAAGTGGCCCTCTGCTTTTGTGTAGCTACAGAGAAAATAGTAATTCCACTCCCATTAAAGGACACCCTTCCCTTTTCTCTGGCAGCACCAAAAATTGCCTTCCTGTCCCTGAAGTGCAGGAGTTTGATGATCATGGCACGTGGCTGGGCCCCAGGTGGGAGGGGGCGCATGGGAACCCTGTGTGCTCGTTCAATGGCGAATAACGGTAAAAAGGTTGAAGCGCCGAATGTGGTGATTAGCCATCTTTCCATTAAAACCTCCGGGGTTCTACCCTCAGCCCCCTCTGGGAAACCCAGGAAACGTAAATTGCTCCTCCGTAAACGGTCCTCCATTTCAGTGAGCTTATCTGCTGTGTAGTCCTGGGCCTGGCGTAGCTCCCTAACAGAGCCCTGTAATGGACGGGTCTCATCCTCCAGCGCGCTAATGCGCTGCTCAGCATTAGACACCCTGTGGCGGAGGTTATGGACATCCTGTTTTAGGAAGGATAGGTCTGTTTTTATGGAGTCCATTTGAGTGGTCTGAGAAGCATGGCTGTGCTGGATGGCCTCCATGATCTGGGACAGGGATGGCTCTGCAGGGCCTGCATCAGCAGTGTCCTCACTGGGGGTATCAGGGGCAATGTCCTCAGCTGGAGAGAACAGGAAAGGATCTTCCGGGCTTAGAACAGGGGGGGGAACAGTGTGACTCACCCTTCCCTGCAGGCTTCTTTGTCACTGCTGAGGAGCATGAGGATGGCTGGCTGCATGTGTCTGCAGCATGGTGACCGGTGCCATCTTGCCTCTGTTTGCATGTCGGGGGTGGTGGGACAGATCCTGAGGCTTCCTCCATCGGTGGGCTGTATTTGACCATCTCCCGGTGGGCACAAGGTTCCCTGGATGCTGCAGGGACAAACGGGATCCTCGGATGGCGAACGGATCAGCAGGATTCAGTCAGGATGTAAGCGGCATGGACGGAGCTCAGGCTAAGCACGTCCTCACATCCCGGTCGTTGGCCACGCCCCTCTTTGTGACACTCTACTATGTCCGGGAAACGGGGAATGGAGGAGCAGTTAAACCAACACCAGCCACACCAGGAAGGAGCCCGGGTTGCACGCTCTGCAAAGAGCCAGGCAAATCAAGCAAAGGCGGCAGTGGCAGCAGCAGCAGCAGCAAAGCTTGAGCGATTTTCTCAAACAACCCTCTCACCAGCAAAGTCTCAACAGCCAGTTCAAGCAGGAACCTCGGTGGCCAGGAAAAGACAAGGCAGTGGCCAGGTACCAGCATCGGCGAACCCGGCAGTAGCTCTGAGTAGAAAAACAGTGAGTACCAAAGGGCAAGGGGTGGGAAAACCCAATATTACAACTGCTATAACTGCTGTAACTCCTGTAACAAGCCTCGCTAATACAGCCGAGGCGAATATGGAGGGGGACTCTAATGGCGCGTACACACGACCGCTTTTTTCGACGAGAAAAACAGCATTTTTTTTTCGCCGAGAAAAACGATCGTCTGTGGGCTTTATGTCGTTTTTCTCGTCGAGAAAAACGGCATAAAAAACGACGAGAAAAATTAGAACATGTTCTAAATTTTCTCATCGTTTTTTCCAGCATTTTTTTCCGCGGCAGTTTTCCCATAGGGAAACACTGCCGCGGAGCCCACAGACGGTCGTTTTTTGTCAAGAGAAAAAATGACGGGAAAAACGACCGTGTGTAGGGAACCAAGCTGTTCCCTCGTTTTTCCTGTCATTATTCACGGCGGTTTTTTAACCGCCGTGAATAATGATCGTGTGTACGCGGCATAAAGGAAGGGAGGAAGAGCCCACACTGAGGGATCTTCTGCACGCCATAAATGCATGTAAGGAATTGATAACTGGTTTGGATACCCAGTTGAAAGGTATTAAAGAGGAACTGTTGAAAGAACTGCTGTTTTGGAGGAAAGGCTAAGCGCAGTTTAAGATGTGTTATTCCCGCTTAGACAAGACATTACGGGGATGAAGAAATAAATGGATATTCAGGCCGCCAAAATCGATGAATTAGAAAACAGGAATCGTAGAAGCAATGTCAGAATAATAGGCATGCCTGAACAGAGTGAGGGAGCTGATCGTATAGCATTCCTGGAAGGGTGATTTAAGGAGACATTTGGGGCTGCATCTTTTTCACCTTTTTTTGGCATCGAACGTGCCCACGAGTCCCCTTTAAACCCCGCCAGGGAAGTGAGCACTCAAGACCCCTACTCATAAAAATGTTCAACTATAGAGATAAAGTGACCCTGCGTCGGAAGGCCAGAGAAATGGGGGAAATTCTCTATTGAGGGATAAAAATCTCACTTTATGTAGCCTTTATGCCGATCAAACGCACTCTCCAGCAAAATAAGATGGAGTATGCACTGCTCTATCCTGCCTGCTTGCGGGTATCTGCGATGAATGGCATAAATTTTTTTGATTCCCCAATGGGTGTCAAGAGGTGGCTGGAGGATAATAGGAAAACCCCACGGAGCATTGCGGGCGGGACAAGAGACCAGAGACTAACCAGACTTTGAGGGTTTTTTTTTTTTTTCTGAGTTTGTTGATCTTTCATATAAGGACACTTTTTAAGCACCAGGTTAGAGGAGAAAAAAAGGGAAAGAAAAAGAGAAGGGAAAACATTAGTTAAAGCACTAGTTGAAGCACTAAAAAAGAGAAAAGTACACATCAATTAGATTAAAATGGGGCTGGCCTGAAAAATGTAACTTAATAGTAGGCATAAGGATTAAAGCACATGAATAGCATTAAAGGTTGTCAGAGTGGGGGGGGTGTAGGACCCCTGGAGCAGGGGTGCAGAGAGATGTATGGTAGAGGGGAGGTGAGAGGGGATGTGTGTAGTGTAGAGGCCATAGGCAAAGCCCCTACGGTAGGCCCATCTGGGCTAAGAGGGAGGGGGGTAGGTAGGGGGGGTAAGGGACGGGGGGTAGAGGTAAAAGGGGGGGAGGGGTCTAGAGAGGGAAGATGGGGGGTAGGGTAAGGGAGGGAGAGGGAGCTATACCACAATTAATTATTGGAAGATATTACAAACACAAGTTTTGTTATATATGTTTCATATGCTCCACCGCTGATTGGCGGGTAAAACTAGGGAATTTATATGGATATACATCTCATGTCTGTATGTCCCCGGGGACAGATGCTACTCAGAAGGGCAAATGTGCTCTGACCCATTTTTATTTTATTTTTTTGGTGGCATATTCACAGTTCCTTTCTTGTTCCTTGCAATGGTTAATGTGAATAATACGGGTATAGTACTAATGACATGGAATGTTAGGGGTTTGGGGGATAAGGATGAAAGAAATGCAATGTTTAAATATTTCGATAGAATGAAACCCCATATAATTTCTCTACAGGAAACGCATATGCGGTCTGACTCTGTCCACCTTTTGCACTCACGTAAATATCCGATACAGTTTCACTCTATGCACACCTCATACTCTAGGGGAGTCAGCGTAATGGTCTCCACCGATGTTTCCTTTGAGTGCATTCAACAGAAGGTGGACAGAGGGGGTAAATTCGTCTTTTTGCTTTGTAAGCTTAATGGGCTAGTGTGTATCATCGCCTCAATCTATATCCCTCCACCGTTTTCAACGACCCCTCTTAGAAGCTTAGCGCAATTTATGGCCCTATTTCCGGATGTTCCGGTATTAGCTTTGGGAGACTATAATAATACCCTGGACATATGCCTGGATAAAATGTCCTTGACATCCAGAGCGGTGAGACAGACAATTGGCAAGACGGCTTTTGCCTCCCTACTCTTGGAATTGGGACTCCGTGACGTTTGGCGAGAGAGGCACGCAGAGGATAGATGTTATTCATACTACTCTGCTACACATGATGGACCCTCCCGTATTGACCTGGGTCTAGGGAATGAGGCACTTATGCAGCGGGTAAGAGACTCGGCCTATGAGCCGCGTCTACTATCTGATCACTCTCCATTTTGGGTACGGCTGGATGCTACCGTTGCATCGGGCCGCCCGCTGTGGAAAGTGAACCCTTTTTGGTTAACCCTGTTCCCATCTCCAGACAGAATGAGGGGGGCATTGCGGGAATTCCTGCACTTTAACAGGGGATCTGCTAGTGCAGCGGTAGTATGGGATACACTTAAGGCATTCTTAAGGGGATGCCTTATTAGAGAGATTACGGGAATTAAAACTCGTTCCAGGGAATGGGAGAATAGTGTATGGGACAAAATGAAAGTGAGAGAACAGGCCTTGATAGCCGACCCCTCCCAGTCTAACCATGACTCTTGGACGGAGGCGCAATCAATGTACAATTCGGTTTTGCTGTCCGCAGCGGAGAAGAGGAGATATTTTCAGCAGCAGAGTTATTTTGAAGAGGGGGAAAATACTGGCCGCCTCCTTGCCCTCATAGGCAGAGAGCAGCGGGAATCAGATAATATCTCTGCTGTAAGGGCAGAATCTGGGGAGAAGCACACCTTTAGCTCTGACATCTTAGATAACTTTCAGTGATTTTATAAGGATTTATACTCCTCTAAAACTAGCTATACTCCATCTGATTTGGCTCTGTTTCTACAAGCCTGCCCTTTTCCAGTTATCCGAGGCTGATAGGGAAATGTTGAATTCCCCAATTACATTGGTGGAACTGACGGAGGCATTGGAGGGGGCACCAAATCATAAATCCCCAGGCCCGGATGGGTTACCGGCGGAGGTGTATTCCCATTATGGGGAGGACCTTTTACCGCCCCTGTTGCAGGCTCTAACGGAGGCAGCGGAAATAGGTAGCCTACCAGACAGTATGCAGGAGGCAATAATAATAGTACTCCCAAAGCCAGGAGAGGTTAAGCTTCTGTTGGATTCCTATCGCCCAATCTCCTTACTGAACGCGGATGTCAAGCTTTTTGCTAGAGTCTTGGCTAAGAGGCTATCCCATGTAATTGGCAGGCTGGTCCACCATGACCAGTCTGGCTTTATACCTACCCGTTCTACGGCCGATAACATAAAGCAATTATATATGAATTTACAGGTGCCGGTGGATAATCCGGGGGGTAGGGCCATTCTGTCACTAGACGCCGCAAAGGCGTTCGATAGTGTGGAATGGCCCTACCTCTTGGAAATCCTGGCAAGGTTTGGATTGGGGAAGAAATTTATAGCGTGGGCAAATGTGCTTTATTCTAAACCCAGAGCCAGACTTCGCATTTATAATAATCTTTCCTCTCCATTTGAGCTATATAGAGGTACCCGCCAGGGTTGCCCATTGTCCCCACTGCTGTTCGCCCTGGCGGTAGAGCCTCTAACCATCTTGATCCGCAATGCCTCGGACGTGGTAGGGTTCCGTAGGGGCCAGAGGGAAGAAAAGATATCTTTATATGCAGATGATGTGCTTATATATCTAGGCAACTCAGCCGCCTCGTTGCGAGCAGTGATGGAGATAATAGGGGACTTTGGAGGCTTCTCAGGTTTTACCATTAACTGGTCAAAATCAACCTTAATGCCCATAAATCAGTTGACGGAACAGTTTCCAGAGGGGGCAGAACAAATGGTTATAGCTAATAGCTTTAAATACCTGGGAGTGGTGGTATCCCCTGACCGGGCTGAGTATCTTCAGCTGAATCTGGGTCCATTGCTGGTTAGACAGAAAGTGAAATGTAATAGCTGGTGTAATGGGCTCCGCAGCTATTGTATGTTTTTCACAATTCCCCTATGTGGATCTCGAATAAATGGTTTAAACAGATTGATACACTAATGAGGGAATTAATATGGAAAAAAAAGGCAGCCAGGATCAGTCTAGCCACCCTGCAGTATGGAAAGGATAGAGGAGGACTGGCAGTACCCCTTCCCAAAATGTACTTTTTGGCCTCACAGTTTTAGCAGATGGCAGGGTGGGGGCGGGAAGGGAGTGAGGACCCTATATGTAAACTGGTGACTATATCTGCCCCCACACTAGAGGCGGCCTCCCATATGGAGATGGACCTGCCAAGCATACCAGGTTCGGCACCTACATGTGTCCTCCTCAAAAGGGTATGGGGGGAGATCCGAAAGGCTCTGAGGATACCGGGTTTGTTGCCCTTTACCCCGATATGGCATAATCAGAGATACCCAGAGGTACAGGAACTACAGGGCTTTACCCCCTGGAAAGAGAGGGGGATCTGTTTTTTTGCACAGCTATATGAGGGGAAGGTGTTGAAGACATATGAACAGCTGTGTCGGGAATTCCAGTTAAACCCCAGGGGCTTTTATCAATATCTTCAGCTTCGTCACGCTCTGCAGGCACAACAAATAACACACTCTTTGACAGTGTCATCGTCACCTCTGTTGAGAGAAGACCTTGGGGCGGACACTCGGAGAGGACTAATCTCAAAAATCTATATGGAATTGCTGTCCTCGGTCCAGGACCATGCTTCTCTGAGATGCCGAAGTAAATAGGTGGAAGATATGGGGGGAGATAGATGGGAACCAGTGGGAAATGGCCCTTGAATCTATTCCTGCGGTATCGGTTTCCGCATCCCATAGATTGTCACAATTATTTTGCATAGGGCATATAGAACATCAGTGCAGTTATATAGATGGGGGGGAAGAGATTCCCCCCTGTGCCCAAAATGTAAAGTACATAAGGGGGACTTTATACACCTAATTTGGAAGTGTCCAAAACTCCATAGGTACTTGGAGGAAGTCTCCCAGTGCCTTACTAGACTAGCACAGGTACCTGTCCCCCTAAACCCTTTAGTGTACTTGCTTGGAGCCATTGATGCAGAAATTTTCCCAAGAGGAATGTACTATATGTTATGTAGCAATCACTCCTCTCTTACCTGCCTTTGGCTCACTTGCAGGAAAGGCACACCATGCTACGTGCCGTACCCTCTTGTGTGAAGAGGTTGAGCAGTGTCACAAACTAGGGTCCTGCAGCAAGGTTCTCCCTTTAGTTGGTTCCCGTCTCTTAGAATGTAAGGACAAGTCTTTATATCCCCAAGTAACTCCATGGTCCACACCAGTAGTAAACTCCAACGTAGAGTTTATATCTTTATATGCAAAGTCAATGGATAGAAAAGGGTGGATAGAAGACAGGACAGTAAGAGTTTGGATATGAGTCCAGACACAAGACAAATTATGAATTCACTACTTGTTCCTCAAGTAGGCTTAGCTCACCCGGATAGTTCCCTATGAAAGCGGATCCTAGCAGCCGAAGAGATGCTCGGACGTTTCTTTAGTTTTCCCTTTTTAGATGTGACTAGGAGATTCTCTGCCACAGAACCGTTAATCCCAATCCTCTAGTGTTGGATGGATCTAATCCCTCCAGAGTTACCAGGCCCTTCTTTCTCCGTGAACTTTTCACCGGTCCTTCAGAAGGGTCCTCCCCCAGCCTCCTCATCTCAGAACGGGTCCCCATGCCAGAGGCACCCTGGGATTTCTCCTTCCAGGACGCAGGCCCCAGGTAAAGGTGCTGGGCCCAAGGTTGTTGCTGCAGCCCCAGGGCTAAAGGTGCCTGGGACTGATGCGTATGTGGGCCCCTGGCCAGGAACCATGCTCCACGATGGCCCCCTGGCCTCGAACCGGAACCGACTACCAAAAAGAAAGAAATTCTCGCAAGCAGCGTCTGCCCCTTTTATATCCTCTCCCGGCGTACACAGTATTCCGACCACGCCCACCACACAACCGCCGAGAGAGGACATCCAAGGCACAGCACTATACCAGCGATTCAACCCTGGCCCATTATGGCAGCGCCACCTACAGGCCACAGGGAACCACACACCAGTATACTACCTGCGGTGTAAAATAGAATGTCCTAACAATTAAGGTGGTCTGAGCCCAACTACAGCTCAAACCTTCCCCTAAATTTGGGTATAGCGGGGTTAAATTTGGGGACCCCGCTACATACACCCCCCGGAAAAATAGACACTGTCCCCAGTGTCTGGCGTAAACTCACGCTCCTCAAGCCTGAGTCAGCGCAGGTTTATTCCAACTATGTACAAATTTGCAAAGTGTTTGTGCCGGAACTCATGCAATGGGGAAGGGATATGAAAGAAAGAGATGAAAGAAGAACAACAAAGTACAATATGGACATCCCATACTCAATGTCACATAGCATAATAAACATTATTATTCACATCTCCCACCCTTCCTAGGCTAGCTAGTTCCATCCATTCTCCGGCGGTTGCTTGTAGTTCACCTGCAGAGGGAGAGAAAAACATAAAAACAAAAAAAAAACACATCCTACCACTACTTTATACACACGAAGGGAGTTATCCTTCCCGAGGGAAAAACAACTTCCTTCAACTAAGTTTTAAATACACTAGGCCTAGTATAAAATAGACATTTCTCAATAGAGCGCTCAAGAATCCAGCAGAACACCGCCACCTGGTGGAAGTGCTACCGTCATGACACCTTGTTTTAAACATTGAAAAGACATTCTCCAACTTGAACACGTCGATCTCAGGATGACCCTGACTGCATCTACCCCAAAGTCTGTGTCTTTGTGATGCTGTGAGCAGAGAGAAACGGCAACAGCTCCCCTGACTCTCTCATCTCAGCGGGTTACCCCAATTCAGTAAGAGCAAAGTCCTTGAGCTTCCAGAGGGTACACTCAGGAACAAAGAAAAAAAGAAAAAAAACACAGAGTCCAGTCTCTTACAGATAGAAGCGAGGATCTGGCAAAACAAGGAGCTTCCAGTTCTTATCAAAAGTCTCAACAGAATACACAGAATCCTCTCGCTCCTTACAGCAAACAACCACCCGATCCGCATGTATGTGCCGGCCAAGTTTCCAGTCCTGTTTGCACCCCTTGAACCTTTCAGTAACAGTAGGAGAGCACATAAAATATCTGCGGGCATTGGGCACCTTCAGGTAGTTCCAGACAAAGTCCGCATACCACCTTTCTCTGTAGGCCTCGACTTCAAATAACAAGTCCCTCGGAACATAGGGGTACTCCCATCCATACTCGACAGCCACTCTCTGGTTAAAAAGCCGCTGCAACCTCGAAATCGGAGGAAGGGTAGCACGGTCTCCTGCACCCGGAAAGACAATTGCATCCTGAGACCTAGGCACTTTCACTGCCTTAAGTTTCAGCAAAGGGGCCCGCAATGGCACACGTACCGCCACAGCAGCAGGCGCTGGTGACACAGGTGCGGATAGTGCAGGCATGGGATCATTCCTCTCCTCAGGCGCATGGGCCTCCACCCGGGGTGTAGTGTCCCCAGAGTCCATGGGTGAATCCTTTCTACTTCTGGATGAGGATAAGGGGATTTTGTCCCAACCCTTCCTGGCAAAAAGTTAATCTATCTCTACATCATCGCCAACTTCAGAGGAAGAGTCTATCTCCGAGGTATCACACTCCTCAGCTGGCAAATAGTTCTTGGCCAACACCAACTCTTTCACTTTCAAAAGTTCCCTCGGGTCAGGCACCCAAGCATCAATAATGCTACGGACACTTATTTTTGTATCCTTCCTAGGCAGTCTCTGAACAGTCATGACCCCAGCCTCTTTACCGTCACCCTCCGTGGATCGCTTGGAGGTCCCTCCGACTGGACGATCCGGATCGGGCAGATGCTGGGATGTACCTCGACTGCGGCCGCGGGAGGCTTTCACATAGCCCACCTTCCGCTTGGGAGGTGGATGGGAAGACTCGGTAACGACAGAGGCAGCATCCGCCGGCTTCTCCGTCTCTGGCTCCGCCACGACCGAAACATCAGACCTTACTTCCTCCGAAGTCACAACAGTGCGCGTGGGGGTGGCCGTGAAAGCACAGGTTTCCTCCTCTAGGGTGGTGGTGCCTGTCAGGCAATTCATCCGGTAGGCCCGAGGCTTCTCTGTAGGCTGCTCCACCTCAAAGATGAATTCTCCGCACTTGGTACACCAGTCCCTGGCATCCAGAACAGACCATCCCAAAGGCCTCTGCATCTCGGCAGACATAGAGAGCGAAGCGCCCTCGAGGCTTCAATCGAATCCCCGTATCGGTCAAGGGGGCAGCCAGTGAGACAACGTCCATGGTTGTAGCAGAAACAGAACTCCATGGGGCAGCCGACATGTTGCTCCCTTGCTGATCCATCATGCACTGTTAACTTGGCACCAAAGCCACCACATGCATCTCACGGCATGGCGAGGCTCCTCCCATTTTTCTCCTCTATCTGCAGTGTTTGCGGGCTTTCCAAGCTCTAGACACGCCCACGAACTACGCAGCTGGATTTCTCCTCGTGGTGCAGTCCAAATTTAGCCAAAAAATGGCCGACCTCCACAGAGCCTCACAGGGGAATAAAGTCCAACGTCTGAGGGGGGTTTTCACTGCAGAATCCCGGACCCGAGCCCCCACGTGTAGCAATCGCTCCTCTCTTACCTGCCTTTGGCTCACTTTCAGGAAAGGCACACCATGCTACGTGCCCGTACCCTCTTGTGCGAAGAGGTTGAGCGGTGTCACAAACAAGGGTCCTGCAGCAAGGTTCTCCCTTTAGTTGGTTCCCGTCTCTTAGAATGTAAGGACACGTCTTTATATCCCCAAGTAACTCCAAGGTCCACACCAGTAGTAAACTCCAACGTAGAGTTTATTTCTTTATATGCAAAGTCAATGGATAGAAAAGGGTGGATAGAAGACAGGACAGAAAGAGTTTGAATATGAGTCCAGGCACAAAACAAATTATGAATTCACTACTTGTTCCTCAAGTAGGCTTAGCTCAACCAGATAGTTCCCTATGAAAGCGGATCCTAGAAGCCGAAGTGATGCTCGGACGTTTCTTTCGTTTTCCCTTTTTAGATGTAACTAGGAGATTCTCTGCCACAGAACCATTAATCCCAATCCTCTAGTGTTGGATGGATCTAGTCCCTCCAGAGAGTTACCAGGCCCTTCTTTCTCCGTGAACTTTTCACTGGTCCTTCAGAAGGGTCCTCCCCCGGCCTCCTTATCTCAGAACGGGTCCCCATACCAGAGGCACCCTGGGATTTCTCCTTCCAGGACGCGGGCCCCAGCTAAAGGTGCTGGGCCCAAGGTTGTTGCTGCAGCCCCAGGGCTAAAGGTGCCTGGGACTGATGCGTACGTGGGCCCCTGGCCAGGAGGGCCAGGTACCACGCTCCACGATGGCCCCCTGGGCTCGAACCGGAATGACTACCAAAAAGAAAGAAACTCTCGCAAGCAGCGTCTGCCCCTTTTATATCCTCTACCGGTGTGCACAGCAGGCCGACCACGCCCACCTCACAACCGCCGAGAGGGGATATCCAAGGCACAGCACTATACCAGCGGTTCAACCCTGGCCCATTATGGCAGCGCCACCTACAGGCCACAGGGAACTACACACCAGTATACTACCTGCGGTGTAAAATAGAATGTCCTAACAATTAAGGTGGTCAGCTCAAACCTTCCCCTAAATTTGGGTATAGCGGGGTTAAATTTGGGGACCCCTCTACAGTTAACTAGACTGATGTATCTAGCCAGAAAACTCATTGCAAAATACTGGATGGCACCAGCGGCACCCAGGGGGAAGCAGTGGATTTCCTATGTAAACTCCCTGCTTCTTAGAGAGCGATTGACGTACAGCCATAGGAAAGAAGTGGGTAAATTTGACACTATATGGCAACCATGGCTGGGGATGCTGACCTTGCGCCACCTCAACTGGTAGTGGAAAGACTCCAGAGATAGAGACCTTTGGGGGCTGCAGGGGGGGGGTGGAGAGGAGAGGGAAAGAACAGCCTGAATGAGTAAAGGTTGAACATCTAAATAAGAGAGAACACCGGTGGTGGAAGAAATTACTTGTGGTGATCAGGTATTAGGAGGTATAGGTGATGGATGTAGTTTCGGGGTTAGGGGGGAGGTGGAAAGGGAGAAAAAGGGAAAAGAGGATATTGTTTACTTGATATAGTTTCAAGTACACAATAATTGACATAAAATATTATATGGATGTATGATTAGACATGTTTTTTCTATATGTAATGTTTCACCGGACAAAATGCACTAATTGTATGTATTATGAGAATAATTTTCTAAACAAAAAAGTTTTTGGAGTAAAAAAAAAAGAAATGGCACGCTCAGTGCGCCTGCGCGCCGTTGTCTATGACATCTAGACATCGGTGCCTGTCTTTTGCAAATATCTCCTAAACCGTGTAGGTTTAGAAGATATTTCTTGCACCTACAGGTAAGCCTTAATCTAGGCTTACCTGTAGGTAAAAGTGGTCTTTAAGGGTTTACAACCACTTTAACAAGATCATTATCCAGCATCACATGTGTCAAAGATCTCTTTAATCAAAAATAGCAAGATGAAAAGGCTAGAAGATGGATACAAATTCCTATTCACTCTAACACGCATCCCTGATGACAACCTATAATATAAAATAGAAAAAGGAAAAAATATATTTGATCTCTGATTAAATCATCTCCCGTTCTTTATGTACCACCTCTGAAGGGTAACCTCTCTGTGTGAGTCTCTCTTCCATTTCATTAAGTAGATGATATCGTCTTTCTGGATCATTTACAATCCTATTTACCCGAGTCAGTTGGCTTTTGGGAATGGACTTAACTACACCTGGCATATCGCCCGATATCTCTCCTTCAGCTAGATATTAAGATATTGGCCAAGATCTTGGTGGTGCGTCTGAACGCAGTGATTCTTACGCTAATCCATCCGGACCAAACCGGGTTCATGCCTGCTAAAAATACGGCATACAATTTGCATAGACGGCATATGAACTTACAGGCTTAGGCATGATCAGGTGGGCTCTAGAGTTGTGGTGTCACTTGACGCTAGGGTTGCCACCTCATCCCTTTAAACCCGAACACGTATTAATTACACAGGTTCTGTGGCTGGTTAAGGTGGTAATTAAACTCACTTAGTGCCTTATCTGCATTAAATTAGCCTCAGAGCCTGTTTAATTAATATGTGTTCGGGTTTAAAGGGATGAGGTGGCAACCCTACTTGACGGCGCAAAAGCCTTTGACTCAGTCGAGTGGGACTATCTTTGGGAATGCTTGACACGATTTGGATTCGGACCTAACTTTATTAAATGGGTCCGCCTCCTGTATCAGAATCCGTGCGCCAGGATCTTGGTCAATGGACGGGTCTCTGACCCTTTTCCCCTTTCTAGAGGGATGAGGCAGGGATGCCCCCTATCCCTGTTACTGTATGCCTTAGTGGTGGAACCCCTCGCTTCTTCATTTAGGACTCATCCAGGGATCCGGGTCTCCGTCGTGGGGATCTAGTGGAAACGATCAGTCTGTACACAGACGATATGCTTTTGTACCTGGCTGATGCTGGCCAATCACTGCAGGCTGCCCTTGAGGCTATCAAAACTTTTGGTCAATACTCCGGACTGAGGATCAACTGGGATAAATCCCAGATCCTCCCCACAGGACTTCAGTCCTCATCCCCTCTACTTATGGTTAGCTTCTTGAAATACCTTGTAATTCAAATTACTCACTCACCTGAGGACTATGTTAGGTTTAACGTAGAACCTCTGATAGCGTTTTTGAAATCTAAAACGCAAACATGGGCCAAATTGCCTTTGGGTGTGATGGGCCGAGTAAACTTAATCAAAATGGTTCTCCTCCCTAAATTTTTGTATGTACTTTGGCACGCCCCAGTTTACTTACCTCTCAGGATTTTTAAATCCATCGAAGCTCTCCTCAACTCATTTGTGTGGAGCACGTCCCGACACAAATTGACCTGGCAAACGTTGAAAAACCCCAGCCATTTTTTAAAGTTTTTCCCTGGGGCAGGACCCGGGTCCCCTTGTGCTTTTTATGGCAATACCTTGCTTATAAGCCTTTAAAATGAGCACTTTTGATTTTTCATGTTTGTGTCCCATAGACTTTAACGGTGTTCGCATATTCGCACAAATTTATAGCCTGTTCGCAAGTTCTGGTGCGAACCGAACCGGGGGGGGGGGTTTGGCTCATCCCTATTAAAAATGAATTAATTCTCAATCATGTCCATGAAAGTGTCTGCATACGGAGGTGCAACACTGGAACCCATTGCTGCTCCTTTCAATTGAAGAAAATTAGCCTCTTTAACCACTTAAAGGGGTTGTAAAGGTATATGTATATATGTTTTAAATAACAAACATGTCATACTTACCTCCACTGTGCAGTTTGTTTTGCACAAAGTGGCCCCGATCCTCGTCTTCTGGGGTCCCTCAGCGGCTGTCACGGCTCCTCCCCGCAAGAGCTAACCCCCTTCTTGGGAAGCGCTCTCCCAAGGGGGTTAGCTTGCGGACGCACTCACGTGATACAGCCGGCGGCTGTAGCCGCCGACTGTATCACTCGGCCCCACCCCCTGCATCATTGATTTGATTGACAGCAGCGGGAGCCAATGGCTGCGCTGCTATCAATCTCCAATGACGAGCCGCCTCAAGCTGGGGGAAACCATCGCGGGAATGAGCCCACGGAGTTTCGTGGCTTAGGTAAGTAAAACAGGGGGGCTGGGGGGACCCGAGATAGGATGCATTAGGGTAAGCCTTTAAGCCCCGACCATTTGGCTGGCCTGTGTCGCTTTAACTGACAATTGAGCGGTCGTGCGATGTGGCTCCCAAACAAAATTTACGTCCTTTTTTTCCCACAAATAGAGCTTTCTTTTGGCGGTATTTGATCACCTCTGCGGTTTTTATTTTTTGCGCTATAAACAAAAATAGAGCGTCAATTTTTAAAAAAAAGCTATATTTTTTACATTTTGCTATAATAAATATCCCCAAAAAATATATCAAAAAACGTTTTTTTCCTCAGTTTAGGCCGATACATATTATTCTACATATTTTTGGTAAAATAAAACGCAATAAGCATTTACTATTGATATACCTCCCAGGATTAGTTTGTTTGGGGACATGAAGGGATTTTTTCCTTGCAAGAGGTGTAAGGTGTGCAAAACCTCTCAGACCGTTAGAACCACCTCCTTTACCTCTCAGGTGACATCTAAAACATACAAGATAAAAGATTTTATCACCTGTGGGACGTGGGAGTTATCTATCTCCTAACTTGTCCTTGCAAATTGCAATATGTTGGCAGAACAACAAGAGCCCTAAATGTGAGAGTAGGAGAACATTTTGGGAATATTAGATGAGGATTTGTGGGACACAGTGTATCCAAACATTTTCGCACACATCATGACAGAAATACCTCTTTGGTGACAGTAGTGGCTATAGAAAAATACACTGCCCATTTGAGGGGTGATAATTTGAAAAGACATGTATCCCGACGTGAAACCAGATGGATACATGACCAACAATGTTATAATCCCCTGGGCTTAAACGTAGAATGGGATATTAACTGTTTTATTGATAACAAATAGTATTAATTCCCATTTTCATGTGCTTTACTGAAAATTTGATATATTAAATATAGAGCAATTTTAATTATTTTAATTTCCCTTGATACCCATCCGTTTGAAGTTTTTACTATATTCATATAGTCCTATTGTTTTAGGTAATACAATATATTCTAAATATATCCGCATCCTCTTTTCTACACTATTTAATTATCTAATTTTTAGTGGTAGAGTTATAATGAATATTCATTTTAATAAAAATTTTTATACTATTTCTACTTTTTATTTTATTTTTTCAACCTTTTTAATTTTTTACAATATGTTATTTATCTGTCTTTATTGAGCTGTGGAAATGTAAGAATTTTTGGTATATAATTTTATGTATAAGATACCATTATAAGATCCTATTATATTGGTGACTATGGGGCTGCATCTCAGAATGTTGCTTCCGGTGTCACGGCTGCCTCATGAGTATATATACGTGAAGTGATGACGCTGGAAATTAGCCTCCGTTCCCAGTTGATGCCATTTTGGGGGAAACGCGTCGGGTGGAGCACACATTCCTAACGTCATCACGTATTTTTCCATTGATGCAGTCAGTGTTTGCTCTCTGACTGATATACGGAAACACAAACACATTTTTTTTTTTACCCTTGTTACGTTCCTGTTTTTTTGCCTGTTATACAATTTGTGGATTGATGTGGACATTTTTTTGGCTTTGCTGTGTTTTTACAATAAATCCTTAGAATTTCTTTGGAAATACTGCACCATGAAGTCCTTTCATTTAATCCCTTCCTGCTGAGTTGAATAAGCTCTTAGGATTACACATGGAAATTGGAGCGATCTCTATCCCTGCTTACCTTTCTTTGTTTGGACCTTGTGTGTCAGACATCTGATTAGCTGGTGGAGTGAGGACAGGCCTCCTGGGACTAAGGAACAGGTGGATACCATCGCTGCCGGCAGGCTGATGCACACGCTCTTGAGACCTCTATCATCTGAGGTCCCGTCCATCTGGTAATCGGCTTTTTGATTACTTCTTATCGCTGCATATCTACAGAATAAGGCTTCCTTTGGATATTCTTTTACCCATATGAAATAAGTGGATTTCACCATTGGAATTTATTTTCTGTTTGTGGACACTTTTATATATGCTTTTTAATTGAACACCTGTTTGGTGCACAATTCTTATCACTCCCCTTTCACTATTGGGACTTTTATGTTTAATATATTGTTTCATACTTTTATTTTGGGACATTTTACACAGTGTTTATCAATATATGCTTGATTGATGTGTTAAAATTAGTGGTTGCGCGCTTGTCCTTTTGCACGTTCTTTGAGCTTTAGTATTTTTAGCTTTTTACTTGCAGCAGCATCACGTTTTTTTGATCATATATTTATTCAATTCTCCTTAATAATTTTTTGGTTTAGCGCAAGTTTTTTTCTAATTTATATAATAAGCATTTACTGATTGGTTTGCGCAAGTTATAGCGTCTACAAAATAGGGGATAGTTTTATGGCATTTTTATTATATTTTTTTTTTACTAGTAATGGCGGCGATCAGCGATTTGTATCATGACTGCGACATTATGGCGGACACATCGGACACTTTTGACGCCATTTTGGCATTGATACAGCGATCAGTGCTATAAAAATGCACTGATTACTGTAAAAATGACACTGGCAGTGAAGGGGTTAACCGGTAGGGGGCGCTGAAGGGGTTAAGTGTGTCCTAGGGATGTGTTCTAACTGTAGGGGGGGTGGGCTACGTGTGACACGACACTGATCACCGCTCCCGATCACAGGGAGCTGTGATCAGTGTTCTGTCACTAGGAAGAATGGGGAAATGCTTGTTTACATTAGCATTTCCCCATTCTTCCTCTCTGTGAGACGATCGCGGGTATCCCCGCGGACATCGAGTCTGTGGGACTCGCATGGGATGTACAGTACAATGGCTAATAGTTTCAACAAAAATGTAATCTGCACATTTTCATATTGACGGGACTGGGTGGGAAGACATGCTTCAACTTCTAATTCATGCGGTATAATCATATACATACTGGATATATCCCATGTGACTAGGATGGAATCAGAAGCTACTTGAACCTCCTTATATTTATTAAGAAAATCACCTGTATCTTTGATATAGTACTTAGTTTGTGACACCAAAGGTGTCAACACTTTATCCAAATATATAGCCAGAGGGGCAGTTACCAATTCCATCCCTGACACAATTGGGCAGCCTGGGGGATTAGTAGGGTGCTTATGAATTTTTGTTAGAATATACATTACTGGTGTATTAGGGTAATCGGCAGTAAGATAAGTACAAGTTTCTTGATCAATGATCCCATCTTTCATAGCTTGTATTATTGTATTAATGTCTGCTTGATCCTAGCCTGTACCCAAAATACAGGACTACAGTCAAGAGGCATATATATATATATATATATATATATATATATATATATATATATCCCTATCTGACAGTTTCCGAATTTCTTCCTCATAATTCTAATGCCTCGTACACACGGTCGGTTTTTCCCATGGGAAAACTGCTATGAGAGCTTTTGGCCGGGAATCCCGGCCGTGTGTATGCTCCATCGCAGTTTTTCCGACAGAAAAACTGCCGGACAAAAAAAGAGCGCAGGATCTCTTTTTTCCCGTCAGGAAAAAATCCCAGCAGGGGGAAAAAAACGTGCATGCTCGGAAACAATTAGACGCATGTTCGGAAGCATAGAACTTAATTTTGTCGGATCGTCGTAATCTTTTACGTCACCGCGTTCTTGGCAGTCAAAAGTTCACCGGACTTTTGTCTGAGCGTGTGTATGCAAGGCAGGCTTGAGAGGAATTCTGTTGGGAAAACCGTAGTTTTTTTTATCCGACGGGAAAACCGGTCGTGTGTACAGGGCATAAGTATCCATAACCACTATAGCACCCCCATTGTTGGCCGGTTTGATAACAATATCACGCCGAGCTGACAAGGAGGATACAGTGGACAATTCATCCATATATACCGTATTTTTCGCTCCATAAGACGCACTTTTTCCCCCCAAAAAATGGGGGGAAATGTGTGTGCGTCTTATGGAGCGAATACTGACCAGGAGAGCCGCTGATAGGGGGATCGTTTCGGCGGAAGGACGGCATCACTCTGCTCCAGCTAAATCCTGTTTCTCCCCTGCCTTCAGCTGCTACAGGGAGAGAAACAAAAGTGTATTGTTCTTTATTTAACCCCCACAGGATCGGCATTGATATGTAAATCGCGCGGGCAGTGTTATGTTAATGAGGACAGACGCTGCGATTCATATGCTAATTACGCCCGCACCTCTGCATGCCGCCCACCTAGAAGGGGTGAACAGCATACAGGTGAGTATAGGGGGCATGTAGAGGGGATCAAGGCTGCAGAGTTGAGTGGGAAGGAGGGGTTGGAGTGCAGATGTTAGAAGATGAGGGGTTTGGGGAACAGAGGTTAGCAGATGAGTTAGAGGGGCAGAGTTGTACTGAGAGGGAGATAAGAATGCAGAGATTAGTAGAGAGATGGGGGGGGGGGGGTTTACTGTAAATACACCATTTACATCACTGGTCAGTGTAAATGTCTCAATATGCAAATACTCCTGTTGTGTTGAGGTCATGTAAATGTCCCAGTTACATTGGGGATCAGTGTAGGGTGCCCCCTTACATTGGTTGTCAGTGTAGAAATATTATTCTGTTATATTTTATTAAATATTTTAGTACACCATTTGGTTCAGGATTTTTTTTTTTCATATTTTCCTCCTCTAAAATCTAGGTGCGTCTTATGGTCTGGTGCATCTTATGGAGCGAAAAATATGGTATATAACAAATTAGGCCTATAGTAAAAAAAATGAATAATGAAACAAATGTGATAAGATGTGTTGGTAAAAAAACTGATTGTATAGTATCAATAAATTTTTAACAATTATGTAGGATATGATATCCATTTTCCAACCGCCCCACACAGATATACTGCTGCAGTGTGGCCGCTCTGCGATGGATCACGTATCTGAAATATGATTAGTGTTTCCCTGTAGGGGCGTGCACACACTGCCCCGGCTGTGCTATGATTTGTTACAGCACAAACCAACGATCAGCGGGTGCTGGCCAATGATTGATTGTAGGCACCCACTGATCAGCTCCGTCATTCAGGGAAGGGAGCTCTGTGTTGTAAACAACACAGAGCTCTGACCACTGACAGGCGATCGCTTAGTAAAAGCAGCACATAACACACACAGTAAACATTGTTGTTAGGCATACAGTTAACCCCTTTCCAGCCAGTGTCATTAATGCAGTGACAGTGTATATAGTATTAGAACTGATCACTGTATTAGTGTCACTATTGATGTCAGTGTACCCCCCCCCAGCCAACATCAGCTAGTGTCAGATTGGCCACTACACTATACTATCACAGTCCCACTATAAGTCGCTGATCGCCGCCAATACTAGCCACTAAAAAAATAAATCAATAACAATTCCAGTATCTATGCTAGACGCTATAACATTTACACAAACCAAATAATATTTTTTTTACCAAAGAAATGTAGCAGAATACATTAGCCTAAATTCATGAAGAAATTTGATTTATTTTTTATTTTTTTATGTTGTGTCTTTGTTCATTTAGATCACAAAAAAAAAAACAGAAAACCCAGTGGCGGTCAAATAATATGAAAAGAAAGCTATATTTATGTGGAAAAAATTATAATTTATGTACAGTGTTGCATAGCGGAATAGCAAAAAATGCTCTGGTGTGATATTTTATTTTTTAATAAATCTGCAAAAATGTCAACAATTCTCTGTTTTTCTGTCAATATGGGGTGCTGTGTGTACATTAATGATTTTTTTTTTTAACTTAAATGATTTTAGCAAATGGCTGCATTATAACAAAGAGTGAAAAATTTAAGGGGGTCTGAATACTATCCGTACCCACTGTATATACAGTACTATGTAAAGTCATAGGCGGGTCACTCATGAGTAAGTCACGTGCCAGTGACGCAACGCGTAGGGGGAGGAGCCTAAGTGGCGCTCGCAGCAGCAGTCTGAGTGAGGAGCACACTGAAAACTGAGCTGAGCAAACGCTGATTATCTCAGAGGTTATGTGAGTGCAGGCCACAGCTGTGACAGGTTGGGTCTTGTGGAAGACTATTGTGCAATGATCTGCTTTCTCTTTTCTTTTTACATACATATGGAAATACCCCGGGAACCGGAGTTTATGTAAGAAGGAGAAATCCATCTAAGGAATTTTTTCACTGCAAATACAAACAGCGGTGTTTATGAGATTCTTTCCATTGTATTGTTCAGTGATATATATGTGTATGAACCTGGGGACTTTTTTCATTTAAGGTTCAAGAAATCATTCCACACTATAGATTATGCTACTTGTTATAGTAATTGCATTTAATTTGTAAATTGTGGAATTGGGTAATTGGTTATCACAGATTTTTTCATATTATTATTCAGCACGGAGTTGTCTGAATATCATCTTTTGTGCACTAATAATTTGGTTGGTGTTTAACGCATCATTTATTTGTTTATAATACCTCTTGCTTCCCACCAGAGTTTCCAGATTTTGTCGTATTTCTTTAGTCCCCCTTGTCTAACATATAGTGATTTCTTCTTGAGGATTAACTCATTCATATTGTTTACCCATTCCCTACTGGACGGAGGCAGGACCGATTTCCACTTCTGAGCAATCAACTTCCTTGCCTGAAATAGGCATCATAGGACTGCGACCTGAGTGTTTGCTGGGTTCCCCACTTCTTCCACCAGTCCCAGGATACACTGCTTCACCTCTAGGTCTGTAGAAGTTCCAAACACCCGGTCTATAGTTCCTATTACCTCCCTCCAATAGTGAAACAGCTTTGGGCATCTCCAAAACATGTTGATCATATCCCCCTTTGCCTCCCCACACCTGAGACAACTAGCATCGGGTCTTCGTCCAAACTGGAAAAGTTTATATGGAGTGTAGTACGTTCTGTATAGCAGAAACAGGTGTGCAATACCATGGAGGCAAGTTCAAGAATTCTTTTCCACTGTATTTCAGTTAAACTTCCCACATCTTTTTCCCACTTTCTTTTAAACTGGGGAGTCTATAAACCTCCCAGTCTGCCCTTATTTATATGTCGGTATATTTTTAAAACTAGGCCTTTCCCCGTATCTGTATTAATAATCTTTTTAAGTATAGGTATCATACTCCATTCCACGCTCCTTCCTCTGAACTGTTCTGTCAATGCGTGTCTGATCTGCAAATACCTATAAAAAGATTTATTCGGGATTGCATATTGATCTTTCAATTCCTGGAAGGTTTTCAGAGCGCCGTCTTGATAAAGCTGACCAATAAAATGTATTCCACATCTCTCCCATTATCTCACTGCCCCCATCTTATTTATTTCTCTAAGGGGGTAAATTCTGTTAATCCTCTGTACTTCAAAATTACCTTCGCTGTGTTCCATACTCTCATCATCATTTTCAAGGTGGGTAGTCCCGGGGGGGGGGGGGGGGGGGAAAGACCCTGCCTCCAAAGCCTCCACTAGTGATCTATGTGGGGTGTTCTGTAGAATCATCTTCCTCCCAGCCTCTCCTCCCTTCAGATTGCACCCACCCATATACTGTAGTTGTGACGCTAGATAGTAACTAAAGGGGTGCGGAAGTGATACTCCTCCTTCCTGTTTCTGTAATTGCAGTGTGCTTAACCGGATTCTAGCTAGACCTCCCTTCCATATCAGTTCCCTAAACACAGTATCTAATTTTTTAAAACACTTTTTATACACCCAAATTGGGGAATTGTGTAATACATACAAAAGCTGCGGCATCCATATCATTTTGATTAAGTTACAGTGACCTGCCACAGATATTGGCAGTCGTTTCCATACTTTTATTTTCCCCCTGAATTTATCCAGGAGAGGGGCCATATTATCTATTATATATTGTTTAGGATCCCTGGGAACAATTATACCCAGGTATTTAAATTTATTCACAATTTGGATCTGAGCTACCTCCTCAGGAAGGGGGCATTCTAAGGGATCTATCGGTAAGAGGGTAGATTTTCCCCAGTTTATCATTAGACCGGAAATACAACCGAAGCTATTGATAATGCTCATAGCTCTCCGAAGGGAGTCTTGCGTGTCGCCCAGAAACAATAAAACCCTGTACACACGATCGGATTTCCTATGGATTCAAATACGATGGATTTTTCCATCGGAATTCCGATGAAGCTGACTTCCATCAGTCTTGCCTACACACCATCAGTCAAAAATCCGACCGTCCCAAACGCAGTGACGTAAAACACTCTGATGAGCTGAGAAAAATTAAGTTCAATGCTTCTGAGCATGCGTCGACTTGATTCTGAGCATGCGTGGGTTTTTTCTCCGATGGAGTTCCACACAGACGATCGGAATTTGCTATTGTTTTTTTTTTCATCGGATAAATTTAAAACATGTTCTATTTTTTCTCACCGATAGAAAAAAGACAGATGGGGCCCATACACGATCGGTTTGTCCGATGAAAAAAGTCCATCGGACTGTTTTCATCAGTAAAACCGATCGTGTGTACAGGGCATAAGCGGTCATCCACGTATAGTGCAAGTTTTTCTTCCACCTCACCTCTTCTAAAACCTCGTACCCCAGGGGAGGACCTAAGAGCAATTGCCAGCGGTTCAATTGGGAGGACGAAGAGAAGGGGCGATAAAGGGCACCCCTGTCTCGTCCCCCTCTCTAATCCAAACTTGTCAGAGTGTTCATTATTCACCTTTACTCTAGCCTCTGGTGTCCTATACAGCGTTTTAATCCAATTGATAAAATTCGGACCAAACTGGAACACCTCCAAGACCCTCCAAAGATACCTCCATTCCAGGCTATCAAAGGCCTTGGCGGCGTCCAAAGACAGGATAGCCCTCTCCCCCCTCATCCACTGGGACCTGGAGATTCAGATATACTCTCCTTATATTTGTGCTGATAGTTCTTACAGGTATAAAACCCGATTGGTCGAGGTGGACGAGTTTCTGGATGACCCTGTTCAGTCTAGCCGCCAAGACCTTTGCGAGTATTTTCATATCGGAGTTCAATAGGGAAATAGGCCTTTATGAGGCAGTGTTAAGTGGATCTTGACCCTCCTTATAGTAGATTCCCTCATTGACAGGGGGAGCGGACATATCGGACACTTGACACTATTTTGGGACCATTCTTCACAAGGAGAGGAGACCGATCGGTGTTCCTCTGTACTGGGAACACACCATCGGTCTCCTCTCCCCTGACAGGATGTGGATCTGTGTGTTTACACACACAGACCCACATCCCTGCTCTTTAACTGGTGGGTGCCCGGCAGACATTGCGGCCGCCGGGCACGCACATCGGCTCCCGAGTGATGCGGCGGGCGTGCGCCCCCTTGACGGCCAGGAAGCCCAGGACGTCATATGATGCCCGCCCAGGATGGGAGATCCCTCCTGTGGACGTCGTATGTCTATGGTCCGACAAGGAAGTGGTTAAGAAAAAAAAAATAGGATTTTTGTACTCACCGTAAAATCCGTTTCTCTGACGTCCATGGACTGACACAGCTGTCATACTGATTACGTGTGGGTATATGTCCCTGCTTGCAGGAGAAGATCTTGGCAGAATGTTAGATGTTAAAACATTCTAGAACAAACCAGAGCTGAACATCCCCGCCCAGGGGGGAGGTCCCTCCGGACATTACCCTCCCACCTGCAGCTAGCAGACCTCAGTTCGTAACAAAGCAGTACAACCCTTAAAAGGAAGAGTGGGTGCTGTGTCAGACCATGGGCGTCAGAGAAACGGATTTTACTGTGAGTACAAAAATCCTATTTTCTCTTATCGTCCATGGACTGACACAGCTGTCATACTGATTACGTGTGGGACGTCCCAAAGCAGTATAAGAAAAGGGTGGGAGCAAATAGTAAAGGAACAACCAAAACTTCACTCCAAACCAGCAGAGCTCCTCAACGGAGGAGTTGCAACATTAAACAGCGGCCTGCAACACTTTGCAGCCGAAGGAAGCATCAGAAGATGCAGCCACATCAACCTTATAGAATTTTGAAAAGGCATGAACGGACGACCAGGTCGCCGCCTTGCACACTTGTGCAACCGACGCTTGATATCGGAAAGCCCAGGAAGCATCAATTGTCCTGTGGCATGCGCCGTAACCGGAAAGGGAGGGGCCACCCCCTTAATGGCATAGGCCTGTATAACAGTCTGTCTGATCCATCTAGAAAAAGTGGCAGACGACACCGCTCGGCCCTGTTCGGACCCGAGACAGACACAACTAGTGAGTCATATCACGTACTACATAAAAAATGTGAAGCGCAAACCCTCTGGAATGCGATGTGTGAGGACACAAGGACAGGAGGACAATGTCCACATGTAGGTGAAAAACCGAGACCACCTTATGCAAAAGGAAGGTCGCGGACGCAACACCGCCTTATCCTTATGGATGACCAAAAAGGGGCGACTTGCAGGACAAGGTCGCCAATTCAGACACCCGTCTGACAAAAATAATGGCCACTAAGAAGCCACCTGAGACAAGGTCAAGAGGGGAAAATCTCTGATATTTTCAAAGTGAGGTTCCTGGAGAACCGAGAGCACCAAATTCAAATCCCGAGGAGGGAGAGGAGGTTTCAACAGGAGGGAGCACATGGCGAACTCCCTGCACAAAGGTGCTACCAAGGAATGACTCGCTAGCGGTTGCTGAAGGAAGACGGCCAAAGCCGAAAACTGACCCATAATGGTACTCAAAGCAAGCATTTGGGTCACACCACGCTGCAAGGACCGCAGGATACTGGGGACGGAATACTTCCGTAGACGCTAGTCCAGCTCATTGCACATAGCGATGTAAGCTTCCCAGGTACAGTGATATATCTTTCAAGCGGAAGACTTCCGTGCCCTGAACATGGTCGAAATGACCGAATCCGAGAGACCTCGGACTCTCAGCACCTGGCTTCCAATAGCTATGCCGTTAAGTCAGAGACTGTAAAACAGGATAAAAAATAGGACCTTGAAACAGAAGGTCCTCCCTTATTGGCAACCGCCAAGGAACGTCCACGATGAGACGTACCAGATCAGCGTACCAATGACGCCGAGACCCACCCGGCGCAAGAGGATCACCGGAATCCCTTCGGCCACAACCCTGCGCAGCAGGCGAGGAAGCAGCTGCAGCGGAGGATAACAGATATCAGGTGATAATGACCCCATGGGGCCCACCAACGGATCCGAGGCATCCGCCCAAGGATCCCTGGACCTGACCACAAACCGTGACACCTTACGATTGAGTCGAGAGGCCCTCAGATCCACATCCGGTATGTCCAGGTGTAAGGGCCACTCTCCTGGTCCAGCGACTGGTGACTCCGATAGTCCGCCTGCCAATTGTCTACGCTGAACGTAGATGGCCGATAGAGACCACGTGGGGAGTTATATTCTGATTGCCCGTATTTCCAGAACATTGAACGGTAAACGGGCTTTGTCCGGAGTCCAAAGCCCTGGGGCTGACAGGACTCCCCCGACTCCACCCCAGCCCGTCAGGCTGGTGTCCGTCATGAACACCGCCCACTGGATGGGGAGGGACGACTTCCCGGACCGAAGAGCCGGGGACCCAAACCACTACGCCAGGGATGCCCTGAGTGGGTGACTCATCTGGATCTGAAGATCCAAAGACAACGGGGATTTGTCCCAAGTGGACAGGATCTCTTACTGTAATGCCCGTGTGTGTGATTGGGCATACGGAACAGCCTCGAACGAGGTCCTCATGAGTCCCAGGACTCTTATGCAAAAAAACGGGTTGACGACCATTTCCGAGACGTCAGGACCCGCACTACAGACTGAAAAGTCAGTAACTTCTCCAAGGTTAGGAATACCTGCGCCTCCATGGAGTCCAGGATCAGACCGAGATACTCCAGATGCTAAGCCGGGACCAGGACTGACTTCTGAATGTTCGGGCGCCACCTGAAGTCCTTAAGGGTCTGACTGACATAGTCACACTTCTTCTAATTTTGAGCCATTGTCTGCTCTTAGAAGAAGATCGTCCAGATAGCCCATAATAGCAGTGCCTCGCTGTCTCAGCAAGGCTAGAATCGGAGCAAGCACCTTGGTAAAAAACCTTTGGTGCCGAGGCTAGGCCGAAGGGAAGAGCCACAATTGATAGTGGTCTTCGCCGATCGCAAGCGCAGAAACTACTGTTGACGTGCGCAGATCGGAACATGCAAGTAGGCGGCCTTGATGTCCAAGGAAGCCAGAAAATCCCCTTGATGGAGTGTAGCGAACACTGCGCGAATGGATTCCATGTGGAACTTTACACCATCACAAAAGCATCCAGGCCTTGAGGCCCAGGGTTGGCCGAACCCCCGTCCACATTTTGGGACTACAAACAGATTTGAGTAGAAACCCTGAACAACCTCTCTTGTGACGGAACCGGCACAATCCTCCGGACCTGATCAATCCTGTACGGCCCTTAAGAGGGCCGCCCGACGGGCAGGAAGGAGAGGGAGAATTGAGGGAACGAATCGGTCTGGGGGCCAGGAACGGAATTCTATCCTGTATCCTGAGGTGACCACCTCGCACACCCACCGGTCGGAGATCCGGGAGGTCCACCGAACCGTGAACCTGCAAGGAAGTCCCCCCACCCCAGAGTCGGGCAGGGACAAGACTCCATGTGGCGGTGGGCTTGGGAGCTTGCTTGGTAGGCTTACGCACCCAGGGACGCTTATGTCCCCCCGTGGATTCTGACTGACGAGAAGAAACTCATTCTTCTTTGCCGGAAAGGAAGGGCCCGGCCTACGGTGGGGCTCCTTTGTCCGTAACAGACTGAGGAAGGAAGGTGCTCTTACCCCTTGTGACATCCATAATAATGACATCCAGGGCGGCCCCAAACAGTCCACCGCCCTTAAAGGGCAAGTCAGCCAGGAGCTATTTGGAAGCTAGGTCGGCCGACCAGCATTTCAGCCAGCCAAGGCGATGCAGCACCACAGCAGATAGAGGCCCCAGAAATTAAAGGGGCCGCATCCGAAGTGGCATCGCACACCGAGACTAAACCCTGCGCCAGTTCGTGAGCCAGGGTAATGGTCTCAGGAGGGAGATTATGCTTCTGAACCGTCTGGTGTAAAATCTTCCTGTGAGTGTCTTGAGACACAAGTGTCACCGCCCCTATAGGGCGCAAGGCAGACCCCAATAATGTAAACATAGTTCTACTCACCACTCTGACCTCCTGTCAGTGGGATCCTTACATGCAGGAGTCCCTTCCATTGGGAGCGTGGTAGCCTTATTCAAACGGGCGACCGGGGGGTCAACCACTGGGGGGAGAGCCCCTTCATAACCAGGTCCTCCTTAAAGGAGTACCTCATGGCTAGGCGCAGCGGGACCGCCAAAGTCCTCTGCGGCTTACCTCAGACTTAGTCAATGAATGTATCAAAAAAAGGCACATATGGAAAAAACCTTTTTAAATAAACGGCTTTAAAAGAACCAAAGGAGACAGCTTTTACCTGAGGTTCCTCAGCCTCAACATTCAGCTTGAGAGTGTTCCTCACAGCATCAATGAGTTCACTTACAAGCACCCTGTCAGTTTTTCAGAACTGGGGTCTTCCTCACAGGGAATAATATCCTGTTTAAAAAACATGAAAATCCTCAGAGCTAGGGTCCTGAGCAGCCATAGCTAAGCCCTTATCTGAGACAGAGCACTCCCCTACAGGAGAATGTGTGGGGAGGGGGCGCTTTACAGCTCCCTTGCGCTCGCACACCGCTTCCATCCTGACAAGGATGATTCCAGGACTGCCGACAACTGGTCCATAGGGACCGCAGGTGCAGGAGCACTGCCAGTTGCCTCAGACAAGTGTGGAGAAGCAGGTGAACTAGACTCCATACTGCCACCCTCTGACTGTTAAACACTATCATAGTGAGTAACACAGTCCACCCACTGGCTATGCTGAAGCTGAGGAGGGGACACCCAGAGTACTCACCAACCCCTGTAAGGACCGCTCATTCTGCTGTATGAAACCACGCTGCCGCACGGGGGAAGCCTGGGGAGAGTGAGGAGACTGTGAGGAGAACGGACTGTGAAGAGATTGGATATTCGCGCCGCAGCAGCGGCCGATAGAGGCCAAAACCGTAAGCAAAAACGCTGCGGCTTCAAGAAAATGGCCGCCGGCCGCATACAATACTGCGCCATCGATCCACGGCAAAATGGCCGCCGAGCGCGGTTTTTTCAAAATTACCTCACAGCGCTAATGGCGCACAAGTTTTGCGGTTGTTCACTAACCACAGGGCAGGAGCTCCGGCCCTCACTGGCTGTGGCACGGCAAGCGCTGGGGCGGCTGTTAGAACAAAAACAGCCCCACTCAGGAACTTAACCTGTGAAGCTTAGCTTTGCTAAGCATGCATGTAACCACTATCCACCACAGTATGTCACTCACACACCAGAACCTTGCCCCAGTGCCATTAAAACAGACATGAGCTCCCCCAGCCAGGCCAGAGTGACCCACAAGCACCCCCACACAGCACAGCACCAGTACAGGGTGCAGAGAGCAGCATAACAGGGGGGAGACAGGGAGAACCCCCCACATAAAGAAACACAGCCAGTATGTACTCACCTGCAGCAAGAGAGACTACTTACCCGTCCCTGGAGGGACCCACTGACTTGTCTCAGACAGACCTATCAGAGAGTAGTACTGCGTAGCTGTCGGCCCGGTCCACTGCGAAAGATACAGTCAGGTACTGTTCAATCTTGAGAGGACCGCGGGAGCATGAAAGCAACCCGGCCACCCCTGGAGCCATGGGGTATGTCGTGAACTGAGTCTCACGCACACAAGGCGAGGATCAGCACGCTCGATGGTCGGACAGGGAAGACTACGAGGATACTAGTGTACCCAACCTGTTGCCCAGCCGACAGTTGATTGAAGGTCTCAAAAATAAAATAACAAAATTCCCAAAGGAATAAAATTTAAAAGTAAAATCTTTCAGGAGACTGGCTCCTGAGAGAGCCACGTCTTCTTCTTCTGCTAGGCAGAAAAAAACGGAGGTCTGCTAGCTGCAGGTGGGAGGGTAATGTCCGGAGGGACCGCCCCCCTGGTCGGGGCTGTTCAGCTCTGGTTTGTTCTAGAATGTTTTAACATCTAACATTCTGCCTAGGTCTTCTCCTGCAAGCAGGGACATATACCCACACGTAATCAGTATGACAGCTGTGTCAGTCCATGGACGATAAGAGAAAAACTGTTTGAATTTTAATTTACAAAAACACACTATATTTCCCAAATTTGTGGTAAAATATAAAAGATGATCTTATGCCAAGTACATAGATACCAAACACAACATGGTTTAAAATTGAGCACGCAGCGGTGATAAACTATATACATTTTTTAAATCCTTTACAGGTTACCGCTTTAGACTTACAGAGATGGTCTACTGCTAAAATTACTGCCCTCGATCTGACGTTTGCGGTGATACCTCACATGCATAGTGCAATTGCTGTTCACATATAACAAGACACTGATGCTTGCGTTCGCCTTTGCGCGCAAGCACTGGGGGACTGGGGTGCTTTAATTTTTATTTATTTTTTGCTTTCTTATTTTATTTTTACACTGTCCCTTTAATTTAAATTTTTTTTAATAATTTTTATTGTTATCATAGGGAATGCAAATATCCCGATAGCAAAAAGTAGTGACAGGTAATCTTTTTTTTTTTTAAATTGGGGTTTATTAGATTCTAGATCTCTCCTCTGCCCTTAAAGCATCTGACCAAGATCGGTGTGATAAGATGCTTTTCCAATGGTGCTGTTTATATCCGGCGAAGTCATAAAATGCTCATAGCTTCCGGTTTCTTAGGCTATAGAGATGATCGGAGCCATTCTGGTCTCCGATCAGCTCTATGGTCAGCTGCAGGAACCACCGGCTGCATTCTTGAGTTCCCTTGTGGGACAGGAGAGCCTGAGAAAACCATGGAAGGCGGTGGGAGGGGGATGTCCCCTCCCACTGCTTGTAAAAAGAGTCTAGCAGCTAATTAGCCACTAGGATTGCTTTTACATGAAAGCCGACCGCCAGCTGAAAAAAACAATACCAAGATGATGCCTAAACCTGCAGGCATCATTCTAGTATTACCACTCAAAATAAAACGATACCAAGATGATGCCTAAACCTGCAAGCATCATTCTGGTATAACCATTCAAAGTCCAGCAACATACCAATACGTTGGGGGAAGTACTGGCGCTGCAGAATCTGTTGGTTGCCAATCAGGACTTGCAAGCGCAGCGGGAAGGGCACTATGGGCTCTACGGCCTTTGTTCGAATTCTTGGTGGCTGCTGGGCAATACTTGTGCTAGCCACCGCACCAGCTTGAACTGCACTTATGGGACTCGCCATGTCACCAAGTGATACTGCAGTACTGGTTTGTCTACAACCAGGGTGTACTAGGCCGCTGGTGCTCGCCAGTTCACCAGAAGGTTGAGTAGCACTACCGTGTTTCCCCGAAAATAAGCCCGGGTCTTATATTAATTTTGGCAACAAAAGACACAGTAGGGCTTATTTTTGGGGTAGGTCTTACCATGTAATGTGCCGTCTTCTCTCTCCCTCTCTCTCCCTGCCTGACAGGAATCCCCAGTGTGAACTGAGTTAAAATGCTTGTAAAATCCTACAATCCACTCTATTACAGTAGTATATAATGTACAATGTGTGTGTTTCTGTAATATAATTGTGCCAAATACCTTCGTTATAGCACCGTTCTGCGCTTCTGTCACCCGCCGGAGCTCTATTCCCCGCAATTATATTACAGAAACACTTACATTGTACATTATATACTACTATAATAGAGTGGATTATAGGATTTTAGCAACATTTTAAACTAGGGCTTATTTTCGGGGTAGGGCTTATATTGCAGCCCTCCTGGAAAATAACACTAGGTCTTATTTTTGGGGAAACACAGTAGTACTGACACTCTGCTGCATATGAGTATCATGTGGTTGTAGCACCTCAGCAACAAAAGAATGGGGTCGGGTACTCCTGACTTTAGCGGGGACCACTACTCCGTCGTCAGAGTTATCTGTCAGGGTGCCGCTCTCTACAGGTTCAAATACTGAGCCTGAATCTGACAGTGAGGACTCCCCGCTCTCAACTGTCATGCTCCGCATCCTGTAGGCCTCTTCCTATGCTACTTACTGCAAAGGCCAGTTATCTGTGGGGGGTGTGGACACCCTCTTTGTTGTAGTATTACTGTTATACTGGTCAGACAGCGCACTGACACCTTATCAGCCATTGTGCAATTTTTGCTAGGTGTTCAGTGCTCCTGTACCTTTAAGAAGGGGTGGCTCCCTTCAGTCCACCTGACCTCCACCTATCCATCAGAATGCATGTGCTTCCACTGTGGAGTCTCTCATAAGTTAGGCCCCTTTCACACTGGGGTGGTTTGCAGGCGCTATTTTGCTAAAAATAGCGCTTGCAAACCGAGCCTAAACAGCGACTCCTGTCTCTCCAATGTGAAAGCCCCGAGGGCTTTCACACTGGAGCGGTGCGCTAACAGGACTTAAAAAAAGTCCTGCTAGCCGCATCTTTGGAGCGGTGAGAGGAGCGGTGTGTTTACCGCTCCTACACCGCTCCTTCCCATTGAAATGAATGGGATAGGTTTGCGGGTGGTATTAACCCTTTTTCGGCCGCTAGCGGGGGTTAAAACCGCACCGCTAGCGGCCGAATACCTCTGCAATCCCGACGGTATAGCGCCGCCTTAGAGATAGGACCACAGATACCAGGTTGCCGTGACGAGGCTCTGTGGCTTACGCATGTATTTGCAAATGTGTGCAGACTTAACCCCTGTTTTAACGCATACTGTTAGATAGGTTGATTCGGTTGTCAATGGGCTGGCCGGTGAGTAAAGCTTGGTTTTTTCCTTGGATTTGTTTGTAACTCTTCACTAGTGTACCTTTCGGCCACTAAATTTACAGGTAACTAGTGTGCCTCACAGGTAAAAAAGCAACTGGTTGTCAGAGGACTGTTTGAATCGCTACAAAAAAAAAAAACTGCTAGTACTTAGCAGGGATCAAGCCTGACTTTGCTAAACGCTGCAGTTGTGTGCTGTGTATTTGAAGTGACAGTGATCTTCTGATACTGGACTTGGGTGGGCTGGGCAGAGGGGCTAAATGCAGGTGCTGGCAGGTGTCAGGGCTGATCCTGCTAACGCCACGTTTTTAGGGATGCTAGTATAGTTCTGATCAGATCAAAGATATTAATCCGTTCAGAAAATATACTAGTAATGGAGATATATGTGTGTTAGTGTTACTGGCGATCTAAGGGTTGTAATCTGATGGTGTCTGGGATTGACGCTGACACTAACTAGCATCACCGGTGACACTTAATAGAGTGATCAGAAAAAAAAATCTGTACACTATACTAATGACACTGTGACAGGGAGTGAAAGGGTTAACTGGGGGTGATCAATGGGCAAAACCTTTATTAGGGAATATATGGGGGGTACCCTAAACCTACCTGGGACTGACACTAACGCTGTTTAGCATTACAAGTGTCACCAATACAGTGGATCAGTAAAAAATATGAACACTGCACTTGGTGACACTGACAGGGAGTGAAAGGGTTAACCGGGGGTGAAATATGTGTCTATGTGTACTGGTGTTAGTGTAGTGTTGGTGTACTTAGGCCCCTTTCACGCTGGGGCGGTATAGCGCCGCTATTTTTAACGGTGCTATACCGTCGGAATTGCAGCTGTATTCGGCCACTAGCGGTGCGGTATTAACCCCTGCTAGTGGCCGAAAAAGGGTTAATACCGCCGGCAATGCACCTCTGCAGAGGCGCATTCCCGGCGATATTACCACGGTTTCCCACTTTCAATGGGAAGGAGCGGTAAACACACCGCTCCAAAGATGTTGCTACCAAGACTTTTGGAGCGGTCCTGCTAGCGCACCGCCTCCGTGTGAAAGCCCTCGGGCTTTCACATTGAGACTGCAGGGGCAGGAGTTTTCAGGCGGCATTTAGGCGCTATTTTTAGCGCTAAACCGCCTGAAAAACTCCTCAGTGAGAAAGGGGTCTTATAGTAGATCAGTGTTTCTCAACTCCAGTCCTCAAGGCGCCCCAACAGGTCATGTTTTCAGGATTTCCCTCAGATGAAACAGCTTTGGTAATTACGAAGGCAGTGAAACTGATCAAATCACCTGTGCAAAATAATGGAAAGCCTGAAAACATGACCCGTTGGGGCGCCCTGAGGACTGGAGTTGAGAAACACTGTAGTAGATGCTCTCTCCTCACTTGCTGGAACCGAAAAGGCGTCAAGGAGGGGAGATGACATAATTTCCTGTGCCTGCGTTTACATTACACAGGCACAGGAGGTTCTCTATGATTTCCCAGAACCAAATCCGATCGCCGCAATGATGGCAGGCTCACACAAGTCACATACATTTACATGACTTTGCGCAGCCGGGCTGCCCTGCTGCAGTATATATATGTAGGGCAGTCCAGAACTGGTTAAAAGAACTCAGCAGGTAGGTTGTCCAAACATCTTAGAGAACCAACCACAGATATTCTGTGGATGTATGTAGCCTCAAATCCTTCTGTCTATTCATGTAATCCCAGACAGACTCAACGTTGAGATCAGGCTCTTTGGGGGCCAAACCATCGCTTCCAGGACTCTGTTCTTTTTTTTTACGCTGTAGATAGTTCATGACATTGGCTGTATGTTTGGAGCTGCTATCCTGCCGCAGAACAAATTTGGGGCCAATCATATGCCTCCCCGATGCGATGGCATGATGGAGAAGTAGCTGCCTGTATATTTCTCAGCACAGAGGACAACATTGATCCTGACCAATAACTATTTGCAAAAATGCAGCCCCAACCTTGCAAAGAATCTCCACCATGCTACACTTATCTGCAGGCATTTATTATTGTACCGCGCTCCAGCCAATTACAAACTGTCTCCAGCTACATCCAAATATTTCAACTCATTAGGCTCCATGCACACAAGCTCATAAACTGCAGTTTATTGGAGTTTCTGCATATTTTTTTTTTTTTAAAAGCCCATAAACTCCACTCTATGTTAACCTATGTGTCACTGTCTATGCACACATGGACGTTTTTTTAGCTTTAATGAGCAGTGGAGTTTATGGGCTTTTTTGTGAACGCCATAAATTTGCATTCAAAGTGCCGTTTTTTTTTTTACCTCCAAAGGCGCTAAAAACGTGGCTCAGCAGCGTTTTTGATCCGTTGAAAAAAAAAACGCTAAAAAAAATGCCACCGCTGAAAGCACCTGCTGCCATTTTTCTGCACCCCAGTTCCTATATTTTTTGCACATAGGACATGGAAACAAGGCTAGGCGACTCAACTTTACCACATCAGGATACCAGCAAAAGCTATTCTAGAGCACCCCACCAATCTGCCACAAGACTCCCTAGGGGGGATCCAGTCTCCACCTAACATGGCAGCTTCTGCCACGAAGGCCTTCAGGAACTTGATGGTTCAGCTGGGAATCACTGCCCTGGACATGTATTTCTATAAAAGCTACTCTTGTGGCCCCCCCCACTTTGAATAGTTCTCACTTCAGTTATTCCAAGAAATTCTTAAGAGTATGGATGAAGAGCAGAATACGATTAAAGAGGAAGTAAACCCTCTACAACTTTGTTAACCACTTATGCTGCATATTGGTCTGGGGCTTAAGGACCAGGCACTGCGTCGCTTTAACTGACAATTGCGCGGTCGTGCGATGTGGCTCTCAAACAAAATTGGCGTCCTTTTCCCCCCACAAATAGAGCTTTATTTTGGTGGTATTTGATCACCTCTGCGTTTTTTTATTTTTTGAGCTAAACAAAAATAGAGCAACAATTTTGAAAAAAAAAATTTTTTTTTACTTTTTGCTATAATAAATATCCCCAATTTTACACTTACACTTACCTCTCCCCGTTCTTCCTCTGTGACCCGATCGCGTGACACCAGCGGCGATCGGGTCCACTGTTCCCGTGGGGACGGTCACGGATTAGAGAACCAGGTTGCGAGCATGCCGCCGCACTCGCGACCCACAGCTGGGCTCTTAAAGGGGACATACCTGTACGCCCATGTACCCAGCCGTGCCATTCTGCCGACGTACAGCGGCGTGCGGTGGTCCTCAAGTGGTTAAACATACCCCTGCAAGAGAAAGGTATAATGAGCTAGTATGCATAGCATACTAGCTCATTATGTGGCACTTACCTGAAATCAAAGCCCCCAAAGTCCTCCTTGTTCTCTGCCATGTCTGCTTGGAGCTTCTTCCTGTCATCACCGCTCCGGTGCTGCGATTGGTCAGAGCGGCGATGACGTCACACGCATGCGCGCAGGCCGGCAAGATCCCATTCAGAAACAGTCAATGCCGGCCCGCTAGTGCGCCTGTGCCGTGGTCTACAGCGCATATGCGCCGTAGACATCGGTGCTGTGTTATCTGCAAATATCTCCTTAATCGTGTAGTTTAACCACTTAAGCCCCGGACCATTTGGTAGCTAAAGGACCAGAGGTGAATTCAGAATTTTGCACTGCGCTGCTTTAACTGTAAATTGTGCGGACATGCAATGTTGTACCCAAACCAAATTTGCGTCCTTTTCTTCCCACAAATAGAGCTTTCTTTTAA
This sequence comes from Rana muscosa, assembly GCA_029206835.1. Lineage (NCBI taxonomy): Eukaryota > Metazoa > Chordata > Amphibia > Anura > Ranidae > Rana > Rana muscosa. The sequence goes on along the minus strand of CM055122.1, from coordinate 173,945,168 downwards.
TGGTATTTGATTGCCTCTGCGATTTTTATTTTTTGCGATATAAACGGAAAAAGACCGAAAATTTTGAAAAAAAATGATATTTTCTACTTTTTGTTATAAGAAAAATCGAATAAACTCAATTGTAGTCATACATTTAGGCCAAAATGTATTCAGCCACATGTTTTTAGTAAAAAAAATGTCAATAAGCGTATATTTATTGGTTTGCGCAAAAGTTATAGAGTTTACAAACTAGGGTACATTTTCTGAAATTTACACAGCTTTAAATTTATGACTGCCTATCTCATTTCTTGAGGTGCTAAAATGACAGGGCAGTACAAACCCCCCCCCCCCAAATGACCCCATTTTGGAAAGTAGACACCCCAAGGAAATTGCTGAGAGGCATGTTGAGCCCATTGATTTTTTTTTTTTTTTTTATCCCAAGTGATTGAATAATGACTAAAAAAATAAAAATAAAAAAAAATTACAAAAAGTTGTCACTAAATGATATATTGCTCACACATGCCATGGTTATATGTGGAATTTCACCCCAAAATACATTTTGCTGCTTCTCCTGAGTACGGGGATACCACATGTGTGGGACTTTTTGGGAGCCTAGCCGCGTACGGGACCCCGGAAACCAAGCACCGCCTTCAGGATTTCTAAGGGCGCAAATTTTTGATTTCACTCCTCACTACCTATCACAGTTTCGAAGGCCATAAAATGCCAAAATAGCACAAAACCCCCCCCCCCCCAAATGACCCCATTTTGGAATATAGACACCCCAAGCTATTTGCTGAGAGGCATGATGAGTATTTTACAGCTCTCATTTGTTTTTGAAAATGAAGAAAGAAAATATATATATATATATATATATTTTTTTTTTCAATTTTCAAAACTTTGTGACAAAAAGCGAGATCTGCAAAATACTCACAATACCTCTCAGCAAATAGCTTGGGGTGTCTACTTTCCAAAATGGGGTCATTTGGGGGGGTTTTGTGCTATCTGGGCATTCCATGACCTCCGAAACTGTGATAGGCAGTGAGAAGTGAAATCAAAAATTTACACCCTTAGAAAGCCTGAAGGCGGTGCTTGGTTTTTGGGGTCCCGTACTCAGGAGAAGCAACAGAATGTATTTTGGGGTGTAATTCCACATATGCCCATGGCATGTTTGAGCAATATATCATTTAGTGACAACTTTGTGCAAAAAAAAAAAAAAATTGTCGTTTTTCCGCAACTTGTGTCAACATATAAAATATTCCATGGACTCGGCATGCCTCTCAGTATATAGCTTGGGGTGTCTACTTTCCAAAATGGGCTCATTTGGGGGGGGTTTGAACTGTTCTGGCATTTTATACACAACATTAGGAAGCTTACATCCACTCTTCTAACCACTTGAAGACAAAGCCCTTTTTTCACTTTTTGTTTACATGAAAACATTTTTTTTTTGCAAGAAAATTATGTTGAACCCCCAAACATTATATATATTTTTAAAGCAAAGGCCCTACAGATTAAAATGGTGGGTGTTGCATTTTTTTTTCTACACAGTATTTGCGCAGCGATTTTTCAAACGCATTTTTTGGGTTAAAAAATACTTTTTTTAATTTTAATGCACTAAAACACACTATATTGCCCAAATGTTTGATGAAATAAAAAAGATGATCTTAGGCCGAGTACATAGATACCAAACACGACATGCTTTAAAATTTCGCACAAACGCACATTGGCGACAAACTACATACATTTTTAAAAGCCTTTACAGGTTACCCCAGTAGATTTACAGAGGTGGTCTACTGCTAAAATGACTGCCCTCGATCTGACCTTCGCGGTGATACCTCACATGCATGGTGCAATTGCTGTTTACATATGACGCCAGACCGACGCTTGCATTCGCCATTGGGCAAGAGCAGGGCAGGACAGGGGTGCTTTTTTTTTTATTATTAATTTTGCTTTTTTATTTTATTTTTAAATTGTTCCTTCCAAGTATTTTTTTTTTTAATCATTTTTATTGTTATCTCAGGGAATGTAAATATCCCCTATGATAGCAATAGGTAGTGACAGGTACTCTTTTTTTGAAAAAACTGGGGTCTTCTAGACCCTAGATTTTTCCTCTGCCCTCAAAGCATCTGACCACACCAAGATCGGTGTGATAAAATGCTTTCCCAATGGCGCTTTTTATATCCGGGGGGGGGGGGGGGGCATTCCCTCCCACTGCTTGTAAAAGCAGTCCAGAGGCTAATTAGCCGCTAGGATTGCTTTTACATGAAAGCCGGCCGCAGGCTGAAAAGAACGATACCAAGATGATACCTAAACCCGCAGGCATCATTCTGGTATAAACATTCAAAGTCCAGCAACATACCAGTACGTTGCTGGTCCTTGTTGGACATGTATTGTAATCTTTTTTTTTCATGCAGCCAGTTGGCTGAACGAAAAAAAGATTGATCGGTGGGTATGCCCACCATTAGAATACCGCCCTTCATCCACCCACTTCCAATGATGGGCATACACGCACCATTTATATATGCCGAAGCATGGGGGCATCCTCCCGCAAAAAAGTTATGCCGCACACACATGGTCGGACTTTTCCACGGGCAAGCCTCCGTCGGAATTTCGACAGTATGTACGTGGCATTAGGAGCAAAATCGCTCCTCCGCCCCAATGCTTCAGCATATTTGCTTTTTTTTTTTTTTTTTTTAACTGTGGTGGTGAAATCACCTCCTACAGTACTGGAGTCGCAGGGATCAGGCCTGTCTCTGCGAACGCTGCAGTTGTGCGTTTTTGTTTTGTAAGTGACAGTGATCGATCGATACTGCACTTGGGTGGCCTGGGCTGGACAGAGGGGCAAAACGCAGGTGCCAGCAGGTATCTGGGCTGATCCCGCTAACACTGCGTTTTTGGGAACCCTAAACTGCTGGGGACGCTAGTATAGATCTGATCAGATCAGATATTGATCTGTTCAGATACTATACCACTAAGGGGGGTGTATGCTTCACACATGGGTGTTAGCGTTACTGGCACTAACCTGACGCTGCCTGGGGTGTGACTCAGACCCTCTCTGACGCTAAAACCTAATTGATATCACCCGCCGGGCGATCAGGGGGTTAAACCTTTATTGGGTTATATACACGGCGGGTGCCCTGACACTATAAAAAGCAAACTAACTAGCGTCACCCGTAACACTTATATGGTGATCACTGGTGAAAGGGTTAACTAGGGGCAATCAGGGGGTTAAAACCTTTATTAGATAATATATGGGGGTACCCGACGCTATAAAAACCTGCGGCGAACCTAAAAAAAATTACCAGCTACCGATCTGCATCACCGACACTAAGACAGCGTTTAGAAAAACGATCGCTTAGCGATAGTGGTGATAGGGGGTGAAAGGGTTACCTGGGGGGCGCTCAAGGGGGTTAAACCTTTATTAGATAATATATTGGGGTACCTGACGCTATAAAAACATGCGGCGAACCTAAAAAAAAATACTGGCTGCCGATCGGCATCACTGACGCTAAGACAGCGATCAGAAAAATGATTGCTTAGCGACAGTGGTGATAGGGGGTGATCAGGGGGTTAAACCTTTATTAGGGGGGGGGGGTTAGGGGGCTACACTGGACCTAAGACTAAACTTTGGTGACACTTTTACAGTCACAAATGTCACTGATTGCAGTGACCATTTATTTAGTGATCCCTGCAATCAGTGACACTGACTGGGGGGTGATCTGGGGTGGGCGATTTATGTCCCTGTGTCCTGGTGTCAGTGTAGTGTTGTGTGCACTGACCTGATGTCTTCTCTTGTACGGCGCTCGGTATATGTGAGCGCCGCACCAGAGATGACATCACTTCCTCCTGCTCCCTCTGTCTGACAGAGACGGAGGGGGCATTTCCATTCGCCGGAAGCGATCGCGAGGGGATGGCCAGAAACGAATGGCTGCCCCCTCATCCCGGAACGCTCCCGGACACTTAGCCACCGCTCACTGTATAGGAGGGGGGGTCCGATTGGACCCCCCAACTATACAAAGGCAATCACGTACACTCTACGTCAGGGATATGCAATTAGCGGACCTCCAGATGTTGCCAAACTACAAGTCCCATGAGGCATAGCGAGACTGACAGCATATCAAGCATGACACCCAGAGGCAGAGGCATGATGGGACTTGTAGTTTGGCAACAGCTGGAGGTCCGCTATCTGCATATCCCTGCTCTACGTGATTGTGCCTGTCGGTGCCATTCTGCCGACGTATATACACAGTGAGCGGTCGTTAAGGAGATATTTCATGCACCTACAGGTAAGCCTTAATCTAGGCTTACCTGTAGGTGCATGTTAAAGTGAGTTTACAACCACCTCAAGACAGACATTGTAGTATTTAAGCAAGACGATTAACCACTTGCCGCCCGCCAAATGACGGCTGGACGGTGCAGCTCTTGTTCTGGGCGGGCATCATGACATCCTCTTTGCTGGCCCACCAGGGGGCGCATGCCCACTGCGTCACTTTGGACCCGATGCGTGTGCCCGCCGGGCACCCGTGATTGCCCAGTAACAGAGCAGGACCGTGGATGTGTGTAAACAGATTCAGGTGATGGTGTGTTCCTTGTAGAGAGGGAACACCGATCGGTCTCCCCTTGAATCACCTACAGTTAGAATCACTCCCTAGGTAACACCTTTAACCCCTTGATCGCCCCCTAGTGTTAACCCCTTCCCTGCCAGTCACATTTATACAGCAATCAGTGCATTTTTATAGCAAGGATCGCTGTATAAATGTGACTGGTCCCAAGTGTCCAAATATGTCCACCGCAATCATGAAACAAGCAGATTTACCACCATTTCTAGTAAACAAAAATGCTATAAATCTATCCCCTACTCTGTAGACGCTGTAACTTTTGCACAAACCAATCATGCGCCTATTCCCCCCCCCCCCCCCTCCCCCAAAATAAAACAATCGCAATATCAGCCTAAACTGAGGGGGAAATTTTTTTGGGGGATATAGCAAAAAGTAAAGTGTTTTCCAAACTTGTCACTCTCCTTTTAATAGCACAAAAAAAAAAAAACACACACACACGGTGCTCAAGTACCACCAAGAAAGCTCTATTTGTTTGGGGGATTTCATTTGGGTACAGTGTAGCATTACCACACAATTGTCATTCAAAGTGTGACAGCGCTGAAAAATGGCTTGGGCAGGAAGGGGGTGAAAGTTCCCTGTATTGAGGTGGTTAAACACATTGCAGATACAAAAAAAAAACACAAACAACATTTTAAAAAAAAAAAAAGGTGTTTATTACAAAAAATAAAAATATACAGAACCAGTCTGCTTTCCACAAAGTTCTTGAAATTAACTGCCAGTGGTGGCTTTTTAAAAGGTAACAGCATCTTGATGTCTGGGTCATAAAAGCTCCAATAAGTTACTTTGAATACTGCACAAGTCTCCATTTTCACTTTTACCTGCTCCAGAAATGACCTGTTAGACAAAGAATATAGTTTAAATAAAAATAAAAAAACCACCACACTTCACTTTAAACTTTTTTTCTAATGGTGGGCAGTACTCAACTGTATCAAAGTTGATGTAAAGCAGATTCATGAAATTTGAGCTGGGCACATATCTGCAGCGTTTCTCTTCAATGAGCAAAGTCCCTTAAGCTCTCTCCTGAACCGTTTCTCAGCCTGATAACTGACAAATTCTGACACTTTAGACAAAAGCAGCCTGAATCTTCTGTCAGTGGTGGTTGTTAATATATTAGCAGGGAGCAAGCCCAATTACAAAACACCTAGTCTTTGCCCATGATGAGGGGGTGTTGGCCTTCCTGCCAATCAGGAATTTTAGCCATCTTGGCTGTATGCCCAGACATTACACTGTGTTAAACAGGAAGAGAAAATTTCCTCACACTCTGATCTGTCTAAACAGTATATAAATGTGAAGACATCAGATATACATGTAAAAACTATGGAGACTTGGTTCATCATCCCTGTGTATTGAGAGAGAGCGTGAGACCAGGTCTTGTTTTGCAATAGTAACTACCCCGATAGGCCAAAACTTGGCCTTAGGTGTTTATTTCAACTAAATCAGGCATTCTTAATGTAGGTACCCCACCCTTGTAAATACCACTGTAAAAGATAAAATCCCAACAGGAGCCACCTCCACTGCAAATGTTAAATTGCCAACTAGGTTCAGTGGTAGATGAGTAATAAAAGCATTTTTTTTTTTACCTGTCAGCAGGGTCCCTGCAGCCCCTTTAAACTGACTGGCTGATACCTCTAGCCTCCAAAACAAGATTAGGGTCTCTACTGTAGGCTTTGAGACTCCACCCCAAGCAGAGACCGCCACAGGATCTGCCAAAGCAGGGAGACTGCCAAGTAGTACCGCCTGGTCTAAAGATCCTAGAAATTGGCAACCAACCCTTTCCGTGCACAATGGGCTTCAAGGGTTTCTCAGCCCCCCCCCCCCTTTTTAACAGCCCACTAAAATTGTTACAGCAGTGCATTGTATTGGGATGCCAACACCACAATCCAACATAGGTACGCACCATAATTAAACACTGCACACCACAACATAGGTTTAGTGCGCTGCATTCCTGCATTGTGGCATCATTCAAAATGATGAGCACTACGAAACATTCATATGAATGGGTCTTTGTTCCTTTTCCTGTCCTAGAGCACAAATTACCACTTGTGAACAACCCCCTTTGGAAACCAAAATGAAGACATTTTAGATGGGCTTCCCCCTGAACAGATTAAATTAGGCTTGTGGGCTAGATATTTGCATTACAAGTAAAGATTTATTTTTTGGAGGAATCTCTAAAGTGCTTTTATATCCAATTCAGGATATTTTAGACAAACATATATAGTGTTCTCACACACCAGCCATCTTGAATGCATTGTGCAAGTAATTGGGTTAACAGTGATATCCGCATACTCTGAAATAAGTCCAGGCATGAAAACCTTTCAGGACACTATTTTAGTTACCTGTAGCATCCTGTAAGATTTCAGAATTTGGGACCGCTCGAGTATGTGTGCATTGTTTCACTTGTTGAAACGAAGTTCAGTCTGTCAGACTGCTTGTCCACTTTTCAAACCACAATGCTGAAAATTCCAGCAAGAGAAAAAAAATAAAAAGCCTTACTTTAGACTCTTACAAAACATTGCACAAAAGTTATTACACCTTTAGAAGAAAAAAAATAAAGTTTTACAATAATGCTCAAATAGAAACTATACTGTAAACTGATGTGTTAATAGAAAGAAAACAGATCTTACCTAAAGAAGTTTAACTGAAGCTTAGCACTACTTTGCTCTACCCCCTCAGCTTTCGTTGTCCTCCTTAAATCTAGTGTAGTAAAACCTTTATCCAGAACTTTAGCTCAGTGATAAAAAACGACTGAGCTTAGAGGCGGCACCCATTGCTTCTCTTGCACTAGACCTGTGCCCCTGGGTAGAGTCCCTTGCTGGGTAGATAGCTCCTTTACTCGCCATGGATGAAGCAGCTGCATCTAAAAGATCTAAACAGGTGCTTCTCTTTGTAGAGATAGCCCTTGTTATCTAGGTTCTTTTCTCCTTACAACTTGCAAAAACACACATTAACACTTAAAAACTTTATTTTTTTACATAACACTTTGTACTACACCTTTCCTTGATACAATTCAATACATACAGCTAAAAAGACACAAGCATTTCCTTTCGAATTTTTTTTTTATTAAATGAAAGTGTACAACAGCTTGAACTATACACACACTGAAATTTAAAAATAAAATTTAAAAAAAAAGTCTCATTACACCATGATCCTGGCTAGTTGCTTTGACTGTTCATAAATCTTATAAAAGTGTCACGTTACCTGCAACTTAAATTGAACATTATCAAAAAGGAATGCTGTTGCACTCTTTACAAATGACCACTACAAATAAACATTTAAAAACCTAAAAACTGTCTCAAAAAAGGCATATTTTACAGTCCTTCCTCCATTGTAAAGGTAATGTACTTAAATATATCCATTCCATTCACAAAATGGCTCTCTGTATCTGCTCTGGTGTCTTCTGTCATATCACTGCATGTTCTACGCATGACTGAGATAATGACTCCTTAACTTTGTAATCTCGATAACCTGCAGCTGTGTTACCTCTGGGCTCTCATCCTCTCCTATTTATATAGTGAAGCCTGTTTCAACAGAAGTAAAGAGTAAAAATAGGTTATGATGATATCCAGCTAGCCAGTTTTAAAAAAGACAATACTATCCTGATAAGCTTAACCTGTAGCTAAAAAACTCTTCATATCTTGAATAAAAAAAAATTAAAAAAAAAAGGGGAAGAAAAAAAAAAAAAAAAAAAAAATGCAGAAGATGCTTTGTCCACTTACCCAGAAGTAACAAAGTGGAATTAATAGCGACTTCTTCCTCCTCCATAGCCACCACCACCACCACCACTCCCTCCACTGCCACTGCCAGGGCCATAGTTGCCTGGAAAAATCAAGATTTTCTTAAAAACCCTGACCTAAACATTCAGAGCCATGTTAACAAATGACCATTTAAATTCTACTGCAAATGACTGGATGTTTTCTGAGGTGTGAAATGTGCTCTTCATCAATCAGGCCTACACTGTGATCCCTTAGATCAGAATGAACGCAAAAGCCTGTCAAGTCTAGATACAACAGGTGCCTGAAGACAATGGGTGTTACCATCTGAGGAGAAATGCAATCATTTCCCCACAGGAAGTTGGGAATTTTACCTAGAAGCCATGTGTGTAATCCCCCCCCCCCTTCCTTCTACAGTAAAGCCCATAGCTTGAAAGTGTAGAATACCAGACAACTGGTAGGAGCCACACCAAGCAGTGGTCTCTTCCCCTTATTCAAATGAGAGCAGAACACACTAAGAGGGAGGGAGGTGTGGAAAGCTGACGACCTCTGTGCTGTTCAGCCAGTGAGATTATTTTTATTTTAATAGATAGAGATCTATCCATCTCTTTTGGTATGTGATCTGCCCACATTACCACTACTTCAATCCCTACCTGTGGTCATCGGGACAGAAAAATGTAATCTTATTCTGTCCCACAAACTCAGACAGGAGAAAAATACATTTCTAACATGCATAACGCTCCACTTGGTCAAAATTAAACTCCTGAAGTGTGTATGAAAAGACCTTTACACTCCATTCACATCCAGGCATTTTTTCTGCTCCAAGCCTCAGCTCTAAAAAAACACCCAAGACAAATCCTGTTCATTTCAGTGGCCCCTGGTCACATCTGAGCGTTTTCACCTAAAGCAAAATGCCAGTCACTCAAAAAAAGTACATGAGCTTTTTTGGCAGATTACAAGAGTCTTACTGCTTTTACATTGGTGACCTTTTGAACTTCAAAACACCTGTACAAAAAAATGCTGCAGCAAACGCCATATAAAATAGCAATACCTAGATGTGAATGGAGCCTTAATGAAAGATTAAGGCTGGCCGTACAGTAAACATTTTTCCTTTAGATTTACCAAAACCATATAATATGGAGGTCAGACCTAAACAAACACTCAATTTGTATGTAATCAGGCTGGCCCTTGCACTATATAGTTAAAGCCAAAAGGATATTGAAGAAATTGAATAATGTATGGCCAGCTTAACGTGTACTATGTAACACCCAAAGGCCTACGACTACCAATTCTACCTCCACCATATGGTCCTCCCATACTTCTGCTGCCTCCAAAGTTTCCTCCACTCTTCATTGGGCCATAATTAGAAGACTGCTGATTGTAGTTTCCAAATTCATTGTAGTTTCCTCCTCCTCCTCCATAGTTACCTGTAGCAACAGATTCATTTGAAGAGTTCACTATACAAAAGAGATAAAGAAAATATTCTCAGCCAAGGTTAAAAGATCTAAAAATTGCAACCACATTTCTGGGAGAGAGAGAGAGAGAGGAAAAAAAAAAAAAAGCCCTTTATATAAAGTTTTGGGAATGGACCCTATTATCTTAAAATGTACAAAGGCATAAAGGATCTTACCTCCTCCATAGTTGTCATATCCGCCACCATATCCACCACCTTGATTGCCATAACCAGGACCACCACCATAACCACCACGGCCACCACCATAACCGCCAGGTCCACCACCAAAGTTTCCACCTGCAGAAAACAGGAAGCTCGTAATTAAGCAGATAATCATAGGCCTATATTTTTATCCATTACAACAAGTATAGACATACTAAAGACAATTGTAGAACTGAGTATATAATGCAGTGCATTAGCCAGTTTAACAATCCCTTAGACCCATTGAAGGCTGCCCCATGCTAGCGGTAAAGCACCACTCATTTCAGCGGCACTGTGCGGAAGCGGGGTGCTTTTAACCCCAAAAGGGTCAAGGGGTTAAAAAGCACCTGAAGAGCCGCTGCCCAAGCACTTTGGCAGCACTGCCCATTGATTTCAATAACAGGGGCGATTTAGGACCGCACCGCCTTAAAGACACTGCTTGCAGGACTTTTCCTGTCCTGCAAGCACACTGCACTTGCACACTGGGGAGGCAGTTTACAGGTGCTTTTTTTTTTTTAGCACTAAAAAAGCCTGTAAAGTGCTTTAAGTGTGAAAGGGGTCTTAAATATCTGTCAAGACTTGAGAGGACATAACCCTGTAGAAATACAAGCCCCAGTACAGCAGCAGAAGCCACCCCTCCCCCAATAGAGGACAGTTTATCTGCAGACTTAAGTACTGCAGGCAGTGCCTTTGGGGTGGTCCCGCACCACCCCTCCCATTGAAATTAATGGGCAGCGCTGCCAAAGTGCTTCCACGTGCATCACGGGCTCTTAACCCTTTCTTTGACCGCCAGTGGGGGTTAAAAGGATCCCACCAGTGACCAGAAAGTGTCGCCAAAACTAGCTGCGCATTACTGCACCGCCCCCAGTGTGAACGGGGTCTTAAGCAATGGGATGGGATTATTAAGTTTCAAATGGTGTGCCCCTAGAGCCAAACACCACACTAGTAGGTTAACTGACCCCATTCTGTTTATGGTTGGAGACCACGAGGCAATTAGATCTGCATTCTATGGGAGAATTGAGAGTCAGGGGGTGTCTGAAACACCTTTCAAATGTGACAAATGACTTACCTCCTTGGCCTCCACCATATCCGTTGTTGTATCCATCCCCATAACCTCGTCCACCACCATAGCCATCTGTTTAAAAGTACATCAACATCTTCAATGAAGACACACGAAGACACACAAAGACACACAAAGACACACAAAGACACACAAAGACACACAAAGACACACAAAGACACACAAAGACACACAAAGACACACAAAGACACACAAAGACACACAAAGACACACAAAGACACACAAAGACACACAAAGACACACAAAGACACACAAAGACACACAAAGACACACAAAGACACACTACCTGAGCCTCCTCTGAAGTTGCTTCCAGGTCCAAAGTTACCACCACCACCACCACCACCACGTGAATCACTGAAGCCAAAATTGCCTAAAAACCAAGAGCATAGCATATTTAGGGACATTGTCAACATAGGGCAGCTGAAACAGCAATTGGGAATCCAATGCCCACCTCCTCTGGTACTCCTTGTGCTCTGTACTTCGTGCATTTCTTGTCTTGATAAAGCTTTTCTGACTTCTGCATTGTGTCCATTTATAGTGTGATATTTTTGCACTAATAAAAAAAAAATTAAAAAAAAAAGTCAAAAATGCCTGCTTTTTGCTCTCATACGCAGATACATTGAGGGGGAGGGGGGGAACACAACTTACAAACAATTTTGTCAACTGGATCGTGGTCATCAAATGTTACGAAACCAAAGCCCCTCTTTTTGCCAGATTGTTTGTCTGTGATGATTTCTATGCTGTCAATTTTTCCATATTCCTGGAAGTATTCCCTAAGGTGATGCTCTTCTGTATCTTCCTTGATACCACCAACAAAGAGTTTCTTAACTGTAACGTGGGCACCAGGCTTAGCAGATTCCTGAAATTAAAAGAATGTTTGAATCTCCTTTCACACATCCTAACAGCTCTGAAAACAATGCAGCTGTCAAGTGGTAGAAAACAGTTTATACAGGGTTGGTGCAAACAAGCATTATTACCTCTCTGGCTACAGCACGCTTCGGCTCCACTACTCTGCCGTCAATAGAATGTGGGCGAGCTGACATTGATGCATCCACTTCATTCATGGACGAAAAGGTTACAAATCCAAAACCTCTGGATCTTTTGCTTTGAGGGTCCCTCATGACCTAGGAGGAAAAAACAGCACCACTTTGTAAAAAGGCACATATAGAAAAAAATAAAAAAAATATAGGGACACCATATCCAGTTATCTTAGGGTGAGGTCATTCTGCTTTACTGTGAATCCCTCAAAGGACCCCAAATCTTGCAAGTGTTGTTTTTTACTGAAGATCCCCATTCTTGTGGGATCACCTTCAGATGCCAGGCTTAAGGGGCAAAGGATTGATAGTGGATTTCAAAGCAGCATGTTGAATGAGAGGGGTCTACAACACATTGCTAGTTTTACAGTCAAAAGTGTATTTCCACTTTTGCAAAAAAAATAATCTTAGAACTAAAAGAACATAATGCAGTAGGGGGAGGGATTTGCTTACCATCCATCATTAAGCCTGTCTGTACTGTTCACATACATCCAGTTTTTACAACTGATAATTGTGGTCTGTGCCAAAGGATTAGAGATCAAGCCCTGGTTCAAAGCAGCTTTCAAAAAAAAAACAAAAAACACACTTTACACCAGCATGATTTCAAAGCTGCTGATCAGTGTGATTTGCAGCTCCGACTTCATTTAACAGAAATCTACGCAAGTCACAATGAAAATCAGGAAAAAAAAAAAAAAAAAAAAAGAAGAAGTGCAGCATGAGTGGTGACAATTTGAACGGTTCCATTGCCGGAAATGGGGTGCAACTTATAATTCGATTTGGAAATGTCAAGTTGCAGCGGTGTGAACGAGGGATTAGTATTATTGGTTTCCCAATTGCACAAAACCCCAAACCAACCCTACATATAGAAGCACTTGTCAATAATACAAGTTTATCAAATCAGTAAAAAAAAAAAAAAAAAAAAAAAATACCAATTACAATAGGGAAAACACTGAGTGCTCACAATGTCCCCACCATAGCTCATCTACTCACCACGCAGTCTGTCAGCTTCCCCCATTGTTCGTAGTATTTCCTCAGACTCTCTTCTGTCGTTTCAAAGCTGAGTCCTCCAATGAAAAGCTTCCTGAACTGCTCCTTTTCCCTCTGCAAAACACAAAAGATGAGATCTATAAAATCAAGCGCTCAGTCACTCCCACCCCCTCCCTTTTATTAGAACCAAAATTAGCCACAACCTTTTCAACACAAAGGAACCCTTGAATAACTCTCCAGTCTCACGGAGGCCCTGCTAAAAACCGACAACTCATGGTACGTTAGTGTGATGGTCAGTGGGAAGAGTTACCTCATTAAAGATAGTCAGAAATTGATCAAGGAAACCTCAGCAACCCCCTAGAGATCCAAGGAAGCGGGGAGCAAACCCCCCCTAGAGATCCAAGGAAGCAACCCCCCCCCCAGAGATCCAAGGAAGCAACCCCCCCCCCCCAGAGATCCAAGGAAGCAACCCCCCCCCCCCAGAGATCCAAGAGAAGCAACCCCCCCCCCCCAGAGATCCAAGAGAAGCAACCCCCCCCCCCCCTAGAGATCCAAGGAAGCAACCCCCCCCCCTAGAGATCCAAGGAAGCAACCCCCCCCCCTAGAGATCCAAGGAAGCAACCCCCCCCCCTAGAGATCCAAGGAAGCAACCCCCCCCCCTAGAGATCCAAGGAAGCCTGGCATGATCGGTATTCACATTTGAAGAGCCAGTAAAAGGAGGGACTCCTTATTGGAGTGTAATGTATCCAGAGCCTGTTAGCAATGTTTATAGATAATGATCCGCCACCGGTCATACAATCACTGTCACGTGTTTCTGCAGGCGGCTCACCATCATTTCTCCCATCTCAGAAATAACTGATCCGCTTCCATCTTCACGTAAAATATGAAAATGCAAAGTAGGCGCGGATTGGCTGCCATGCACAGTGCTGCAGAATGTGATAAGTGGTGTGTATTCTCCATCAACCGATGGATGATCAGATGAAAAGAGATCCCTCCATTTACACAGATCATATATTGACAATTACCGATAAGGCGCCCAATCATCATGTGTTTCCCCCCCCCCCCCAGTAACATGGTGGGGGAGGGGGTGCTCGCGGCCATCTCAGCCTCACACTGCAGAAGAGACAAGATGGCGGCCAAGAAGAAGAGAGAGAGCAGAGCCGCCATTACAGGAGCAGCAGTACAGGGGACATATGTCTCACTGAACAATGGCCGGACCCCAGGTCGCGCGTGGTCTCCTCCCCATCCCGCCATTCATTCATTCATTCATACAGCGAGCCGGTCTCCCTCCTCCCGCTCCGCACACACCCGCGACAAAGCACCGACCGGCCACCCGCATACCGCCTCACTCACCTCCATGTTGTCCGGCCACACCGACCTCCGCGATGCTAGAATGTTATATACGGAAGGACACCTCTCCCCGTGTGCACACCGGACGACAGCTCGATGGTAATGGCGAAAGAGCAACCCCACTTCTTCTAGAATATTCTCTCGCCAGCTGTTGGCTACGCCTCTCTACGTCAATAGAAAGCGTGGGCTCAGCCAATGGCCGGGCCGAGGGCGGTACTCGAGACGCTGGTGGTTAGCGTAACCCAAGCGGGGTTGTCATGGCGGCGCCTCTTTAGAATGACAATGGCGCTCGGCATGGGGGCGGGCCAATGTTCGTAAAGGAGCGGGCTGTGAATAGAGGATGGGGGCTGCTTAGGCGGAGGCGAGCTTTGTGAATACGGCTACGCCCTTCCCGTGGACGTGAAACGAATGCAGAGGGGGTGCTGGGGACGGGGGGCAGGCGCGAGGGATTGTGGGAGAATTCATTCTATTGTCTGCTGTGCCGCTTTCTTCTTCTTCTTCTATGGGAGGGAAATATACATTGGGTGCTGGGGGGGTTGTGTTCCATCCGGGGACAATACACAACCATCCTGCAGTAAAATCTCTAGTAAGGCCTCATGCACACTGGAGTAAAAAAAGACCACGTGTTCTACTGATCTGAATCAAGAGGCATTGTTCTATATGGGAGCCATGCACACCTCTACATAAAGATCAGACATACAGTGATCAGTACACAGCCGCAGATGAAAAATCGAAAAAATGTATATTTGCATTTATTGGAGGCAATGAAGAAGGATTTCTTGCATTCGTTTATGCCTTCATGCGAGATTACACAATTTCTTAATGGCTTCAGGTCCGCCCTATAGCAGTTTTACAGCTACAGGGCAGCATACCCATGATCTGACACTTTCGGGTAGGTAGGGGGCGCGCACGTGTGCCTCCGGTGGCTCGCTTCCTCACAGCAGAGGCCAATTGGCGGTGGCACGGTACCCGATGTCCTCCGGCACCTGCTGATCGTTAGCCAGAGAGACAAACCTGCAATCTGCCTATGTAAATAAGACATTACTCTGGATCTTTCTGCCAACGTTTTACATCCCTGGCCTAGTGGCCCATACACACGATCCGAAAATCAGACGACAGATCACCCCTGTTTTTTTCCGCATATCGACTATTAATTAAGTTACAAAAATTCTCTTACAAGAATAAAAAACAGAAGTGATGTCACGTGTTGTAGTGTATTTCTATTGTATTTTCGGATGACAACTGTACTGATTAACCACTTCCCGCCCAAGGATGTCATATGACGTGATTGACTTTCAGTGGGAATATCTGAACGATGCCTGCAGCTACAGGCATCCTTCAGATATCCTTGTTTTCAGCTGGCGATTCTGTGCACCATAAGAACAATCATAGCGGCGGTTCCACCGCTTCATCGTTCCTTACAGGCGACATCGCCTCCCGCCGCCATCCGGTGCTTCTCGTGGGCTCTTCCGTGCCATCGGGGACCTGGAGAAAGAATAGACCACCGCCGGATGACGACCATAGGGATTTCGGGTGACCAGGTGGTCAGCAGTCATCTCTATGACTGTCCGAGGCCCGGGTGTGGCGTTATGATGTCACGTATGGGCCGCGATTGTAAACAAAGACGCAATCGCAGCTGGTAAGCATGAGATCGTGATGTATTTTTTTTGATCTCATGCTTTCCAGCCTGGAAGAGAGATGCAGGGTCTTATTGACCCCGCATCTCTCCATAAAAAGGATCTGTCACGCACCATTCCTATTACAAGGGACGTTTACATTTGTTACTGCACATGATCATTACGCAGGAACAGAAAAGTTCCTGCGTAATGATCAGTAAAATACTTGTATATAGATGCGTTTAGGTCTGCTTCACACCTATGCAGTTTAATTTTGATCCGTTTCTGCACTGCGTTTTTTCATACACTTTTTTTTACTTGTTTTTAATGCGTTTTACTTTTTTTGCATTCTTTTTTTTACTTTCAATAATTTTATAAATTTTTAGCAAAATAAGGTAAAGATCCTCCAAACAACAGCGATACATCAAAGTTACATAAACATAACAAAAGGGTTTGTAACCTCATCTCCAGATGCATGGGCCATCCCAACAATTTGTGCATTTTTTTTTCAAAAAAGGAGATGTTTTTGGTTGCTAGGCAGATAAAAAAAAAAACACACTACATGCATTTCTGCAGTGTGTCCATTGAAGTTTATTAAACCAAAAACGCACCATGTTGCATTTGAAAAAGTCCCTCACCCTTTCCAAAAACGCAGCAGCTGAAAAATGCATAGACGTGAACGTGTCCCATAGGAAACCATGTTAAATGGACTATCATGCGTTTCTGCAAAAAGACATAGGTGTGAACCAGCCTAGGTTCACACAAATGTGGTGTGGGGAAACACCACAATCAACACCACAATCTGCATGAGTTTCCCGCACCGCATTCCAGTTGCACTGCCCTTGTGATCCGCTGTGTGTCAATAAATATATATATATATATATATATATATATATATATATATATATATATATATTCTGTATGTAAACGCTGTTTAAATTGATGGCGCTATATAAGTGCCTGTATATAAAGTTAGCAAAACCTCAAACACAGGTCACAAATGCAGTGCATCGGATCGCATGGTACAAAAGGACCATGTAATACAGTTGCGGTGCAGCTCCAAAAAAGGTGCATGCATGCCTTTGATGTGATGCAATGCAATTTGAGAGCATTCAAAATGAATGGACTCAAATGGCACTGCGCTGAATCACATGTGAATTACGTAGGAATGCTTCACATGTGGTTCATCATCTGAACCGAGGCTAAATGCATAAAGACACGTTTCCTGACTCCATGGCAGCATACGTATGGGTTAACCCCGCCTCCACTCCTCCCCTATAAGATCCTATAAGCTGTGTTCCTTTTTTGTCCTCCTCTTAAGGACTGATTTGGTTATTCGACTATGGGAGAAAAAGAAACCCTGGACTGCCGCACTCTGTATAGACAGTTATTTATTCCAAAATTTCAAGTAAAAAATCCAAATTCAAAATAAATCCATAGATCCAAAACAACAAATGCAGATAGTGTGCATGCAGGGAAGGGTGGCTAACGCGTTTCACGTCACAAATTGATGCTTACTCATTGCTAGCTATGGGTAAGCGTCAATTCGTGACGTGAAACGCGTTAGCCACCCTTCCCTGCATGCACACTATCTGCATTTGTTGTTTTGGATTTATTTTGAATTTGGATTTTTTACTTGAAATTTTTGAATAAATAACTGTCTATACAGAGTGCGGCAGTCCAGGGTTTCTTTTTCTCCCATGCATCAGTGCAGAGCCAGCACCTGTGTGAGTGACCGGGCAGAAGCAGCCATTTGGTGAATTCTGAAGCTTTTGAGCAGTACGTTTTTCCTTTCCTTGGTTATTCGACTACCTGAAGTTTTTCCTCTTTGTGATCAAGACCGGCCAATGGTAACCACTGGCGATATTCCAATAAGCCATGAGTATGGAGTGGGCAAACGGAAGAGGGGCTGGAATAAGTCGCGGTACTCCGATAAGCCTGGCTATTTGCAGGCAAGTGGCACAATGGGCAGATAGCCCAGCTGTTAGCGGGTGGCCCTATCTGCCCCAAGAACGGCGTGATCAGCCTACCTGGCCCAGTTTGATCATGGAAGCAGGATTGAATTGCAGATCTGTGTTCATGCCGTGTGCAGCGATGTATACTTTTATATTACATATTCCATGGCAGCAGTTTGTGTGTTTCTGTTTGTCTGTTTTTTCTCTGGCTCTAGTGTCTTCCAGTCTATGACAGCTGGAGTGCATTTGCGTTCCAAGCCGCTGCTTTCTCTTCGGCCCAGGGGCCCAGCGCATGCACGCTGTGGGAGGTGGTGGCGTAATTTCAGGGGGTAAATTCAATCAGCGGTCAGTACTGTCGATATTGGGATTTTCTTTGTGGGTAGCTTGCAGGAGTTTCCCTAAATGCTGTGTGCAATCGTCACAGGTATATGCTCTACAACACCCTTGTATGCTGCCTCTGTGTGATTCCACTACGATTTGATCACCTGTGCAGGTTGTCTGTCTGTGCAGTTCACACTGTGGATGTTTTATTGCCATTCCTTGTGTAGCAGGTTGAGAGGGTTGGTTTAACCCTTTCCTTTCCTTGCTGACCTGGGTACTCCTTTTTTTTTTTTTTAACTATTTCCTTTCTATCCTATTCTCTTTTTTTTTTTTTTTTTTTTTCCTTCTAGGTTAGGTTGACAATACATGGCACAAGATTATAAAGACCTCATTAGGTCACAACATTCCTCTTCCAGGTGTATTTGGCATAGGTCACCGTCAAGGTCCAGCCTTCATAGTAGAAGCTATGAATCCTCTTTTACGCACCCACCGCTATGTCAGCCCCTCCAAGGAGGGAGCCTGTTGGTGATGCTGGACTTCGGTCCTAGAGGGCAAGTCTCTGTGTAAGCTATGCTAAGCCCAGGCGGTTAGAAAAGGGGATGGAGATTTCCAACAAATGGAATCTCTGGTGAGGCACGTGGTGCAGGAATCCCTAAAAAGTGGAATACAAGCTACATGCAAAGTTCAACAGCCATTGCGGTGTGTTCTCCTACTAGGATGACCAGGAAGAACTGGAACTGTCCCAACCAAGCCATCCATCTATGAAGACCTCAGACAGTGAGGCAGAGGGAGATGAGTCTCTTTACCCTTGTAAGGCCTTTTGGTTAAGGCAATGATGGGTGCATTTACATGAATGGAACCTGCAGAGTCTCCTGCAAAGCAAGAGGAAGTTCTGTAAGCACCTTGGGCTCTGTTTTCCTCTAGTGCAATTTGTCATGCGACTTGTGACACATAGGGGCTGATTTACGAAACGTTTGCGCCATGAGTATCGGCGCACCTGCGTGCGCAACGGCTGTTTTGGTATTTCCAAAACATTAGCGCCGATAGCGCAGCGCTATTTCCCATTTACTATAGTGTTCTCGGCGGACGGGAGCAGGCGCTCAGTGCGCTACTATGGACCTGGCTGGAAGTGCCAATATAATGGGGGTGATGTGAGGAAGTGTAGGGACACCTGCCCAAGTAACAAATATGCCCAAAATAGAATGATAAAGTAACTTTTTCTGAACCAGCCTGCTGCGCCGGCAATTACGTTTTAGAACTGCAAGTTTTTTTTTTTTAGCTCAGCGCGGGAATTTCACTCATTCAAACGCGCCGGGACACTGCGCCGGCAAAATCTTAGTAAATGTCAAGTCACGTAAATCAATTTGCATAAGTTGAACAGGCGCAGCTCTGAACTTGCCGTTATATAGCAGTGCGCCAGCAAAATGACATTTCTAAAGGAAAAAAAAAGGCATTTAAAAGCACCCGCAGCTATAATGAATTGTCGGCTCCCGGCAATATAGAGAAAAGTCATTGAAAGTTTTTGATAAAAAAAAAAAAAATGCGTGGGGTCCCCCCAAATTCCATTACCAGGCCCTTTAGGTCTGGTATGGATATTAAGGGGAACTCTGCGCCAATTCTTTTAAAAAAAATGATGTGCGGGTCCCCCTCAAAATCCGTACCAGGCCCTTCAGGTCTGATATGGATTTTAAGGGGAACCCCCGCGACAAACTTAAAAAAAAATAGCGTGGGGGTCCCCCTAAAAATCCACACCAGACCCTTATCCGAGCACGCAACCTGGCAGGCCGCAGGAAAAGAGGGGGGACGAGAGAGCGCCCCGCCCCTCCTGAACCGTACCAGGCCACATGCCCTCAACATGGGGAGGATGTCCCCATGTTGATGGGGACAAGGGCCTCATCCCCACAACCCTTGCCGGTGGTTGTGGGGGTCTGCGGGGAGGGGGATTATCGGAATCTGGAAGACCCCTTTTACAAAGAGGACCCCCAGATCCTGCCCCCCCTGTGTGAAATGGTAATGCGGTACAAATGTACCCCTACCATTTCACAAAGAAAGTGTCAAAAATGTAAAAAATGACAATAGCCGGTTTTTGACAATTCCTTTATTAATGTCTTCTCCTTTCTTCCATCTTCTTCTTTCTTCTTCTTCTTCTTCCAGCTTCTTCTTTTCTCCATTCAGGTTTCTTCCTCCATCTTGTTCATCTTCCTTCTTCCTTCGGTGTTCTCGTCCGCATCTTGCTCCGGCTTCTTGTTCCCCTTCTTCTTTCTTCAGCCGCTCCGCTTGGAGGTTCCCGCTGTGTGACGCTTCAGTTCTCCTCTGGGTCCGCTGGCACCCGGTGGCCCGCCCCCCTCTGACACCGCGGGGAAAGTCCCCGTGAAATCTATGTGCGTCAGAGGGGGGCGGGGTCACCGGGTGGCAGCGGACCAAGAGGAGAACTGAAGAACTGAAGCGTCACACAGCGGGAATCTCCAATTCAAGCGGAGCGGCCGAAGAAAGAAGAAGGGGAACAAGAAGCCGGAGCAAGATGCGGACGAGAACACCGAAGGAAGATGCGGACGAGAACACCGAAGGAAGAAGGAAGATGAAGAACAAGATGGAGGAAGAAACCCGAATGGAGAAAAGAAGAAGGTGGAAGAAGAAGATGGAAGAAGGTGGAAGAAAGGAGAAGACATTAATAAAGGAATTGTCAAAAACCAGGTATTGTCATTTTTAACATTTTTGACACTTTCTTTGTGAAATGGTAGGGGTACATTTGTACCCCATTACCATATCACACAGGGGGGGCCCAAAGCATCCTCCCCATGTTGAGGGCATGTGGCCTGGTACGGTTCAGGAGGGGGGGCGCTCTCTTGTCCCCCCTCTTTTCCTGCGGCCTGCCAGGTTGCGTGCTCGGATAAGGGTCTGTTGTGGATTTTTAGGGGGACCCCCACGCAATTTTTTTTTTAAGTTTGGCGTGGGGGTCCCCTTAAAATCCATACCAGACCTGAAGGGCCTGGTACGGATTTTGTGGGGAACCCCCACGCCATTTTTTTTTAAATTTGGCGCGGAGTTCCCCTTAATATCCATACCAGACCTGAAGAGCCTGGTAATGGAATTTGGGGGACCCCCACACATTTATTTTTTTCAAAGACCTTCAATTACTTTTCTCTGTATTGACGGGAACCAGCAATTCATTACAGCCGCGAGTACTTTTAAATTTCTATTATTTTACTTTAGAAATGTAATTTTGCTCTCGAACTGTTATAAACATGGAAAACATGCGCTACTTTACAGGCATACTATAGACACCCCCCAGGTATGATATTTAGGGCCAGTTCACACCGGATGCAGTGCAGTGCGTTTTTTTTATGCATGAAAAACGCAAAGAAAGTTGATCACATTAATGCCAATGGCATAGTTCACACCACTGCAGTCCGTTCCAGTGCATTTCAGAAAGGAAAAAAATAATTGGTCATGCTGCATTTTTTAGGTACAGAACTGTACTGGACCGCAGTAAAACACATCAAAAACGCAACGGAACGTACCAAAAATGCACAGGAACCCATTTTCAGCCTCTCTCCTAGACTTATACAGGGATTTATAGAAGGCGCTAAATGTATTCAAGTTCACCGGTACTTCAGTGGAGATCACTCCCTTTGATATCCTAATCGATGTTACATTGGCCGCAGGGGTATTAGATCTAATCAGGCGGGACAGCATATTGCCCACTCTCTCACCTTCACCAAATTGATTTATTCTTTGAAATATCCGTCTATTTTCTGCCTTTCTCATAATAGCCATTCTGTAGACTTGTTGCTTGTCCAGCCATTCCCTCTGTCTAGTCACGGTGGGGTCCTCGATGTACCGTTTCTCTGTCTGTGCTGCCTCCACTCTAATATCCCCCTCCCATCTCCGGGCCTCCCCCTTCGCCCTAGCCACCTGCTGGATGAGGAGCCCCCTTAAGTAGGCTTTCAAAGCGTCCCACGAGCGCTATTGACGGACTCCCGGCAATTGAGGACCGTGCTGTGGCCGTCGATCAGTTATAGCGCTGAGTGATTAAAGAGGGTCTAAATGGGCCATTGACATGCATCACAATTCAACTTAGGAATATGTCTTTGCAAAGTTAAACTAAATGAAATCCTTTCTTATTTTTGCTTGGGGATAGACTGCAGAGTGATTACAAGTCTAGACAGCATAGTTGCCAACATTG
Source organism: Rana muscosa (assembly GCA_029206835.1). NCBI lineage: Eukaryota > Metazoa > Chordata > Amphibia > Anura > Ranidae > Rana > Rana muscosa. The sequence goes on along the minus strand of CM055122.1, from coordinate 173,922,679 downwards.
CAAAAAAAACATCTGGGACACTTTTTTGTATTGAGGCGGAGCCTTGCTATAATCAGGGGGCGGGGCATTCGTTTATAGGCGTGTCATGGCGGAGTGAAAAATGCGACGCGCGAAGCGTGCCGCGGCGAAAAATGGGCGTGGTTTACGCACGATAGTAGGTGTGGTTTAAATGGGCGTGGTTCAAAGGGGTGTGGCTAGAGTCCGAGGTGAGAGAAAGAGAGAGAAAGAAAGAAGCCAGATCCTACACCACAATAGTAATGTGTAACAAAATTGGCAGATAAGGATACTCCAAAACACCTGTTGGCGCTTCAATCATCCCGGCACCATGGTTGTTACGGTGTCAGGATGATTGAAGTGCATTATTTCTATTTTTACATTGTAATATAAAATGAAATCATTCAACTCACCATAATGCCGAATCAGTGGAAGCCCTGAGCGTGTTACCTGCCACGTCGCCTGCCACCAGATGGCCTCCCCAGCAGTCCGTCCTTGCATCAGGTGCCTCCCCAGCAGTCCGTCCTTGCATCAGGTGCCTCCCCAGCAGTCCGTCCTTGCATCAGGTGCCTCCCCAGCAGTCCGTCCTTGCATCAGGTGCCTCCCCAGCAGAGCCCCCTCCACACTTGTGGACAAGGGTCCAAAAATCGTGCTTGTCCCGGGAAATTCGGGACTGTTGGTAACTATGCAGGCGTCCCCAGTGGAGTCCCCCCTTACATCAGGCGTCCCCAGTGGAGTCCCCCCTTACATCAAGTGTCCCCAGAGGAGTCCCTCCTTACATCAGGCGTCCCCAGAGGAGTCCCTCCTTACCTCAGGCGTACCCAGCGGAGTCCTTCCTTACATCAGGTGTACCCAGAGGAGTCCCCCTTACATCAGGCGTCCCCAGCGGAGTCCCCCCTTACATCAGGCGTCCCCAGCGGAGTCCCCCCTTACATCAGGCGTCCCCAGCGGAGTCCCCCCTTACATCAGGCGTCCCCAGCGGAGTCCCCCCTTACATCAGGCGTCCCCAGCGGAGTCCCCCCTTACATCAGGCGTCCCCAGCGGAGTCCCCCCTTACATCAGGCGTCCCCAGTGGAGTCCCCCTTACATCAAGTGTCCCCAGCGGAGTCCCCCCTTACCTCAGGCGTCCCCAGCGGAGTCCCCCCTTACCTCAGGCGTCCCCAGCGGAGTCCCCCCTTACCTCAGGCGTCCCCAGCAGAGTCCCCCCTTACCTCAGGCGTCCCCAGCGGAGTCCCCCCTTACCTCAGGCGTCCCCAGCGGAGTCCCCCCTTACCTCAGGCGTCCCCATCGGAGTCCCCCCTTACATCAGGCGTCCCCAGCGGAGTCCCCCCTTACCTCAGGCGTCCCCAGCGGAGTCCCCCCTTACCTCAGGCGTCCCCAGCGGAGTCCCCCCTTACCTCAGGCGTCCCCAGCGGAGTCCCCCCTTACATCAGGCGTCCCCAGCGGAGTCCCCCCTTACCTCAGGCGTCCCCAGCGGAGTCCCCCCTTACCTCAGGCGTCCCCATCGGAGTCCCCCCTTACATCAGGCGTCCCCATCGGAGTCCCCCCTTACATCAGGCGTCCCCATCGGAGTCCCCCCTTACATCAGGCGTCCCCAGCGGAGTCCCCCCTTACATCAGGCGTCCCCAGCGGAGTCCCCCCTTACATCAGGCGTCCCCAGCGGAGTCCCCCCTTACATCAGGCGTCCCCAGCGGAGTCCCCCCTTACATCAGGCATCCCCAGCGGAGTCCCCCCTTACATCAGGCATCCCCAGCGGAGTCCCCCCTTACCTCAGCCGTCCCCAGCGGAGTCCTCCCTTACCACAGGCGTTCCCAGCGGAGTCCCCCCTTACCACAGGCATCCCCAGCGGAGTCCCCCCTTAACCACAGGCGTCTCCTGTCTCGGCCGCCATTATTGTTTCCCCTTCCCCGAAGGGGAACAAAATAGAGGCGGAGCCGACAGTGTGGCTGAGAAAAAAAATAAAATAAGCTGTGGCGCTGCCGACCCCCGCCCCTTTCCATTACAGACAGACCTGCAGCGGGGCGGGGCGGGGGGGTGGCCTGCCGGCCAGCCAAAACACAGATGTAGTACAATAGAAGATAAAGCTGCTGCGGCGCCGCCCACCCCCGGGGAGGTGCGGGGTGTGGGCGGCGCCGCAGCGGCTTTATTTTCTATTGTACTACATCCGTGTTTTGGTCTTCTTGAACATGGCGGCCGGCCGAGACATTGTTTCCGCCAGCCGTGGACCTCTAGCGGCGGCGGCCTGCGGCGTCCAAATTCGGGGAAAACGGGAAAAATCGGATTGGCCGGGACATTGGCCGGGACAAAATAAATCCGGGAAAAGGGTTTGAATCCCGGGAACGTCCCGGCCAATCCGTGACTGTTGGCAACTATGAGACAGTTTTTGGGGATGTCTGCACCCCTGATAGGGTGAAGACAACTCCCAAATTTGGCCACTTTATCCTTCCAAATAATTCACTTCCTGTCACATAGCCACACAGGAAGTGAGGGTAAATCCCTACCAATGTCTTTCCTTGGGGGACACACAGGTCAATCTAAATACTTTCCCCATTATGTACATTGCACTCCAGCATTTTGCGGGGTACACCCCAAATTATTAGGTATTTTGGACTTTGGGGTTTATTTACTAAAGGCAAATCTACTTTGCACTACAAGTGCACTTGCTGGATATCCGAGGGGGACATGCAAGCAAACAAAAAAACACCATCTTTGCTTTTACATGATTGGATGTTACAATCAACAGTGCTTTCCCCTCAGATTTTCAGCAGCTACACTTTTACTGCAGAGTGGATTTGTCTTTACTAAACCCCAAACTTCCCAATGATTTGGGGTGTACACAACAAAGTGCTAGAGTGCAATTTGCTTAATAGGGACACTAGTTAGATTGATCTGTGTGTCCCCAAGAAAATACATTTTTTACCTTCACTTCCTGTTTAGCTGTGTGACAGGAAGTGAAGCCAATTTTACTAAAAGGGGACACAAATCCCAACCTAAAAAATAAAAAATAAAACAAGCAGGGGTTCTAACACTTACTTTGTTTCCCTCAAAATGCCCACAATTAGAATTGTATTGCCTTGAGCTATTTTTAAGTGCAGTGCTCCAAATCAGTGCTTTTCAAGTACCCCCAACAGGCCATGTTTGCAGGTTTTCCTTCATCTTGCACATGTGCTTTAAATCACAGTCAATGGTTTGGTATTTTGGACAGCAATTCTCGATAAGATAAATTCACAAAACATGTCCTGTTGTGGGTACTTGAGGACTGAGGCTGAGAACCACTGCAGTAAAAAGGAAAATTGAATACTTACCGCTCTGTATTTTACTGAAGAAGATGGAAGAAAGGAGAAAACATTAATAAAGGAATTGTCAAAACTGGCTATTGTCATTTTTACAATTTTTGACACTTTTTTTGTGAAATGGTAGGGGTACATTTGTACCCCATTACCATTTCACACAGGGGGGGCGGGATCTGGGGGTCCCCTTTGTTAAAGGGGTTTTCCAGATTCCGATAAGCCCCCCGCCCGCAGACCCCCACAACCACCGGCAAGGGTTGTGGGGATGAGGCCCTTGTCCCCATCAACATGGGGACATGGTGCTTTGGGGTCACAGACCCCCAAAGCATCCTCCCCATGTTGAGGGCATGTGGCCTGGTACGGTTCAGGAGGGAGGGGGGCCGCTCTCTCGTCCCCCTCCTCTTTTCCTGCGGCCTGCCAGGTTGCGTGCTTGGATAAGGGTCTGGTGTGGATTTTTTCTTTATCAAGGGTTCATCGAGATGTGTGGTTGTTTAGAGAGAATACTTGCCTTGACACCTCTCCAACTTATTTCTGACGTCATCTCTTTTTTTTTTTTTTTATATTTACATATATATTATATTTAAAATGATGATTGGAGCACCGAAACGGCCTGTCAGATAGGCACTAGGGTGTCTCGCTATTTTACAGATCAATTATGATCGGTTTTCTAATAAGCAGACACACCTATACTATTGCCTATTTGACACGACAAATAATGGGTAATACTAGTCCTACGATATAAAACATGACAATTTAATCCATGTTCATATGAGTCTCTTCTTTCTTCCCCCCTTTTTTTACAGCTAATATAGCTTTGAGTTTCAATATGGGAAAGACTCTACAGCCAGATTACATGACAATGTAATGTATGCCACATTATGTAGCTTTGACAAATGAACATGCACATGGATTTTAATAATGCACTTCATCATAGGTGTACATATGCATCCATACTTTGGTTTTCGTTTTATATATAAGAAACAATGTTCATATTTTTAGATTTTGTCTCTCTTTTTTATGACCAATGCGCTACGGGACACACTAGAAAATAACCATTATCAATGTCTAGTTCCTACACTAAATGCTTTTTCGCAGTAAAATTAAAAATAAATAGTAAAAAATATAAAAAATGAAAATAAAAAATAAAAAATGTGCATATCTATATCTATATTCAATTATGAACCATCAGTCTCTATAGACACGTAGAGATTTGAATAATCGATATGCACATAATTTTAGTTTTAGAATTTCATTGCAAATTGTCCCAAGAGAGCTTATTGTTTTATTATTTTACTGATACTTCAGGGACGTAGCAATATGGCTAGACATTTGTATGTATTTTATATATATATAGCGTTAATAGCATTCCAAAGTTGTTGTGTATCTGTTTTGCAGTTTCCTGCAAAAGAAAAATTTGTATATACATATAGTTCCCTCCAAATTGTGGAAAAAAGAAAAAAAGAGAAAAAAATGTATTTTGCATATATATTATGTCCGGGATGGTTATATAATACACATATGGTTTTACGCATATTTCATTTTTCCGGATTTATGTATTTATGTATTTACGTAACTTAAAAGAAGCATCACGTTTCTTTTGTTTTATGTCACTTTATGTCCATATAAATATGAAAATGGACTGGTCACATACATTCAAACATATACCGTATCAGATATAATTAATTAATTAATTACCTATTATACACGTTTTCCATTATGTTTGACAGCACAAACATATGTATATATCCATATAATTTTTCTGCACCTATATATTACCAAAATAGAGTTTCTTTACTTCACTTTATTTCACTTTTTACTTTATCATACCTCTCACTCTCTTTCTCCTTCACATATCCAATATTCACATACACACAAACAAAATAAGTTTTTGTGTTTTTACCAAACATCCACCAATTACTTTGACCAATTTCCTCACATATGCGTTCACAATTTATTTGTACACATATAAATAATAACAATTGTCAATAATTGCCAACATTAATATCATTCATATAGCTTGATTTTTATTCCAAACACATTATTATTTAACTGCACATACATGGCATTACACCATTTACTTATCTATTTTGAAGACATAGTTATGCGACTATCACCTTTGTGTCCGTTGCATGGACACAAATTATGTAATCCATACCAGACCTGAAGGGCCTTGTACGGATTTTGTGGGGAACCCCCACGCCATTTTTTTTTTAAATTTGGCGCGGAGTTCCACTTAATATCCATACCAGACCTGAAGGGCCTGGTAATGGAATTTGGGGGACCCCCACGCATTTTTTTTTCTTCAAAGACTCAATGACTTTTATCTGTATTGATGGGAACCAGCAATTCATTACAGCCGCGAATACTTTTAAATTACTATTATTTTACTTTAGAAATGTCATTTTGCTCTCGAACTGTTATAAACATGGAAAACATGCGCTACTTTACAGGCATACTATAGACACCCCCCAGGTATGATATTTAGGGCCAGTTCACACCGGATGCAGTGGGTTTTTTTGATGCATGAAAAACGCAAAGAAAGTTGATCACATTAATGCCAATGGCATAGTTCACACCACTGCAGTCCGTTCCAGTGCGTTTCAGAAAGGAAAAAAAAAATTGGTCATGCTGCATTTTTTATGTACAGAACTGTACTGGACCACAGTAAAACACATCCAAAACGCTACGGAATGTAACAAAAACGCACTGGAACGCACCTAAATGCACCAAAGATGCACTGCAACACACTTGTCTTAAGTGAAAAGAGGGGGGAAAAAACACTGGACTGCATCAAAAACGCATCAAAAATGCACTGGAACGTGTCAAAAACGCAAATGCAGAAAAGCACCTGGAACGCATCCAGACTGCGTTTCTATGGTGTGAACTAGGGCCAGTTTACACCATAGAAACGCAATCCGGATGCGTTCCAGGTGCTTTTTTGCATGCACGTTTTTGATGCGTTCCAGTGCATTTTTGGTACGTTTTTGATGCAGTCCAGTGCTTTTTTTTCACCCCTGTTTTTTATTAACCATAGATAAGGACAAGTGTGTTCCAGTGCGTTTTTGGTGCATTTAGGTGTGTTCCGGTACGTTCCAGTGCGTTTTGCTGCGTTCCAGTACAGTCCAGTGCAGGTAAAATGCAGCATGTTCTACTTTTTTTGTGGAACTGGAATGCACTGGAACAAACACTGCCATTTAGAACCATATAACCAACTTTCCATGCATTTTTGATGCATAAAAAACGCAATGAACTGCATGTGGTGTGAAATGGCTCTTAAGCAATTTGGCATATTTAAAGGCAATTCTCCTTGTTTTGACTTTGGTGTTGTCCAAATTGGTGACATTGATATATGTCCCTTAGGGTGGGACCTGGGCCCCCATTTTAAGGCCAATAACTAGAAGATAAGCCAGCCAAGTGGGGACTAGCAAAATTAACAAGTCAGTTCCCATAGACTGCAATGGTATTTGTTGGTGGGGGGGGGGGGGTGTTTGTCCCATCTCTAATTTTGTAGCATGCTGGATGATGTGCTTAATTTTGGACAGGGAGGGGGGGGGGTTATTTTCTGCTAGCTGCATTTGTGTTGGTCTGAGCATGCCCAGGCAGTTTGTTTTTTTTTTTGGTGCTTTTTGTGTGTGAACAGCACCTGGATATTTCTGGGCATGCTCAGAGAGTGTTTTTATGGGTTAGTAATTGAAGGACACCCCTAACAGGTGTAGCCACTTTGAAGTTCAGTCTCTACATTGGGTGAACTTGCATTTTGGGTGTTTCATGGACTGTGCATGTGTTTTTAATTGCCTCATTAGCTCACAAACCTATGTTATATAAAGCTCGCAGATAGCATCCTCTCCCTTGCCCTGAAAAGAGGCAAGTGTGTGTGTCCGGCAAAAAGTAAATTTTGGTGTCCTTATCGAGTTTGTAACACATGTATTTTATTTGTTATGTCTTTGCAAAACAGATGTTTGTTTTACTTTTGTTGATTTAATTTTTTTGTGTGAGGGAAATGTTCCCCCTGAAATCATTTTGATGTTGTTAATGTGTGTTGTTTGTTCACTTTGATTTAATTGTCTGTGCTGCATTATTTTGCCAAATCTTTCTCAAGATGTGACTGATGTTTCAATTCGACCCTGTTTTTTGTTTTGGCTTCCCTTTGTTTCGTTGACCAAAAAAATTTGATGCAAAGTTTTGATGTTTCTTTTTTGTTTTCTATGCAACAAATGTGACAGCATATTGGCATGTCAAAACAAAACAGGTGTGATTTGTCTACCCTGGTGCCTTCATGCTAGCATATGCATGTATTGTGTGCTGCCATGGATAGTCACCAGGAAATGAAAAATACAGAGCGGTAAGTATTCAATTTTCCTTTTTACTGCAGTGGTTCTCAGCCTCAGTCCTCAAGTACCCCCAACAGGACATGTTTTGTGAATTTATCTTAGGCCCCTTTCACACTGGGGCGGTTTGCAGGCGCTGTTGTGGTAAAAATAGCGCCTGCAAACCGAGCCTAAACAGCGGCTCCTGTCTCTCCAATGTGAAAGCCTGAGGGCTTTCACACTGGAGTGGTGCGCTAACAGGACGTGAAAAAAAGTCCTGCTAGCCGCATCTTTGGAGCGGTGAGAGGAGCGGTGTGTTTACCGCTCCTCCACCGCTCTTTCCCATTGAAAGCAATGGGAAACCGCTGTAATACCGCCGGCAATGCGCCTCTGCAGAGGCGCATTGCCGGCGGTATTAACCCTTTTTCGGCCGCTAGCGGGGGTTAAACCGCATCGCTAGCGGCCGAATACCTCAGCAATCCCGACGGTATAGCGCTGCTAAAAATAGCGACGCTATACCGCCACCGCACCCACCACCCCAGTGTGAAACCAGCCTTATCGAGAATTGCTGTCCAAAATACCAAACCATTGACTGTGATTTAAAGCACACGTGCAAGATGAAGGAAAACCTGCAAACATGGCCTGTTGGGGGTACTTGAGAAGCACTGATTTAGAGCACTGCACTTAAAACTAGCTCAAGGCAATACGATTCTAATTGTGGGCATTTTGAGGGAAACAAAGTAAGTGGGCTTTGTGTCCCTTTTAGTAAAATTGGCTTCACTTCCTGTCACACAGCTAAACAGGAAGTGAAGGTAAAACCCTACCAATGTCTTTTCTTGGGGACACACAGATCAATCTAACTAGTGTCCCCGATAAGCAAATTGCACTCTAGCACTTTGTTGTCTACACCCAAATCATTGGGTAGTTTGGGGTTTAGTAAAGACAAATCCACTCTGCAATAAAAGTGTAGCTGCTTAAAATCTGAGGGGAAGCACTGGTGATTGTAACATCCAATCATGTAAAAGCAAAGATGGTGTTTTTTTTGTTTGCTTGCATGTCCCCCTCGGATATCAGGCAAGTGCACTTGTAGTGCAAAGTAGATTTGCCTTTAGTAAATAAACCCCAAAGTCCAAAATACCTAATAATTTGGGGTGTACCCCGCAAAATGCTGGAGTGCAATGTACATAATGGGGAAACTATTTAGATTGACCTGTGTGTCCCCAAGGAAAGACATTGGTAGGGATTTCCCCTCACTTCCTGTGTGGCTATGTGACAGGAAGTGAATTATTAGGAAGGATAAAGTGGCCAAATTTGGGAGTTGTCTTCACCCTATCAGGGGTGCAGACATCCCCAAAAACTGTCTAGACTTCTAATCCCTCTGCACTCTATCCCCAAGCAAAAATAAGAAAGGATTTCATTTAGTTTAACTTTGCAAAGACACATTCCTAAGTTGAATTGTGATGCATGTCAATAGCCCATTTAGTCACTCGAGATCAGCGCTATAACTGATCGAAGGCCACAGCACGGTCCTCAATTGCCGGGAGTCCGTCAATAGACGTCCTCCCCTTCGCGCGCGCGCTGTGGTCACCGAGTCACTGAGACTCGGGTGATGACAGATCTGAGGAAGGGGCCGATCCCTGCCCGTTACCATGTGATCAGCTGTCAGCCAATGAGAGCTGATCATGTGATGTAAACAAAATCTGGGTAATGGTTTTTGTTTTCTACTTGTGCTGACAGCGTGAGCATAAAAAAAGGCAATCACCGGCTTATGTGCAAGGGACATTGGGCCCGAAGAGGAAGAGGCAATTATGCGTCATCTGTGACAATCAGTAGCCCTTGCCAGTGCCACCTATCAATGCCCACCACTGGTGCCAATCAGTGCCACCTAGCAGTGCTGCCTATCAGTGCCCATCACTGCCAACTATCGTTGCCACCTAGCAGTGCCACTTCTCAATGCCCACCAGTGCCAACTAGCAATGCCACCTTATCGGTGCCCATAAGTGCAGCCCATCAGTGCAGTCTCATCAGTGTACATCAATGAAGGAGAAAAATTACCTTTTTAATACATTTTCGAAATATTAACCACTTCCCTACCGCCCACCGTCAAATGACATCCTTGGCTTTGTGCGGTGACATCTGAATGATGCCTGCAGTTGCAGACATCATTCAGATATCATTCTTTTCAGCTGGCGATTCTGTGCACGATAAAAATGATCATAGCGGCAGTTCCGCCGCTTGATCGTTCTTATAGGCGGTGGGAGGGGACGTCCCCCCCCTCCCGCCGCCATCCGGTGCTTCTCCGGGCTCTCCCGTGCCATCTGGGGCTCGGAGAACGAATTGGCCGGCGCCAGATGGGAAGCATAGAGATGACTGGTGACCAGATGGTCACCAGTCATCTCTATGACCGTCTGAGGCCCGGGCGCGACATTATGACATCACGCCGGGTTCCCGTATGTAAACAAAGCCGTGATCTCGGCTGTCAGCATGAGATCGGTGAATTTTTTTGACCGATCTCATGCTTTCCAGTCTGGAGGAGAGATGTGGGGTCTTATTGACCCTGTATCTCTCCATAAAGAGGACCTGTCACAATAGATTCCTATTACAAGGGATGTTTACATTCCTTGTAATAGGAATAAAAGTGATCAAAAAAAAAAAAAGTCAAAAAAGAGTAAAAAAAATAAAAATAAACACCCATGTCCCCGGTAGCTCGCGCTCAGAAGCGAATACACACGTAAGTCCCGCCCACATATGTAAACGCCGTTCAAACCACACATGTGAGGTATTGCTGTGTGCGTTAGAACGAGTGCAACAATTCTAGTACTAGACCTCCTCTGTAATGCGAAAATGGTAACGTGTAAAAAATTTAAAGCATCGCCTAGGGAGATTTTTAAGTACTGAAGTTTGGTGTCATTCCATGAGTGTGCGCAATTTTAAAGAGTGACATGTTAGGTATCTATTTACTCAGCATAACAACATCTTTCACATTATACAAAAAAATCAGGCTAACTTTACTGTTTTGTAATGTTTTTTAATTCATGAAACCACTTTTTTCCCCCAAAAAAGTCATTTTAAAATGTATTGTGCAAATACCGAGCGAGATAAAAATTTGCAATGACCGCCATTTTATTCCCTAGGGTGTCTGCTAAAAAAACATATATAATGTTTGGGGTTTTGAAGTAATTTTATAGCCATAAATTTATGATTTTTACATGAAGGAGAGAAGTGCCAGAATAGGCCCAGTGCTGAAGTGGTTAAAATATCCCAATTTTTTTTTTTTTAGTCGGTCTTTTGTATTTATAGAAAAAAAATAAACGCAGAGGTGATCAAATATCACCAAAAGAAAACTCTATTTGTGTGCAAAAAAAAATTAAATTTTCATTGGGTTACAGTGTTGTATGAGCGCGCAATTGTCATTCAAAGTGCATCAGCGCTGAAATTTGAAAATTGGTCTGGGCAGGAAGGGAGTTTAAGTGGCCAGTAAGCAAGTGGTTAATATAAGGCTACATGCACACGGACGTTTTTCCAGCCGCTTGTTTGAGCGTATTTTGCAGCTTAAAAACAGCTCTTCATGTTACCCTATGGCCTCATGGCCACCATGGCGTTTTTGAGCTGTAAATGGCATAGCCGTTTTTAGGCCCCATGTACACGGGACGCTGGTGCAAAGTCTTCAGCACTCAGGTTGAAAGCGGTGTTTAGAAAGGCGCGCTTTGTGGCGTTTGCATGCCGCGTTTTACCACATTTGCGTCTATATGCGTTTAGTTAGGAAACATCATAAGGAGCCGCCCTAAGCTCCAAAAACAGTATTATTAACCATTTCAGCTATTTTGTGAGACCAGAGTGAAGCCTCGTACACACGGCCGAGATTCTCGTCGGAAAAAACATGTCGTTTTTTTTCGACGAGATTCTTGGACAAGAAACTTGTCCCGGCCGAGTGTACACACGCTCGATTCAAAGAACCCGCGGTTCTTTGAATGGAGCGTACGCGGTGACGTCATCGACTACGATGAGCATGCGCTCGTCACATTCGATGCCGTCGCCGCCATCTTGGTATACCCTACCTATGCCTAGGAAGCTACCGCGCATGCGTCGAATTCATTTCGAACATGCGCGGGCTTCCGGGAGGACAGGTAAGTGTACACACACTCACTTTTCTCGTCGAGAAACATGCCGACGAGAATCTTGACGAGAAAATAGAGAGCAGGATCTCTATTTTCTCGTCGAGATTCTTGTCGCTTTTCTTGACGAGAAACCATACACACGAACGAATTTCTCGCCAAAAAATCTCTGCCAGCAAGTTTCTTGCTGGTTTTTGCCGAGAAACTCGTTCGTGTGTACGAGGCTTGAGTATCAGCAGCTGAGAGAGCAGCAGTGTACTTAGCGTGTCACTTGCCACATCACTTGCCACAAGTTGTGGATTGTCCACTTGCCACGTCACCTGCCCCAAGTTGTGGATTGTCCACTTGCCACGTCACCTGCCACAAGTTGTGGATTTATCCACTTGCCACTTCACCTGCCCCAAGTTGTGGATTGTCCACTTGCCACATCACTTGCCCCAAGTTGTGGATTATCCACTTGCCACGTCACCTGCCCCAAGTTGTGGATTGTCCACTTGCCACGTCACCTGCCCCAAGTTGTGGATTGTCCACAATGCAATGGAAGCAATTTCATTTTTTATATATTGTGACAGCAGGAAGGTAAAGTCACCTGGTTGCATCCAGGGGGGTAGATATATTTCGCCCAGATTCAGGCTTTACGCCGACTTATACAACTAGGTGGAGAGTTGTATAAGCCCAGCTGAGGCTAGTGGGCTCATGGATGACTCATACCTCTAGGGAGAGTGTGGGGCGTCGTGCAGACAGGGAGTTGATGAGACCAGCTGAAGCTTGTCAGCTCATTTAGGCCTCTATAAGAACTCCCAGATTCATTAGGTGTTTGCTCATGCCTGGAACCAGACCTGTGTGGACTGTCTAGGGAGAGTGAACCCCTGTGCGGTGAGACAAAGCCTGTGTGGCTATTTGCTTGGACATTTAAAACCAGGGACTTAGGGACTGGGACAGCACTAGGCTGATCCCAGTTGTTAGTTAGGAAACCTGTATGTTTACTCAGAGGTCAAGTTGACCAGGATTTATTTTATTTATGTTTCTTTTGCTTTGCTGTGTTTTGTCACTGTAAATAGAAAATAAACCGCACCTTTTTGATTTTGAAAACCACAACCTCCGTTTGCTGGGCCTGTTTTTGTGTGGGGAGCCCATCCCGGGGGTCACACACACCCGCTGCCGAGCTAACCCCCTCACAGTTGGTGGAGAATGCGGGCAGTTTTTTTTAAGCCAGCATGGAGGAGATACTGAAACAGCTGGCTCTAGCAAATGCCAATCAACAGCAGACAAATGCAGGTTTGCAAAGGAGCCTTGCAGCCCAGCAGCAAGCTCATCAACAGAGCCTTGCAGCCCAGCAGCAAGCTCACCAACAGAGTCTGGAAGCTCAGCAACAAGCCCAGCAGCAATCTGAGGCCCGCTTCATAGACCTGTTACAGAAGCAAGAGCAGAGACTACAACAAATGGAAGCAGTAATGCAGCAACGTCCGCAGACCAGTGAGGAAAGCCGTCCCACTAATACCGCGTCCTTTGGGGTGAGTCGTTTATTGACAAAAATGACTGGAGAGGATGATCCAGAGGTATTTTTGACCACATTTGAAAGGACCGCTGAAAGAGAAAAGTGGCCTGAGGAGCAGTGGGCTGGACTGGTGGCTCCTCTGTTAACTGGTGAATCGCAGAAAGCTTACTATGACCTAGAGCCTAACCAAGCAAAAGACTATGTGATGCTAAAAGCTGAAATTTTGGCAAGGCTGGGTGTCACCCAGGCTGTCCGGGCTCAGCGTGTGCATAACTGGACTTTCCAGCTTGGAAAACCCCCCAGGTCTCAAATGTATGATCTCATTCACCTGAGCAGAAAGTGGCTACAGCCAGAGACTTTGTCCGCACCAAAGATTGTGGAACGTGTTGTAATGGATCGGTTTTTGAGAGCTCTTCCTACTGCCATCCAAAAGTGGGTAAGCCATGGAGACCCAGAGACGGCCGATGGTCTTGTGGATCGTGTGGAGAAATACTTGGCTACAGAGAACCTGACGGCCTCTTCCAGAGACACTCGGACTTTCCACCCTAAGACCAGACCATCCCCAGGGGCGGATAAGAGGATTCCAAGGGGTGAGGGTGGAGAGAGTGAGAGGGTGGGAGCTCTACCCCAAGTTTGGCGAGAACAGCCTGGGAAATCAGCGGCTCAAGAGGCGGCAAGAAGGATCGTTTGCTACCGCTGCCGGCAAGCGGGACATATTGCAGCCAATTGCCCGGTTGTGGAGGAACCCATGCAGTGTGACTTTCTGACGGGCAGACGTCAGTCGCTGTGTGCGACAGTCGCATGCACTGCCATTCGAGGAACTGAGAAACATTTATGCAAAATGTGTGTTAATGGTAGAAATGTTGTGGTATTGCTGGATTCAGGTAGCCTTGTGACCCTGATAAAGGCTGAGTTAGTTAAAACAGAGGTCTTTGGGAATAGCAAGGTAGCTGTTATTTGTGTGCCTGGGGACACCCGAGAGTATCCAGTGACTACAGTGTGTTTCGAGACCCCCAAAGGTACCCTCTCTCATCCAGTGGGCTTAGTATCTCAGTTACCGCATGACGCCATTGTGGGAAGGGATTTTCCGAAGTTCTGGGAACTGTGGGATGATCCTGAGCCCCCCACTGGTGCCCCTATGTACCAGGAATGTGATAGCCAGAACTCCCCTGAGAGTGGTGAGGACTCTCCGGAATTTCCCTTATCAGTATTGGCAGGGGAGACTCAAGAAACTGGAGAGGAGCCCACCTCCTCAGACGAAAACCTACCGTCTGTGGAGTTTTCTGATCTTGAGGTTCACAGGGAAAACTTTGCCACAGAACAGTTGAAAGACCCCGCCCTAATAAAGGCACGGGAAAACGTAGTGAAAATAGATGGCGAGTTAGTGAACCCAGATAATACCTGCACTTACCCATACTTCAGCGTAGAGAAGGACCTACTGTATCGGGTGGCAAAAAGGGCAGAAGAAACCGTTGAGCAGCTTGTGGTGCCCAAACCTTACAGGAAGTTGGTGTTGGAGTTGGCCCATGGGCACATTCTTGGAGGTCATCTGGGGACAGAGAAAACCCGAGAGAGGGTATTACAGAGATTCTATTGGCCGGGGGTGATGAAGGACATAGAAAATTATTGTTCCTCCTGCCCTGTGTGTCAGAGGTCGGCCCGATGCCACATTTCCGTAGCCCGCTGGTCCCTCTACCCATCATTGAGGTCCCGTTTGAGAGGATCGCCATGGATTTGGTAGGGCCTATAATCAAGTCCGCTAGGGGGCACCAGTACATATTAGTTATAATGGACTATGCCACCCGTTATCCAGAAGCGATCCCTCTCCGAAATACCTCGGCCAAAACCATAGCCAAAGAGCTATCTCTTGTGTTTAGCCGGGTGGGTATTTGTAAAGAACTGCTTACGGACCAAGGTACACCCTTTATGTCCCGGGTTATGAAGGAGCTGTGTAAATTGTTCAAAGTGACGCAATTACGTACATCTGTGTATCACCCCCAAACCGATGGGCTGGTTGAAAGATTCAACAAAACCCTAAAACAAATGTTGAAGAAAGTGGTGGATAGAGATGGAAAGGATTGGGACTGTCTACTTCCTTATCTGATGTTTGCTATTAGGGAGGTGCCCCAATCCTCTACGGGATTCTCCCCCTTTGAGTTACTGTATGGGAGACACCCAAGAGGGCTGTTGGATATTGCCAAGGAAACTTGGGAAAGTGAGAGTTCTCCCCACAGGAGTGTGATTGAGCATGTCGCCCTGATGCAAGACCGAATTGCACAGGTAATGCCCATCGTGAAGGAACATTTGGCCCAAGCGCAGTTAGCACAGCAGAGAGTGTACAACCGTGGAGCCAAGACCCGTACCTTTTCCCCGGGGGATAGGATACTGGTACTTGTCCCTACGGTTGAAAGTAAATTCCTTGCCAAATGGCAAGGCCCCTATGAGATAATGGAAAAAGTGAGCGAAGTGAATTACAAGGTCAGACAACCAGGAAGGCGAAAGCCCGAACAGATCTATCACGTTAATCTGTTGAAAGCCTGGAGGGATAGAGAGTCCCTAGTCGCAGACACTTGGTCACCAGCTCAAACTGGTTGCGTGATTCCTGAGGTTGGAATAGCAGCCACCTTGTCACAACCCCAACAACAGGAGGTTAAGGAGTTTGTGCTTCGCAACAAGGAGGTATTCTCTGAGCTGCCAGGACAAACATCTGGGGTAGAGCATGACATCATTACCCCCCGCCCGGTGAAAGGGTGAAGTTAAAACCCTATCGGATCCCAGAGGCCCGACGGGAGGCAATACGGGAGGAAGTACAGAAAATGCTGAACTTAGGGGTGATAGAGGAGTCCCAAAGTGATTGGTCTAGTCCCATTGTGTTGGTGCCTAAACCGGATGGGAGCTGGCGATTTTGTAACGATTTTCGTCAGTTGAACAAAGTTACAAAATTTGACACCTACCCCATGCCACGTATAGATGAGTTGATCGACCGGCTGGGAACAGCCCGATACATGACGACTCTTGACCTCACAAAAGGGTATTGGCAAATCCCCCTGGCCAAGTCGGCCAAAGAGAAAACCGCATTTGTAACCCCAGACGGGGCGTTCCAATATAAAAGAATGCCGTTCGGGTTACAGAATGCGCCGGCCACATTCCAGCGGAAAATGGACCAGATGCTGAGGCCCCATCGGAAGTATGCTGCGGCTTACCTGGATGACGTAATTGTCCATAGCACAGATTGGGCCTCACATCTGCCAAAAGTGCAAGCAGTCCTGGACTCTGTTCGGGAAGCGGGGTTTACGGCTAACCCCAAGAAGTGTACCATTGGGCAGGAGGAGGCCAAATATCTTGGGTACACCATTGGGAGGGGAGTAATAAAACCCCAACTCAACAAAGTCAAGGCCATCCAGAGTTGGCCACGTCCCAACAGCAAGAAGCAGGTACGAGCCTTTCTGGGAATCGCTGGGTATTATCGGCGATTCATTCCCCACTTTGCTTCTAAGGCTGTGCCCCTAACCAACCTGACGAAGGGGAAAGGGTCGGTCATGATTAAATGGACCCCCGAGGCTGAGGCAGCATTCCAATTCTTGAAACAAGCCTTATGTAGCCAGCCAGTGTTGTACTCACCCGACTTCTCTAAAGACTTTGTCGTACAAAGTGATGCGTCAGATGTGGGGTTAGGAGCAGTATTGTCCCAGGTCTGGAACGGGGAAGAGCACCCAGTCATTTACCTCAGCAGGAAGTTGAAGTCCCATGAGGTAAATTACGCCACCGTTGAAAAGGAGTGTTTAGCGGTGAAGTGGGCTCTAGATTCCCTTCGGTACTACCTGCTAGGTAGGCACTTTGACATGGTTACGGATCACGCTCCGTTAAAGTGGATGGCTCAAAACAAGGAAACAAATAGAAGAGTGAATAGGTGGTTCCTGGCCCTCCAGGAATTCAACTTCACAGTAAAGCATCGCCCTGGCGTTCAAATGGGGAATGTGGATGCTTTGTCTCGAGTACATGAATGCCTGATTGCTGGTGTTCCAACCCCGAGGTTAAAACAAGAGGGGGGGGGTATGTGACAGCAGGAAGGTAAAGTCACCTGGTTGCATCCAGGGGGGTAGATATATTTCGCCCAGATTCAGGCTTTACGCCGACTTATACAACTAGGTGGAGAGTTGTATAAGCCCAGCTGAGGCTAGTGGGCTCATGGATGACTCATACCTCTAGGGAGAGTGTGGGGCGTCGTGCAGACAGGGAGTTGATGAGACCAGCTGAAGCTTGTCAGCTCATTTAGGCCTCTATAAGAACTCCCAGATTCATTAGGTGTTTGCTCATGCCTGGAACCAGACCTGTGTGGACTGTCTAGGGAGAGTGAACCCCTGTGCGGTGAGACAAAGCCTGTGTGGCTATTTGCTTGGACATGTAAAACCAGGGACTTAGGGACTGGGACAGCACTAGGCTGATCCCAGTTGTTAGTTAGGAAACCTGTATGTTTACTCAGAGGTCAAGTTGACCAGGATTTATTTTATTTATGTTTCTTTTGCTTTGCTGTGTTTTGTCACTGTAAATAGAAAATAAACCGCACCTTTTTGATTTTGAAAACCACAACCTCCGTTTGCTGGGCCTGTTTTTGTGTGGGGAGCCCATCCCGGGGGTCACACACACCCCGCTGCCGAGCTAACCCCCTCACAATATATATATATATATATATATTTTTAATGGTTTTTCCTCATTTGCCATAATTTTTGAGTTTATCTATGTAAAAAAATAGGTCACCTTTAAAAACGCTTCTAAACTAAAATGCGGCTAAACGCCGGTACCACGTCTGAAACGTGGAAATCTTTGGCGTCTGAAGGCATTTTTGGGCTTTGTGAAAAACAAGGTTAAACGCAACTGCTGATTTTTTTTCCAGGCCAAAAACAGTGTTTTGGATGTAATAGAATTCAACGGACCCGCATCCAAAACGCATGTACCGCGATTTTGCGGCGATTTGCTATTTTTTTTAACCTGTTTATAGCTGATTGTTAAAGGAAATGTAAAAAAAAACATTGCCGGCTCTAAAAAAAAAGAAAATCTAGAAAAAAAAACAGCGTGGGGTCCCCCCCATGTCCATACCAGGCCCTTGGGTCTAGTATGGATTCAAAGGGGACCCCCCCCCAACAAAATGAAAAAAAATGGCGTGGGGGTCCCCTCAAAATCCATACCAGGCCCTTCAGGTCTGGTATGGATTTTAAGGGGAACCCCGCGCCAAACGTAAAAAAAAAATAGCGTGGGGTTCCCCTAAAAATCCACACCAGACCCTTTACCTGAGCACGCAACCTGGCAGGCCACAGGAAAAGAGGAGGGAACGAGAGAGCGGCCCCCCCTCTCTCCTGAACCATACCAGGCCACATGCCCTCAACATGGGGAGGATGTCCCCATGTTGATGGGGACAAGGGCTTCTTCCCGACAACCCTGGCCGTTGGTTGTCGGGGTCTGCGGGCGGGGGGCTTATCGGAATCCGGGAGCCCCCTTTAATAAGGGGGGACCCCAGATACCGGCCCCCCACCCTATGTGAATGAGTATGGGGTACATCGTACCCCTACCCATTCACCTGGTGGAAAAAAAAACACAACACAGGTTTTTAAAGTAATTTATTAGGCAGTAGGGATGAGCTCGTGTTCGAGTCGAACATACGCTCGACTCAAACATCGGCTGTTCGATCGTTCGGCGAACGTCTAACGATTTGGGCCGTTCGCGCCAAATTCGAGTGACGCGAACGGCCCACAATACACTGCGTCATTGGAGTGCAATCCCGGCGCTGTGATTGGCCAAGCATGCACTGTGACTCCGCATGCTTGGCGAATCACAGCGCCGGCAGCTAGGAGAGCCATAATTGGCCACAGGCAGGTTGCCTGTGGCCAATTATAGCTCAGGGGGTTTAGCACACGCCCACACTATAAAAGGCCGCCAGCGCGGCGGCCTTGTGTAGTGTGTTCCGGCGCAGGGAAAGAGAAGGATAGGCAGGGACAGTGTGATATTCTTTGTGCTATTCTTGTGTGCAGGGAGAGAGAAGGATAGGCAAGGAGAGTGTCAGTGTCATATTCTTTGCTAAACCTTGTGTGCAGGGAGAGAGAAGGATAGGCAGGGGACAGTGTCAGTGTCATATTCTTTGCTAAACCTTGTGTGCAGGGAGAGAGAAGGATAGGCAGGGAGAGTGTCAGTGTCATATTCTTTGATAAACCTTGTGTGCAGGGAGAGAGAAGGATAGGCAGGGGACAGTGTCAGTGTCATTGTTGCTAAGCCTCCTGCACAGTATACACCTGAAGCTAGCCCTTATTGCTGTGTTGCCCTGGTGTGTTACACTAACAGGCATTGGCAGCACTTACAGCGGGCGGAGTGTGCCTCCTGCACATTATACACCTGAAGCTAGCCCGTATTGCTGTGTTTTCCTGGTGTGTTACACCAACAGGCATTTGCAGCACTTGCAGCAGGCGTAGTGTGATTCCTGCAAAATATACTCCTGAAGCTATGCCTTATTGCTGTGTTTTCCTAGTGTGTTACACCAACAGGCATTTGCAGCACTTACAGCAGGCGTAGTGTGATTACTGCAAAATATACACCTGAAGCTAGCCCGTATTACTGTGTTTTCCTGTTGTGTTACACCAACAGGCATTTGCAGCACTTACAGCAGGCGTAGTGTGATTCCTGCAAAATATACTCCTGAAGCTAGCCCGTATTGCTGTGTTTTCCTGGTGTGTTACACCAACAGGCATTTGCAGCACTTACAGCAGGCGTAGTGTGATTCCTGCAAAATATACTCCTGAAGCTACGCCTTATTGCTCTGTTTTTCTAGTGTGTTACACCAACAGGCATTTGCAGCACTTACAGCAGGCGTAGTGTGATTACTGCAAAATATACACCTGAAGCTAGCCCGTATTACTGTGTTTTCCTGGTGTGTTACACCAACAGGCATTTTCAGCACTTACAGCAGGCGTAGTGTGATTCCTGCAAAATATACTCCTGAAGCTAGCCCGTATTGCTGTGTTTTCCTGATGTGTTACACCAACAGGCATTTGCAGCACTTACAGCAGGCGTAGTGTGATTCCTGCAAAATATACTCCTGAAGCTACGCCTTATTGCTCTGTTTTCCTAGTGTGTTACACCAACAGGCATTTGCAGCACTTACAGCAGGCGTAGTGTGATTCCTGCAAAATATACTCCTGAAGCTAGCCCGTATTGCTGTGTTTTCCTGGTGTGTTACACCAACAGGCATTTGCAGCACTTACAGCAGGCGTAGTGTGATTCCTGCAAAATATACTCCTGAAGCTAGCCCGTATTGCTGTGTTTTCCTAGTGTGTTACACCAACAGGCATTTGCAGCACTTACAGCAGGCATAGTGTGATTCCTGCAAAATATACTCCTGAAGCTAGCCCGTATTACTGTGTTTTCCTGGTGTGTTACACCAACAGGTATTTGCAGCACTTACAGCAGACGTAGTGTGATTCCTGCAAAATATACTCCTGAAGCTAGCCCGTATTGCTGTGTTTTCCTGGTGTGTTACACCAACAGGCATTTGCAGCACTTACAGCAGGCGTAGTGTGATTACTGCAAAATATACACCTGAAGCTAGCCCGTATTACTGTGTTTTCCTGGTGTGTTACACCAACAGGCATTTTCAGCACTTACAGCAGGCGTAGTGTGATTCCTGCAAAATATACTCCTGAAGCTAGCCCGTATTGCTGTGTTTTCCTGATGTGTTACACCAACAGGCATTTGCAGCACTTACAGCAGGCGTAGTGTGATTCCTGCAAAATATACTCCTGAAGCTACGCCTTATTGCTCTGTTTTCCTAGTGTGTTACACCAACAGGCATTTGCAGCACTTACAGCAGGCGTAGTGTGATTCCTGCAAAATATACTCCTGAAGCTAGCCCGTATTGCTGTGTTTTCCTGGTGTGTTACACCAACAGGCATTTGCAGCACTTACAGCAGGCGTAGTGTGATTCCTGCAAAATATACTCCTGAAGCTAGCCCGTATTGCTGTGTTTTCCTAGTGTGTTACACCAACAGGCATTTGCAGCACTTACAGCAGGCATAGTGTGATTCCTGCAAAATATACTCCTGAAGCTAGCCCGTATTACTGTGTTTTCCTGGTGTGTTACACCAACACGTATTTGCAGCACTTACAGCAGGCGTAGTGTGATTCCTGCAAAATATACTCCTGAAGCTAGCCCGTATTGCTGTGTTTTCCTGGTGTGTTACACCAACAGGCATTTGCAGCACTTACAGCAGGCGTAGTGTGATTCCTGCAAAATATACACCTGAAGCTAGCCCGTATTGCTGTGTTTACCTGGTGTGTTACACCAACAGGCATTTGCAGCACTTACAGCGTGCGTAGTGTGCTTCCTGCAAAATATACTCCTGAAGCTAGGCCTTATTGCTGGTTTTCCCATCTCCCTGCAGGCCATTAGAATGTCTGGAAGGCAAACAAAGAGAGGCAGACATTCAGGAGCCAATAAAAGAGGGCAAGCAGGCTCTGTGTCTAGAGACAACAGTGCTGGTCGTGGACGCGGTGCATCACCATCAGCACGTGGCCATGGGACACGCTTGTCCTTCTTTTCGGCAGCTGGACGTGTTGAGCCGCATCATGCCGAAGACTTGGTAGAGTGGATGACCAAGCCCTCCTCATCCTCCTCATCCTCTCTCACCCAGGCTCAGGGTACTGGCAAAGCAGCTGCCAAAGCGTCCTCTTCCCTGGTATCAATGTCATCATCAGTCACTCCTACCCTAGACCCACCATGTCCTCCTGAGGAGTCCCCCGAACTGTTTGAGCACAGTGTTGGGTACATGCTCCAGGAGGATGCCCAGCGTTTCGAAGGGTCTGATGATGATACCCAGCTAGAGGAAGGCAGTAGCGTGAGAGCAGAGAGAGGGGATGCTCAAGAAGGACACCAATCTGGCAGTCATGTTCCAGCAGCTGCAGCAAACTGCCAGATTGGCTCCAGTGATGAGGAGGGAGGGGATGATGAGGTCACTGACTCCACGTGGGTGCCTAATAGGAGAGAGGAGGAGGAGGAGGATGAGGAGGAGGCACATCTCCAACGAGGCAGGATGCCCTCGGGGGGCCAGCGTAAGGGCAGCACACCGACGGAATCACACCGCAGAGCTCCGCCTGTGCAGGGCGCTTGCCTCTGCCCGTTATTCAAAAAGTTCTTTGGTGTGGGCCTTTTTTGAGTCGAGTGCATCAGATCGCACAGCTGCTGTTTGCAACATATGTCTCAAGCGTATATCGCGTGGCCAAAACATCAGCCGCTTGGGCACCACATGCTTGACCAGACATATGTTGACCTGCCATGCAGCTCGTTGGCAAGCCTACCTTAAAGACCCACACAATGGAACAAAGCGGACCTCTCCTTGCACCGCATCAGCTGGGATCTCCAACCCCACTATACCTTCAGTCCTCTCTGAAACCTGCACTGAGAGGAATGAAGGTGTAGAATTAGGTGTGTCACAGCCAAGTACTTGCGGGCACTCTGCTAGTAGTACACCGACGTCCGATTCTAGCAGGCAAATGTCCCTGCCCCAGCTGCTGGACCGTCGAAAGAAGTTCACTCCCAGCCATCCACATGCCCAGCGGTTGAATGCTAGCTTGGCTAAATTGCTAGCGTTTCAACTGCTGCCTTTTCAGTTGGTAGACTCGGCCCCCTTCCGTGAGTTTGTGCAATGTGCGGTTCCTCAGTGGCAGGTTCCCAAACGCCACTTTTTCTCACGGAAGGCGATTCCGGCTCTCTACCGGCATGTGGAAGGCAATGTCTTGGCCTCGCTGGACAGGGCGGTCAGCGGTAAGTTGCATATTACCACTGACTCATGGTCCAGCAAGCATGGACAGGGACGTTACCTTTCTTTCACGGCCCATTGGGTCACTCTTTTGGCAGCTGGGAAGGATGCAGGACAAGGTGCAGTAGTGTTGGAGGTTGTTCCGCCGCCATGCCTCCAAAATGCTACTACTGGTTGTGACACACCTCTCTCCTCCACCCCCTCCTCTTCTTCTTCCTCCATGGCCTCTTCCTGTGCTTTGTCCTCAGAACCAGCGGTGCTCCGTAGGCGTTCAAGGGGCTACGCAAGTACGCAGGCAAAAAGATGCCAT
Source organism: Rana muscosa (assembly GCA_029206835.1). Taxonomy (NCBI): domain Eukaryota; kingdom Metazoa; phylum Chordata; class Amphibia; order Anura; family Ranidae; genus Rana; species Rana muscosa. Next base: position 173,899,365 of record CM055122.1, on the reverse strand, counting down.
GCCGTGCTTGCGCTGGTGTGTTTGGGGGACAGGAGCCACACTGGGGCAGAGGTTCTGTCTGCTCTGCAGGGGCAGGCCGAGAGGTGGTTGACGCCACGCCAGCTTAAGCCAGGAATGGTGGTTTGCGACAATGGCACCATCTCCTCTCCGCCCTCCGACAGGAACAACTGACCCATATGCCCTGTGTGGCTCACGTCCTTAACCTGGTGGTGCAGCGGTTCTTGGACAGGTACTCGGGCTTACAGGATGTCCTGAGGCAGGCCTGGAAAGTCTGTGTGCATTTCCGCAGATCTTATAATGCCAGTACTCGCCTGGCTGAGCTGCAAAAGGAGTTGAACCTGCCCAAGAACCGCCTTATATGTGACATGCCCACCAGGTGGAACTCAACGTTGGCCATGCTGCAGTGGTTGCACACGCAGCAGAGGGCCATCAATGAGTACCTGTGCGACTACGGCTCCAGGACAGGGTCAGGGGAACTCTGGTTTTTTTCACCACGCCAGTGGGGCATGATCAGGGATGCATGCACTGTCCTGGCACCATTTGAGGAGGCCACGAGGATGGTGAGCAGTGACAGTGCATGCATCAGTGACACTGTACCTCTTGTCCACCTGTTGGAACTAGTGATGAGCCGAACACCCCCCTGTTCGGTTCGCACCAGAACCCGCGAACGGACCGAAAGTTCGAACGAACATTAGAACCCTATTAAATAGAATGGATGCGAACGTTCGAATTCTAAAGTGCTAATTATAACAACTATTATGCATGTTATTGTCCTAAAAAGGGTTTGGGAACCCGGGTTCTGCACCAGGGGACATGTATCAATGCAAAAAGAAGTTTTAAAAACGGTCGTTTTTCGGGAGCAGTCATTTTAATGATGCATAAAGTGAAAAAAAAAAGTCAAATATTCCTTTAAATATCGTACCTGGGGGGTGTCTAAAGTATGCCTGTGAAGTGCCACGTGTTTCCCGTGTTTAGAACTGTCCCTGCACAAAATGACACTTCTAAAGGAAAAAAAAGCCATTTAAAACTGCTTGCGGCTTTAATGTAATGTCTGGTCCCGGTAATATGGATGAAATTCTTTAAGAAAAATGGCATAGCTACCCCATGACCCCCCCCCCCCCCCCTACCCCAGCCCATTACCAGCCCCTTTGGGTCTTGTATGGATATTAAGGGGAACCCCGCACATAAAATAAAAAAGGCCCTATATACTCTGAACAGCCCTATACAGGCGGTGCATACAAGACAGGGACTGTAGGTTTGTTCTTATGTAGAATCTGTTTGTAATTTTGAACAGGTACATTGTTGAAGTGTAGCTCCAGACCAAAAATCTATTTTTAAACTTTTTGGAAAACATAGGTAAGGGTTATCACCCCTGTAACATTTGTTTTGCTGTCTGTGCCCCTGTTCAGAACATTTCACCTCACTTTCCGTCCCAATGACAACTGTTTTTGAAATGTGGTGTTTTTCTTGAAACAAGGATTGCTGATAAAGCATCAGTACAGAGGAGACACCTTTCTCCCATATTTATTCTTACAGGAGAGAATTTTCCTTCCTAGTGGTAGATTTCCTCTCACTTCCTGTTGTCTTCTTGCGTTTGCAAGTAGGAGTCGTTTGTAAGTTGGATGTTTGAAAGTAGGGACCTGCCGTATATACTCTGCAGAAATAGGCCCCTTAGTTGTTGGTGTTGGCACAACACTGTAAGCACTCACAGTTACTCTTGGTTGGTGCTGGAACGCCCTGCTGTCAACTATTATATCAGGAATTTTAATTACATATAATTGTTGAACAGTGGTAGTAAAAATTGGGCCTTTGATGGTGGTGCTGGTGCCACAACACTGTAAGCCCTGACAGTTACTCTTGGTGGGTGCAGCAATGGGCCCTGCTGTGAATTATTAGATCAAGAATTGTAATTACATGCCCCTGTTGAACAGGGGCTGAAAAATTGGGCCTTAGGCACTGGTGGCACAACACTGCAACCCCTCACAGATACTGTACTTGGAGCACAGCAATGAGCCCTGTTGCAAAGTATTGCTTCAAAAATTGTAATGACACGCCCCTGTTAAACAGGGGCTGAAAAATTGGGCCTTAGGCACTGGTGGCACAACACTGCAACTCCTCACAGATACTGTACTTGGAGTACAGCAATGAGCCCTGTTGCAAAGTATTGCTTCAAAAATTGTAATTACACGCCCCTGTTAAACAGGGGCTGAAAAATTGGGCGTTAGGCACTGGTGGCGGCACCCATAAACAAAAATGATCTTCCAAGCTATCATCATCAATCGTATCATTGAGGACTCGGAGGAGGAGGATAGCCAGTCAACATAACAGCACAGGCACTCAGCATCAGCATCAGTCTTGAAGGGATGTGACATGTTAAAATCAATTAGTCTGTTATATCAGCATCAGGTGTGTGGTAGCTGGTGGTGATCCAAGACTGGTTCATCTTGATGAAAGTCAGTCGATCAACCGAGTCGGTGGACAGGCGCACCCTGTGATCCGTGACAAATCCTCCAGCAGCACTGAATGTGCGTTCCGAAAGAACGCTGGATGCAGGACAGGCCAGTAGCTCAATTGCATACTGTGCAAGCTCTGGCCAGTGATCCATCCTCAAGACCCAGTAAGCCAGAGGATTTTCGGTGGGGAAGGTGTCCAAGTCTGACCTTGCCCCTAGATATTCCTGCACCATGTTTATCAGACGCTGGCGATGGTTGCTGGAACCGATCATACTTTGGGGCTGCGGACTAAAGAATTGTCTGAACGCATCGGTCAGACGGCCACCTTCCCCACCGCTCCTTCTTTGACTGGCCGAAGCCTCAGCAACTCGTTGTCCAGGACCAGGAGTTTGCAACCTCCCAGTCTCTGGGAACGCGTTGCACAGACCTTTCTGCAAGGCCTCCCGGAGTTGTCTCATCCTCTGCTCCCTCTGCGACGGTAACATAAGGTCCGCAACCTTACCCTTGTACCGTGGATCAAGGAGAGTGGCCAGCCAGTAATGGTCCCTCTCCTTGATCCGAAGAATACGAGGATCCTTCCGCAGACTTTGCAGGATCAGGGAGGCCATGCAGCGTAGGTTTGCTGAGGCATTCGCTCCGGAGTCCTCTGGGTCACTAAGGACGACATGATCCGCAGCCACCTCCTCCCAGCCACGTACAAGTCCACTGGTTTCTTGGGACTGTAAATCATCCCTAAAAGACTGCTGCTGATGATGCTGAGTGCCAGCCTCCACCTCCATGCTGACACAATCCTCCTCCTCCTCCTCCTCCTCCTCCTCCTCCTCTTCCTGTGCGATGGGTGGGACAGAAGTAACACTGTCTGGGTAAAGGGGGCCTTGAGAGGCAAGGAAGTCCTCCTCTTCCTGCCTCTGTTCTGCCTCAAGTGCCCTGTCCATTATTCCACGCAGCGTGTGCTCCAACAGGTGGACAAGAGGTACAGTGTCACTGATGCATGCACTGTCACTGCTCACCATCCTCGTGGCCTCCTCAAATGGTGCCAGGACAGTGCATGCATCCCTGATCATGCCCCACTGGCGTGGAGAAAAAAAACCAAGCTCCCCTGACCCTGTCCTGGTGCCGTAGTCGCACAGGTACTCATTGATGGCCCTCTGCTGCGTGTGCAGCCGCTGCAGCATGGCCAACGTTGAGTTCCACCTGGTGGGCATGTCACATATAAGGCGGTTCTTGGGCAGGTTCAACTCCTTTTGCAGCTCAGCCAGGCGAGCACTGGCATTATAAGATCTGCGGAAATGCACACAGACTTTCCTGGCCTGCCTCAGGACATCCTGTAAGCCCGGGTACCTGCCCAAGAAGCGCTGCACCACCAGGTTAAGGACGTGAGCCACACAGGGCACATGGGTCAGTTGTCCCTGTCGGAGGGCGGAGAGGAGGTTGGTGCCATTGTCGCAAACCACCATTCCTGGCTTAAGCTGGCGTGGCGTCAACCACCTCTCGGCCTGGCCCTGCAGAGCAGACAGGACCTCTGCCCCAGTGTGGCTTCTGTCCCCCAAACACACCAGCGCAAGCACGGCATGGCATCTTTTTGCCTGCGTACTTGCGTAGCCCCGTGAACGGCTACGGAGCACCGCTGGTTCATAGGACAAACCACAGGAAGAGGCCATGGAGGAAGAAGAGGAGGGGGTGGAGGAGAGAGGTGTGTCACAACCAGTAGTAGCATTTTGGAGGCGTGGCGGTGGGACAACCTCCAACACTACTGCACCTTGTCCTGAATCCTTCCCAGCTGCCAAAAGAGTGACCCAATGGGCCGTGAAAGAAAGGTAACGTCCCTGTCCATGCCTGCTGGACCATGAGTCAGCGGTAATATGCACCTTACCGCTGACCGCCCTGTCCAGCGAGGCCAAGACATTGCCTTCCACATGCCGGTAGAGAGCCGGAATAGCCTTCCGTGCGAAAAAGTGGCGTTTTGGAACCTGCCACTGAGGAACCGCACATTGCACAAACTCACGGAAGGGGGCCGAGTCTACCAACTGAAAAGGCAGCAGTTGAAGCGCTAGCAATTTAGCCAAGCTAGCATTCAACCGCTGGGCATGTGGATGGCTGGGAGTGAACTTCTTTCGACGGTCCAGCAGCTGGGGCAGGGAAATTTGCCTGCTAGAATCGGACGTCGGTGTACTGCTAGCAGAGTGGGCGCAAGTACTTGGCTGTGACACACCTAATTCTACACCTTCATTCCTCTCAGTGCATGTTTCAGAGAGGACTGAAGTTATAGTGGGGTTGGAGATCCCAGCTGATGCGGTGCAAGGAGAGGTCCGCTTTGTTCTTTGGTGTGGGTCTTTGAGGTAGGCTTGCCAACGAGCTGCATGGCAGGTCAACATATGTCTGGTCAGGCATGTGGTACCCAAGCGGCTGATGTTTTGGCCACGCGATATACGCTTGAGACATATGTTGCAAACAGCAGCTGTGCGATCTGATGCACTAGCCTCAAAAAAGGCCCACACCAAAGAACTTTTTGAATGACGGGCAGAGGCAGCGCCCTGCACAGGCGGAGCTCTGCGGTGTGATTCCGTCGGTGTACTGCCCTTACGCTGGCCACCAAAGGGCATCCTGCCTCGTTGGAGATGTGCCTCCTCCTCATCCTCCTCCTCCTCCTCTCTCCTATTAGGCACCCACGTGGAGTCAGTGACCTCATCATCCCCTCCCTCCTCATCACTGGAGCCAATCTGGCAGTATGCTGCAGCTGCTGGAACATGACTGCCAGATTGGTGTCCTTCTTGAGCATCCCCTCTGTCTGCTCTCACGCTACTGCCTTCCTCTAGCTGGGTTTCATCATCAGACCCTTCGAAACGCTGGGCATCCTCCTGGAGCATGTACCCAACACTGTGCTGAAACAGTTCGGGGGACTCCTCAGGAGGAGGACATGGTGGGTCTAGGGAAGGAGTGACTGATGATTTGTCTGACATTGATACCAGGGAAGACGACGCTTTGGCAGCTGCTTTTCCAGTACCCTGAGCCTGGGTGAGAGAGGATGAGGAGGAGGAGGAGGGCTTGGTCATCCACTCTACCAAGTCTTCGGCATGATGTGGCTCAACATGTCCAGCTGCCGAAAAGAAGGACAAGCGTGTCCCATGGCCATGTGCTGATGACAATGCACCGCGTCCACGACCAGCACTGTTGCCCCCAGACACAGAGCCTGCTTGCCCTCTTTTATTGCCTCCTGACTGTCTGCCTCTCCTTGTTTGCCTTCCAGACATTCTAATAGATGGCCTGCACGGAGATGGGAAAAAAGCAATAAGGGCTACCTTCAGGTGTCCTTCTCTGTCCCTTGAAACAAGGACTTTCACAGTGAAAGAAACTGACACTCTCCCTACCTACAGTTTTCTGTCCCTAGAAAAAATGTTTTTTTTAATCACAATATAGCACAAGAAAAATTCACTCACTGTCCTTACAGGTCCCTGGAAACAAGGACTTGCAGAGTGAAAGGAAAAAAACACTCTCCCTACCTACAGTTTTCTGTCCCTAGAAAAAATGTTTTTTTTAAATACAATATAGCACAAGAAAAATTCACTCACTGTCCTTACAGGTCCCTGGAAACAAGGACTTGCAGAGTGAAAGAAAAAAAACACTCTCCCTACCTACAGTTTTCTGTCCCTAGAAAAAATGTTTTTTTTAATCACAATATAGCACAAGAAAAATTCACTCACTGTCCTTACAGGTCCCTGGAAACAAGGACTTGCAGAGTGAAAGGAAAAAAACACTCTCCCTACCTACAGTTTTCTGTCCCTAGAAAAAATGTTTTTTTTAATCACAATATAGCACAAGAACAATTCACTCACTGTCCTTACAGGTCCCTGGAAACAAGGACTTGCAGAGTGAAAGAAAAAAAACACTCTCCCTACCTACAGTTTTCTGTCCCTAGAAAAAATGTTTTTTTTAATCACAATATAGCACAAGAAAAATTCACTCACTGTCCTTACAGGTCCCTGGAAACAAGGACTTGCAGAGTGAAAGGAAAAAAACACTCTCCCTACCTACAGTTTTCTGTCCCTAGAAAAAATGTTTTTTTTAATCACAATATAGCACAAGAAAAATTCACTCACTGTCCTTACAGGTCCCTGGAAACAAGGACTTGCAGAGTGAAAGAAAAAAAACACTCTCCCTACCTACAGTTTTCTGTCCCTAGAAAAAATGTTTTTTTTAATCACAATATAGCACAAGAAAAATTCACTCACTGTCCTTACAGGTCCCTGGAAACAAGGACTTGCAGAGTGAAAGGAAAAAAACACTCTCCCTACCTACAGTTTTCTGTCCCTAGAAAAAATGTTTTTTTTAATCACAATATAGCACAAGAAAAATTCACTCACTGTCCTTACAGGTCCCTGGAAACAAGGACTTGCAGAGTGAAAGGAAAAAAACACTCTCCCTACCTACAGTTTTCTGTCCCTAGAAAAAATGTTTTTTTTAATCACAATATAGCACAAGGACAATTCACTCACTGTCCTTCCAGGTCCCTGGAAACAAGGACTTGCAGAGTGAAAGAAACTGACACTCTCCCTACCTACAGTTTTCTGTCCCTAGAATAAATGTTTTTTTAAGCACAATATAGCACAAGAACAATTCACTCACTGTCCTTACAGGTCCCTGGAAACAAGGACTTGCAGAGTGAAAGAAAAAAAACACTCTCCCTACCTACAGTTTTCTGTCCCTAGAAAAAATGTTTTTTTTAATCACAATATAGCACAAGAAAAATTCACTCACTGTCCTTACAGGTCCCTGGAAACAAGGACTTGCAGAGTGAAAGAAAAAAAACACTCTCCCTACCTACAGTTTTCTGTCCCTAGAAAAAATGTTTTTTTTAATCACAATATAGCACAAGAAAAATTCACTCACTGTCCTTACAGGTCCCTGGAAACAAGGACTTGCAGAGTGAAAGAAAAAAAACACTCTCCCTACCTACAGTTTTCTGTCCCTAGAAAAAATGTTTTTTTTAATCACAATATAGCACAAGAAAAATTCACTCACTGTCCTTACAGGTCCCTGGAAACAAGGACTTGCAGAGTGAAAGAAAAAAAACACTCTCCCTACCTACAGTTTTCTGTCCCTAGAAAAAAATGTTTTTTTTAATCACAATATAGCACAAGAACAATTCACTCACTGTCCTTACAGGTCCCTGGAAACAAGGACTTGCAGAGTGAAAGAAAAAAAACACTCTCCCTACCTACAGTTTTCTGTCCCTAGAAAAAATGTTTTTTTTAATCACAATATAGCACAAGAAAAATTCACTCACTGTCCTTACAGGTCCCTGGAAACAAGGACTTGCAGAGTGAAAGGAAAAAAACACTCTCCCTACCTACAGTTTTCTGTCCCTAGAAAAAATGTTTTTTTTAATCACAATATAGCACAAGAAAAATTCACTCACTGTCCTTACAGGTCCCTGGAAACAAGGACTTGCAGAGTGAAAGGAAAAAAACACTCTCCCTACCTACAGTTTTCTGTCCCTAGAAAAAATGTTTTTTTTAATCACAATATAGCACAAGAAAAATTCACTCACTGTCCTTACAGGTCCCTGGAAACAAGGACTTGCAGAGTGAAAGGAAAAAAACACTCTCCCTACCTACAGTTTTCTGTCCCTAGAAAAAATGTTTTTTTTAATCACAATATAGCACAAGGACAATTCACTCACTGTCCTTCCAGGTCCCTGGAAACAAGGACTTGCAGAGTGAAAGAAACTGACACTCTCCCTACCTACAGTTTTCTGTCCCTAGAATAAATGTTTTTTTAAGCACAATATAGCACAAGGACAATTCACTCACTGTCCTTCCAGGTCCCTGGAAACAAGGACTTGCAGAGTGAAAGAAACTGACACTGTCCCTACCTACAGTTTTCTGTCCCTAGAATAAATGTTTTTTTTAAGCACACTATAGCACAAGCACAAAACACACTGACACTCTCCCTACCTATCCTTCTCTTTCCCTAAACTAAAGGAATCCAGGTTAAGCAAGAAAGAAATAACAGTCACTGTCCCTGCCTATGCTGCTCTATCCCTGCTCCGGAACACACTACACTAGGCCGCCGTGCTGGCGGCCTTTTATAGTGTGGGGCGTGTACTAAACACCCTCAGCAATAATTGGCCACAGGCATCCTGCCTGTGGCCAATCATTGCTCTCCTCGCTGCCGGCGCTGTGATTGGCCAAGCATGCAGGGTCACAGTGCATGCTTGGCCAATCACAGCGCCTGGATGACACTGCGATGGCGTAGTGCATTGTGGGCCGTTCGCGTCACTCGAATTTGGCGCGAACGGCCCAAATCGTTCGATCTTCGTCGAACGATCGAACAGCCGATGTTCGAGTCGAACGTATGTTCGACTCGAACACGAAGCTCATCCCTAGTTGGAACATACGCTGCGTGGAATAATGGACAGGGCACTTGAGGCAGAACAGAGGCAGGAAGAGGAGGACTTCCTTGCCTCTCAAGGCCCCCTTTACCCAGACAGTGTTCCTTCTGTCACACCCATCGCACAGGAAGAGGAGGAGGAGGAGGATTGTGTCAGCATGGAGGTGGAGCCTGGCACTCAGCATCATCAGCAGCAGTCTTTTAGGGATGATTTACAGTCCCAAGAAACCCGTGGACTTGTACGTGGCTGGGAGGAAGTGGCTGCGGATCATGTCGTCCTTAGTGACCCAGAGGACTACGGACCAAATGCCTCAGCTAACCTACGCTGCATGGCCTCCCTGATCCTGCAAAGTCTGCGGAAGGATCCTCGTATTCTTCGGATCAAGGAGAGGGACCATTACTGGCTGGCCACTCTCCTTGATCCACGGTACAAGGGTAAGGTTGCGGACTTTATCTTACCGTCGCAGAGGGAGCAGAGGATGAGACAACTCCGGGAGGCCTTGCAGAAAGGTCTGTGCAACGCGTTCCCAGAGACTGGGAGGTTACAAACTCCTGGTCCTGGACAACGAGTTGCTGAGGCTTCGGTCAGTCAAAGAAGGAGCGGTGGGGAAGGTGGCCGTCTGACCGATGCGTTCAGACAATTCTTTAGTCCGCAGCCCCAAGGTATGATCGGTTCCAGCAACCATCGCCAGCGTCTGATATACATGGTGCAGGAATACCTAGGGGCAAGGTCAGACTTGGACACCTTCCCCACCGAAAATCCTCTGGCTTACTGGGTCTTGAGGATGGATCACTGGCCAGAGCTTGCACAGTATGCAATTGAGCTACTGGCCTGTCCTGCATCCAGCGTTCTTTCAGAACGCACATTCAGTGCTGCTGGAGGATTTGTCACGGATCACAGGGTGCGCCTGTCCACTGACTCGGTTGATCGACTGACTTTCATAAAGATGAACCAGTCTTGGATCAGCACCAGCTACCAAACACCTGAAGCTGATATAACAGACTAATTTATTTTCAAATGTCACATCCCTTCAAGACTGATGCTGATGCTGAGTGACTGTCCTGTTATGTTGACTGACTATCCTCCTCCTCCTCAATGATCCGATTGATGATGATAGCTTGGAAGAACATTTTTGTTTCTGGGTGCCGCCACCAGTGCCTAAGGCCCAATTTTTCAGCCCCTGTTTAACAGGGGCATGTAATTACAATTTTTTATGCAATGCTTTGCAGCAGGGCTCATTCCTGCACTCCAACTAGAGTATCTGGGAGAGGTTGCAGTGTCGTGGGACCAGCACCAGTGCCTAAGGCCCAATTTTTCAGCCCCTGTTTAACAGGGGCGTGTAATTAAATTTTTTGATGCAATACTTTGCAACAGGGCTCATTGCTGTGCTCCAAGTACAGTATCTGTGAGGGGTTGCAGTGTTGTGGCACCAGTGCCTAAGGCCCAATTTTTCTGCCCCTGTTTAACAGGGGCATGTAATTACAATTCTTGATCTAATAATTCACAGCAGGGGCCATTCCTGCGCCCACCAAGAGTAACTGTGAGGCCTTACAGTGTTGTGTCAACACCACCACCACCACCGCCAAAGGCCCAATTTTTCAGCCCCTGTTCAACAGGGGCATGCAATTACAATTCTTGATCTAATAATTCACAGCAGGGCCCATTCATGCATCCACCAAGAGTAACTGTGAGGGCTTACAGTGTTGTGTCAACACCACCACCACCACCAAAGGCCCAATTTTTCAGCCCCTGTTCAACAGGGGCATGCAATTACAATTCTTGATCTAATAATTCACAGCAGGGCCCATTCATGCGCCCACCAAGAGTAACTGTGAGGGCTTACAGTGTTGTGGCAACACCAACATGTAAGGGGCAAATTTCAGCAGAGTATATAGGGCAGGCCCCTACTTTCAAACATCCAACTTACAAACGACTCCTACTTGCAAACGAAAGGAGACAACAGGAAGTGAGAGGAAATCTACCCCTAGGAAGGGAAATTCTCTCCTGTAAGAGTTAATATGGGAAAAAGGTGTCTCCTCTCTACTGATGCTTTATCACCAATCCTTGTTTCAATAAAAACCCCACTTTTCAAAAACATTTGTCATTGGTACGGAAAGTGAGGTGAAATGTTCTGAACAGGGGCACAGACAGCAAAACAAATGTTACAGGGGTGATAACCCTTCCCTATGTTTTCCAAAAAGCTTAAAAAACGGAAAATTTATTACCAAATACTTACCGTAATTTTCCTTTCCTGATAGACTCCATGGCAGACTACGTGTGGGTTAACCCCGCCTCCTCTCCACAGCTATAGGACCCCTTACCCATAAATTTGAGCTCACCTCCACAGACAGGTGTTCCGTAACTAGCCGACTCAAATTTCAACTCTCATATTTTTAATTCATGGGTGGGAACTCCGTCTGCCATGGAGTCTATCAGGAAAGGAAAATTACGGTAAGTATTTGGTAATAAATTTTCAGTTTTCCTGACAGACTCCATGGCAGACTACGTGTGGGAAATAACTAGCCAATCCACACGGGAGGGTATGCTTGCTCAAAAAAAATATTTTAATCTTTCCCGTCAACTGACAGGATTTTTCGACCAAAATTAACAGAGGAAAGGGAAGCAGGCTCAATACAATAATGAGACATAAATGTATGAATAGAAGACCACAAGGCTGCCCTGCATATCACTTCAGGAGCCACGTGTCGAGCTGCTGCCCATGAGGCTGCCATGCCTCTGGTGGAATGAGCCGTCACGCCTCTGGAGGAGCCAAGCCCTTTGCCCTGTAAGCCTGTTGAATAGATTGGACGATCCAGGCTGCTATTGTTCTGGAGGAAGCCCTCTTTCCTTTGTTGCTACCAGTGTGTAACAAGAACAGGTAGTTCAAGCTTCTAAAAGATGAAGTGACTCGCAAATATTCTTTCAGAGTCTCACCTACATCCAAGGGATGAACATCTGCTGATTCTGGAGAATTGAAAGTAGGAAGGACTATTTCCTGATTCTCGTGAAAAACTGACTTGACTTTTGGTTTAGACCCAAGCATGGGAATAAGGACCACTCGGTCCGGGAAGAAAGTCAAAAAGGGTTCTTGACAACCCAGGAAGCTTATTTCTGAAACCCTTTTGGCTGAAGTAATGGCCACTAGAAAGGCCAGTTTGATTGATAAGTCCTTAATAGAAAGATCCTTGTTGTTGAGTGCTGAAAGAGCATCAAGGACGAGCAGAAGATCCCATTTGGGGAATCTAGGTTTCCTCTGAGGCCTGATTCTCGAAGCCCCCTGAAAGGATTGTTGAACCAGGGGATGAGTTGCCCATGATGTTCCTGAAAATGCCGATAAGGCTGAAACTTGTCAATCAGTTCCCTCAGAGTACAAAGGAAGATCCAAGCCTGATTGTAGAAAACTCAAAACGTCTTGAACTCCAGGATTTCTGAAAGATTTTCCAGCAGAAGTCATGAAGCTGACAAACCTGGTCCAGATTCTGTTGTAGGTTTTGTTCATGTTAGGCTTTCTGGAGCTCATAAGGGTAGAGATTACCCCTAAAGCACACCCAAGAGACTCTAGCGGGTCCCTGAAGCTCATCAGATTCAGGAGAGGAAACCATGGCCTGTTCGGCCAGTATGGTGCTATTGTTATCACTTCGCCTTTCTCCAACTGGAGCCGCTGCAGGAATTTTTGCATGATCGGAGGTGGAGGGAAGGCATATGCCTTGTTGAATTTCCATTGGCTTGTTAATGCATCTACTCCGAAGGCTTGACTGCACCGACCTCAAGTGTAGTATCGGTCTACTTTGTGATTGCAGGGGGATGCAAACAGATCCACTTCTGGATCGATTCCCAACGATAGGATCCACTTGAATGTCTGTGTATGCAGTGATCATTCGTTGTTGTCTAGGTTGCTGCGTGACAGGAAGTCCGCTTGAATGTTCTGTTTCCCTGGAATGAAGACTGCTGTTAAGTTGAGTAGATTCCTCTGAGCCCAGGTCATAATGGGCTCGACCTCTTGGAGAAGGGCAGAGCTCCGAGTGCCCCCTTGTCTCTTCACATATGCCACAGCGGTGGTATTGTCCATTTTCAGTAGGACCGACTTCCCTTTCAGAAGGTGGGAGAAAGCGCGAAGGGCGCACCATGCCACACGCAATTCCAGAACGTTTGACCCTGGAATGTGGAGATGGGCATCCCATTTGCCCTGAGCCAGTTCTGCTCCACAATGTGCTCCCCAGCCCGCATTGCTGGCATCGGATGAAACAGTCATCCATTGGATGGGAGCAAGGGAGTGGCATGTTAACAAGTTTTTGTGTTGAAGCCACCAGAGAAGACTGTTCCTCATTGACTGAGTGGTGCTGATCAGCTGATTGCGATCGTCTGTCTTCCATTGCTGAAGGAATCCTGATTGAAAAGGCCGAAGCCTCCACATTGCCCATTTGACCATGGGGAACGTGGCCACCATCGTGCCGATTATCTTCAGGCACTGTGACGCCCTTAGGTGAGAGTAGTCTAGGGCTAAAGATATTCTTACCCGAATGACCGGGATTTTTCTTCCGAAAGAGAGATGGTATTCTCTACTGTGTCGAATTGAACTCCTAGGTAGGTTAGGCGTAGGGTCGGGTCTGGCTGACTTTTCTCTCGGTTTAGGAGCCATCTGAACTCTATCAATGTAGAGATCACTTGATCTTTGTGGATCAGCAGCTGCTGCTTGTCTTGGGACAGTAGTAGCAGCTCGTCCAGGTAATGATACAGACGCACACCCTGTATTCTGATAAGAGACACAATTACCGACAGTACCTTGGAAAAGACCCTTGGAGAGGTCGTTAGTCCAAATGGAAGACAAATAAATTGTAAGTGCTCTCGTTCGACCTGAAATCGAAGGTATTTGTAGAATTCTTCTGCCACGGGAACATGAAAATACGCGTCCTTAACATCTATTGAGATCAACCAGTCACCTGGTTGAACAACTTTTTGGATGGTTGAGAGTGCTTCCATCTTGAATTTCTCGTGCTTTATGTACCTGTTCAGGAAAGTGAGATCTATAACTGGACGCCAAGAGCCTTTCTTCTTTTGTACTAGGAAGAGGGGGAAGTATACCCCTGGAATTCCTCGTCCTTTGGGACGGGCACCACTGCTCCTTGATCTTTCAGGGCATTCACATATGAAAGAAGAACTTGTTGTTTTTCTTCTGATTGAGGCAGTGAAGATTGCATTGGTCTGCATGGAGGGACTTTGGTGAAGGACCATGCGTGACCTGTTGAGACCGTTTTGATGGTCCAATAATCTGAGATCAAGGTCACCCAGACGTGCCGGCAGAGACGTAGGCGAGCCCCTACCCGACCGCTTGGGCAGGCCCAATCTCAAAAGGACTTGGTTGGCTCGCGCCCACCGGGCGTCTGTTTCTTGCCAGATTTTTTGGAAAGATATCTGCCTATTCCAGTTCCAGCTTCTCCTAAAATCCCGTCCGGGCCTATAGGAGCATGCCTCTCTTGAACGCTCTGTACTGCGTCTCTGCTGAGGTTTTCTTTGGTTAAACGGACGTTTGTCCTGAGGGAGGAATCCCGACTTTCCGCCTGTAGCCTTTGAAATGGCATTATACAGTTTGTTTCCAAACAAGGAAGTTCCTTCAGAAGGAATTTTGCACCATGCCTGCTTTTGAGGCAGGATCAACAAGCCAGGGGCGCAACCATAGTGCTCGTTTGGCTGTGACCGAAGATAGCAAGGATCTAGCCATCAAGCGGATGAGATCAATTGAAGCTTCTCCCAAAAAGGCGATAGCCAGTTTAAGTTCTTGCACTGCTGAACTTTGTGCCAATTCCTCCGAGACACCTTTCAGAACGGAGTCAACATTTTCCACCCAGGCCTCCATTGCTTTGGAGGTGACTGCAAGGGCTAGGGCTGGTTTGCAAGCCATACCGTTCAAGTTATATATTCTCTTAATGTCTTGGTCAATCTTTCAATCCAGACCATCTTTAAAAGATACAGTGTCATCTAGCAGGAGGGTGACATGCTTCGCTAGGCGCATTACTGCTGCATCCACGAGGGGAGCATTTTCCAAACCTTCTTATCCCCCTTGCTCCATTCTTCCTTAAACACTCCTTTCAGCTCGGTGTGAAATTGGAACATTCTTTCCCCAGTTTCTTAAACAGTTCCTTTGTTTCTCTGGGGGGGGGGGGCAGTGGTATCTTCCAACTTTAAGGTTTCCATCACTGCCTTGATCAGTGGAGAGACTAAAGCGTAGTCGAATCCCACTACAGAATCATCTCCCTCCATCTCGTCTTGCGAGGAATCATGGGAGGAATCACAGAATCATCTCCCTCCATCTCGTCTTGCGAGGAATCATGGGAGGAATCACAGAATCATCTCCCTCCATCTCGTCTTGCGAGGAATAATGGGAGGAATCATGGGGCTGGAATTGGCCGGAATCCTCCTGGGCCTCGTCAGCCAAGGAGCCAGACAAGGTGGTGGACTGGCTCCTCGTGTGGGGGGGCATGTATTTCCATCATAGACTGCTGTACCACACGTTTAATAAGAGACTCAAGATTTTGATTTTTCGGTCTCTTTCTCACCGACCGCTCGGGCATGGCATGGGTCACACAGCGATTTGCCCTCTGGGATTCTAGTTTTACATCCCCAACAGGCTCTGTGATCAGAGCGATTATCGCGGTGGTGGTAGCGGTGACTTGAGGAGGAATGGGAACATCTCCTATATTTAGAGGGGGAATGTGAGCGTCCCCTATGATAGTGGGTCCCAGACGGAGTGTCACGTCTGGAACTGGAGGATGATTGGTGATGGTGATGATGATGGTGCAGCCTGGCAAGGTCCCTATCCTGTGACCGATGAACTGATGTAGCCGGGCTGTAAGAGATAATACAGACAAAGGGAGGGGGAGGAAGGTGGGCAGGTTGTAACCGTTAGCAACCACCAGAAAAAAATGACACCAAATACACCAACCCCCTACCCACTCCGCACAGACCTTGTGCGGGGGGGCTGGCCACACGGCAGTGCAGATGAGTCCATGACGAGGAAGACACACAATGATGCGTAACTCCACTACCTAGACTAAGGATAAGCAAATCAATGCAAGAACAGCGCAGAAAAAAAAAAAAAGTTTTTTTTTTTTTTTAAACTGTCCCTTTAAGAGACACTAAGCATTACAAGCATTACATGCATTACATTGCCAAGAAGTGCTTACCCCGTCCTGGTAGTATTGAGACTCCGGGAGGCTGCTGCTATATGCCCACAGGTTATCCCACCTGTATAGGGCTCCTCAGCGGTTTAAATCACCCGCCGGAATGACGTCATGGCCGGTCCCGCTGTGCGCATGCATCGGAGGGACCGAACCTACTGCGCCTGCGCGGCCCCTGACCCCTCCGCCATACTGCGCATGCGCAAAAACCAAGCCTCGGTTTCACCGTGGCTCTGCGCATGCACAGACGATCAACAGGCTGGGATCAGGAAGGGAATGGCATCCTGGAACGCAAAAGCGTTCCACACATATACTAAGCTTAGCGGCGCTGTATGACAGAGAAAAAACAGCAGAGAAAGACATACAAACAAACAAACAAACAAAAACTATCTGCCATGGAAATAGAAAAAGTCTTCAGACCTTGCCAGCTGAGATCCACCGTCCGTCATGGTACGCTGGGGCCACATCCCTTCCACCATAGGGGTATCCATCAGCCCAAAACCACTCACCCGCTCATAGCTGGGCCCTGGGTGCACCGCACAACTCGTACCTGATCCGACAGACATCCTGGACTGCACCTGAATTGCATGATGAAGGTCCATGTGAGGAGGATAAAAAAGGAACACCTGTCTGTGGAGGTGAGCTCAAATTTATGGGTAAGGGGTCCTATAGCTGTGGAGAGGAGGCGGGGTTAACCCACACGTAGTCTGCCATGGAGTCTGTCAGGAAATAGATTTTTTGCCTGGAGCTACACTTAAACAATGTACCTGTTCAAAATTACAAACAGATTCTACATAAGAACAAACCTACAGTCCCTGTCTTGTATGCACCGCCTGTATACGGCTGTTCAGAGTATATAGGGCCTTTTTTATTTTGTGTGCGGGGTTCCCCTTAATATCCATACAAGACTCAAAGGGGCTGGTAATGGGCTGGGGTAGGGGCGGGGGCGGGTGATGGGGTAGCTATGCCATTTTTCCTAAAGATTTTCATCCATATTACCGGGACCAGACATTACATTAAAGCAGCAAGCAGTTTTAAATGGCTTTTTTTCCTTTAGAAATGTAATTTTGTGCAGGGACAGTTCTAAACACGGGAAACACGTGCCACTTCACAGGCATACTTTAGACACCCCCCAGGTACGATAATTAAATGAATATTTGACTTTTTTTTTTTCACTTTATGCATCATTAAAATGACTGCTCCCGAAAAGCGGCAGTTTTTAAAACTTCTTTTTGCATTGATACATGTCCCTTGGTGCAGAACCCGGGTTCCCAAACCCTTTTTAGGACAATAACATGCATAATAGTCGTTATAATTAGCACTTTAGATTTCGAACGTTCGCATCCATTGTATTTAATAGGGTTCTAACGTTCGTGCGAACTTTCGGTCCGTTCGCGGGTTCTGGTGCGAACCGAACCCGAGGGTGTTCGGCTCATCCCTATTAGGCAGCTCCGGGGGTCTTCTTCCGACTTCGGGGGTCTTTCTGCCAGGCGCCCCGCTATCTTCTTCCAGCTCTTTTGCTAGTGGGGTCCCAGTCTTCATCGTCGTCTTCTTCCGACTTCGGGGGTCTTTCTGCCGGGCGCCCCGCTATCTTCTTCCAGGTCTTTTGCTAGCGGGGTCCCGGTCTTCATCGTCGTCGTCTTCCAACTTCGGGGGGTCTCTTGTTCTGTTCTCCGGTGTCGTCTCTGCGATCTCCGGTTCTTTTCCCGCTCTCCGGTGCCTTCTCCACGATCTCCGGTTCTTTCTGCCTTCTGCCGTGCGCCCCGCTATCTTCTTCCAGCTCTTTTGCTAGCGGTGTCCCGGTCTTCATCGTCGTCTTCTTCCCTCTTCTCTCCGCCCGATGTTGCCTCGTCGCTGTCCCTCTGTCCACCGGCACATGAGTCGCCCCGCGAGTCGGATCGACTTCATCCAACTTCCCGGGCGACCTTTATTCAAATCAATGGGCTCCCATAGGGAACCATTCATTTTGAATAGAGCGCCGCTCAAATTTTTATTTACTATAGCAGTGCGCCGCCGGTTCTTGCGCTCAATTAAGGATTTATCCGGCGCACCAATTAAGGTATGAACCGGCGCAGCGCACTGTTTATAGTAAATCACCCCCCTGTGTCTGTGTCTCTCCCTGCAGCAGCTGAAAGCTGGGAGAAGGGGGAAAAACTGTCTTTCAGCTGCTGCAGAGGGCCGCACAGGGCATCCTTCTGTAACTGCCACTCTGCCAAACCGCACTAATTCCCCCTGCTGTTTGGGCCCCCCTGTGTGCCTGGGCCCCCTACAGGAGGACTGGTGGTCCCCCCCTATCAGCGGCCCTGACTGTGACAGTTCTTTACAACATTCCTTCCTGGATCCAGACTGAACCCTGGGGCCCTAAAACATTCACATCCATAATATTTTTCTTAGATTGCTTTAGCTCGGTTTTCAGTCCCAGCATGCACTCATGTACACGTTGTGAAGGACTAGCATCAAATGTAGAGCTTGAAGGACACCACCACTCGCTGGTTCTTCTTTTTAAGGGCTTTGTTTGCCCATTTTTATTAAAAGAAGTCAAAACAAAATGAAAGGTTTCCCTCGCAGGGGTTTCAGTACTCCTTTTCAACAACAAAATGACATTCAGCCTCCTGGCTTATACATATAGCAGTGCTGCTCAGGCCTTCCACTTCAGGCTCTTGTCTGTCTCCTATAGACTATTCCATCTGCAACACCATCCATTTGGATAGCAGCCCCTTGCTGCTCTGACCCTCAGACCTGGGTCTCTGGCTTCCACTGTGCACACAAGCACTCTCTGACTTCTCCAGTGCACACTTGCACTCTATGGCTTCCCCAGTGCACACCTGCACTCGTCGGGAGGGTGGGGCCCAGAATGCTGGTCCTGATTCTACTATCAGGCCCACACACACCTGAACAATCAGTGTGCAGTTGAGTCTCAAAACCCGGATCCAGGACTGGGGATTTCATCCCACCCGGATCTCTAAGAAATCCCCAAGCTCCGGGTCCCAAAGTGGATTTTAGTAAATCATGAGGAAACTGAAAAGCCAGTTTCCTCCCAAACAAGCAAATACCCTGGAGCCCCTCAACCTGCCTGGTTGAGAATCCTGTATTCATACACTGGTGGGGTACCACACTACCACATACCCTCCCCCCTTGTTTCGATCCGGAGGGAGGAACACCAGCACCCATCATTATGGTTGGGACACCTCTGTGCTGGCTGTCAGCCACGTAGGCCCAACCTTTTTCCGGGTGCGCTTCCAGGTATGTCCCAGCTTGGATCTTAACAGGGTCCTATAATTCCGTATACTCTGCCTTCCCTCTCTTCTCTTTGGGTCCCTGAGCATACTCTCCTCTCTTGGGGAAACTCTGACTACCCTGATCCTACCTTTCAGCTTACGTAAATAAGTTTTATCTTTCACCACAGGTCTTTCAGGTTCAAAAACCTCTCTCTTGTTACCCAGGGCAACCACATTGCTTTTAACAGCGCCAATCATTAAATCATATATTTTAATGTCACACTTTCCAACGCAATCAGTGCTGTCCATCTCAGTGCTTGTTAGTACCAGATCTGAGGAGGGACCACACATAGGCGAGAGATTAAATCCCACAGGACTAAAGCCAAGTTCTACCTCACCTGTTGTCCAACACTCCATGGGTAACTGATCTAACAGATGACACTGATCTAGGCACAAACTACTTCTTTCTGATGTACACATTACATTGTTGCAGCATCCACCTATAGCACTTTTTCTCACAGTGTCTCCGGGTACTTTAAGTTGTACCCCTTTCTGAGTGATCGAAAGCATCTCTGCTAGTGCTGCATCTATTCTGGGCCCTTCCTTCTCATGAGATTTAGCGGCTGAGACAGTATCTGCGCCCTCTACTGACCACTGCTCAGCTGCACCTTGGAGCACACCAGCAGAGATGTTTCCAGTCACTACACCAGCCGGAGAGACCTTTGATGACTCCAACAGTTCTGAGCGCCTTCCAGGCCACTCAGTAACTGGGAGCACCCCCTTAGAGAACCTCAGAACTATTTGCCACACTGTTAACAAGCTTCCCAGCACAGCCTGTACCACCTGGCTCCACCTATTCGTACCACGCAGCACCACCTGGTCCGACTGCGGTGGAGACACCCAAGTGTACAGTGAGGGCACTTTTACCAACTCCAGCATTTCTAATAAAGTTTTTGTCAACTCTATGCAACCAATGTCTAAATGCGTGACCTTTTTGGGAACCTTTCCCCTGTCCGAGACTTGGAGGGGCTCATCCATTGCAGCTTGTGAGGTTGAGACCTTTGAAGAGACCACCATCTTCTTGAAGGTACCCCTCATCCCAGCCTGTTGCTCCCCTGGAGCCCTGTCAGACACATGTCTCCCCTTCACCTCTAACGCTACACCAATGAGCCTCTGCGAGTCAACATTAGTCACATTGTCAACTTGACACTTGCCACTATTTAGTTGCTGGGCCGTGGACAACCCATCTGCCATGCCTGCGCCCAGAACCGTTCCTTCAGACTGGAGGGCATCAGCCTTTGCAGGGGCTGGCGTGCCCTTGAGCACTGGCCATTCTGCGATCCCTCCACTGGGCACAGCAGGTGTTCTGTCCACAACTCTGTCACACATCATTGCTTCGTAATTCCTTGTCACTTGGCCTAGTGCCGCAACTGCTTCCTTGCACCAATCATCCCAGTTTCCTGTGGTTCCATCACTGGTGCTCCACAGCACTGCATCACCTGCTCTAGAAGGCCCAACAGGAACCTGGGATTCACTAGCCAAAACAACACACTTGTCACTTCTATCTACCTCACATTGTGATAATATTTTTTTTCTCACATCACACTGGGAGATTGCATCCTCAACCAAGGCAAGGTGCAATACCTTATTTTGAACACCTTGCTTTGGTAGCGCTACAGACACATACAGCTCTTCATTTTCAGCTTTTGCAGGCTGATCTAACCCCTTGACAACTGGGTTACACTTAGGGTTGTGGGGCTGCGCCCACACACACTCACTATGTAATACAGTCTTCCCTTGTTTCACCAGAGTAGCACCACAACCATCCTGGAAAACCTCTGGCTCCAACACATGGAGGCCCCATGAGAGTTCCCTGGACAATCCTGCGCTTCTGGTTGTCATGGGAGATATCCTACTCCCATCATTTTCAGACATGACACTAAAGAAAACACATTTTTCAATGTCATGATCACCAATACTATCACATTTGCCAACAGTAACACTTTTGTCAGCATAACCATCAGAATTTTCACTACGTGTAGACATAACTGCTACTTTTGTGGATTGTATATTACCCACCAAAGCCTCTGAGTGACTCCTCACAGCGCCCTCCATTTTTAAAGGGGCACCCTTTCCTACATGGGCAGCTCCAAAGTTGACCTGGGAAACGCTCAGCTCCGTCACTGCGGGCTTTTTGGAAGTCTCCCTGGGCAACCCTGCAGTACTTGTCACTAGGGAACATGGCACAAGCACTGTTTTGGTCACCCCTAACTCTATTTTCCCAGCCACCTGCTGGACTCTAGCAGGCACATGCAGAGTCCCCATGTCCTTTCCAGTCTTTAGCCCTGCAGCTAGTTGGGCTTTATTTTGTGCCTCCCCACTGCTCGGGGTAGCACACTGCCGCAAGTCTATGTCCATTGGCACTGCGGATCTCCCCACTGGATCTACTCCCACTTCACTGGGTTCAGTACCATAAACTGGAACAGTCTTACCATTTTCAGTGGCTGGCATCATAACCTTCACTTGAGTGCGCTGTCTCTCAGCTGTATCCATACCAGTTACTGTCTCTTTGGGGCCATATGGCGACACTGCAGCCTTTCCAGACTCTTCAGCGGTGTTCCAGAACCTTGGGCAAGTAAAGATCCCATGCCCTACTTGACCACATTCCAAGCACGGTACTGGACGACTTTTCCCCAGTGCGTTTCTTTCCTGATAATTCTTTCCAGGCATAACTTCCACTCTCGTTGCCATGGGAGATCGCAGTCTCCCAGCAGAGCTTTGCTGGCTCTCTCCAACATGCTGTATTGGCTCCTCCAGAAGCCACTTGTCACGACCCATGGGAGGCACACCCCTTGGTCCACAGACAGCCCGACTGGCCTCCTCTGTGTTGCTATGGGCAACCACTCTCTCTCCTGGCCTTTGATCAGCCTTTCTTCTGGCATATAACACAGGCTTCTCAGACCTTTGTTTTGCTAGGTAGCTTTGCACTGGAGCCAGGGACAAAAGGCACTTGGAGACTGCATGCCCCCACTCACTGCACCGCAAACAGCGCACTTGGTTCCATGTCTTGTCAGGGTTTCCCACCCTGCATCTGCTGGACCCTGTCTCAAGCTGTGTCACTTTCACACTTTTCGCAACAGCTGCTGGTTTAACTGCAGCAGCGTTGCCCGGGGCAACAACACCCCTCTCCCAGGCATGGACATTCGGCAGCTCTCTTTTTGTATGGAAGGTTGGCTTGCCTTCCACTTTAGCTTGGTCCAATCCTGCCAGATGTCGCTTGCACCAGTCCACTGCAGATTCAAACGCTGGTGGACTCTCCACACTAGCCGTCATCTGTGCATTCATTGCACCAGGGTTGCTAGGGACAACAGCAGCCCTCTTTTCCCTTGGAAAACTCTGTTTAGGCATGTATGGGGTTCGATCAGGCGGTAACAACCCCTCCAGCCACAGAGCTCTTTCTCTTGCTTCAGCAAGGATCGCCTCCTTTTTCTGCTTTGACCGCCCCATCCTTGCGGTGTTGCACACAGCAACCAGTAACACAGTTCACAGCAGAGGGAAGAAAATGTGATTCTCCTTTCACAGGTACACAACCTGCATGCAACACAGTCCATCAAACTTCTGTGCAATGCAGTTTGCCTGGCTGCCACACACAGCTAGCAGCAGTTCACTGCAGAGAAAAAAAAATTGACTTTTTGTTCACAGGTACACCACCTGCAACAAATTGGAGCACTGTCTCTTTAAGGCTAGTTTACCTTTCGCTTGCAGGTTCTCTTCACCTGCACACACACAGATTATGCAGTCTCATGCACCAAAAACACACTTCATATAACAGATGAACTTACTTGATTGTAGGGATCTCAGATTGTGCCTGCATTCTCCACCACTTGTGAAGGACTAGCATCAAATGTAGAGCTTGAAGGACACCACCACTCGCTGGTTCTTCTTTTTAAGGGCTTTGTTTGCCCATTTTTATTAAAAGAAGTCAAAACAAAATGAAAGGTTTCCCTCGCAGGGGTTTCAGTACTCCTTTTCAACAACAAAATGACATTCAGCCTCCTGGCTTATACATATAGCAGTGCTGCTCAGGCCTTCCACTTCAGGCTCTTGTCTGTCTCCTATAGACTATTCCATCTGCAACACCATCCATTTGGATAGCAGCCCCTTGCTGCTCTGACCCTCAGACCTGGGTAGTGATGAGCCGAACACCCCCGGGTTCGGTTCGCACCAGAACCCGCGAACGGACCGGAAGTTCGAACGAACATTAGAACCCTATTAAATACAATGGATGCGAACGTTCGAATTCTAAAGTGCTAATTATAACAACTATTATGCATGTTATTGTCCTAAAAAGGGTTTGGGAACCCGGGTTCTGCACCAGGGGACATGTATCAATGCAAAAAGAAGTTTTAAAAACGGTCGTTTTTCGGGAGCAGTCATTTTAATGATGCATAAAGTGAAAAAAAAAAAGTCAAATATTCCTTTAAATATCGTACCTGGGGGGTGTCTAAAGTATGCCTGTGAAGTGCCACGTGTTTCCCGTGTTTAGAACTGTCCCTGCACAAAATGACACTTCTAAAGGAAAAAAAAGCCATTTAAAACTGCTTGCGGCTTTAATGTAATGTCTGGTCCCGGTAATATGGATGAAATTCTTTAAGAAAAATGGCATAGCTACCCCATGACCCCCCCCCCCTACCCCAGCCCATTACCAGCCCCTTTGGGTCTTGTATGGATATTAAGGGGAACCCCGCACATAAAATAAAAAAGGCCCTATATACTCTGAACAGCCGTATACAGGCGGTGCATACAAGACAGGGACTGTAGGTTTGTTCTTATGTAGAATCTGTTTGTAATTTTGAACAGGTACATTGTTGAAGTGTAGCTCCAGCCCAAAAATCTATTTTTAAACTTTTTGGAAAACATAGGTAAGGGTTATCACCCCTGTAACATTTGTTTTGCTGTCTGTGCCCCTGTTCAGAACATTTCACCTCACTTTCCGTCCCAATGACAACTGTTTTTGAAATGTGGTGTTTTTCTTGAAACAAGGATTGCTGATAAAGCATCAGTACAGAGGAGACACCTTTCTCCCATATTTATTCTTACAGGAGAGAATTTTCCTTCCTAGTGGTAGATTTCCTCTCACTTCCTGTTGTCTTCTTGCGTTTGCAAGTAGGAGTCGTTTGTAAGTTGGATGTTTGAAAGTAGGGACCTGCCGTATATACTCTGCAGAAATAGGCCCCTTAGTTGTTGGTGTTGGCACAACACTGTAAGCACTCACAGTTACTCTTGGTTGGTGCTGGAACGCCCTGCTGTCAACTATTATATCAGGAATTGTAATTACATATAATTGTTGAACAGTGGTAGTAAAAATTGGGCCTTTGATGGTGGTGCTGGTGCCACAACACTGTAAGCCCTGACAGTTACTCTTGGTGGGTGCAGCAATGGGCCCTGCTGTGAATTATTAGATCAAGAATTGTAATTACATGCCCCTGTTGAACAGGGGCTGAAAAATTGGGCCTTAGGCACTGGTGGCACAACACTGCAACCCCTCACAGATACTGTACTTGGAGCACAGCAATGAGCCCTGTTGCAAAGTATTGCTTCAAAAATTGTAATGACACGCCCCTGTTAAACAGGGGCTGAAAAATTGGGCCTTAGGCACTGGTGGCACAACACTGCAACTCCTCACAGATACTGTACTTGGAGCACAGCAATGAGCCCTGTTGCAAAGTATTGCTTCAAAAATTGTAATTACACGCCCCTGTTAAACAGGGGCTGAAAAATTGGGCGTTAGGCACTGGTGGCGGCACCCATAAACAAAAATGATCTTCCAAGCTATCATCATCAATCGTATCATTGAGGACTCGGAGGAGGAGGATAGCCAGTCAACATAACAGCACAGGCACTCAGCATCAGCATCAGTCTTGAAGGGATGTGACATTTTAAAATCAATTAGTCTGTTATATCAGCATCAGGTGTGTGGTAGCTGGTGGTGATCCAAGACTGGTTCATCTTGATGAAAGTCAGTCGATCAACCGAGTCGGTGGACAGGCGCACCCTGTGATCCGTGACAAATCCTCCAGCAGCACTGAATGTGCGTTCCGAAAGAACGCTGGATGCAGGACAGGCCAGTAGCTCAATTGCATACTGTGCAAGCTCTGGCCAGTGATCCATCCTCAAGACCCAGTAAGCCAGAGGATTTTCGGTGGGGAAGGTGTCCAAGTCTGACCTTGCCCCTAGATATTCCTGCACCATGTTTATCAGACGCTGGCGATGGTTGCTGGAACCAATCATACTTTGGGGCTGCGGACTAAAGAATTGTCTGAACGCATCGGTCAGACGGCCACCTTCCCCACCGCTCCTTCTTTGACTGGCCGAAGCCTCAGCAACTCGTTGTCCAGGACCAGGAGTTTGCAACCTCCCAGTCTCTGGGAACGCGTTGCACAGACCTTTCTGCAAGGCCTCCCGGAGTTGTCTCATCCTCTGCTCCCTCTGCGACGGTAACATAAGGTCCGCAACCTTACCCTTGTACCGTGGATCAAGGAGAGTGGCCAGCCAGTAATGGTCCCTCTCCTTGATCCGAAGAATACGAGGATCCTTCCGCAGACTTTGCAGGATCAGGGAGGCCATGCAGCGTAGGTTTGCTGAGGCATTCGCTCCGGAGTCCTCTGGGTCACTAAGGACGACATGATCCGCAGCCACCTCCTCCCAGCCACGTACAAGTCCACTGGTTTCTTGGGACTGTAAATCATCCCTAAAAGACTGCTGCTGATGATGCTGAGTGCCAGCCTCCACCTCCATGCTGACACAATCCTCCTCCTCCTCCTCCTCCTCCTCCTCTTCCTGTGCGATGGGTGGGACAGAAGGAACACTGTCTGGGTAAAGGGGGCCTTGAGAGGCAAGGAAGTCCTCCTCTTCCTGCCTCTGTTCTGCCTCAAGTGCCCTGTCCATTATTCCACGCAGCGTGTGCTCCAACAGGTGGACAAGAGGTACAGTGTCACTGATGCATGCACTGTCACTGCTCACCATCCTCGTGGCCTCCTCAAATGGTGCCAGGACAGTGCATGCATCCCTGATCATGCCCCACTGGCGTGGAGAAAAAAAACCAAGCTCCCCTGACCCTGTCCTGGTGCCGTAGTCGCACAGGTACTCATTGATGGCCCTCTGCTGCGTGTGCAGCCGCTGCAGCATGGCCAACGTTGAGTTCCACCTGGTGGGCATGTCACATATAAGGCGGTTCTTGGGCAGGTTCAACTCCTTTTGCAGCTCAGCCAGGCGAGCACTGGCATTATAAGATCTGCGGAAATGCACACAGACTTTCCTGGCCTGCCTCAGGACATCCTGTAAGCCCGGGTACCTGCCCAAGAACCGCTGCACCACCAGGTTAAGGACGTGAGCCACACAGGGCACATGGGTCAGTTGTCCCTGTCGGAGGGCGGAGAGGAGGTTGGTGCCATTGTCGCAAACCACCATTCCTGGCTTAAGCTGGCGTGGCGTCAACCACCTCTCGGCCTGGCCCTGCAGAGCAGACAGGACCTCTGCCCCAGTGTGGCTTCTGTCCCCCAAACACACCAGCGCAAGCACGGCATGGCATCTTTTTGCCTGCGTACTTGCGTAGCCCCGTGAACGGCTACGGAGCACCGCTGGTTCATAGGACAAACCACAGGAAGAGGCCATGGAGGAAGAAGAAGAGGAGGGGGTGGAGGAGAGAGGTGTGTCACAACCAGTAGTAGCATTTTGGAGGCGTGGCGGTGGGACAACCTCCAACACTACTGCACCTTGTCCTGAATCCTTCCCAGCTGCCAAAAGAGTGACCCAATGGGCCGTGAAAGAAAGGTAACGTCCCTGTCCATGCCTGCTGGACCATGAGTCAGCGGTAATATGCACCTTACCGCTGACCGCCCTGTCCAGCGAGGCCAAGACATTGCCTTCCACATGCCGGTAGAGAGCCGGAATAGCCTTCCGTGAGAAAAAGTGGCGTTTGGGAACCTGCCACTGAGGAACCGCACATTGCACAAACTCACGGAAGGGGGCCGAGTCTACCAACTGAAAAGGCAGCAGTTGAAGCGCTAGCAATTTAGCCAAGCTAGCATTCAACCGCTGGGCATGTGGATGGCTGGGAGTGAACTTCTTTCGACGGTCCAGCAGCTGGGGCAGGGAAATTTGCCTGCTAGAATCGGACGTCGGTGTACTGCTAGCAGAGTGGGCGCAAGTACTTGGCTGTGACACACCTAATTCTACACCTTCATTCCTCTCAGTGCATGTTTCAGAGAGGACTGAAGTTATAGTGGGGTTGGAGATCCCAGCTGATGCGGTGCAAGGAGAGGTCCGCTTTGTTCTTTGGTGTGGGTCTTTGAGGTAGGCTTGCCAACGAGCTGCATGGCAGGTCAACATATGTCTGGTCAGGCATGTGGTACCCAAGCGGCTGATGTTTTGGCCACGCGATATACGCTTGAGACATATGTTGCAAACAGCAGCTGTGCGATCTGATGCACTAGCCTCAAAAAAGGCCCACACCAAAGAACTTTTTGAATGACGGGCAGAGGCAGCGCCCTGCACAGGCGGAGCTCTGCGGTGTGATTCCGTCGGTGTACTGCCCTTACGCTGGCCACCAAAGGGCATCCTGCCTCGTTGGAGATGTGCCTCCTCCTCATCCTCCTCCTCCTCCTCTCTCCTATTAGGCACCCACGTGGAGTCATTGACCTCATCATCCCCTCCCTCCTCATCACTGGAGCCAATCTGGCAGTATGCTGCAGCTGCTGGAACATGACTGCCAGATTGGTGTCCTTCTTGAGCATCCCCTCTGTCTGCTCTCACGCTACTGCCTTCCTCTAGCTGGGTTTCATCATCAGACCCTTCGAAACGCTGGGCATCCTCCTGGAGCATGTACCCAACACTGTGCTGAAACAGTTCGGGGGACTCCTCAGGAGGAGGACATGGTGGGTCTAGGGAAGGAGTGACTGATGATTTGTCTGACATTGATACCAGGGAAGACGACGCTTTGGCAGCTGCTTTTCCAGTACCCTGAGCCTGGGTGAGAGAGGATGAGGAGGAGGAGGAGGGCTTGGTCATCCACTCTACCAAGTCTTCGGCATGATGTGGCTCAACATGTCCAGCTGCCGAAAAGAAGGACAAGCGTGTCCCATGGCCATGTGCTGATGACAATGCACCGCGTCCACGACCAGCACTGTTGCCCCCAGACACAGAGCCTGCTTGCCCTCTTTTATTGCCTCCTGACTGTCTGCCTCTCCTTGTTTGCCTTCCAGACATTCTAATAGATGGCCTGCAGGGAGATGGGAAAAAAGCAATAAGGGCTACCTTCAGGTGTCCTTCTCTGTCCCTGGAAACAAGGACTTGCAGAGTGAAAGAAAAAAAACACTCTCCCTACCTACAGTTTTCTGTCCCTAGAAAAAATGTTTTTTTTAATCACAATATAGCACAAGGAAAATTAACTCACTGTCCTTACAGGTCCCTGGAAACAAGGACTTGCAGAGTGAAAGAAAAAAAACACTCTCCCTACCTACAGTTTTCTGTCCCTAGAAAAAAATGTTTTTTTTAATCACAATATAGCAAAAGGACAATTCACTCACTGTCCTTCCAGGTCCCTGGAAACAAGGACTTGCAGAGTGAAAGAAACTGACACTGTCCCTACCTAGAGTTTTCTGTCCCTAGAATAAATGTTTTTTTTAATCACAATATAGCACAAGGAAAATTAACTCACTGTCCTTACAGGTCCCTGGAAACAAGGACTTGCAGAGTGAAAGAAAAAAAACACTCTCCCTACCTACAGTTTTCTGTCCCTAGAAAAAAATGTTTTTTTTAATCACAATATAGCAAAAGGACAATTCACTCACTGTCCTTCCAGGTCCCTGGAAACAAGGACTTGCAGAGTGAAAGAAACTGACACTGTCCCTACCTAGATTTTTCTGTCCCTAGAATAAATGTTTTTTTTAATCACAATATAGCACAAGGAAAATTAACTCACTGTCCTTACAGGTCCCTGGAAACAAGGACTTGCAGAGTGAAAGAAAAAAAACACTCTCCCTACCTACAGTTTTCTGTCCCTAGAAAAAAATGTTTTTTTTAATCACAATATAGCAAAAGGACAATTCACTCACTGTCCTTCCAGGTCCCTGGAAACAAGGACTTGCAGAGTGAAAGAAACTGACACTGTCCCTACCTAGAGTTTTCTGTCCCTGGAATAAATGTTTTTTTCAGCACAATATAGCACAAGGACAATTAACTCACTGTCCTTACAGGTCCCTGGAAACAAGGACTTGCAGAGTGAAAGAAAAAAAATACTCTCCCTACCTACAGTTTTCTGTCCCTAGAAAAAAATGTTTTTTTTAATCACAATATAGCAAAAGGACAATTCACTCACTGTCCTTCCAGGTCCCTGGAAACAAGGACTTGCAGAGTGAAAGAAACTGACACTGTCCCTACCTAGAGTTTTCTGTCCCTAGAATAAATGTTTTTTTTAATCACAATATAGCAAAAGGACAATTCACTCACTGTCCTTCCAGGTCCCTGGAAACAAGGACTTGCAGAGTGAAAGAAACTGACACTGTCCCTACCTAGAGTTTTCTGTCCCTAGAATAAATGTTTTTTTTAATCACAATATAGCAAAAGGACAATTCACTCACTGTCCTTCCAGGTCCCTGGAAACAAGGACTTGCAGAGTGAAAGAAACTGACACTGTCCCTACCTAGAGTTTTCTGTCCCTAGAATAAATGTTTTTTTTAATCACAATATAGCAAAAGGACAATTCACTCACTGTCCTTCCAGGTCCCTGGAAACAAGGACTTGCAGAGTGAAAGAAACTGACACTGTCCCTACCTAGAGTTTTCTGTCCCTAGAATAAATGTTTTTTTTAATCACAATATAGCAAAAGGACAATTCACTCACTGTCCTTCCAGGTCCCTGGAAACAAGGACTTGCAGAGTGAAAGAAACTGACACTGTCCCTACCTAGAGTTTTCTGTCCCTAGAATAAATGTTTTTTTTAATCACAATATAGCAAAAGGACAATTCACTCACTGTCCTTCCAGGTCCCTGGAAACAAGGACTTGCAGAGTGAAAGAAACTGACACTGTCCCTACCTAGAGTTTTCTGTCCCTAGAATAAATGTTTTTTTTAATCACAATATAGCACAAGGAAAATTAACTCACTGTCCTTACAGGTCCCTGGAAACAAGGACTTGCAGAGTGAAAGAAAAAAAACACTCTCCCTACCTACAGTTTTCTGTCCCTAGAAAAAAATGTTTTTTTTAATCACAATATAGCAAAAGGACAATTCACTCACTGTCCTTCCAGGTCCCTGGAAACAAGGACTTGCAGAGTGAAAGAAACTGACACTGTCCCTACCTAGAGTTTTCTGTCCCTGGAATAAATGTTTTTTTCAGCACAATATAGCACAAGGACAATTAACTCACTGTCCTTACAGGTCCCTGGAAACAAGGACTTGCAGAGTGAAAGAAAAAAAATACTCTCCCTACCTACAGTTTTCTGTCCCTAGAAAAAAATGTTTTTTTTAATCACAATATAGCAAAAGGACAATTCACTCACTGTCCTTCCAGGTCCCTGGAAACAAGGACTTGCAGAGTGAAAGAAACTGACACTGTCCCTACCTAGAGTTTTCTGTCCCTAGAATAAATGTTTTTTTTAATCACAATATAGCAAAAGGACAATTCACTCACTGTCCTTCCAGGTCCCTGGAAACAAGGACTTGCAGAGTGAAAGAAACTGACACTGTCCCTACCTAGAGTTTTCTGTCCCTAGAATAAATGTTTTTTTTAATCACAATATAGCAAAAGGACAATTCACTCACTGTCCTTCCAGGTCCCTGGAAACAAGGACTTGCAGAGTGAAAGAAACTGACACTGTCCCTACCTAGAGTTTTCTGTCCCTAGAATAAATGTTTTTTTTTAAGCACACTATAGCAGAAGCACAAAACACACTGACACTCTCCCTACCTATCCTTCTCTTTCCCTAAACTAAAGGAATCCAGGTTAAGCAAGAAAGAAATAACAGTCACTGTCCCTGCCTATGCTACTCTATCCCTGCTCCGGAACACACTACACTAGGCCGCCGTGCTGGCGGCCTTTTATAGTGTGGGGCGTGTACTAAACACCCTCAGCAATAATTGGCCACAGGCATCCTGCCTGTGGCCAATCATTGCTCTCCTCGCTGCCGGCGCTGTGATTGGCCAAGCATGCGGGGTCACAGTGCATGCTTGGCCAATCACAGCGCCTGGATGACACTGCGATGGCGTAGTGCATTGTGGGCCGTTCGCGTCACTCGAATTTGGCGCGAACGGCCCAAATCGTTTGATCTTCGTCGAACGATCGAACAGCCAATGTTCGAGTCGAACGTATGTTCGACTCGAACACGAAGCTCATCCCTAGACCTGGGTCTCTGGCTTCCACTGTGCACACAAGCACTCTCTGACTTCTCCAGTGCACACTTGCACTCTATGGCTTCCCCAGTGCACACCTGCACTCGTCGGGAGGGTGGGGCCCAGAATGCTGGTCCTGATTCTACTATCAGGCCCACACACACCTGAACAATCAGTGTGCAGTTGAGTCTCAAAACCCGGATCCAGGACTGGGGATTTCATCCCACCCGGATCTCTAAGAAATCCCCAAGCTCCGGGTCCCAAAGTGGATTTTAGTAAATCATGAGGAAACTGAAAAGCCAGTTTCCTCCCAAACAAGCAAATACCCTGGAGCCCCTCAACCTGCCTGGTTGAGAATCCTGTATTCATACACTGGTGGGGTACCACACTACCACAACGTGTAAACTACATGAAGTGTGGATGCAGAACTTTCTAATTAGATTTTTAACAGCTGAACACAGCACAAGATTACAGAGCACAATGCATACACGGACCCATACTATATGTAGCAAGATCCCCAGCCTCCTTTGGTCTAATGAAAACCTCTAGGGCCAGAGATAGCAGACATCATTCTCTATATGGTGGGTTGTGAGGCATAGTGGGTTTGGGCCAGGACACCCTTTGGTAGTTGCAAGATTAATTGGCAGACTTCGAGACTTCAACAGGAGGACGGCCATGCAGGGAAAGGCATCCAGTAAGACGCCGCATCTGCATGTGTAGGAATGCTGTCTCCTATGGCAACAGTCTTTAACAATTCCTAACACAAAGTGTAACAGTTCCTTCGCTTCCACTACAATCACTTCTTGTAGTTCTTCAGCCCTCTGAGCTCCCAGTCTCTCTCACCATACTAGTTGATTCACTGTCACTGAATCCCTTGAGCTCCTCCAATCTTCACGGTAGTATCTTCCTCATGCGTCACACCCGCCTTGCTCCTGGCTTGACACACAAGGCTGCTCTGCAAGCGTAACCTCAGCTGGCTGGGTCCCTGGCTTGATACCCACTGAGGTTTCCTGATTCTTCGCCGTCCCCGGTTGGTGAGAATACTGCTCCGGTACTTGCTTCAGTTACTTACTGTGGTCCCTGGTAATAGGGTGGCAACAGCTTCCCCTCTACCTCTGACCACGACAGGTTCTCCGGCCGGCAGAACCGTCACTTTTGGTTAGACTGCAAGCCGCAATCCCAACCCTGCGCTGCTCTCCTGCTTCTAGATAGGCCCTCAGACAGCCTAGCAGCCAGATGTGCCTGGGATAGGTCCAAACTAGCTGCCCGGGCAATACAACACATGTCCACCCAGACAGCCATCCAGGTGGCACAGAATACAGATCACCTGACTCCACCCAAATATATAGGTTCTCCCAGCAGGCCAAGGGATTGAAGAAAACCCATGCCCATTGGCTGGAATACCCCATATATCCATAATCTGACCTTGCAGTGCCCCTTTCATATCTAATGCCACCAGGTACCCGGCCACCTAGCGGCAAAAGAGAGAAGTGCAGCAATTACACACTTAGAGTGGAATCAATTGATCCTCAACAATTAGCCAAAGCAGCCATACCTGGCTGGCAGATAAATTTTGGAGCAACGCTGCCTAAACACCAGGGTGCTAGATCTACAATACTGCTGCAATCAGATATATACACATTTATACACTCTACGAATCTAAAGGAAACCTCTTTAGGGCTGTGTGCATAAGCCCTTATCATAGGGGAAAGGCACACCACAGTGCTTTTCAGGGCATATGCGTTCACATGTGCTGATGATGTTCGTAGAATTTGTTCATGCTTTGCTTTTTTTTAAGGGGCCATCTCTTTGTGATGTATTAATGCACATTGCGTTAAGGCAGTCCATTCAAAATTAATAACATCCTTTAAAACCCCATTCTGGGCAAAAACACATTTTTCAACCCCCCCCACCAGGTCCCTAACTTTCTCCAGTCCTGTTTCGGGGGACCGCTAATCCAGCACACTGACGGCACCCCAAGATCACCAGCCTCCTGCTTCCGTTGTCCTCTTCTCTTGCTCAAGAGGACCCCGCCAGCGGCCATCCAATAGGGAGTATCCACATCTTACAGGCAGTGGCATGGACCCTGAAGGACTCTTCTATGAACTAAACAGAGGAGGATAGGACGTAGCCTGGTAGTGCCAAAAGATTGTAGTAAAAGGGCATTTGGATAGTTTTTTATTTATTTTTTTATTTACTAAAAGTGATCAGTTAGAGGAAGGTGGAAGTAAGGGTAGGTAGGAGGGACATTTTCATCCCAGAGAGGGGCTTTAACCACTTCAATACAGGGCATTTTCACCCCTTTCCTGCCCAGGCCAATTTTCAGCTTTCAGCGCTGTCACACTCTGAATGACAATTGCACGGTCATGCAATGTTGTACCCAAATTAAATTTTGATAATTTTTTTCCCCACAAATAGAGCTTTCTTTTGGTGGTATTTGATCACCTCTGCGATTTAAATTTTTTGCACTATAAACCAAAAAAGACCGACAATTTTGAAAAAAAAAAATATTTATTACTTTTTGCTATAATAAATATCCCAATAAAAAAATAAAAAAAATTGTCCTCAGTTTAGGCCGATATATATTCTTCTACATATTTTTGGTAAAAAAAAATCGCAATAAGCGTATATTGATTGGTTTGCACAAAAGTTATAGCGTCTACAAAATAGGGGATAGATTTATGTAATTTTTATTATAATTTTTTTTTTTTTTACTAGTGTAGCAGGCATTTAAATTTGGGGGGGGGGGCATCTGGGTTATTTAACCCAGATGTACTAATTGTTAAGGAATCTGAGAATCCCTTTTGTGGTTCTTGGAGGACTCTGGTGGTGCAAGGTTCCCTGTGGCCTGCAGGTGGCGGTGTTGCCCTGGGCCAGAGCTGAACCTGCACCGCAAGATTATTCCTTTTTTCCTATCCTGGCGCTGGTACAGCGGGGCGGGGAACCCGCTGCGACGCAAAGGGAGAGGAGATAAAAGGGGCGGATGCCCTGACCTCGGGTTTCAGAGTTGGAGGACGCGGCCGCACCCAGGCACCTTCAGCCTGGGTGCTGGCGTTCCGGAGTTCCGGGCCCAGGTGCCCTTGACCTGGCCGGAGCGAGGGATGGAGTCCATCCCAGGCACCTTAAGCCTGGGGTGAGGTACTACGACCAAGGCCTGGAGCCCAGTGCTTCGACTGGGTTCTGCGAGGGTGGAGGAGTCCGAGGGGCCCTAAGGTGTTGGGACCCGTATCTGAGGTGAGGAGGCCGGGGAGTGTAACCCTTCCGAATAGCCCGTTACAGCATTAATCCGGTGACGGCGGGGCCTCTGGTAACTCCCTTGGAGGGATGTCTTCCCCCTGACAGGGGCTGCAACGTAGCGAAGGTAACTCCAGTTCCTGTTCACTAGAGTCGCTGGAAGAGACTCTGAAACCAAAAGTCCATTTAACAGCCACTGTGCTTAGCAACCGTTGGTGAAACCTCAACGGTTTAGTTTCTTTGAGGATTGTGCCTTGACCTACTCCCCACCAATACTGGACTGTTCTATGGCTCTCAAACTGTCTGCTCGCAAAGGACTATTTGTTTGCCGTTATGGAATAAATACGTGTTGGACCTTTTTCAGTGTGTGGTGGAACCATTCACAGAAAGGCCCCGGGCCTTCCACCTCAACTGCCTCACGGGAACCGCCACTCCGGAACGGAAGGGGAGATCCAGGCCTTTGCGGAGATTTCTGTGCACGCTGACCAGGGCAAAGAGAGTGCCCAACCAGAGACTGAGATTGAAAAATCCGAGGATGCTGCTTCGGTCACCACAAGCTCCCTGCTCCCACCTCCGAAGAGGAAAGTCGGCCTTGTACAGGTATCCTATGGTCATAGAAGAGCTTCGCCCCGCCGCTTGCCTGGCCTGGATGGACCCGGAGGGAAGAGCCCTGGACATCCCTGTTCTACTGAAGGCCCAGGTGAGCCAGGGGTTAGGACTGTGAGTGTGGTTGGTGGTGTCGGGAGTCCATTGTCGGTGGAGCCCGTGAAGGAGGGTGATTCTGCATCTACTGGGAATTACCTGCCCGCGGAAATGTATGACACCTCCGACCTAGAGTCGCTATCAGATGCCGGCGATGATGGCGAGATTGATGAGGTCTTTCACCGCAAGGGTTGGGACAAGATGCCATTACCCACGCTCCGTGCGCCAAGGAAACTGCCCATGTCTACAGGGGATAGTACACCCCGGGTAGAGGTCTCGGAGCCCGGGGAGAAATCTGGTCTTCTGCCTACCCTTCCATCCTCTGAATCACCTACTGTTTCATCCGTTCCGGTGACGGGAACGCGACGTTCATTGCTGCGGGCTCCTAGGTCCAAGCCAATGGAGGTAGTTAAAGTACCTCTGCATCCGGAGTCCATTGTCCAGCCTGGAGAAGGAGACCGTGCCACAATGCTACCTCTGGCCCGGCTACAGCGGCTCTTCTGTCAGAGAGTTGCCCGTGAGTATGGGTGGGAGTACCCCTACCTACCCCGGGACTTGCTTTTTGAAGTGGAGGTCCTGCGGCAGCGATGGTATGATGAGTTTGTCTGGGAAAAGCTCAAAGTGCCCCATGCTCGCCGATACCTTTCGTGCTCATCCCCTGTGTCCAAGAAGTTCAAGGACTGTAAAGCGGAGTGGATGTTGGGTCGGCTTATCCATGCCGACAAGGTGCTTATTTGTCGCAAAGATGGAGAGAACATTGAATATAATGTGGAGACTTTCGATAAGCACTTGAAGCCCCTGTTCCTGCCGCACCCAAAGTTCTACCTTTAGGAGGAAAAGACTCCTGTGTGCTCTATTATTGTTCATTGCTGAACTTGCCGGAACACAAGAACTGTGCCCTCGTTTTTTTTTTTATTTGGGCGTTTTACTCTTTTGGAGAAATGGGAGCTGCTGTTGTTGTTCTCCCTCTTTCACCCTGCACTGCAAAGAAGATAATGACTTTGGGGTGTAGTTAGTGTAGATACAGAGAAGAAGAAGGAAAGTTGTCTGGAGGATTTGGCCAAGTGTCATTACCGTGACACTGTCACCAGGTGGCAGTGCTGTGCAACGACTTTTTTTTTTTTTTTTCTACACTTGCATCACCGTACTCACTGGAGCGAATGGGCCTTTTCAAGGACAGGCCCGTTCATTCCAAGAAAACACACATTGTGATAGGATGTTTGTTTTTTTTCCCTTCTGCAGGAGATTCATCTGTCAAGGCTGCTGAGAATGGGTGGTCCTTAGATAGCCAGAGGGAGGATTGTGCATGTGTAAATGTCAGAAGTGTTTTATTGAAGTCTTATAGTTCTACTGTTTTATGTTTTCCCTTTCCCATTCTAGGTCTTGGCACAATTCAGGGCTAAATTGTATGGTTTGGTCTCTGGGCGGAGCTTATGTCACCACCCTTGTGGGATGTGAGTTTGGACCAGACACTGGGGACCAGTGTCAAATCACAGGAAGGAGAGTGTAGCGGGCATTTAAATGGGGGGGGGAGCATCTGGGTTAATTAACCCAGATGTACTAATTGTTAAGGAATCTGAGAATCCTTTTTGTGCCTTGTACAGGCATCCTCTGGTCGTGGAAGAGCTTTGCCCCGCCGCTTGCCTGGCCTGGATGGATCCGGAGGGAAGAGCCCTGGACATCCCTGTTCTACTGAAGGCCCAGGTGAGCCAGGGGTTGGGACTGTGAGTGTGGTTGGAGGTGTCGGGAGTCCATTGTCGGTGGAGCCCGTGAGGGAGGGTGATTCTGCATCTACTGGGAATTACCTGCCCGCGGAAATGTATGACACCTCCGACCTAGAGTCGCTATCAGATGCCGGCGAGATTGATGAGGTCTTTCACCGCAAGGGTTGGGACAAGATGCCATTACCCGCACTCCATGCGCCAAGGGATCTGCCCATGTCTACAGGGGATAGTACACCCCAGGTGGAGGTCTCGGAGCCCGGGGAGAAATCTGGTCTTGGAATCTGAGAATCCCTTTTGTGGTTCTTGGAGGACTCTGGTGGTGCAAGGTTCCCTGTGGCCTGCAGGTGGCGGTGTTGCCTTGGGCCGAAACTGAACCTGCACCGCAAGACTGTTCCTTTTTGTCCTATCCTGGCGCTGGTACAGCGGGGCGGGGAACCCGCTGTGACGCAAAGGGAGAGGAGATAAAAGGGGCGGACACCCTGACCTTCGGGGTTCAGAGTTGGAGAATGCGGCCGCACCCAGGCACCTTCAGCCTGGGTGCTGGCGTTCCGGAGTTCCGGGCCCAGGTGCCCCAGACCTGGCCGGAGCAAGGGATGGAGTCCATCCCAGGCACCTTAAGCCTGGGGTGAGGTACTATGGCCAAGGCCTGGAGCCCAGTGCTTCGACTGGGTTCCGCGAGGGTGGAGGAGTCCGAGGGGCCCTAAGGTGTTGGGACCCGTATCTAAGGTGAGGAGGCCGGGGAGTGTAACCCTTCCGAATAGCCCATTACAGCATTAATCCGGTGATGGCGGGGCCTCTGGTAACTCCCTTGGAGGGATGTCTTCCCCCTGACAGGGGCTGCAACGTAGCGAACGTAACTCCAGTTCTTGTTCACTAGAGTCGCTGGAAGAGACTCTGAAACCAAAAGTCCATTTAACAACCACTGTGCTTAGCAACCGTTGGTGAAACCTCAACGGTTTAGTTTCTTTGAGGATTGTGCCTTGACCTACTCCCCACCAATACTGGACTGTTCTATGGGACTCAAACTGTCTGCTCGCAAAGGACTATTTGTTTGCCGTTATGGAATAAATACGTGTTGGACCTTTTTCAGTGTGTGGTACTCCAATTACTGGGAGCAAAGGGGGTTATCAGCAGAACAGACTTGGCTCTGAACGTATACACAGCCCGAAAGTAATCTGATGCTGGCCTTCACCTCTACATGCTGTAATCTAGAGGACATGGGCCGTGGCGCACCTCGCTCTCCCCTTCATAGTACCCCTAGACCGAAGCCAAAGTAACCGATAAAGAAGAGAGAGAGGGTGAGGCCGCTACACTACTAATGGCGGCGATCTGCGGTTTTAATCATGACTGTGACATTGCGGCGGACAGATCGGACACTTTTGACACTATTTTGGGACCATTGACATTTATAAAGCGATCAGTGCTATAAAAATGCACTGATTACTGTATAAATGTCACTGACAGGGAAGGGGTTAACACTAGGGGGCGCTGAAGGGGTTAAATGTGTCCTAGGGAGTGATTCTAACTGTCGAGGGAGGGGACTGATGAGGGGAGGAGACCGATCGGTGTTCCTATATACAAGGAATATACGATCAGTTCTCCTCTCCCCTGACAGGACGTGGATCTGTGTGTTTACACACACAGATCCACGTCCCTGCTCTGTGATGAGCAATCGCGGGTGCCCGGCGGACATGGCACGCGTATCGGGTCCCCAGTGATGCTGCGAGCGTGCGCTCTCCACAATGCCGGGAAGCCAAAGGCCAAAGATGTCATATGACGTCCGCCCGGAGGGAGGAAGGGTTCCTGCCGCCGTCATTTTACAATACGGCGGTAGGCAAGTGGTTAAAGGATAAAAGTTAACTTAAAAAAATAAAATAAAAATGCAGGTAAAAACATGTGCATTCATTATTGTTTTTTGGCCTGTAAAGCATTGCACCAGTGATCAGAAGATAGTGCCATGCAGGTCTCCTGCAGATCTGTATCTGTGTGGCCGTACATCCCGTATGGGCAAGCAAATACAATGACTGGAACAATCAATGAACTATTATGGCACTCCACAGCACCGTGGTAGTTCATTGAGAACTACAAGCCGACCGCCGCAAAGGATGTTGGGGCTTGTAGTTCATTAACACACAGAGCTGTGTGAATGAATGTTGTGTGCGGAGCCCTGCACGGCTGTGCTGATTTTAAAATGTGACAACTAGTACAGGGAACTTCTCCCTGAACTGCTGTCACACGGAGGGGGGATAGGGCAGCAGCTGCAGCATTGGGAACATGTTGCATGTTCCACCCTAAAAAGAGATGGAACATGTAACATGTTCCCAAAGGTAAACTTATGCCTTAAAAAAGTACATGACCTTTTTTTGTAAATCCAGGAACTACCATGAACTGACACACTAAAGAACAAAGATTTTTGTCTTGTCCATGTGTTGGGAATGCCTTGATCAACTGAGCCTGATGCATGTGGCGTGAACGAGCCCTTCATGAGGTAGAATGTCATAAATCCCTTTTATCAAGTGAGATGGCTGTACACAATCCAATATAACAGTAGGAACAATTCCAGCATTAACTGGACCATTGTAAGGTGCATGACATGACTGATTCCTCAAGGTGATTTTTACAGCGTGCTGCATAGTCTGTGTAGCGGGGTCTTCTTTAAGACCCCGGGACTACGTTACCCAGAACCCCGTTCGGCACCCAGGATGCATTTAGCCACCGCAGAGACTCATGGGAGGGGCTATATAAGGAAAGGGCGAGGCTGGGCTCGGCCTCTTTGGACACCGCGCTGCAATCAACAGGGCCTTGCACAACTTCCAGAGAGCCTTTCACCCCACTCCGGAGCCTGGGTGGCACCTGACTTTGTCGAGTTTGGACATCAGTTGGACCGGAGACCCGGTCGTTGCAGATACTGTGCGCGGAGACACAGTAGGTGGAAGTCCCGGACAGGGATCGCGTCCGGAGTGGTGAGCGAGCACCTGCTCATTCATATAGACAGTACTTTGACTAGGCCTAGAGACTGCCTTTGCCCTCCGGGTTCTATTTTACTATCCCGCAGGAGACTAGTGGCAGAACTGAGTTGAGTAGTCTCCTGTGGGGGGTTCATTCTACCCTTTTCGTTTTTCTACCCTTTGGATTACAAATTACTGTTCCTGTTGTCCACCATCAGTCAAGTTGCATGCGAAGAAACTGTTCCTCTAGAGACTGAGTTTAAAATCTGGATCAGGCCTGATCTGTAGTTAGAGCTTAAGTTGTTGCGCCATAAGGGCGCATAGATAGAGATAGTAGTGCTTGGCGGGTAATCGCCTGTGTTAGATTTTCTGCTGAAGTGCCCTGCAGATATATATATGGGTAATGTGTTAACCTTATGCCTTTTACCCAAAGTAAAGAAACGTTATATTTTATTTCTTGCTATCAGTGTGTTGCCTTTATGCAAAGAGGTTATCCATGCAATACAGATAGAAGATTGTGTGCATATACTGTTAGATTGTGATACTAGAGAAATCCCTAGACTAACTGTGCCAGAGTGGTTCGAGTAAATTGCCGGGGGTTGGCGGTGCTGTATACAGGGCCCGAAACAAAAATCCAGCGGCTCTCTTAACTGGGGGTAGCGCTACACGTGGGGGCTCTCGAGTCCGGGATCCTGTTGCAGCAAGTAACGCGCCAAAAGTACCAGCATGGACCCACTGGAAGTAGAACAGTGGTGCAAGGCGGCCTACACAGATTCAGCTGTGGCAGTAGTCATAGAACTCCCAGGGATCCGGCAAGAAGAAGCGGTGAAGCGGTTAGTAACCTCACTGTCCCCGCAACAGAAGGTATGGGTGATGGATATCAGGATGAATTCCACACTGACCCACGCACTAATAGCTTGGATGAAGGAAATCCCAGAACATTTCAAGAGTCCAAGTATAAAAGCAATGGATGATCAGACCTATAGCTTAATACATGCGCTGCCACTCATACCAGGAGGATGGGTTCAGACACCTAAACCATCATCCCCGCAGGTATCTCCACCACAGTCCCCAAAAGCAGAAAACCGGAAGGCTAAAGAGAGCTCCGGGTCACCGCCTGCCACCCTCAGCGCAGAGTTATGCGCGGTCCTGGGGGAGATTGTAGCCCAGTGTAAGAAGGATCCTACAGACTATCAAATGTCGGGATACAGAAAACTCAGAATATTCTCTGGGAGGAAACCTGTACCTTCGGGTGAAGAGGGGTTTGAGGAGTGGTTAGACGGTGCCACTCAGGCCTTAGAAGAATGGGAGGTCCCAGAACACAGAGAGAAGCAGAGAATTGCTGAAAGTCTGAAGGGGCCTGCTCTAGAGGCCATACGCAACCTCAAGAGGAGCAAAACAGACTGTGATGCGCAGGATTATCTGGACATTCTACAGAATGTATTCGGAGGAACAGAGAAAATCACTGAGCTTGCTTACCAGCTGGAGCACTGCTACCAAAAGACAGAAGAGAAACTGTCGGAGTTCATGAGGGGCCTGGATAAGATCCTGCATAAGATGATCCTGAAGAAGGGGATCGACCCGCGGAAGGTGGATGAGGCCCGTGTTCAGCAGGTGATGAGAGGATCTCAGCCCCCGGACCCCATCGCATTGGCGCTACGCACAAGACAGGACGGGAAGAGCCTGGAGTACCCTGACTTGATCTGAGTGGTCAGAGAGGAAGAAGCGATGTTCGGAAGAGAAGCAAGACTACCGCTAGATCTGGCCTTTGGCACCTCCATAGACCATTGTTCTGCCACTTCTCACAAAGGATATGTTGATAGACTCAGACACAATTTGAAATTGGCCTATGAACAGGCTCAGGCGGCCTCAGAACAAAGGGGGGCCCGCAACAAGAAAAACTTTGATCTGAAAGTTCGGATTCAAGATTTACAACCTGGAGACAGAGTGTTGCTACGGAACTTGGGGGTTCCTGGAAAACACAAGCTTGCAGACAGATGGAGACCTGAACCCTATGTTATTTGCAAGAGACTACAGGGCCTACCCATCTACAGACTTAAGCCAGAGGGAAGGGTGGGGCCCTTGAAGACCTGGCATCGGAACCACCTACTCCCACTAGCTGAAGCAGTTCGGATTCCCCCTGCGACGAGTTCCCCCGAGCCAATTTCCATCCTGGATACTCCCAGACCGAACACTCGGTCCCAGACCCCTCAGATAGGGGATACAGAGACCTCGGAGCTAAGTGAAGATGAGGGAGAAGAACTTGATTGGCTTTGCTCTTCCCAGGCCCCAAAAACTTCTGCTATTGATCTTCCACCTGAAGAAGACACCATAGATGGAACACTGAATGCAGAAGCTACTGAGTTCATCCCGTCCAGTCCTTTGTCGGATTCTTGGAAAAATGCCTGTGACGTACTCTCAGAAGAGGATCCAAGAGATTCCATGTACCTCCCTGCTCTGGAGTCAAGTGTTCCTGAACATATGGAAATTCCCAAGTCGGTTTCAGAAGGGGAACCTGTTTTAGCAGAAATAGAAAACCCAAGGGGACAAAGGATGCGGAGGGCCATAAAGCCTCCCAGGAGATTGACTTACCCACAGATGGGGAGGAGCTCGGAAGACACTGTGGTTACTGCCAGGAGGAGTGTGAAAGACCCTAATCCCTCCACTGTTCATTTGGTGGGGGGCAACCCCAACTCACTCTCTAGCACAGTTAGGCAAGACACTAATGATAGTGTGACCTGTGGGCAGGGAAGTTCACCTCCTCGTTTTTGGTGGGAATTTCCTCTGCCAACATCATACGCAACTTTGGTTGATGTTGTGTGTGCTATAATTTAATGTTATCTTTGGGGACCAAAGAGTTTAAGTGGGGGGAGTGTGTAGCTGGGTCTTCTTTAAGGCCCCGGGACTATGTTACCCACAACCCCATTCGGCACTCAGGGTGCATTTAGCCACCGCAGAGACTCATGGGAGGGGCTATATAAGGAAAGGGCGAGGCTGGGCTCGGCCTCTTTGGAAACCGTGCTGCAATCAACAGGTCTTCCTGTGCAGATCTGCTGCAGTGCAGGGCCTGAAGCCAGGGCCTTGCACAACTTCCAGAGAGCCTTTCACCCCACTGCGGAGCCTGGGTGGCACCTGACTTTGTCGAGTTTGGACATCAGTTGGACCGGAGACCCGACCGTTGCAGATACTGTGTGCGGAGACACAGTAGGTGGTAGTCCCAGACTGGGATCGCGTCCGGAGTGGTGAGCGAGCACCTCCTCATTCATATAGACAGTACTTTGACTAGGCCTAGAGACTTGCCTTGGTTCTATTTTACTATCCCGCAGGAGACTAGTGGCGGAACTGAGTTGAGTAGTCTCCTGTGGGGGGTTCATTCTACCCTTTTCATTTTTCTACCCTTTGGATTACAAATTACTGTTCCTGTTGTGCACCACCAGTCAAGTTGCATGCGAAGAAACTGTTCCTCTAGAGACTGAGTTTAAAATCTGGATCAGGCCTGATCTGTAGTTAGAGCTTAAGTTGCTGCGCCATAAGGGCGCATAGATAGAGATAGTAGTACTTGGCGGGTAATCGCCTGTGTTAGATTTTCTGCTACAGTGCTCTGCAGATATATATATGTGTAATGTGTTAACCTTATGCCTTTTACCCAAAGTAAAGAAACGTTATATTTTATCTCTTGCTATCAGTGTGTTGCCTTTATGCAAAGAGGTTATCCATGCAATACAGATAGATTGTGTGCATATACTGTTAGATTGTGATACTAGAGAAATCCCTAGACTAACTGTGCCAGAGTGGTTCGAGTAAATTGCCGGGGGTTGGCGGTGCTGTATACAGGGCCCGAAACAAAAATCCAGCGGCTCTCTTAACTGGGGGTAGCGCTACATCTGCATGAAAGATTTTATTCACTTTGTTCTCAACTTTTCAAGTTTTCTGAAGTTGGGCTTTAATTACAGTGGTTGGTTCACTTGCAGTGTTTGTTTGGTGAATGTCACATTTCTTGCCTTACAAATAGGCCCTGTTGTTAGCGGTACAACTCAGGTTAGGGCCAGCTGGAGAGGTTTTTAACTTGCTAAAAAATCTCTGTTCAGTCTTTCATTTTCCTGTATGATAAAAGAACAAGTCTTTCATTGTGCCGGGCTGCATGAATAACCACAGGAGAAGGGTGCAGCGTTAACAGCAATGGGAGACCTCTTTTGGGTATGACAGATCTTAGCAGACCTCTTTTGAGTAGGGCAGATCCTAGG
This sequence comes from Rana muscosa, assembly GCA_029206835.1. Taxonomy (NCBI): domain Eukaryota; kingdom Metazoa; phylum Chordata; class Amphibia; order Anura; family Ranidae; genus Rana; species Rana muscosa. Next base: position 173,854,887 of record CM055122.1, on the reverse strand, counting down.
AGACCTCTTTTGGGTAGGACAGATCTTAGGAGACCTCTTTTGGGTAGGACAGATCTTAGGAGACTTCTTTTGGGTATGACAGATTTTGGGAGACCCGTTTTGGGTAGAACAGATCTAAGGAGACATATTTTGGGTAGGACAGATCATATTCTTAGGAGACCTCTTTTGGACAGGACAAAAAGATCATTACAAAGATCTGCGGCATTATGGACAGTCTACAACTAAGTGTAATCCTATGCAGTATATATTACTTAACCACTTTTCGACCGCGCTATAGCCGAATGACGGCTACAGCGCGGGCTTCCAGTGCCAGGAGGGTGTCAATAGACATCCTCCCGTGATCGCGCTGTGATCAGCCGAGTCCTTCTCGGCTGATCACAGACGAGGGTAAAGGGCCAATCACAGTGGGTTCTTTACCACGTGATCAGCTGTCATCCAATGACAGCTGATGAGGAAGTAAACAGAAGCCGGTTACTGGCTTTTTTTCTCCTCACGATCAGCGTGAGGAGAAAGAACAATACTGGTAACTGGCTTCTATTACAGGGACATCAGTTCCCGATCTGTGCTGCTAATCAGTGCCCACCAGTGCCACCTATCAGTGCCCATCGGTGCCTCATCATCGGGGTCATCTACTAGTGCCGCCCATCAGTGCCACCTCTCAGTGCCCATCAGTGCCGCCTATCAGTGCCCATAAGTGCAGTCTATCAGTGCCCATCCGTGTAGCCTCCTCAGCGCTCATCAGTGAGGGAAAAAAATGAACTGTTTGCAAAATTTTATAACAAACTATGATTATTTATTTTTTTAGCAAAAATAAAAGACCCAGTGGTGATTAAATACCACCAAAAGAAAGCTCTATTTGTGTGAAAAATTATAAAAATTTAATTTGGGTACAGTGTTGCATGGCTGCGCAATTGTCATTCAAAGTGCAATAGGGCTGAAATTGGCCTGGACAGGAAGGGGGTTTAAGTGCCCAGTACGCAAGTGGATAATGTGTACAGTCTTGGTAAAAGTGGAAAGCTACAAAAAAAAAAAAAGGCTTGGCCTTTGGTATTGCTTTTTATCAATATTTGCAATTAAAACGTGTGAGCATGCTCGGCATATTTGCTTATTTGAGGAGACATTGCAGTACAACTTGATTGCATTAACACAACACATACTGTATGTAAATAAAACTTTGGCTGCTACAATAGCTCATTTACATTTCCTTTCTGTGAACTGGGCTGGTCTAAAGGATTCATATGCATGCTAATAGTGTCTGTGGTAGAAACTTCATCATCACCAGTGTTAAAATTTAATTACATCAGAGTGGAAATCAATTCTGACTAATACACTTTACTGATGAATTTTAACAAAATTGTTATGTTTGTGGCCTATCAAAGATACTGATCATGGAAAATTTGGAAATAACATATCAGTGTAGTTTAGTTTGGGTCTGGGCTTCGGGAGGCCCTCTATACAACATAATAAATGGTAAAGTTTAAATGTTGTTTTTCTCAATACAACAAAAGACACTGACACAGCTATTGTATGTGAGGCCCCTTTTCCAAAGGTAACATCACAGGTAAACTCCAAATGATCTTCATTGATGTCAGACACATTTACTATTTTTTTTTTCTTGGACCGCTCAGTTAAACAGGTACAGTATGTGCAGGTCTGAGCCTACTTTTTCCGGCATTTTCCTTGCTTTCACGTTTGGGCACTATTTATTTTGCTTGTTTATTTATTTTGCTTGTGTAGCGACTACAACCCTCTCCTCCTTGTCTTTGGCTCCTCGCAGGAAGAGAGGGCACACCCTGCTACATGCCCGTACCCTCCTGTGTAAAGAGGTTGAGTGGTGTTATGAAACAGGTCTCCACAGCCAGGTTCTCCAGAGAATGGCTCTTATCTCTATGCGCAATAAAGACAAGTCCCTATTTCCCCCAATAACTTTAAGGTCCACACCAGCTGTAACTCCAATGTAGAGTTTATTTATCTTAAAGCACAGTCTCTGATAGGAAAGGTTGGAGAGAGAACAGCACAGCATAAGGTGTGGGAGAGGTCCAGGCACAAACGTAATACACTTCACTGCTTGGCTTCTCAAGCAGACTTAGCCCATTTGGATAGTCTCCCTAGATAGGGACTAGCAGCCAGAATGGTACTTTAATTACACGCACAATCATAAAAGAAGCAGGTGACCAATTGAAACCCATAAGTACCATACCCATGCCTCCATCCCTAATACAGTAAAAAAGGAAAGAATGGGCTGTGGGACTTTAGATGAGGCATGGATGGGCGTAGGAAAATAATCTAGGATATCAGAGGTAGGTGAAATATCACAATTCCGTTAGGGAATAGTCTGTAGCCATGTGAAAATGCTACATAATCAGTCTAAAGAATAAAAATCAAGGCATGGATGGAAATGTCAAAATATATTGTATCATGATAAAAAATACACAGATCATGCAAACAAGGGCATAATACAGATAGGGGTTATCACATAAACATAATCAATATTCATTGTCAAGGACATGACTGATACAAGTGAACATGATTATCCAAATGAAAGATCAAGAATACAGTTGATAGATTCATGGTTGGGCAGGCTTTACTTGGCATCCCTGAGCATGGACTTGACGCGTTTCTTGGCGTTTGAAGCCAGTCATCAGGAGTGGGGTGCATATAATTTGACTAAAGGGGAGATGTATAGATAGGTCAATAAAGTCTCAAAAAAATGGTGTCATATTTGAAACAAAAAACAGAGTCAGGTGGTCTAGTACATTACCAATGGCAAAGCCCAAAATAGGGTTATCCCAAGCATTTCAAATATGGAATGGAGTGGTGGTCCTGGATGCACTGTCTCACCCGGGGTTGAGGCAGGGATGGGCCCCCAAACACTCCAACGGCCCTTCAATCGGGAGGAGAGCCAAGGAGAAGATGGCATAGGACATCCGTCAAGGAGGAACCCGGACAACCACGACACAGCGCCAAACTGAGAGGGAGGCACAAACGGAGCACAAAGGCAAGTGCTGGTGGAGAAATGGAGAAATACAAGTGAGCAATGTATGTAAATAATATTTTTTGCCTGTGAACCAAGATGGAGTGTGAATGGGGGAGGGAAGGGGAAGAGAAAAAAAGGAGGAAGGGAGGGGGAAGTGTATGTGTTGGTAACGTGTTAGTGAATAATGGTGGGAATTATGACCCTTCCTGTCTCAACATGACAGCATCCAGGCCTAGTGAATGGGTGCTTAGACACAAAGCCCTGCCTTATGGGTAGAAAAAGGGAGAATTTTATGCTCTCCCATAACCTAGAGATAGGGGAGCATTTGGAAATTAATTACTGGCAGTGGAGGGGACCTGCTATGGACTAAAGCTGTAAGTTTACCCTAAATGGGCAAAGGACAAGTTTGCTTTAACCACTTCAGCTCCTGAAGATTTTACCCCCTTTATGACCAGGCCATTTTTTTTGCTATTCTGCACTGCACTACTTTAACTGGCGATTGCACATGCAACGCTGTACCCAAAATACATTTATATAAAAAAAATTTTTTCACACAAATAGAGCTTACTTTTCGTGGTACTTGATCACCACAGTTTTTTTTTTAGCGATATAAAGGAAAAAAAGACCGATATAAATGCTTTTTTTTTTTTCTTTTTTATAAATGCTATAAAACCTATCCAATAAAAAATGTAAAAAATCGAATTTCTTCATAAATTCTGGCCAAAATTTATTCTTCTCCATGGTTTGCGTGAGAGTTAAGCCCCGTACACACGGTCGGACTTCTATTGGACTTTTCCGTGGTTTTTTGTCCGAGTTGGTCGGGAACACCCATAGCATACACACGCTCGGACTTTTCTGCAAACTTTCCCAAAACTTTTTGCAACATCACATGTTTTTTTTGCTCTTTTCTGCTCTTTACCCCCACCCTTTGGTCAACTTCTGCTATTGTTGGTTGATTTTAACATTAGTTGTTTTGTCCATCGGACAAAAGTCCGATGGTTTTCTGTACACACGGTCGGGCTTTGCTCCATCGGACTTTTGTTGGGCAAAAGTTTGTCCGTTTGCAGACCCAACTTTTGTCCGATGAAAACAAGAAAAAAGCAAAAAAAGTTTGTCCGATGGAGCGTACACACAGTCGGATTGTTGGTCCAACTTGCTCAAAATGAAGTTTGTTGGCCAAAAGTCCGACCGTGTGTACAGGGCTTAATAGCGCCTATAAACTATGGTATATATATATTGGATTTTTTTTTTACTACTAATGATGGGGATCAACCACTTATAATGGGACTGCAATAAAGTGGCAGGCAATCTTATACCAACTGACGCTGGGTGGAACTGACTAACTGCCACTGACATTATTCCAGTGATCAGTGATAATACTACTGTATACACTGACACTACTAATGACACTGGCTGGGAAGGGGTTAACATCTAAGGCGATCAAGGGGCTAAATATGTGCCTAACAATTTGTAATGTGTGTAAAGTGTGCTGCTTTTACTAACTGATCTCTAATGCCACGTACACACAACCGTTTTTCATGGCGAGAAAACTGCCATTTTTTAGATTGGTCATGAAAACCGGTCGTGTGTATGCTCCATAGCAGTTTTCTCAACGAGAAAACTGCCCGCAAAAAAATTTGAACATGCTTTATTTTTTCTCGTCGTTTTTTCCGTCATTCTTTTTCTCGTTGCGAAAAACAGGCAAAGCAGGGATGAGAAACACAGAGATTGTCCCCTGTGTACAGAGCTGTGTTGAATGTCAACACAGAGCTCTGGACTGTGATTGTACACAGCCGGTCAGTATGTCCCGGCCGTGAATCATTGGCCTGGGACTTGCTGACAAGCTCCCGCAGTGTACAATCACAGGGGGGGTTGCATTCTTGCGTTTTAAACCCAGAAGTAGGCAGCAACGTACCAGTACATCGCTTTGCCTACGGTGCCCGCTTGTTCACAGTACATTGCGGGCGGGCGGGGGCTAAGTCGTTAAAGGTTATTTTTTGAGTGTGATAAATCCAGGTATAGTTGTAATACTTTTATTTTTCAGGTCTGCTCGTTTACTTTTTGATGCTCAAATCTCCTGATGCCCAAAGAATGCATCAAAGACAGACATGATTAAGGTATATCCAAACTCAGTTACTAAACATTTTTTGTAGGCAAGAACGTGTTAATGTATTTTCAAAAGTTGTTTTGACAACATGCACCTACAGGTAAGCCTAGATTACCGTTAAGGAGATATTTGCTTTTAAATATAGCGCCGAAGACGTCACGCGCATGCGCACTAGCAGGCCGGGGTCATTGCCGGTTTTATGAATGGGACCTTGCCGGCCTGCATGTGACATCATCGCCGCTCCGGCCAATCAGAGCGGCAGAGCGGCGATACCCGTAACTAGCGAGAGGGGACATGGCGGCGGCGGTGGACGGACCGAGGCGGACTTCGGGGGCTTCGATCTCAGGTAAGTGACACATAATGAGCTAGTATGCTGTGCATACTAGCTCATTATGCCTTTCTCTTGCAGGTTAGTTTTAAAAAAAATATATATTTACGAGGGTTTACTTCCTCTTTAATCTATAACAGAAAGTGTCTGAATACGGACCCTAATGGCAAGATCACCAAGTATTTTTTAATAAAAGCTGCAGATTTAGGCTGGGTTCACACTAGTGTGAATTGGATGCAGGTTTCTCCGCAGCCAATTCGCATGACAGGAGATTGTGACCGGCTCTCTATGGAGCCAGTTCGCATATCTCCGGTGCGGCTCCAAAACGGATTGCACAGAGGTCCTGTGCGTCTTTGGCTCAGTTTCAAGGCCAAATCCAGCCAAAAATTTGTCCCTGAAACAGATAATTGAGAGACACCGGGCCCCTGCTGCGAGCCGCATCCGTCGGAGGTGTGAACCTAGCATTATTGATGAAATTCGCCAGTGGGATTGTGTTGTAGGAATTGTTTGTGTGTGATAGAACTGAATAGAAAAAACACGGGAGAATAAAACCCAATGACCATAACAAGTATTGTAGCAGGAGGCTATTGTTGTCAGTAGAAACTACACTTTATCCCAATTGAGTCTTTAATTTTATTAACATGTTATTTCTCTTGTGTTCATTGACGGACACAGCAGCATATTCTTGACATTAGGGTATTAGCCTTCTATCAGGAGAGGACTAGGCAGAAACATGTTAATATGTTAAAACAACATCAAAACTGTGGGGGCCTTGGTTTGGGTGCCCAGGTGTTCGCTGCCATTTTCCTTTTCTCTGTGCTTCTTTTCCAGCATTCGACTGGCGTCCATTTTGGCGGTGACCGGCGCTGTTTTTAATGGACGAACGGCGGCCATTTCCTTGTAGCCTGCGCGCTGTTACAGGCCTGGCGGCAATTTTCCTGGGGTTTTCACTGGGGTTTTGCCTCTAGCGGTCAAACAGCTCTCAGGGCGGCGCGAACAGCCAAATCACCTCGGATAGAGACTGACACGGCGAACACTTCAGTCAGGGAGAGCAGACGCGGCCGTGCGGTGCCTGGTTCAGGTGGTGAGTTCTCTGGGGGGCCCTCCTCATTTTCTGTGACAGCTAGGAGGGTGGACTGTCTACTTGCCTTAGGTCCCTAAGGGTGTCAGGCAACTGGATCAGCATGGCGTCAGAAGCGGGCGCTTCTTCCCCAGGGTGTATTTGTCTGCTATGGCTCTGCTTCAGAGGTCTGACCTCCTATTTGTGTTGGTGGTTGGCCCACAGGAGGGCCTGATGGTCTCGTTGGCCGCTGTTTTTTAGCGGATCAGACAGATCGTGATTCAGGCTTATGCCCTGACAGGGTGGGCTCCTTACTTTCCTGTTACGGCGCATTCAACCAGGGCGATGGGTGCCTCTTGGGCTTTCCGACATCGAGCACCTGTTTCCCAGGTGTGTGAGGTGGTGACCTGGTCGTCCGTTCACGCTTTCACTGAATTTTTACAAGGTTGATGTGAGTGCATCGGATGCTTGCTTCGGCCGCAAGGTTTTGCAGGCGGCTGTTTAAGGTTGCAACTCCTCCGTTGAGGAGCTCTGGTTGTGTTAGGGTGAAGTTTGTTTGATTGCTGTTCCCACCCCTCGTTTTTTGACACTGCTTGGGGACGTCCCTAATGTCAAGAATATGCTACTGTGTCCGTCCATGAACACAAGAGAAAATAGGATTTTTGTACTCACCGTAAAATTATTTTCTCTGTAGTTCATGGACGGACACAGCACCCACCCCTCCTTTTTTATGTTTGTATTTCTTTTTGACGAACTGAGCTGCTGCATGCAGGGAGAGGGGTTGTACTCAGAGGGACCGCCCACTTGGGCGGTACTGTACAGTTTTGATGTTGTTTTAACATATTAACATGTTCTGCTTAGTTCTCTCCTGATAGAAGGCTAATACCCTAATGTCAAGAATGTACTGCTGTGTCCGTTCATGAACTACAGAGAAAAGGATTTTACGGTGAGTACAAAAATCCTATTTTTCACCTTAAAGTGAAACTACGCCCTGCTTCACATTGATGCTACTTTGAAATTGCGTTACTTCACTTAAAGTATCGCGATTTCAAAGTAGCAAGTTTAGCGTGATTTCAGCTGCTACTTGATAGACATCTGTGTGGCTTCATGCACAGATATCTATTGAAGTCGCACCTGAAATTGGCAAAAGTAGTGCAGGAACTACTTTTGCAAATCGGTGGCACCGCAAAATCGGTGTCGCACCGATTGGAACAGTGTCATTGTCTCCAATAGCCTGCGACTTGTCATGGGATTTGATCTCTCAAATCGCATGACGAACCGCTCCAATGTGAACCTAGGCTAAACTCTGGTTTTAAAATATATTCAATTAAGTATTCTTAACTCAAAAAAGTACCCCCCATTGATCTCGGCTTCCTTTTTTTTTGCTGCTGTGATCTGCCTTCCTGTTAGAGGGTTTCTACGTTTGTTCTCTATGGTTCCACTATATTTAGGAAGGTCTCCAAACTTTCTAAACGGTTTACTGTCCTTCAGACTTTAGGGGGGCCAGAATAGGGCCAGTGGAGGTAAATAATGCCCTATCTTTTGTGTCTGTTCCTTCCCTACTTTTGGCGATTTTGGGTTGCGACTTGCATAGACATCTGTGTGTGAAGCCGCACACATGTCTTCCAAGTCACACCTGAAGTTGCGCTGACATGCTATCCGATCCACCAGATGGATGGGGAATAGGACCACCATACGTTAGTTTTTGGCAGACAGGATTAGATGGTGTGGCAGCGGGTGTCAGCGGACATGTGTTTGCCGACATCCCCCGCTCCATAGAGAAGACTGAAGGGTCCAATCAGGTCTGCCTGAAAAACTGACCTGATCGAATAGCCCCGTTAAAAGGGGCCTTAAAGTGTTACTAAACCCCTGTTTTCTTTTTACATTAAAATAACAAACATACTTACCTGCTCTGTGTAGTGGTTTTGCACAGAGCAGCTTGGATCTTCCTCTTCTCTGGGTCCCACACCGGCGCTACTGGCCCCTCCCTTCTGCCAGGTGCCCCTACAGCAAGCAGCTTGCTCTGGGGGGCACCCAAGTGTACCGAACCCTGGCTCTGTATGTCCATTCCACATACAGAGCCGTGGCTTGGCTCTGCCCCCTCCGTCTCCTGATTGGCTCACTGGATGTAATTGACAGCAGTGGGAGCCAATGGGTGCGGCATTGTACCAAAACAAAATTGATATCCTTTTTTTCGTCAGTTCAGGTCAATATGTATTCTGCTACATATTTTTGGTAAAAAAAAAAAAAACGCAATAAGCATATATTGATTGGTTTGTGCAAAAGTTATAGCGTCTACAAAATAGGGGAAAGATTTCAGGACTTTTTTTTTTTTTTTGTTTACAAATTATTTTATTTGGAAGACAAGCGAAAATTTACATACTTCAGCGAAAAGCAATGTATAACATACAGTTATGCTAGAATCTACAGAGTGTGTACATGAGTATGGCAATAAAGGTTAGAATAATAGGTAGTCGGTACCAGTAAAAAGGAAAAGGTAACGGTTGGGTATACAAAAAAAGTGTTATAAATATATATGGTATAGGGGCAATCTCAGTAATAGGTTTAAGCAGTGTGAGACTGTACTATCTGATAGGAGTGGGCAGGGAATTTCGGCAAATATGTGGTTTTTCTTATTAAGTTGGAGTCCAAAATGTCCATTTCCCATTAAAAGTGTGCATACTGTCAAAGAGAGTGTGGTGGATCCTCTCAGATAGTCTGAGAGCCTCCATTCTGGTTAAGACCTGGGACCAGGGTAGGTTATGTGTTTTCCAGTTTAGGGCGATCATCCATTGGATGGAACTTATGAGTGAGTGTAGTAGTCTGTTACATGGTGAGGGGATATCTGAAATCTCTGCGTAAAGAATGCAGATTTGTGGGGAGAGGGAGATCTTTTTTTTGAGCGAGGGTTCAAGTATATTTATTACTGCCTGCCATATTGGTTCTAGGAGTTTGCAGCTCCAAAAGATGTGGAGATAATTTCCCTCTTCGTGGCAACCTCTAAAGCAGGTATAAGAGACTGAGGGGTAAAAGGAGTGGATCTTGGCAGGGGTCATATACCATCTAACAAACAATTTAAGGGGAGATTCCCTAAAGGCTGCTGCGCGATTGCTCTTGCGGAGGTTGTCAATCCTCTTTAACCAGGTTTCTATAGGGAGGGTGCAGTTTAGGTCAGACTCCCAACGAGTCATAGAGCTCGTTTTTTCTGGTTGATGTAAGTTATTTAAATAATTGTATATTTGAGAGATGATACCTTTATCTCTACAAGAGGATGTGCAGATACGTTCAAACCTGGTCCCTGGGTTGTCAATGGAAAGGGAGAAGTAGGTGGCAAAAAAGTTTTGAATTAGATGGTATTGGGGAAGTTCTGAGTCAGGGAGTTTGTGACGGGATTGAAGGAATGTGAAAGGTGGGAATTTTAGATCAATCACTAACGATTTAAGGGTGGTTAGTTTGAGTTGAATCCAATGTTGGAAAAGGTTGTAGTTTGGGAACGCGGGGATAAATCTGGGGTCACCAAGGAAGTTAGCTAAAGGAGGGGTGTGAGAGGACAAAACGTAATAGTCTTTGATTTTATTCCAAAGTTGTAAAGAATGGGCAACTATCAAGTTTTTTTTAAGAAGAGAGCGGTATGATGTTATAGAAGACCATAGGATGCCTCCTATGGACAAAGGGAAGATGGATGATGATTCAAAAGTCAGCCATGGGATGTGTGCAGTGTGGGAATGCCATTGGGCCATGTGTGAAAGTCTGGCTGCTAAATAGTAGTGCCATAGGTTTGGGAGGCCCAAACCGCCTTTGTTTTGTGGGACGTGCATAAGCGCATAACTACATCTGGGTTTTTTATTGTCCCAGATAAATTTATTGATTTCTCTTTGGAGGGCCATTATTCTGGATTTGGGTATATTAATGGGGAGGGCTCTGAAGTGATAGAGGAGTTTGGGAAGGATAGACATTTTGAAAGCACAAATTCTGCCTAAAAAGGAGATGTGATGGTTGGACCATGATTTAAGTAATGAGCTTATGTGGGAGAATAGGGGAATATAATTAGCCTTATAGAGAGATAAGTGGATTGGGGTAATATAGACACCCAAATATTTGATTGAGCTGGGAGGCCAGATAAAGCTGAAATTGTTTTGTAAGGAGATCAGCAAGTTTGGGGGACAATTTATAGGTAGAGCAGAGCTTTTGTTGGTGTTTATATATAGACCTGAGATTGCGTGGAAGGAGTTGAGTTCAGAATAAAGATTGGGTATGGAGGTGATTGGGTCCGTCAAGAATAGTAGGGCGTCGTCAGCGTATAGACTGATTTTAAATTGTGTGGCGTTTTTCTGGTATCCTTTAATGTTGGCGTTTTGCCTAATGGCAATGGCGAGGGGCTCTATTGCGAGGGCAAACAGAAGGGGGGATAGTGGGCAGCCCTGTCTAGTGCCTCTGCTTAGGGGGAAAAATTCAGAGTTAATACCTGGAATTTTGATTCTAGTCTGTGGAGAGTGGTAAAGGGCGTTAAAGCCATGTATAAATTTTTCTGAGACGCCGAATTTGGGAAGGAGGTGATTCAGGTATGACCAGCTAACACTGTCGAAGGCCTTGTGTATATCAAGGCTTAGGAGGAGACAGATTGGGCGGGAATGAAGGTTAGCATCTTGGATAACGTTGGAAACCAATCTAATATTGTCTGTGATTTGACGTCCTGGGATAAAGCCCGATTGGTCAATATGTACTAAGGAAGTAACTACAGAGGCAAGTCTGTTGGCTAGCAATTTGCCAAAAAGCTTAATATCATTATTAAGGACAGAAATAGGACGATAGTTCTGTGCAAGGGAGTGATCTTTATGGGGCTTTGAAATTAGGGAGAGGTTAGCCAACAACATCTCGTCCGGGAATTGACCTCCATTTAAGATGTGATTAAACAGTCTAGTGAGATTAGGTACTAATAGAGAGGCGAATTTTTTATAGTAAGACGACGAAAAACCGTCTGGACCTGGGGTTGTGGATGTTTTAAGAGATTTAATTATGTTTAGAATTTCGTCATCTGTGCAGGGTGTGTTAAGGGAAGAGGTCTGTTGGTCACTAAGTTTAGGGATTGAAAGGTTATCTAGCCACATTAAAGAGGAGGGATTAGGAGTTGTTTGGGGGCCTGAGAGTAAGTTTTTATAGAAGTTTGTGAAGATTTGGAGTACATCCTGGGGGTGGGTCACAAGGCTGCCATTTTGGTTTCGCAGTTTGTAGACATGTGTAGGATTAGAGTCTTGTTTGAGTTTTTTAGCAAACATCGCTGAGGCAGTATTGCTGAATAGTAAAAATCTGGCTTTTGAAAAGCGTAAAGATTTTTCTGTGTCGCCGGATAAAAGTGTGTTCAATGCTTGACGTTTGGACTGGATTAGGTTAGTTATTTCCGGGGAAACTGAGTGACTCAATTTATTATATAAATCGTTTAATTCTTTAGTAAGACATTTGATGTCTGCAATTCTAGCTTTGTTCTTTGCCACAGCAATGTTAATGAGGTGACCTCTAAGAACAGCCTTGTGAGCGACCCATATGGATGTTGGAGGTGTCTCATTCGTTATGTTTTCTTTAAAGAAATTGTCTATGTGGGAATGTATTTGTTGGAAAGTGACGGGGTCTGTGAGTAATGAATCATTTAGGCGCCAGTTAAAGGTAGTTGGGGCCATTCCTATGTGCGAAGTCTCAAAGGCAACCATGTCATGGTCTGACCATGGGCAAGGGTGGATTTGAGCTGAGGAGGAGTTTGCCAAGAGTATTGGGGTACTAAAGATATAGTCAAGGCGTGCGTAACAGTCGTGAGGATGAGAATAGTGTGTGAATGCTTTGACCCCTATATTGTGAGATCTCCATGTGTCAATCAGTTGGGATTTGTTTAGAGATTGATTAATAGTTTTGGAGAAGGCTTTAGAGGAGGGGGTTGTGTTACTCCTGTCCAATGAAGGGTGGGCGGCTAGATTGAAATCGCCACCCACAATCATGTGGGGCGATGTGTATTGATCTAATATAGAAAAAAAATTATTAAAAAAGGTTGAATGTGAATCGTTAGGGGCATATATTGATGCTATTGTAATGGATCGTCTATTTATAGTACCTTTAAGTATAATGAAACGGCTATCCTTGTCTTTGTAAATATTCTGGATTTCAAAAATAGTTGAGTTTTTGATAAAGATGGCGACCCCTCTGGTTTTATTTGCAAAGGTGGTATAATGGAATTGATTGTATGATTTATCATAATATTGTGGGTGATTGGTTTGGGCGAAGTGTGTTTCTTGTAATAAAATGATGTCAGCGCCAAGTCTTTTGTAATGTTTAAATGCTTTTTTACGTTTATTTGGAGAGTTGAAACCCTGAACGTTGTGGGAAATTATTCTGATACCCATTTTTGTAGGAGGGGGAAGGTCCTGCCTGGTGAGATAAAGGTGATGTGAGAGAATAGCTCGGGTACCATTGAAGAACAAGGGCACCCGAAATATCCAAACAAGATTATAAATGGTGCGATGTGTAGAATGTGTAGAAAAGTTGTATAGTGCCAGGTATGTAATTTGGTGGTGTGTAGAAGTATAGGTGTCCTTATGTAGTTTATGGCGACTAATAATGTAATCGTCCTAGCGAAACTACACAGAAAAGTTATATGTGGTCTTCCATAAGCAATTTTAAACTTTTTTGAGGCCAAAAGGGCAAAAATAACTAAAAAATAAACAAGAAAAAACAGGGGGTCAAGGGACAAGGAGTCCCCTGAACCAATAACAATATATTGAGGACAAAACAGTCCTAAATCTGCGAACGAGGTCGTCCACGTCATCTCAAAGGGATGAGGGGCAAACCGCGTGGGCAGAGTGGGGAACAATCCAACGACGGCGGACACGCCAGGCAATTGAACATATAAGAACATAACAGTTGAAGGTACATGGTGATAATTGAAAATTGCAGTGTAAGGTACAATACATGAAGGATCAAGGGGTAGTGGTGCCATATGAAAGAACCCAATAAAAGGGGGTAGAAGAGAAGTGTTACATATAACATGAAAGTCTGTTTTCGGCCTTGATCATCTGTAAAATGAGACTTACATACAGACCGTGATATCTGGGGCCATTCGCCCCGCAAGGAGTACAAACCTATCAAGAGAGTAGATAATGAGAGAGTCCAAGAAGTGTTGGGTCCTTTAAAGGGGTAAATGCAAAGCAGCCCTCGAAAAAAAAATAAAAAATAAAATCATCAGGTAACAAAGATGAATCGTAAAGGGCTAGTGTGGTCAGTTCATAAGGTATGGTCATACCGTATAATCTGGAGAGGGTTGGGTCTCCTTACTAATAGTCATCAAGCCCATCCTGAAATCTCCCAACCAGATCAAAAGTGTACTGATTCATTTGAGAATAGGGATTTATGTTGAGGGTCTATAATAGGAGGGGTTCAGAGATGAAGTCTGAGAGTAATAGGCGAGGAAGGAAGTAAATGACAATACAATGAATGTACCTTGTATCAGAAGGATGACCATTTGCTATGATAAAAAAGAAATTTAAATGCAGAGATTAACCACTTAAGCCCCGGACCATTTCGGGCCATTAGGACCAAGCCTGTTTTTGGGATTCGGCACTGCGCTGCTTTAACTGTAAATTGTGCGGACATGCAATGTTGTACCCAAATGAAATTTGCGTCCTTTTCTTCCCACAAATAGAGCTTTCTTTTAATGGTATTTGATTGCCTCTGCGATTTTTATTTTTTGCGATATAAACAGAAAAAGACCGAAAATTTTGAAAAAAAATGATATTTTCTACTTTTTGTTATAAGAAAAATCGAATAAACTCAATTTTAGTCATACATTTAGGCCAAAATGTATTCAGCCACATGTCTTTAGTAAAAAAAATGTCAATAAGCGTATATTTATTGGTTTGCGCAAAAGTTATAGCGTTTACAAACTAGGGTACATTTTCTGAAATTTACACAGCTTTAAATTTATGACTGCCTATCTCATTTCTTGAGGTGCTAAAATGGCAGGGCAGTACAAAACCCCCCCAAATGACCCCATTTTGGAAAGTAGACACCCCAAGGAAATTGCTGAGAGGCATGTTGAGCCCATTGAATATTTTTTTTTTGTCCCAAGTGATTGAATAATGACAAAAAAAAAAAAAATTACAAAAAGTTGTCACTAAATGATATATTGCTCACACATGCCATGGTTATATGTGGAATTGCACCCCAAAATACATTCTGCTGCTTCTCCTGAGTACGGGGATACCACATGTGTGGGACTTTTTAGGAGCCTAGCCACGTACGGGACCCCGGAAACCAAGCACCGCCTTCAGGATTTCTAAGGGCGCAAATTTTTGATTTCACTCCTCACTACCTATCACAGTTTCGAAGGCCATAAAATGCCAAAATAGCACAAAACCCCCCCAAATGACCCCATTTTGGAAAGTAGACACCCCAAGCTATTAACTGAGAGGCATGTTCAGTCCATGGAATATTTTATATTTTGCCACAAGTTGCGGGAATATGACAAACTTTTTTTTTTTTGCACAAAGTTGTCACTAAATGATATATTGCTCACACATGCCATGGGCATATGTGAAATTACACCCCAAAATACATTCTGCTGCTTCTCCTGAGTACGGGGATACCACATGTGTGGGACTTTTTGGGAGCCTAGCCGCGTACGGGACCCCAAAAACCAAGCACCGCCTTCAAGGTTTCTAAGGGCATAAATTTTTGATTTCACTCCTCACTACCTATCACAGTTTTGAAGGCCATAAAATGCCAAGATGGCACAAACCCCCCCAAATGACCCCATTTTGGAAAGTAGACACCCCAAGCTATTTGCTGAGAGGCATGTTGACCCCATTGAATATTTTTTTTTTTTGTCCCAAATGATTGAATAATGACAAAAAGAAAAAAAAAAATGTACAAAAAGTTGTCACTAAATGATATATTGCTCACACATGCCATGGTTATATGTGGAATTGCACCCCAAAATACATTCTGCTGCTTTTCCTGAGTACGGGGATACCACATGTGTGGGACTTTTTGGGAGCCTAGCCGCGTACAGGGCCCCAAAAACCAAGCACCGCCTTCAGGATTTCTAAGGGCGTAAATTTTTGATTTCACTCCTCACTACCTATCACAGTTTCGAAGGCCATAAAATGCCAAAATAGCACAAAACCCCCCCAAATTACCCCATTTTGGAAAGTAGACACCCCAAGCTATTTGCTGAGAGGCATGTTGAGTCCATGGAATATTTTATATTTTGCCACAGGTTGCGGGAATATGACAAACTGTTTTTTTTTTGCACAAAGTTGTCACTAAATGATATATTGCTCACACATGCCATGGGCATATGTGAAATTACACCCCAAAATACATTCTGCTGCTTCTCCTGAGTACGGGGATACCACATGTGTGGGACTTTTTGGGAGCCTAGCCGCGTACGGGACCCCAAAAACCAAGCACCGCCTTCAAGGTTTCTAAGGGCATAAATTTTTGATTTCGCTCCTCACTACCTATCACAGTTTTGAAGGCCATAAAATGCCAAGATGGCACAAAACCCCCCCAAATGACCCCATTTTGGAAAGTAGACACCCCAAGCTATTTGCTGAGAGGCATGTTGAGCCCATTGAATATTTTTTTTTTTTGTCCCAAATGATTGAATAATGACAAAAAGAAAAAAAAAATGTACAAAAAGTTGTCACTAAATGATATATTGCTCACACATGCCATGGTTATATGTGAAATTACACCCCAAAATACATTCTGCTGCTTCTCCTGAGTACGGGGATACCACATGTGTGGGACTTTTTGGGAGCCTAGCCGCGTACGGGACCCCAAAAACCAAGCACCGCCTTCAAGGTTTCTAAGGGCATAAATTTTTGATTTCACTCCTCACTACCTATCACAGTTTTGAAGGCCATAAAATGTCAAAATAGCCCAAAACCCCCACAAATGACCCCATTTTGGAAAGTAGACACCCCAAGCTATTTGCTGAGAGGCATGGTGAGTATTTTACAGCTCTCATTTGTTTTTGAAAATTAAGAAAGACATTTTTTTTTCTTTTTTTTTTCTTTTTTTACATTTTCAAAACTTTGTGACAAAAAGCGAGATCTGCAAAATACTCAACATACCTCTCAGCAAATAGCTTGGGGTGTCTACTTTCCAAAATGGGGTCATTTGGGGGGGTTTTGTGCCATCTGGGCATTCCATGGCCTCCGAAACTGTGATAGGCAGTGAGGAGTGAAATCAAAAATTTACACCCATAGAAATCCTGAAGGCGGTGCTTGGTTTTTGGGGTCCCGTACGCGACTAGGCTCCCAAAAAGTCCCACACATGTGGTATCCCCGTACTCAGGAGAAGCAACAGAATGTATTTTGGGGTGTAATTCCACATATGCCCATGGCATGTTTGAGCAATATATAATTTAGTGACAACTTTTTGTACATTTTTTTTTGGTCATTATTCAATCACTTGGGACAAAAAAAAAAAATATTCAATGGGCTCAACATGCCTCTCAGCAAATAGCTTGAGGTGTCTACTTTACAAAATGGGGTCATTTGGGGGGGTTTTGAACTGTCCTGGCATTTTATGCACAACATTAGGAAGCTTATGTCACACATCATCCACTCTTCTAACCACTTGAAGACAAAGCCCTTTCTGACACTTTTTGTTTACATGAAAGAAAATTTTTTTTTGCAAGAAAATTATGTTGAACCCCCAAACATTATATATTTTTTTAAAGCAAAGGCCCTACAGATTAAAATAGTGGGTGTTGCATTTTTTTTTTCCACACAGTATTTGCGCAGCGATTTTTCAAACGCATTTTTTGGGGGAAAAACACACTTTTTTTATTTTTAATGCACTAAAAAACACTATATTGCCCAAATGTTTGATGAAATAAAAAAGATGATCATAGGCCGAGTACATGGATACCAAACACGACATGCTTTAAAATTGCGCACAAACGCGCAGCGGCGACAAAACTACATTCATTTTTAAAAGCATTTAAAAGCCTTTACAGGTTAGCACGTTAGATTTACAGAGGAGGTCTACTGCTAAAATGACTGCCCTCGATCTGACCTTCGCGGTGATACCTCACATGCATGATGCAATTGCTGTTTACATATGACGCTAGACCGACGCTTGCGTTCGCCTTTGCGCAATAGCAGGGGGGGACAGCGGTGCTTTTTTTTTTTTTTTTATTATTTATTTGGCTTTTTTATTTTATTTTTAAACTGTGCCTTCCATATTTTATTTTTTTACCATTTTTATCGTTATCTCAGGGAATGTAAATATCCCCTATGATAGCAATAGGTAGTGACAGGTACTCTTTTTTTGAAAAAAATTGGGGGGTTAGACCCTAGATCTTTCCTCTGCCCTCAAAGCATCTGACCACACCAAGATCGGTGTGATAAAATGCTTTCCCAATTTCCCAATGGCGCTTTTTATATCCGGGGGGGGGGGGGACATTCCCTCCCACTGCTTGTAAAAGCAGTCTAGAGGCTAATTATCTGCTAGAATTGCTTTTACATGAAAGCCGGCTGCTGGCTGAAAAGAATGATACCAAGATGATACCTAAACCCGCAGGCATCATTCTGGTATAAACATTCAAAGTCCAGCAACATACCAGTACGTTGCTGGTCCTTGTTGGACATGTATTGTAATCTTTTTTTTCATACAGCCTATTGGCTGAACGAAAAAAAGAGATTGATTGGTGGGTATGCCCACCATTAGAATACCTCCCTTCATCCACCCACTTCTAATGATGGGCATATATGCCGAAGCATGGGGGCATCCTCCCGCAAAAAAGTTATGCCGCGTACACACGGTCAAGCCTTCGTCGGAATTTCGACCGTATGTACGCGGCATAAAAGGTTATGCCGCGTACACACGGTCGGACTTTTCCACGGATAAGCCTCCGTTGGAATTTCGACCGTATATACGCGGCATTAGGAGCAAAATCGCTCCTCCGCCCCTGCTGCCCCCATGCTTCGGCATATATGCTCTTTTTTTTAACTGTGGTGGTGAAATCACCTCCTACAGCGTTGGAGTCACGGCTTTATGTATCGTGGGAGCAAACGCTGTTGCTGTCAAGATAAATAGATCCGCGCTGCAACTGAATGGCGTACCTGCTAAGCAAATGGTGGTTAACATTAAAACAAAGTAACATTACAGTACAACAGTAGGACCTTACCATGCCATACCTGCAAAGCAAATACCAAAACAAAACCTAGTAAAAAATAAAAAAAATGTTTTAACGCAACCTGTGCCTAAAATATATATATGCCGAAGCATGGGGGCATCCTCCCGCAAAAAAGTTATGCCGCGTACACACGGTCGGAATTTCGACCGTATGTACGCGGCATTAGGAGCAAAATCGCTCCTCCGCCCCTGCTGCCCCCATGCTTCGGCATATATGCTCTTTTTTTTTAACTGTGGTGGTGAAATCACCTCCTACAGCGTTGGAGTCACGGCTTTATGTATCGTGGGAGCAAACGCTGTTGCTGTCAAGATAAATAGATCCGCGCTGCAACTGAATGGCGTACCTGCTAAGCAAATGGTGGTTAACATTAAAACAAAGTAACATTACAGTACAACAGTAAGACCTTACCATGCCATACCTGCAAAGCAAATACCAAAACAAAACCTAGTAAAAAATAAAAAAATGTTTTAACGCAACCTGTGCCTAAAATATATATATGCCGAAGCATGGGGGCATCCTCCCGCAAAAAAGTTATGCCGCGTACACACGGTCGGAATTTCGACCGTATGTACGCGGCATTAGGAGCAAAATCGCTCCTCCGCCCCTGCTGCCCCCATGCTTCGGCATATATGCTCTTTTTTTTAACTGTGGTGGTGAAATCACCTCCTACAGCACTGGAGTCACGGCTTTATGTATCGTGGGAGCAAACGCTGTTGCTGTCAAGATAAATAATTCCGCGCTGCAGTTGAATGGCGCACCTGAAAACAAAAAATTACATACCTGAAAAGCAAGCATGATAAAACATTGCAGAATAGAATACAGTAAAAAAGAGCAGAACAATAGAGAGAAAATAGAGAGAGAGAGAACAATAAAACGACAACTATTTTTGGTTTTTTTATTTTATATTTTTTTTGTGTTTTGTTTTTTACGTTTTTTTTTTTCTTTTTTACACTTTTTTTTGTAACTTTACAACTGTAATGGTTCGGGTCTCTCAAAATGTAATGGCATCTTGGGAGACCCTGTGTAAGTGTGTCCTAGTCTGTGAAATGCTGTACCCTACGCTAAAACTTCACTTTTGAGTGGTAGCGTTCAAAACATTCACCTTGGCAAAGACCAGGCTTGTCAGGACAGAGTGGACAAAAACTACGGGTGTCACGCCTAAATCCGCGCTTGCTACAGACACGACATCTTTTTTGGGGGTGGCTTTGGGTAGGGGTACTCGGGAGGACATACGAATAATGCCTCTCATGCAGCCGGCTTACTGCATTTGGTTGGGGATGGTGAGGTGCAGAACCGCCTGGATACAGGAGTTCTGTGACTATCTCATTCTGGAATTTTAGAAGAGATAACGTCCCGCCTGAAGCTCTGTATAGCACATGAGCGTTCAGCAAAGCCAATTGGAATAATGATAGAGACACTTTTTTGTACCAGCGTCTCGCCTTACGGTCAATTAGATACGGCGCCATCAACTGGTCGTTGAGGTCCACCCCTCCCATATTTTGGTTATATTCGTGGACACAGAGGGGTTTCTCCACAACACCAGTCGCCGTACGAATTTGGACTGTCGTGTCTGCATGAAGGGAGGTAAGAAGGAAAACATTCTTATTGTCCCTCCACTTCATAGCGAGCAAGTTATTACACTTCAAGCAGGCTCTCTCCCCCAGCCTAAGACGGGCATCTACAAGCCGCTGGGGAAAGCCCCGGCGATTAGGTCGCACGGTGCCACATGCTCCAATCTTATGATCAAACAAGTGACTAAACAGTGGCACGCTCGTGTAATAATTGTCCACATACAAGTGGTACCCCTTTCCGAATAAGGGTGACACCAAGTTCCACACTATCTTGCCAGCGCTCCCTATGTAATCCGGGCAGTTGACCGGCTCAATCTGACTATCTTTTCCCTCATAAACCGTAAAGTTCACTACATAGCCTGTTGCCCTGTCACAGAACTTGTAGAGCTTGACCCCGTATCTGGCACGCTTGCTGGGAAGGTACTGCTTGAAAGACAAGCGGCCAGAAAATTTAATCAGGGACTCATCAACGCAGACAACTTGATCGGGAGTAAACAAGGCTGCAAAACGTTCGTTGAAGTGGTTTATGAGGGGCCGAATTTTATAGAGCCGGTCGTATTCAGGGTCCCCACGTGGACGACAAAGTTCATTGTCGTTGAAGTGCATGAACCGCAAAATCTGCTCGTATCGTGCCCTGGACATGGAGGCAGAGAACACGGGCATGTGGTCAATTGGGTGCGTGGACCAATAAGCACGCAATGACGGAAATTTATGTGTGCCCATGTTGAGGGAAAGGCCCAGAAAGGTCTTAAATTCGGAAACCGTAATTGGTTTCCAATTTCTGGCAATTTTAGGCAACTGGGGGTTAGCGGCGATAAATTGACCAGCATATAAATTACTCTGGTCCACAATAGATCTATAGAGATCTTCCGTGAAAAACAGCGAATAAAAATCGATTGGCATAAAATCAGCTGTTTCCACCTGAATACCGGGTTGGGCAGTGAATGGGGGAAGTACGGGTTCTGCAGAAGTGGTGGGGACCCAATCAGGATAGGCGAATTCTGCAGGAAGGGCAGTATGGGCACGACGGGCCTGCCTTTGTCTTCTTGGTGGCAGCGGGACACTACTTGTGCTTGCCACCTCGCCAGCTTGAACTGCACTTATGGGACTCGCCACGTCACCAAGTGTTACTGCAGTGCTGGATGTACGTCCAGGCTGTACTAGGCCGCTGGTGCTTGCCAGTTCACCAGAAGGAATAGCGGCGCTAGTACTACTCTGCTCCATGATACGAGAGACCTGCGGTTCTTGCTCCTCAACAACCTCAGAAGATCGGGATCGGGTACGCCTGACCTTAGCAGGGACCTCAACTTCGTCGTCAGAGCTATCTGACGTGGGGCCGCTGACGTCACTGTCTTCTACGGGAAGATATTCTGAGCCTGAATCTGACAGATACGTGACCTCCTCTTCACTATCTGTCATGCTCAGAATCTCGTAGGCCTCTTTACTAGTGTACCTTCGTCTTGCCATTTTGGGCTCTAAATTTAGGGGTACACTAGTAAGATTCACAGGAAAAAAAGCACCCGACTGTCGTCAGCAAATATATCAAACGCTACAAAAAAAACTGTTAGCGATCGCAGGGATCAGGCCTGTCTCTGCGAACGCTGCAGTTATGTGTGTTGTGTTTGGTAAGTGACAGTGATCGATCGATACTGCACTTGGGTGGGCTGGGCTGGGCTGGGCGGAGGGGCTAAACGCAGGTACTAGCAGGTATCTGGGCTGATCCCGCTAACACTGCGTTTTTGGGAACCCTAAACCGCTGGGGATGCTAGTATAGATCTGATCAGATACTATACCACTAAGGGAGGTGTATGCTTTGCGCGTGGGTGTTAGCGTTACTGGCACTAACCTAACACTGCCTGGGGCGACGCAGACCCTCTCTGGCGCTAAAACCTAATTGATCTCACCCGCCGGGCGATCAGGGGGGTTAAACCTTTATTGGGTTATATACGGCGGGTGCCCTGATGCTATAAAAAGCAAACTAATCAACCAGCGTCACCCGTAACCTTTATATGGTGATCACTGGTGAAAGGGTTAACTAGGGGCAATCAGGGGGTTAAAACCTTTATTAGGTTAAATATGGGGGTACCTGACACCAATAAAAACCTGCGGCGAACCTAAAAAAAAAATAACTGCCTATCTAAAACACCAGCGACACGAATACAGCGATCGGAAAAACAATCGCTTAGTGACGCTGAAGTTAGGGGGTGAAAGGGTTACCTGGGGGGTGATCAAGGGGTTAAACCTTTATTAGGGGGGGTTAGGGGGCTACCCTGGACCTAAAGGGGCCTAATCCTAACTGCCTTGCAACTTTTTACAATCACAGATGACACTAAATGCAGTGATTAGGGATGGGCCCGGTGCTCGATTCAAACCCATGTTCGAATCGAGCACCGGGCGTTCGCTCGCTCGTCGAGCCCAGAACTATTTGGGCCGTTCGCATCACATTCGTGTGATGCGAGCGGCCCCGCAATGCATTGCGGCCGGCGCGGCCGGCGCAGTGCATTGCTGGCTGATGATTGGCCAAGCATGCACTGTGACCCCGCATGCTTGGCCAATCACAGCGCCCGAAACTCGGAGAGCAATAATTGGCTACAGGCAGGACGCCTGTAGCCAATTACAGCTCAGGGGCTTTAGTACACGCCCCACCATTTAAAAGGCCGCCACGCCATCGGCCCCGGTCACATGAGTTCCGGCTTTAGGAGAGATTAGTCTGCTGATTCTGTCTTTGCTTGATACTGAAAGATTTGCTCTTCTTTGCTAAACCATTGGCTATTTCTTTGCTAAACCATTGCTACCTAAGTCATTGATCGTTCATTGCTGCTGATTGCACAGTTAGTGTGTTATTAGCTGCTGCTGGGGATTAGTCTGGTGCGTGCTTACTGTTAGTACAGTATTGCAGTAGTACCAACCGCAGTGCTGTTAGCACAGCATTGCACCCCAACAGCACCCATAGGACTTCTAGTGTGTTAGTGGCAGCAAACAGAGCTCCTATATTTTCTTCTCAGCAGCACCCATAGGACTTCTAGTGTGTTAGTGGCAGCAAACAGAGCTCCTATATTTTCTTCTCAGCACCACCCATAGGACTTCTAGTGTGTTAGTGGCATCACACAGAGCTCCTATATTTTCTTCTCAGCAGCACCCATAGGACTTCTAGTGTGTTAGTGGCAGCAAACAGAGCTCCTATATTTTCTTCTCAGCAGCACCCATAGGACTTCTAGTGTGTTAGTGGCATCACACAGAGCTCCTATATTTTCTTCTCAGCAGCACCCATAGGACTTCTAGTGTGTTAGTGGCAGCAAACAGAGCTCCTATATTTTCTTCTCAGCAGCACCCATAGGACTTCTAGTGTGTTAGTGGCATCACACAGAGCTCCTATATTTTCTTCTCAGCAGCACCCATAGGACTTCTAGTGTGTTAGTGGCAGCAAACAGAGCTCCTATATTTTCTTCTCAGCAGCACCCATAGGACTTCTAATGTGTTAGTGGCATCACACAGAGTTCCTATATTTTCATCTCAGCAGCACCCATAGGACTTCTAGTGTGTTAGTGGCATCACACAGAGCTCCTATATTTTCTTCTCAGCAGCACCCATAGGACTTCTAGTGTGTTAGTGGCAGCAAACAGAGCTCCTATATTTTCTTCTCAGCAGCACCCATAGGACTTCTAGTGTGTTAGTGGCAGCAAACAGAGCTCCTATATTTTCTTCTCAGCAGCACCCATAGGACTTCTAGTGTGTTAGTGGCATCACACAGAGCTCCTATATTTTCTTCTCAGCAGCACCCATAGGACTTCTAGTGTGTTAGTGGCAGCAAACAGAGCTCCTATATTTTCTTCTCAGCAGCACCCATAGGACTTCTAGTGTGTTAGTGGCATCACACAGAGTTCCTATATTTTCATCTCAGAAGCACCCATAGGACTTCTAGTGTGTTAGTGGCATCACACAGAGCTCCTATATTTTCATCTCAGAAGCACCCATAGGACTTCTAGTGTGTTAGTGGCATCACACAGAGTTCCTATATTTTCATCTCAGAAGCACCCATAGGACTTCTAGTGTGTTAGTGGCATCACACAGAGCTCCTATATTTTCTTCTCAGCAGCACCCATAGGACTTCTAGTGTGTTAGTGGCAGCAAACAGAGCTCCTATATTTTCTTCTTAGCAGCACCCATAGGACTTCTAATGTGTTAGTGGCATCACACAGAGTTCCTATATTTTCATCTCAGAAGCACCCATAGGACTTCTAGTGTGTTAGTGGCATCACACAGAGCTCCTATATTTTCTTCTCAGCAGCACCCATAGGACTTCTAGTGTGTTAGTGGCAGCAAACAGAGCTCCTATATTTTCTTCTCAGCAGCACCCATAGGACTTCTAGTGTGTTAGTGGCAGCAAACAGAGCTCCTATATTTTCTTCTCAGCAGCACCCATAGGACTTCTAGTGTGTTAGTGGCAGCAAACAGAGCTCCTATATTTTCTTCTCAGCAGCACCCATAGGACTTCTAGTGTGTTAGTGGCAGCAAACAGAGCTCCTATATTTTCTTCTTAGCAGCACCCATAGGACTTCTAATGTGTTAGTGGCATCACACAGAGTTCCTATATTTTCATCTCAGAAGCACCCATAGGACTTCTAGTGTGTTAGTGGCATCACACAGAGCTCCTATATTTTCTTCTCAGCAGCACCCATAGGACTTCTAGTGTGTTAGTGGCAGCAAACAGAGCTCCTATATTTTCTTCTCAGCAGCACCCATAGGACTTCTAGTGTGTTAGTGGCAGCAAACAGAGCTCCTATATTTTCTTCTCAGCAGCACCCATAGGACTTCTAGTGTGTTAGTGGCAGCAAACAGAGCTCCTATATTTTCTTCTCAGCAGCACCCATAGGACTTCTAGTGTGTTAGTGGCATCACACAGAGCTCCTATATTTTCTTCTCAGCAGCACCCATAGGACTTCTAGTGTGTTAGTGGCAGCAAACAGAGCTCCTATATTTTCTTCTCAGCAGCACCCATAGGACTTCTAATGTGTTAGTGGCATCACACAGAGTTCCTATATTTTCATCTCAGCAGCACCCATAGGACTTCTAGTGTGTTAGTGGCATCACACAGAGCTCCTATATTTTCATCTCAGAAGCACCCATAGGACTTCTAGTGTGTTAGTGGCATCACACAGAGCTCCTATATTTTCTTCTCAGCAGCACCCATAGGACTTCTAGTGTGTTAGTGGCAGCAAACAGAGCTCCTATATTTTCTTCTCAGCAGCACCCATAGGACTTCTAGTGTGTTAGTGGCAGCAAACAGAGCTCCTATATTTTCTTCTCAGCAGCACCCATAGGACTTCTAGTGTGTTAGTG
Source organism: Rana muscosa (assembly GCA_029206835.1). Lineage (NCBI taxonomy): Eukaryota > Metazoa > Chordata > Amphibia > Anura > Ranidae > Rana > Rana muscosa. The sequence goes on along the minus strand of CM055122.1, from coordinate 173,829,311 downwards.
GCATCACACAGAGCTCCTATATTTTCTTCTCAGCAGCACCCATAGGACTTCTAGTGTGTTAGTGGCAGCAAACAGAGCTCCTATATTTTCTTCTCAGCAGCACCCATAGGACTTCTAGTGTGTTAGTGGCATCACACAGAGTTCCTATATTTTCATCTCAGAAGCACCCATAGGACTTCTAGTGTGTTAGTGGCATCACACAGAGCTCCTATATTTTCTTCTCAGCAGCACCCATAGGACTTCTAGTGTGTTAGTGGCATCACACAGAGCTCCTATATTTTCATCTCAGAAGCACCCATAGGACTTCTAGTGTGTTAGTGGCATCACACAGAGCTCCTATATTTTCTTCTCAGCAGCACCCATAGGACTTCTAGTGTGTTAGTGGCATCACACAGAGCTCCTATATTTTCATCTCAGAAGCACCCATAGGACTTCTAGTGTGTTAGTGGCATCACACAGAGCTCCTATATTTTCTTCTCAGCAGCACCCATAGGACTTCTAGTGTGTTAGTGGCAGCAAACAGAGCTCCTATATTTTCTTCTCAGCAGCACCCATAGGACTTCTAGTGTGTTAGTGGCATCACACAGAGCTTCTATATTTTCTTCTCAGCAGCACCCATAGGACTTCTAGTGTGTTAGTGGCAGCAAACAGAGCTCCTATATTTTCTTCTTAGCAGCACCCATAGGACTTCTAATGTGTTAGTGGCATCACACAGAGTTCCTATATTTTCATCTCAGAAGCACCCATAGGACTTCTAGTGTGTTAGTGGCATCACACAGAGCTCCTATATTTTCTTCTCAGCAGCACCCATAGGACTTCTAGTGTGTTAGTGGCAGCAAACAGAGCTCCTATATTTTCTTGTCAGCAGCACACATAGTACCTATAGTGTGTTAGTGTCAGCACCCATAGGACCTACAGTGTGTTGTGAGCACACATAGGAGTTCTATTTTTTATACTATATACACTACCGACTACAATGGCTGGAAGACCGCCAAGGAGAGGCAGAGCGTGCCGAGGCAAGAACACAGGGCAGGCAGGCTCTGTTTCTAGAGACAACAGTGCTGGCCATGGACGTGGTCGTGCATCGTCATCAGCACGTGGCCATGGGACACGCTTGTCTTTGTTTTCGGCAGCTGGACATGTGGAGCCGCATCATGCCGAAGGCTTGGTAGAATGGATGACCAAGCCCTCCTCATCCTCCTCATCCTCTCTCACCCAGGCTCAGGGTACTGGCAGAGCAGCTGCCAACGCGTACTCAATGGCATCATCAGCCACCCCTTCCCTAGACCCACCATGTCCTCCTGAGGAGTCCCCCGAACTGTTTGAGCACAGTGTTGGGTACATGCTCCAGGAGGATGCCCAACGATTCGAAGGCTCGGATGATGATACCCAGCTTGAGGAAGTCAGTAGTGTGCGCGCAGAGAGAGGGGATGCTGAAGGACAGCAATCTGGCAGTAGTGTTCCACCAGCTGCAGCTTACTGCCAGGTTTGCTCTAGTGGTGAAGAGGGAGGGGATGATGAGGTCACTGACTCCACGTGGGTGCCTGAAGGGAGAGAGGAGGAGGAGGAGGAGGATGCAGCGTCACATGTCCAACGAGGCAGGATGCCCCCTGGAGGCCAGCTAGAGGCCAGCACAGCAACTGTACCACACCGCAGAGCTCCGCCTGTGCAGGGCGCTGCCTCTGCACGTTATCACAAAAGTTCTTTGGTGTGGGCCTTTTTTGAGACGAGTGCATCAGATCGCACCACTGCTATTTGCAATATTTGTCTCAAGCGTATCTCGCGTGGCCAAAACATCAGCCGCTTGGGCACCACAAGCATGAGCAGACATATGTCGACCTGCCATGCAGCTCGTTGGCAAGCACACATAAAAGACCCACACCAAAGAACAAAGCGGACCTCTCCTTGCTCCTCATCAGCTGGGATCTCCATCCCCACTATATCTTCAGTCCTCTCTGAAAGCTGCTCTGAGAGGACTGAAGGTGTAGAATTAGGTGTGTCACAACCAAGTACTTGCAGTACACCGACGTCCGATTGTAGCAGGCAAATTTCCCTGCCCCAGCTGCTGGACCGTCGAAAGAAGTATACTCCCAGCCATCCACATGCCCAGCGGTTGAATGCTAGCTTGGCTAAATTGCTAGCACTTCAACTGCTGCCTTTTCAGTTGATAGACTCGGCCCCCTTCCGTGAGTTTGTTCAATGTGCGGTTCCTCAGTGGCAGGTTCCCAAACGCCACTTTTTCTCACGGAAGGCGATTCCGTCTCTCTACTGGCATGTGGAAGGCAATGTCCATGCCTCGCTGGACAGGGCGGTCAGCGGTAAGGTGCATATTACCGCTGACTCATGGTCCAGCAGGCATGGACAGGGACGTTATCTTTCTTTCACGGCCCATTGGGTCACTCTATTGGCAGCTGGGAGGGATGCAGGACAAGGTGCAGTAGTGTTGGAGGTTGTTCCGCCACCACGCCTCCAAAATGCTACTACTGGTTGTGACACACCTCTCTCCTCCACCCCCTCCTCTTCTTCTTCCTCCATGTCCTCTTCGAGCGCTCTGTCCTCGGAACCAGCGGTGCTCCGTAGGCATACAAGGGGCTACGCGAGTACGCAGGCAAAAAGATGCCATGCCGTGCTTGCGCTGGTGTGTTTGGGGGACAGGAGCCACACTGGGCCAGAGGTTCTGGCAGCTCTGCAGGGACAGGCCGAGAGGTGGTTGACGCCACGCCAGCTTAAGCCAGGAATGGTCGTTTCTGATAATGGCACCAACCTCCTCTCCGCCCTGCGACAGGGGCAGCTCACCCATGTGCCCTGTATGGCTCACGTCCTCAACCTGGTGGTGCAGCGGTTCTTGGGCAGGTTCCCAGGCTTACAGGATGTCCTGAGGCAGGCCAGGAAAGTCTGTGTGCATTTCCGCCGATCTTATAATGCCAGTGCTCGGCTGACTGAGCTGCAAAAGGAGCTGAACCTGCCCAAGAACCGCCTAATATGTGACATGCCCACCAGGTGGAACTCAACGTTGGCCATGCTGCAGCGACTGCACACGCAGCAGAGGGCCATCAATGAGTACCTTTGCGACTACGGCACCAGGACAGGGTCAGGGGAGCTTGGCTTTTTTTCCCCACGCCAGTGGAGCATGATCAGGGATGCATGCACTGTCCTCTCACCATTTGAGGAGGCCACGAGGATGGTGAGCAGTGACAGTGCATGCATCAGTGACACTGTACCTCTTGTCCACCTGTTGGAGCATACGCTGCGTGGGATAATGGACAGGGCACTTGAGGCAGAACAGAGGCAGGAAGAGGAGGACTTCCTTGTCTCTCAAGGCCCCCTTTATCCAGACAATGTTCCTTCTGTCCCACCCATCACACAGGAAGAGGAGGAGGAGGAGGAGGAGGATTGTGTGAGCATGGAGGTGGAGCCTGGCACTCAGCATCAGCAGCAGCAGTCTTTTAGGGATGATGTACAGTCCCAACAAACCAGTGGACTTGTACGTGGCTGGGAGGAGGTGGCTGGCGATCATGTCATCCTCAGTGACCCAGAAGACTCCGGACCGAATGCCTCAGCTAACCTACGCTGCATGGCCTCCCTGATCCTGCAAAGCCTGCGGAAGGATCCTCGTGTTCTTCGGATCAAGGAGAGTGACCATTACTGGCTGGCCACTCTCCTTGATCCACGGTACAAGGGTAAGGTTGCGGACCTTATCTTGCCGTCGCAGAGGGAGCAGAGGATGAGACATCTCAGGGAGGCCTTGCAGAAAGGTCTGTGCAACGCGTTCCCAGAAACTGGGAGGTTACAAACTCCTGGTCCTGGACGACGAGTTGCTGAGGCTTCGGTCAGTAGCAGAAGGAGCGGTGGGGAAGGTGGACGTCTGACCGATGCGTTCAGACAATTTTTTAGTCCGCAGCCCCAAGGTATGATCAGTTCCAGCAACCATCGCCAGCGTCTGATATACATGGTGCAGGAATACCTAGGGGCAAGGTCAGACTTGGACACCTTTCCCACCGAAAATCCTCTGGCTTACTGGGTCCTGAGGATGGATCACTGGCCAGAGCTTGCACAGTATGCAATTGAGCTACTGGCCTGTCCTGCATCCAGCGTTCTTTCCGAACGCACATTCAGTGCTGCTGGAGGATTTGTCACCGATCATAGGGTGCGCCTGTCCACCGACTCGGTTGATCGACTGACCTTCATAAAAATGAATCAGTCTTGGATCACCACCAGCTACCAGACACCTGAAGCGGATATAACGGAATAATTTATAATGTCACATCCCTTCAAGACTGCCTATGCTGATGCTGAGTGACTGTCCTGTTATGTTCACTGACTATCCTCTTCCTCCTCCTCAATGATCCATGCCACCACACCAGTGCCTAAGGCACAATTTTTCAGCCCCTGTATAACAGGGGCGTGTAATTACAATTTTTTAAAAAGATGCTTCGCAACAGGTGTGACTGCTGTGCTCCAAGTACAGTATCTGTGAGGGGTTGCAGTGTTGTGGCACCAGCACCAATGCCTAAGGCACAATTTTTCAGCCCCTGTTTAACAGGGGCGTGTAATTACAAATCTTGATCTAATAGTTCACAGCAGGGCCCATTCCTGCGCCCACCAAGAGTAACTATGAGGGCCTACAGTCTTGTGGCAACACCGTCCACCACCACCACCACCACCAAAGGCCCAATTTTTCTGCCCTGTTCAACAGGTGCATGCAATTACAAATCTTGATCTAATAACTCACAGCAGGGCCCATTCCTGCACCCACCAAGAGTAACTGTGAGGGCTTACAGTCTTGTGGCAACACCGTCCACCACCACCACCACCACCACCAAAGGCCCAATTTTTCTGCCCGGTTCAACAGGTGCATGCAAGTACAAATCTTGATCTATTAACTCACAGCAGGGCCCATTCCTGTGCCCACCAGTCTTGTGGCTACACCAACATCTAATAGGGCAAATTTCTGCAGAGTATATACGGCAGGCCCCTACTTTCAAACATCCAACTTACAAACGACTCCTACTTGCAAACGGCAAGAGAAAACAGGAAGTGAGAGGAAATCTACCCCTAGGAAGGAAAATTCTATCCTGTTAGATTTAATTTGGGAAAAAGGTATCTCCTCTCTACTGATGCTTTATCACCAATCCTTGTTTCAATTAAAACCCCACTTTTCCAAAAACATTTGTCATTGGGACGGAAAGTGAGGTGACATGTTCTGAACAGATGTGCAAAGACAGCAAATGTTACAGGGGTGATAACCCCTCCCTATGTTCTCCAAAAAGCTTAAAAATTGATTTTTTTGGGATGTAGCTACACTTCATAATGTACCTGTTCAGATTCTACTTAAGAACAAACCTACAGTCCATGTCTTGTTTGCACCACCTATATACTGCTGTTCAGAGTATATAGGGTTGTAGGTATAGGGTTTTATTTTGGGTGCGGGGTCCCCCTTAGTATCCATACAAGACCCAAAGGGGCTGGGGTGGGGGGGGGGGGGTGATGGGGTAGCCATGCCATTTTTCTCAAGGATTTTCAGCCATATGGCGGCCAGGACAAGACATGACATTAAAGCCGCAAGTGGTTTTAAATGGCTTCTTTTTTTCCTTTACAAATGTCATTTTGTGCAAGGACAGTTCTAAACACGGGAAACACATGCCACTTCACAGGCATACTTTAGACACCCCCCAGGTACCATATTTAAAGGAAAATTTCACTTTTTTTTTTTTCACTTTATGCATCATTAAAATGACTGCTCCCGAAAAAACTTTAGTTTTTAAAATTTCTTTTTGCATTGATATATGTCCCCTGGGGCAGGACCCGGGTCCCCAAACCTGTTTTATGACATTAACATGCATATTGGCCGTTGTAATTAGCAATTTTGATTTCGAACGTTCGCGTCCATTATAACGAATAGGGTTCGAAAATTTGCGCGAACTTTCGGTCCGTTCGAAGGTTCTGGTGCGAACCGAACCCGGGGGTGTTCGGCTCATCCCTAGCAGTGATCAGTAAAATAAATGATCACTGCAATCAGTGACACTGTCATTGGGGGCTTTGGGGTGACCTGGGGGGTGATCTGGGGGTGACTGGGGGGTGATTTGTGTGCCTATGTGTACCTACGTGTCAGTGGACTGTTGGAGCACTAACCTCTGTCTTCACTCCTCGGCGCCGGGAACGAAAAGACCGCGGCGAGGGAGATGACATCACTTCCTCCAGCCTGTGTTTACATCACATGGCGGAGGAAGCAATTTCATTGGCTGGGAGCGATCGCGAGGGGGGGGGCGGAATCGAGCGGCCGCCCCCTCATGCCTGATCGCTCCCGAACACTTAACGGCCGCTCACTGCAGTGAAGGGGGGTCCGGATGGACCCCCCAACTGCACAAAGGCGATCACGTAGATCTACGTGATTCTGCCTGTCCGTGCCATTCTGCCGACGTAAATCGGCGGTGGGCGGTCGTTAAGTGGTTAAGCAACATTTGGAGACTTAGACGATTAGTGTGGTCAGTTTATAGAGAATGAACCTGCAGAATCATGCCGGATGATTTGGGGAGGGTGGGTTCCATCTCCTCTGATCATTAAGGACTCCTTGATCTCTTTGTGTGCGTCTAGGGGTGGACCAGATGGGTGATGATCTAGGAGTAGGAGGAAATCGGCGTTGGGGGGCCTGGTCCAAAAGACCCATTTTGACCAGCAGATCTTTCCCTTCGATGACATTGTATACAGAATACGTTGTGCCGTTGTGCATAACTGACAACTTAAAGGGGAATCCCCATCTGTATTTAATTCTGGCAGATTGTAAGATACTGGTGACCTCTTTCATCCTCCGCCGTCTATCCAGAGTCGCAGGGGACATGTCTGGGTAGATCTGGATCCTAATTCCATCAAGTTCTATGTTTTGAGAGTTTCTAGAGGCTCTCATGATGTCTTCCTTGGTGACAAAATCCTTCATGCACATGATTATGTCCCGAGGTGGTTTATCAGGAGTTGGTTTGGGCCTCAAAGCTCTGTGTAATCTGTCACACGCAAAGGCAGATAGGGGCTTGTCTGGGACAAGGTTATGAAAGAGTTTAGTGATGGTTTGGTTTAAATCAGTGATTGTTTCAGGAACGCCACGCAGTCTTATATTATGTCTCCTGTTCCTGTTGTCTAAATCTTCTACGTGAGCTTGCATAATGGAGAAGCTGTCTGCAAGTGATTCATAATCTTTTCTGAGATCATTGTGGGCCAGGGAGAGTTCATCGTGTTTGGCCTCCAAAATGTCAGTTCTGCCCCCTATGCTGGCTATCTCCTGAGATAGGGCGCTGGTAGATTTACAGTTCAGACTCCAGCTTCCCTGCCAGCTTTTCATATATGGCTGTGAGGCTGGCATCAAGATCAGCCTTAGTCAGGGGGAGATTGTACTCACTGTTTGAGGCGATTGTTGACTGAGCCTGCATGAAGCTGCTAGGAGCCGCGTGTGTGCCGGCGCCATTTTGGGTCATCCTCCTTGTAGTACAGGAGCGCTCAATCCCCAGAAGAAAGTTGGTCAGCGAGCCTTGAGAGTTAGTTGTCCGTTTTTTTCTTGCTGGCATGTACCCGGATGTCTCACAGGGGTGTTGAGATGATTTTAGAATGGTTTAGTGCGCGGATGGCCCCGGGAATCCTGCCTGGCAGGCCTGGTCAGACGGAGCTCAGCTCAGCAACGTCCGTCCAGCATCGCGCCGCGCATGCGCCCCCGATTTCAGGACTTTTAATCTTATTTTTTTTTAAATTGTTTTTAGTAGGATTTTTTTTTATTTTTTTTTGCGGGACTGCAACATTGCGGCAAGTACTTAAGCTTTGACAAAAAAACCTAGAGGCTGATTGTTTACTCAAATCGCCCCCAAAGTCGCCAAAAGTAGTGCAGGAACTACTTTTGGGAATCGGTGTGGTGCCGCAAAGTCGGCGTCTCACCGATTAGGACGGTGCCGTTGCTGGCAATGTCAATGACATGTCAAATCGCATGTCAAAACGGCCCGATGTGAACGTGGTCTCAACAAGTGATCCCCTAATGGGTCAGATCAAAACGATAAAATAAATTACATATGAGAGATCCACGTCCTTTATGTTTTTCCCTACAGGCGATAACATGTAAATGGACACGTGTCCACCAATATCCACCCATATTTGTTCAGATCTGCAAAAGTGGACCTGGATGCAAACTTATCTGAAAAAACCTTAACGGACCCAAATGTAAATGGACACACATCCACTTACATCTGCCTGCCTATAGGGATACCTTTTCTCTTAATTCCCTAGTAAAGACCAAGGCATCCTATTACTTCAACTGTTTTTGGGTGTCAGAGAGGTGATGGATCCTTGCCAATGTTTATTTGGTATTATTGATACAATATTAAAGTTGATTTATAACCCAACATATTTTGTTACTTTTGGATAGAGAAGGGAAGGATTACAACCCATGTCAGTTGATCTTTTTCTGTCTGTGTCCTGTTTCCTGCACTTCTTGTCCCTGAGATGCAACAGGAAGTAAGAAGAAATCTATGCAAAGTCATCTGACTTCCTCTCTGAAACAATTGTAAGCAGAACAGATGTCCCTATCAGAAGATTTCCACTCACCTCTTGTGCTGGTGACTTTCTGTCTCTGTATCAATGGTCATTGTGACAAAACGAGAGGGTGAAACTATTTAGAAGGGGCACGGATAACAATACAAATTTGACAGGGGTTCTTTTTTTTCCCTGCTTAAAACAAACAAACAAAAGGTTTGTTCACACTGTGGCCCCTTCCTGCAGATGTTGGGCATGTGGCAGCTGTATTCTCACTCCTACCAAGCACCCTGTTTGGTTTAAAGGTAGCCTGAGCATCTTGGCTCAGTTCATAATATGCAGTTGGGAGGAGTGCTGGGCTCCAATTTCTATTTGCAGTGTTAAGACTGTGACTATCTGTTGGTCTCTGTGGCTTCTTCTAGTGGCCCAGTAAAGCTGGCCATACATGGATTACAATCTGGCAGGTTCAGCAGAGACCAACTGAATTTCGATCAATGTATGGCCACTGTGGTTGAACAGAAGTCAATCTAGCGATTGACTTCTATTCAATCATCCTGACGGGTTTAAGCCGCTTGATCAGTGCTGCAGGCTATAGTGTGCAGTGCTGATCAGTGTATTCTGACGTGGGGAATTCCCCCCCACTGTCAAAATACAATGACACAGTGGCAGCGGCGGCTGGTGAAGTTTTAGGCCAGTCTCCGCCCTTCCCTTTTGACCCCTCCCACTTGGTGAAAATGGGTGCGGTTTCAGCGAAATAGTGGGTGTGAATAAAAAAGTGATCAGCGCAACTTTCTAGTGGTAAAAAATCACATGTATGTGCTAAACTGACTAATAAATCATATGCAAATATCTACTGTGCAAAAGGAGCAATAATCATACTGTGCAAAATAAGCAATATATCAAACTGTGCAAAATAAACAAAATGTCAAAATGACTGTGCAAATAAGCAATAAAAAGTCAAAAATAAAAATAACTCTGAGGCCTCATGCCCACTGGCGTTTTTACAGCTGCGTTTTTTGCAGCTTAAAAACGCCTGTCCATGTTATTGTAAATATTTTTTTTTTTTTTAAAAAAACGTCGGAGCTAAAAACGCGACCGCGCGGTTTTTGCGCGTTAGTGCGCGTTTTTGCGCGTTTTTTGACGCTCGCGTTTTTTCCTGCCAAATTCTGACGCTGAGGAACGCACTGGCCCTGGGTTTTTTTTACAGCTTACAAACGCCTATGCTCTTTACAGCTCAAAAACGCCTAGGTGGGCATGAAGCTATAGACTAACATGGACAGGCGTTTTTAAGCTGTAAAAAACGCTCAAAAACGCGGCTGAAAAAACGCCCGTGGGCATGAGGCCAATAAGAAAAGTGCTGAAATAACGTCCACAATAGCTTATGTAAACAAATAAATAAAGTGCTGAAGTGACTGTGATGAACGTAGTGTCAAAAACAGTGTCTTCTATAGGAAATCTTCATGACTACCACTCAATGTTCTCTGGACTCTTACCTCAGTAAGGAGTATATATAGCCTTGACGATTTCCTTAACTGGGGGGATGGGGGTAGATCTCCTGGTCTTTGAATCCAATAATGGCAGGTGGTGTCTCTCCAGGTTATGTGTTCCAAATAAAGATGATGGCTTCCAAACTCCCCAGCTTGATTTATTCGCAGGAGTCAGGCATATAAATGGGATAAAGAAAAATCTCCCATAGTGCAAAACGTATAATAAAGTAGGTTTATTTAAACAGCCAAATGGGCACTTACAAGGAAAAAGTTAAAAGACAGCAGAGAAGTACAAACTACGGTGTTGCAGACACCTCTGACTTCACTTCCTGTTCGTTCGGTATCCGGCCACTCCCTATGCATTACATCACGACACGTTACTTCATCAGGGGCAATAGTGGGTGTGACTTAAAGGGGTGGTGTTAGCGTCTGAGATGACCAAGGGAGGGAGAGAGAGATGGAGGGACAGCAGGCCCAGATCCTACACAATAATAGAAATATGTGTATTCCAGAAAGTTTAACAATCAGCAGATAAAGATACTCCAAACACCTGGTGTTAGAGCTTCAATCATCCCAGCACCATGGTTGTTAAAGTGACAAGATGATTGAAGCGCATTATTTCTATTATTACCCCAGCGGAGTCCGTCCTTACATCAGGTGCCGCCGGCGGAGTCCCTCCTTACATCTGTGTCCCCATCAGCGGAGTCCCTCCTTACATCTGTGTCCCCATCAGCAGAGTCCCTCCTTACATCTTTGTCCCCATCAGCAGAGTCCCTCCTAACATCAGTGTCCCCATCAGTGGATCCTCTCCTTACATCAGTCTCCCCATCAGCGGAGTCCTCCTCACAACTGTGTCCCCATCAGCGGAGCCCTCCTTACATCTGTATCCCCATCAGCAGAGCAGAGTCCTCCACACACGTGTCCCCATCAGCAGAGCAGAAGCCAGCTCACCAGCAGCGGCTGGTGGGTCGGCCGGTCGGCGGGCACAGCGGGGACACAGTGCGGGCCGGGAAACACCTCCTCTCAGTCCAGACAGTGCAGAGTGCAGACATGGGCCGTGCATTCCAGGGAGCTTGCGACATCACTTCCGGTTTACCACTGGCACAGGGGAACCAGAAGTGACATCGTAACTCGGATGGAAAGCACCGCCCATGTCCTAGGGCGGTGCCAATGTCCATCAAATCGCCCGGCCGTAGTGATACACTAAGGGCGCCAGGCGGAAGTTGTCTAGCGCGATGGACTGCGCCACAAAGCAGCTCCAAAGCCTGCAAATGGAGAGCCTCGTCTGCAATCTCGTGATTGCATAGACATGGTGCTTCCCATAGTGCACTGCGTCCGGCGCCCGAACACAGTGCACTTAAAGTGACACTAAATGTTCAGTTTTTTTTTTTAAATAACAAACATGTCATACTTACCTCCACTGTGCAGTTTGTTTTGCACAGAGTGGTCCCGAACATCCTCTTCTGGGGTCCCACGGCGGCTCCTCCCCGCATTAGATACCCCCTCTCTCCCGAGGGGGTTACCTTGCGGGTGCGCTCCTGTGTCATACACTCGGCGTCCATAGACGGGGGACTGGGGGGCCAGTTACTGTAAGGTGTTTTTTCACCTAAATGCATAGGATGCATTAAAGTGAAAAAACACAAAGGTTTACAACCCCTTTAACCACTTAACGACCGCTCACTGTATATATACGTCAGCACAATGGCACCTACAGGCACAATCACGTACAGTGTACGTGATTGCCTTTGTACAGTTGGGGGGTCCAATCGGACCCCCCTTCTGTACAGTGAGCGGTCGGAATTCGTTGGGGAGCGATCCGACATGAGGGGACGGCCGTTCGATTCCGGCCACCCCCCCCGCGATCGCTCCCGGCGAATGGAAATGCCCCCTCTGTCTGTCGAATGTACACACAGACAGAGGAAGCAGGAGGAAGTGATGTCATCTCTTGTGCGGCGCTCACATATACCGAGCCCCGTACAAGAGAAGACATCAAGGTTAGTGCACAAACACTACACTAACACCAGCACACATAGGCACATAAATCACCCCCCAGCCCCCAGTCACAGTGTCACTGATTGCAGTGACCATTTATTTACTGATCACTGCAATCAGTGACATTTGTGACTGTAAAAGTGTCACTACATTTAGTTTTAGGTCCAGTGTAGCCCCCTAAGCCACCCCTAATAAAGGTTTAACCCCTTGATCACCGCCCAGATAACCCTTTCACCCCTAGCACCACTGTCGCTAAGCGATAATTTTTCTGATCGCTGTCTTAGCGTCGGTGATGCAGATCGGTAGCCAGTAATTTTTTTTAGGTTCGCCGCAGGTTTTTATAGCGTCAGGTACCCCCATAAATTATCTAATAAAGGTTTAACGCCCTTGATCGCCCCCCAGGTAACCCTTTCACCCCCTATCACCACTGTCGCTAAGCGATAATTTTTCTGATCGCTGTCTTAGCGTCGGTGATGCAGATCAGTAGCCAGTATTTTTTTTTTAGGTTCGCCGCAGGTTTTTATAGCGTCAGGTACCCCCATAAATTATCTAATAAAGGTTTAACCCCCTTGATCGCCCCCCAGGTAACCCTTTCACCCCCTATCACCACTGTCGCTAAGCGATCATTTTTCTGATCGCTGTCTTAGCGTCGGTGATGCAGATCGGTAGCCAGTAATTTTTTTTAGGTTCGCCGCAGGTTTTTATAGCGTCAGGTACCCCCATAAATTATCTAATAAAGGTTTAACCCCCTAATTGCCCCTAGTTAACCCTTTCACCAGTGATCATCATATAAGTGTTACGGGTGACGCTGGTTAGTTAGTTTGCTTTTTATAGTGTCAGGGCACCCGCCGTATATAACCCAATAAAGGTTTAACCCCCTGATCGCCCGGCGGGTGATATCAATTAGGTTTTAGCGTCAGAGAGGGTCTGCGTCACACCCCAGGCAGCGTCAGGTTAGTGCCAGTAACGCTAACACCCACGCGTGAAGCATACACCTCCCTCAGTGGTATAGTATCTGAACAGATCAATATCTGATCTGATCAGATCTATACTAGCGTCCCCAGCAGTTTAGGGTTCCCAAAAACGCAGTGTTAGCGGGATCAGCCCAGATACCTGCTAGCACCTGCGTTTTGCCCCTCCGTCCAGCCCAGGCCACCCAAGTGCAGTATCGATCGATCACTGTCACTTACAAAACACAACACACATAACTGCAGCGTTCGCAGAGACAGGCCTGATCCCTGCGACTCCAGTGCTGTAGGAGGTGATTTCACCATCGCAGTTAAAAAAAAAAAGCAAATATGCCGAAGCATTGGGGCAGCAGGGGCGGAGGAGTGATTTTGCTCCTAATGCCGCGTACATACGGTCGAAATTCCGACGGAGGCTTGCCCGTGGAAAAGTCCGACCATGTGTGTGCGGCATAACTTTTTTGCGGGAGGATGCCCCCATGCTTCGGCATATATAAATGGTGCATCTATGCCCATCATTAGAAGTGGGTGGATGAAGGGCGGTATTCTAATGGTGGGCATACCCACCGATCAATCTCTTTTTTCGTTCAGCCACCTGGTTGCATGAAAAAAAAAGATTACAATACATGTCCAACAAGGACCAGCAACGTACTGGTATGTTGCTGGACTTTGAATGGTTATACCAGATTGATGCCTGCGGGTTTAGGTATCATCTTGGTATCATTCTTTTCAGCCAGCGGCCGGCTTTCATGTAAAAGCAATCCTAGTGGCTAATTAGCCTCTGGACTGCTTTTACAAGCAGTGGGAGGGAATGTCCCCCCCCGGATATAAAAACGATCTTGGTGTGGTCAGATGCTTTGAGGGCAGAGGAAAGATCTAGACCCCAGTTTTTTCAAAAAAAGAGTACCTGTCACTACCTATTGCTATCATAGGGGATATTTACATTCCCTGAGATAACAATAAAAATGATAAAAATAAAAAAATATGGAAGGAACAATTTAAAAATAAAATAAAAAAGCAAAATTAATAATAAAAAAATAAATAAAATAAAAAAAGCACCCCTGTCCTGCCCTGCTCTTGCCCAATGGCGAACGCAAGCGTCGGTCTGGCGTCATATGTAAACAGCAATTGCACCATGCATGTGAGGTATCACCGCGAAGGTCAGATCGAGGGCAGTAATTTTAGCAGTAGACCTCCTCTGTAAATCTAACGGGGTAACCTGTAAAGGCTTTTAAAGGCTTTTAAAAATGTATGTAGTTTGTCGCCAATGCGCGTTTGTGCGAAATTTTAAAGCATGTCGTGTTTGGTATCTATGTACTCGGCCTAAGATCATCTTTTTTATTTCATCAAACATTTGGGCAATATAGTGTGTTTTAGTGCATTAAAATTAAAAAAAGTGTATTTTTTCCCCAAAAAATGCGTTTGAAAAATCGCTGCGCAAATACTGTGTAGAAAAAAAAAAACACCCACCATTTTATTCTGTAGGGCCTTTGCTTTAAAAATATATATAATGTTTGGGGGTTCAACATAATTTTCTTGCAAAAAAAAAATGTTTTCATGTAAACAAAAAGTGTCAAAAAGGGCTTTGTCTTCAAGTGGTTAGAAGAGTGGATGTAAGCTTCCTAATGTTGTGTATAAAATGCCAGAACAGTTCAAAACCCCCCCCCAAATGACCCCATTTTGGAAAGTAGACACCCCAAGCTATATACTGAGAGGCATGTCGAGTCCATGGAATATTCTATATGTTGACACAAGTTGCGGAAAAAAGACAATTTTTTTTTTTGCACAAAGTTGTCACTAAATGATATATTGCTCAAACATGCCATGGGCATATGTGGAATTACACCCCAAAATACATTCTGTTGCTTCTCCTGAGTACGGGGATACCACATGTGTGAGACTTTTTGGGAGCCTAGCCGCGTACGGGACCCCAAAAACCAATCACCTTCTTCAGGCTTTCTAAGGGTGTAAATTTTTGATTTCACTTCTCACTGCCTATCACAGTTTCGGAGGCCATGGAATGCCCAGATGGCACAAACCCCCCCAAATGACCCCATTTTGGAAAGTAGACACCCCAAGCTACTTGCTGAGAGGTATTGTGAGTATTTTGCAGATCTCGCTTTTTGTCACAAAGTTTTGAAAATTGAAAAAAAAAAAATGTTCTTTCTTCATTTTCAAAAACAAATGAGAGCTGTAAAATACTCACCATGCCTCTCAGCAAACAGCTTGGGGTGTGTACTTTCCAAAATGGGGTCATTTGGGGGGGTTTTGTGCTATTTTGGCATTTTATGGCCTTCGAAACTGTGATAGGTAGTGAGGAGTCAAATCAAAAATTTGTGCCTAGAAATCCTGAAGGCGGTGATTGGATTTCGGGGTCCCGTACGCGGCTAGGCTCCTAAAAAGTCCCACACATGTGGTATCCCCGTACTCAGGAGAAGCAGCAAAATTTATTTTGGGGTGCAATTCCACATATAACCATGGCATGTGTGAGCAATATATCATTTAGTGACAACTTTTTGTAATTATTTTTTTTTTTTTGTCATTATTCAATCACTTGGGACAAAAAAAAAATATTCAATGGGCTCAACAGGCCTCTCAGCAATTTCCTTGGGGTGTCTACTTTTTAAAATGGGGTAATTTGGGGGGGTTTTGTGCTATTTTGGCATTTTATGGCCTTCAAAACTGTGATAGGTAGTGAGGAGTGAAATCAAAAATTTGCGCCCTTAGAAATCCTGAAGGCGGTGCTTGGTTTCCGGGGTCCCGTACGTGGCTAGGCTCCTAAAAAGTCCCACACATGTGGTATCCCCGTACTCAGGAGAAGCAGCAGAATGTATTTTGGGGTGCAATTCCACATATAACCATGGCATGTGTGAGCAATATATCATTTAGTGACAACTTTTTGTATTTTTTTTTTTTTTTTTGTCATTATTCAATCACTTGGGACAAAAAAAAAAAAATATTCAATGGGCTCAACATGCCTCTCAGCAATTTCCTTGGGGTGTCTACTTTCCAAAATGGGGTCATTTGGGGGGGTTTTGTACTGCCCTGCCATTTTAGCACCTCAAGAAATGAGATAGGCAGTCATAATTTTTTTTTTTTTTTCATAAAATTTTTATTGTATAGTCACATATACAGGTTACATAACAGGTACAGTAAGGTATACAAGAATTCCACGATAAGTCAAGTACAGCGATACAAAGTACATAGTTCACTCGTAGAATATACCAACAACATTGATCAAACTAATACAGGCAATGTTTGTTATTAACTCTGTTACACCAGAGAAGGGTGGTGTCTTCCGAAACCCTCCCCTCACTTTACTAGCAATATATGCTCTACTCTAAGGGTTGTAGGAGGTGATCAAGTTCCCATTTGAGGGGGATATTCAGGGCAGGTTGAAGTGGCTAGGTGGCCTTTCATCAGTGGGATCATTCCCGCCCGCGCACCCCAAACAGGGTACTTGCTGTACGCGGGCAGGGATTCTTGTCAGACCCCAAGAGGTCAGGTTGTGTCTGGGCCAATAGTACAGTAATCTCTCCCTAACAGTTCGAGGGATGGTTTCGGATCAGATGAATACCCTTGTGCAACTTTCATAGGTGAACGTAGGTACAGAATGGCGTTCAGATAGTGTCACAATGTAGGAATATGTAATCTATATATTTCTGAGATGTAGGGGAAGGGAGGGAGAGTAGGGGGGAGGGTAGAGACGGAAGTTTCATGTTTCTGTGGCCAGAGTGGTCTCGTGATTCCCTGTACTGGTTGTAGGTATGGCGGATGGGTTTCCTGAACGTGTGGAGTCCCTATAGTGAAGCCAGCATGCCCATGTATTTCCAAACTTGGTAGAGTTATCATTAGCCTGGTGTATGAGCCTCTCCATATCTGCTATTCTGTCTACCCTGACATGCCATTCAGAAATGCTGGGTGGGGTGGTGCTCCTCCAGTGGACCGGAATACATTGAGTGGCTGCGTTAATGAGGTGCAGGGTGAGTGATTTCCGGTAGGCCACCCTTGGAAGGGTCGTGTGATGGAGCAGATATTGCGCCGGGCTAAAGTCCGGTGTATAGGTGGTGATTTGGGTGATCAGGGCATGTATTTCTCTCCAGAATACCTGGATGACAGGGCATTCCCACCAAATGTGAATAAGGGAACCTAAAGCTGAATTACATCTCCAGCAATTCTGGGACATCTCCGGGTAAAATTTATGAATCTGATCAGGTGTACGGTACCACCTAGAGTACAGTTTGTACCTATTCTCTTGTGTAGAGACATTTATGGATCCTTTATGTGTGTGTTCATGCATTTGCGTCCAGTCTACAGCAGACAATTCCATGGCTAGGTCAGTTTCCAATCTATCATGAATTCTGTCGTGTGCAGGAGGGTTGTCTAACAGGATGGCAATTATTGTTGAGATCAAGTGGCTCTGAGGGTCTGACCTACAGCATAGAGCTTCAAAGGGTGTATGGTCCCTATACCATAGGGAGAGTGGTTGGACGTTATGTAGGAAGTGTCGAATTTGGAGGAACTTGAAAAAGGGAATGGAAAGATCGGCAAATTTAGAGGCCATGTCTGGGTGAGAAAGAAGCCTACCTGCATCGAAGAATTGAGAGGCCCTCGTCTGCTGGGGGGTGGTCTGTTCGGATTGAGATTTGGCGAGTATACCAGGTGTGAATCCGGGGTTATTATCGAGTGGTGTCATAGGGCCTGGATAAGGCGTCATGTTGAGTGTACGACTCGCAGCTCTAAAATTATTCAGCGTGGGGCCTATAAGAGGGTGGGCTGTGCATTCAGTAGGTATCTCTCTCGGATTAATCCAAGGGAGGTGAGCAATTGGTATGTTAGTGAAAGCATTTTCCAGAAGTACCCATGCCTTAGTGTTTACATGAGCATGCCAGTCCACAATTCTGGCGAGCTGGCAAGCCCGGTAATATGTGCGTAAATCAGGTAACCCAATCCCACCCTGACGTTTGGGTAAGATTAGTTTTTCCCAGCGTAACCTAGGAGGATGAGCAGACCATAGAAAGAGTCTGCACTTCCGTTTGAAAGTCGTGAAGAATGATGGAGGCAGTTTTATTGGGATAGCTTGCATCAGATAGAGCAGCCTGGGGAGGACATTCATTTTTAAAATTGCCGCTCTGCCGAACCAGGATAAAGGGCCCTTGGTCCAAGATATGAGGTCTTCCTGAATCTTGTGTAGTGCTGGTGTGAAGTTTCTGGCATAGAGGTCAGAGAGTTTGGTTGGGAGTTTAATACCTAAGTAAGATATCTCATTGGTTTCCCAGGTGAAAGGGAAGTTAGTCTGACAAAGAGCTACCAATTCCGTCGGTAGTGTTACGTTAATCGCCTTCGATTTGTCAAAGTAAATTTTCAGGTTTGAAAGTTGTCGGAAGAGCTCGAAGTCTTTGAGGAGATTGGGGATAGTGATCAGGGGATCAGTAAGGAAGAGTAGGATATCGTCAGCATAAGCTGCTATTTTGTATTGCCTATGACCAATCTCAATCCCTTTAATATCATGATTTTCCCGTATTCTGCGGAGGAGGGGTTCCATGGTGAGGATGAAAATAAGGGGTGAAAGAGGACAGCCCTGCCGTGTGCCGTTTGTAATGGAGAAGGCTTCCGACAGTCGGCCATTAACCCGAAGTCTAGCTGTAGGGGTCGTATACAGTGTCATAATCATTTGATGGAGGCGTGGAGGGAGCCCCATCGCCAACAGTGTGGCAGACATGTAGTCCCATGCCACTCTGTCAAACGCCTTCTCCGCGTCAAGGGAAAGGAAGAACCCTTTGGTACTAGAGGTGGTCAACCAGTGGTGGATATTAATAGCCTTCGTAGTGTTGTCCCTAGCTTCCCTGCCAGGGACGAAGCCTACTTGATCTAGTGAGATGTAATTAGGGATCAAAGGTAGGAGCCGGTTCGCTAGAATTTTGGCGTAGAGCTTAACATCAACGTTAAGTAGTGAGATTGGGCGATAGTTAGACACTAGTGTGGTGTCCCTGTCAGGTTTCGGTATTAGGGTAACGTGAGCCTCAAGTATATCCGTATGCGGGAGGGGAGATGTGGGAAGAGAGTTGAAAGCTTTGACAAAGTGAGGGATCAGTAAGTCGGTAAAAGATTTGTAGTAGTTGGTCGTGAGTCCGTCAGGTCCCGGGCTCTTGCCTGCCTTCAGCTGTTTTAGAGCCGCGAGAGTCTCCTCTACGGAAATGGGGAGATCAATGTCCTTTAGGTCGTCAGGGCTGGGCGGGGATGGACAGTACTGAGATAGAAAGTCAGTGATGGCTTTAGATCTGTCGTTGGAGTTGGTTTGTAGGCAGGGTCTGGATAGGTTATACAGTTTGGTGAAGTACTTAACGAACTGTCTTGCTATGTTTTCTGTGTCGGCTACGCTGGTTCCCGAGGGGGTTCTGATGGAATGGATGGTGTTCGCGGACTTTTTCTTTTGTAAGGCTCTTGCTAAATGCTTCCCGGACTTGTTACCGAACTCGTAAAAGAGTTTATGTGTCAGTGCAAATTTACGTTTCAACGTCGCCTGGAGTTCCGATAACAATTCCTCTCTGGCCGTAAGGAGGTCAGAGAGGCCGTTTGCCGCTAGGGACAGCTTGTGTGCTCGTTCCAAAGTTTTAACACGGTTAGACAGTTCCTCAATGCGTGCTTTCCTGAGCTTGTGCCTCTTAGCCATCAGGGAAATAATCTGGCCCCGTATGACGCATTTGTGCGCAGCCCATACTGTAATAGGAGAGATATCTTCTGTGACATTGTCTGCAAAATAATGGGATAGGCCGTCAGAAATTAAGCGGGTATGTTCCAGGTCTGAAAGCAGGGAGTCATCCATGCGCCAGATCTCGGATCTAGGGCGCCATATTGGAAATGTTAAAGTCATGGTAATAGGGTTGTGGTCCGAAAGGAGTCCTGGCTCAATCGTGGCTGTAGTAAGCATGGGAAGGTCATTCTACGAGAGGAAGAAATGGTCAAGTCTAGAATACTTATTATGTGGAGGGGAGAAGAAGGTGAAGTCTTTGACGTTTGGGTGTAACGTGCGCCAAGTATCATGAAGGGTGAGAATGTGTAGTTGGGATTTAATCGCGCGGAGGGCCCTATATGTCATACACGAGGATCCGTTGGAGGTGTCTAGGGTTGGAGTCAGCGGTACATTGAAATCTCCGCCTACAATGAGGGTGCCCGATTGGAATGCCGTTAGCTGATGGAGTGTGGCTTTGAAGAAGGAGACCTGTTGTGAGTTCGGGGCGTATATGTTAGCGATGGTCAGGGGTCTATCATGCAACGTACCTTTGAGAAAGAGGAACCTGCCTTTGGTGTCTCTTTGGGTCTCCGTGATCTTGATTGGGCAGTGTTTGGAAATTAGTATGGAGACTCCTTTTGATTTTGCCTCCTCATTAGCGGCATGGTATACTGTCGGGAAGAATTGGTTATGTAATTTAGGGATGCTGTCTGTCCTAAAGTGGGTTTCTTGGATAAGTGCAATGTGGGTTTTGGCTTTCTGGAGTGTGTAGAGTAGTTGTGATCTCTTTTCTGGAGTGTTCAACCCACGAATGTTTAGAGAATACAGCTTAAGTTGCAACGGTGATCCTTGGCTGTGTGTGTTAGAAGTGGCAAAGTCAGAGGCTTCCGTCATATTGGGGGGGGGGGCGTTAGGGTAGGACGGGGAGGCGTTGGGTAAGGAAAGGGATAGGGGGGTTGTAGCTCTGTGATTGCTAGTATGAGTCAGGGGCGTGTATCCCTTGTATGAAAGTAACCGATGAAGAGGATGGGTTTTACCAACCTCTTCTAGGGGGGTGGACCGAGTGTCGGACGTATACAGAGCACGCAGTGAGACAGCACAGCCGGTAGAGTGCTGATCCCACTACACGCCACTGTGTGGGGGTTGAACCAAGCCGAACCAAAGAAATGGAAATAACCACAGGTATGTAGAGGTATCCGCCACCTCAGAGTGAATGTAGCCTAATGAGGGGAGGTACGGCCCCTTTGAAGAAATCACTTGATGGGGAGAGGGAATAAGGGAGTAAGGGCGGGCGGTGCCCAACCACTTGAAATGTATTAAGGGGGATATAGCATTTGTGTGCGTCCGTGTGACATCGGGTATATATAACCACTCTGTAGGAACATGGGTGTAACATCAACATACCCATCACCTCTTGCTCATCCATCTGAGGGACCCCATGTAAGGTAGTGCGAGAGGTCCTGCGGGTGGGGAGCATGGAAGGCATTCAACTAAAGGAAAGAACTTGTTAAGTAACAGTTAAGTAACAATCCTATAACCCAAAACATTCAAAACATTCAAGAAAACAAACAAAATAAGAGACAATCCTGAGGTTGAGTGTATCCTGATGAATCAGACCAGCACAGGAGGATAATAAGGTCTTCGGTAAGTGCCATTGTAGGATATCGCATATAAAACATAGGAAACACTCAGCACTAAACGTCGGGCCTATGTGTGTCAGCGGAGATACGACCCCCGCTAGGACAATTTTTTGTGACCCTGGAGGGCGACAGTAAGGGTATGTGAGGTCGTCGTGCCCGTGCATGGGGAATCTATCAATGACCTCATTAGTATTCTAGTTACCCGAAAAAATTGCAGCGTTATTCCGCCTAGAGTTAGTAAAGGGTGAGGGGTTTAGCTAGAATGGTATCTAGTATCCCCCTTTATGCGTGAAGGCAGTCAGTTGACACATAGGCATTACCGTGAGGAGTAAATGAGTAACAGTCATGTCATGAAGCACAGTGGGAACCTCAAGTACGAGTACGTCTAGGTGATTAGAATTATCCAGAGTCCCATGAACAGGCTATGAGGACTCCCTCTCATATGCCCGGGTATAAGTCTTACCTGCCTTCAGAAGGTGAGTGGGAGCAGACCTCTGATTATAGTGTCCAATGCAAGTTCTATTGAGGGCAGGGAAGTCCCCATTTTCGGTCAAACTCGTCCGGCCACAGGAAGTCTCTGTCTGTATTGACGCTGGACAGGAGGCGGAGATGTGTGATCTAGTAGACAGGAGGAGAGAAGCGTCTGTGGGGATCGATGGCTGTGGGATGTTTATGTTCGGCAACGTCGCTTCCGGAAGTCCGTCACGGCCAGTGGCCAGCGGAAGTAGGAGCATAAGGTCCATCTGCTGTGCGCAGAGAGTTCTGGGTGTTGTAGTCCTTGCTATGGAAGCTAGCGCCACGTGATCTCTCATAGGCAGAGCGCGCGTTGTCCTCCCGTTACCAGCCTCCCGTATCCCTGACCGCAAAGAGTGTGGTACACAGGTGCGGACAGCTCGGCAGACATGTCAATGCCCGGAAAAAGCAAATAAAGGAAAAACGTAAAAATCCCAAAAAAAAAAAAAAAGTGAAACAAACACCAGAAAAGATATACTCTATAGGGTGGGGGCCATTAATGCCGCAACTAATAGTCTCGGCGGGCTCTCCGGGAGCCTGGCGGGTTGGAAGGGCTGTGTTCCTGATGTGGGTTGCGGGATGTGGTATAACGCCTGGAGCCCGACGAGGAACGTCTCCTGCGAGCGCCTGTAGCCTGTGTGTCCATAGGTTCTTCAGTGCGTGCACTCGGTCTGTGCACTGCCTTCCTGAAAGCGGCATACCAATCCGGGACAGCCACTCTGGAAATGCCGATCGTATCACAAAAGTGTGGCAGGTCCTCTGGTACCCTGAGCAGAGCTGTGCGGCCCTCCACTGTGGCGGATAGGCAAAAGGGAAATTTCCATTTGTAATGAATATCCTTTGCACGCAGGACGTCTAGCAGTGGTCTGAGATCTCTGCGATGCTGCAGGGTTATCCCCGATAAGTCTTGGAATATTTGAACCGGCGTCTCCCCATGTGACAAGCGCTGGCCCCTTGCTAGTTTCAGTACCTCTTCCTTAAGTTTGTAGTCCACTACACAGCACACTATGTCCCGGGGAGGGTCAGTGTCTCTGCCCCGGGGTCTCAGGGCGCGGTGGATTCGGTCCATAGCGATTGGGGTCTGAGGTGGTCTGTTGAGCAAGCCATTGAAGAGTGCGATCACTGCCTGAGAGATGTGTTCGCCGTCTACCGATTCCGGTATTCCTCTAATTCTGAGGTTATGGCGGCGTCCCCTGTTGTCCAGGTCCTCCACGTGTCTTTGCATATCCCTGAGCTGTAGGGTATGGGTGTCAATTTGCCATGTAGCGCGGTGTATAGCCGTTTCATGCTGATCAGACACCTTTTCGACTACCTGCACTCTATCTGCGAGAGCTCTAATGTCTAGGCAGAGTTCTGAAATGGCCGCCGACAGGGTATCTTTGATATCTGCAGCTATCGTCCGCAGATCATGGATGCTGAGCTGAGGAGAGGGAGGGGGAGCGTTCATGCCTCCGTTCTCTGCGGCTCCCGGAGGTACGGGGATCACTAGTGTCTCATTCAGGGTGTTCCCCGGGAGGGATGCCGCGTGAGCCTGCGAGCGGGTCTGTGTAGGTCCTTGGCGGGAAGACGCCATGTTCCCCCTGCTCGTCCGGAACATCTCCGGGACGTTCTGGCTAGAGCCTCCGGATAATTCACGGGGGGAGCGCGATCTGGACGCTGATGAGTTCCTGGACGCTGTCCCCATGATGTAGGCTGTGTTTGTAGCTAGAAGGGGTCAATCGTACCTCCGATAACAGGCGGTTAGAGGCTGAGGTGAGATTAGGCGTCCATCTTCTAGTCCGGCCAGGCCACGCCCCTCAGGCAGTCATAAATTTAAAGCTGTGTAAATTTCAGAAAATGTACCCTAGTTTGTAAACGCTATAACTTTTGCGCAAACCAATAAATATACGCTTATTGACATTTTTTTTACTAAAGACATGTGGCTGAATACATTTTGGCCTAAATGTATGACTAAAATTGAGTTTATTCGATTTTTCTTATAACAAAAAGTAGAAAATATCATTTTTTTTTTTTTAAATCGGTCTTTTTCCGTTTATATTGCAAAAAATAAAAATCGCAGAGGCAATCAAATACCATTAAAAGGAAGCTCTATTTGTGGGAAGAAAAGGACGCAAATTTCGTTTGGGTACAACATTGCATGTCCGCACAATTTACAGTTAAAGCAGCGCAGTGCAAAATTCTGAATTCACCTCTGGTCCTTTAGCTACCAAATGGTCCGAGGCTTAAGTGGTTAAGGACCTTTTTTTTTTTTTAAGTGCCATTTAAAAAAAATACAAAAAAAAATTGTGACTGCCTGGGAGGGGGTTGGGGGCGGCGCCCGGGGGCCCCTCTATGGATGGGCCGCCACTGCACAGCAGGTAGGTTTCCCCCATCCACATTAAGTTGAGAAAAAACAAATGGACTCATCTATGGACAAGCTTTTTGTACCATCTGTTTGCTCTTTTCTTTCTTAACGATGCTCATTCTTCCTCTGTATGCATTTTACCGATCATATAATTTTTGTATATTTTATAGATATTTTATTCTCCAATTGAGGTTCGTCCCTGAGGAAAGGGTATAATCCCTGAAACGCGTTGGTCAACCACCCCTATTTGGAAAGAACGAATTTGTAAACCTGTTTGTTTAAATGCACATTCAGCTGTTTCACTCTGCCATTCATTTGGCTTCTTAAAATTAATTATTTAATAAAAATTTTGTACTCATATACTTGTTATATTTGTTGCCCTTAAAGTCCCAACCCCTAGTTAGGGGGACATTTCCTATTGTTCCATCTATGGACAAGTGTCTACATGCATGGGTGCGTGTGTTTATGGGTACACCTTACAGCTTATGGGGTTGATTTACTGAAACTGGAGAGTGAAAAATCTGGTGCAGCTGTGCATGGAAACCAATCAGCTTCCATGTTTTTAGGCAAAGCTTAATTGAACATAGCTGAACCAGATTTTGCACTCTCAAGTGTTAGTAAATCAACCCCATGCGTTCATGTCTAGTATTGGCATTGGGGCAACATGAGCCCTGCTTGGGATCATTAAATTTGCAGTGATAGTGAGACAAATAGGATGTACTCTAGGTAAGCAATTAGCAAAAGAGAAAGGAATTCTCTAACTATAGCATTAACAAAATGCTGTATTGGCCCTAGTTATACATAATCAAAAGGGAATAACCAATAATAAAACTCAGAGTAAATTTGAAATGCACTTGTCTCCCTCCTGGATTGGACATGCACATCCTTGGTTCAGTTTGGTAAACACTGTAGGTGATCTTAATCTCTTGAAAAACGTTGGAAGAAGAAGCAGTAGATATCAGTCATTTACAGTGATTTTATTAAGGTCCCTGTAATCCACACATGGATGGAGGAAAAACTGATATTAGCTCGACTCAGAGTTGAGGCAGAGTGATGATGGAAGGGCGGGTGGCAGATGAAACAATGTTGCTGGTACCAGGTTGATTCGAGAATCAGTCGATTTGACAGTAGTATGCTTGCAACTAGGGAAGAGCCGAACACCCCCCGGTTCGGTTCGCACCAGAACCTGCGAACGGACCGAAAGTTTGCGCAAACTTTAGAACCCTATTAAGGTCTATGGGACGCAAACGTTCAAAATCAAAAGTGCTAATTATGAAGTCTAATATGTAAGTTATTGTCCTAAAAAGGGTTTGGGGACCCAGGTCCTGCCCCAGGGGACATGTATCAATGCAAAAAAAATAGGATTTTTGTACTCACCGTAAAATCCGTTTCTCTGACGTCCATGGACTGACACAGCTCTCATACTGATTACGTGTGGGTATATGTCCCTTCTTGCAGGAGAAGACCTAGGCAGAATGTTAGATGTTAAAACATTCTAGAACAAACCAGAGCTGAACAGCCCCGCCCAGGGGGGCGGTCCCTCCGGACATTACCCTCCCACCTGCAGCTAACAGCCTCAGTTCGTAACAAAGCAGTACAAACCTTAAAAGGAAGGGTGGGTGCTGTGTCAGTCCATGGACGTCAGAGAAACGGATTTTACGGTGAGTACAAAAATCCTATTTTCCTTTATCGTCCATGGACTGACACAGCTCTCATACTGATTACGTATGGGACGTCCCAAAGCAGTATAAGAAAAGGGTGGGAGCAAAATAGTAGGGAACAACCAAAACTTCACTCCAAACCAGCAGAGCTCCTCAACGGAGGAGTTGCAACATTAAACAGTGGCCTGCAACACCTTGCGGCCGAAGGAAGCATCCGAAGATGCAGCCACATCAACCTTGTAGAATTTTGAAAAGGTATGAACGGACGACCAGGTCGCCGCCTTGCACACTTGTGCAACCGACGCTAGATGTCGGAAAGCCCAGGAAGCACCGATTGCCCTGGTGGAATGCGCCGTGACCGGGAAGGGAGGCGCCCGTCCCCTAATGGCATAGGCCTGTATAACAGTCTGTCTGATCCACGTAGAAATGGTGGCAGACGACACCGCTTGGCCCAGTTTGGGACCAGAGACAGATACAAACAGCGAGTCAGACTTCCGAATAGAAGCAGTAGCCGCCAGGTATACCCGTAAGGCACGCACCACATCCAAATTGTGAAGCGCAACCTCTCTAGGATGCGATGGATGAGGGCACAAGGACGGAAGGACAATGTCCTCATTAAGGTGAAAAGCCGAAACCACCTTAGGAAGGAAAGACGGTCGCGGTCGCAATACCTCCTTATCCTTATGGAGGACCAGGTAAGGCGACTTGCATGACAGAGCCGCCAACTCAGACACCCGTCTAACAGAAGTGATGGCCACTAAAAAAGCCACCTTCTGGGACAAAGTTAAAAGAGGAATATCTCTTATATTTTCAAAAGGAGGTTCCTGAAGAACCGAGAGCACCAAGTTCAGATCCCAAGGAGGGAGCGGGGGCTTGGCAGGTGGAACCACATGGCGTAACCCCTGCACAAAAGTGCTAACTAAGGAATGACCTGCTAGGGGTCTTTGAAAGAAAACGGCCAAGGCCGAAATCTGACCCTTAATAGTGCTCAAAGCTAGCCTTTGTGCAACACCACGCTGTAAGAACCGCAGGATTCTGGGGACAGAGTACATCCGTGGATGCCAGTCTAGTTCTTCGCACATAGCGATGTAAGCTCTCCAGGTACGGTGATAAATCTTCCTAGAAATAGACTTCCGTGCCCTAAGCATGGTTGAAATTACCGAATCCGACAGGCCTCGGTCTTTCAGCACCTAACTCTCAATAGCCATGCCGTTAAAGCCAGAGACTGTAAAGCAGGATGAAAGATAAGACCTTGAGATAGAAGGTCCTCCCTCAAGGGCAGGCGCCAAGGGGTGTCCACGATGAGACGTACCAGGTCGGCGTACCAGTGACGCCAAGGCCAGTCCGGGGCAATGAGAATCACCGGAATGCCCTCGGCCGCCACCCTGCGCAGCAGACGAGGAAGCAACTGCAGCGGAGGGTAGACATATATCAAGCGATACTGACCCCACAGGGCCACTAACGTGTCCGAGGCATCCGCCCAGGGGTCCCTGGACCTGGCCACAAACCTTGACACCTTGCGATTGAGTCGAGACGCCATCAGGTCCATATCCGGAGTGCCCCACCACCGACAAAGGAGTTGAAATACCTCCAGATGCAAGGACCCCTCCCCCTGGTCCAGGGACTGGCGGCTCAGATAGTCCGCCTGCCAGTTTTCTACGCCCGGAATGTAGACGGCCGACAGCGCCGGCACGCTTCTTTCCGCCCACCTTAGGATGTGGGCGACCTCGGACGCCGCAGCCGAGCTCAGAGTGCCCCCCTGATGGTTGACATACGCCACGGCTGTGGCGTTGTCCGACTGGATTCTGACCGAGCGGCCCTGTAGCCTCTTCGACCATGTGGAGAGACAAAGTCTGATCGCCCGCAATTCCAGGACGTTGATTGGGAGATGAGATTCGTCTGGAGTCCAGAGCCCTTGAGCTGACAGGACTCCCCACACTCCTCCCCAGCCCGTCAGGCTGGCGTCCGTCGTGATCACCGTCCAGTGGATGGGGAGGAACGACTTCCCGGCCCGAAGAGCCGGGGATCTCAGCCACCACATCAGGGATGCCTTGACAGAGTGACTCAACTGAACCTGAAGATCCAATGATAATGGGGACTTGTCCCAAACAGACAGAATTCCCTTCTGCAATGCCCGAGTGTGCGATTGAGCATACGGAACCGCCTCGAAGGAGGCCACCATTAGTCCCAGGACTCTCATGCAGAAGCGAATTGACGACCATTTTCGGGACGTCAGAACCTGCACTGCCGACTGAAGTGTCAGTAACTTCTCTGAGGGTAGAAACACCTTGGCTGCCGAAGTGTCCAGGATCAGACCCAGATACTCCAAGTGCTGAGTCGGGACTAGAGCCGACTTCTGCGTGTTCAGAATCCATCCGAAGTCCCGGAGGGTCTGACTGACTATTGTCACATTTTCCTCCAATTCTGAGCCATTTCTGCTCTGAGAAGGAGATCATCTAGATAGCCCATGATAACAATTCCTCGCTGTCTCAGCAAAGCTAGAACCGGGGCAAGCACTTTGGTGAAAACCCATGGTGCCGATGCTAGGCCGAAGGGAAGAGCCACGAACTGATAGTAGACTTCGCCTATGGCAAAGCGCAGAAACCTCTGGTGGCTTGCGCAGATTGGGACGTGCAAGTAAGCATCCTTGATATCCAAGGATGCCAAAAAAATCCCCTTGGTGGAGTGTCGCGATCACGGTGCGAATGGATTCCATCTGGAATTTCAATACCCTCACATAGGCATTCAGGGCCTTGAGGTCCAGGATTGGCCGGACCCTGTCCTTCTTCGGGACAACAAACAGGTTTGAGTAAAACCCCTGAAACCTCTCTTGTGACGGAACCGGCACAATTACTCCGCACCTGAGCAAATCCTGTACGGCCCCCAAGAGGGCCGCCCGGCGGGCCAGAAGGAGAGGGAGGTTCGAGGGAAAAAAACCTGTCTGGGGGCCACGAGCGGAACTCTATCCTGTATCCCAAGGTGACCACCTCGCACACCCACCGATCGGAGATCCGGGAGGTCCACCGCACCGAGAACCTGCGAAGACGTCCCCCCACCCCAGAGTCGGGTAGGGGCAAGACTTTTAACTGGTTCGAACCCTCCCTTGGCACAACTGGTAATGAACGGAATTGTAGTTCCCACTGGCTGTTGGGCAACACAATTCTGCATATATATCACATTAAATATACATAGATGTTACCTTTCTCCGATGAGGTCCTTCAGGCTAACAAAAGTAATTCACACATGTTGTACACTTAACCAAAGATAAGATTTACTTAAAGTGGAAGTAAACCCTCCTATCGTTTTCAGCCAAGGAAGCTGCCATCTTGACCTTTGTTTAATCTTCAACTGTCATGATGCTGCACATGTGACCAGTTATGGCACCAGCCATTGGATGGTTTGACAGTTTGGTTGAGAGCACAACCAATGTGGCAGTTAGCATTTCCGGCATGCCGGGAATTTAATTGTTTTTTTAAACTGTTAAGTCAATGGGTTTACTTCCACTTTAATAAGAGATAAAAAGACAGATTAAGACAGTTATGAAATTTCAGTTGGCTCTGCAGGGCCCTGCAAGAGTCAATAATATACTAAAGACAGAGGGTTTACACAATGTTAATGCCTACGTTCTAGTAGGAAAAGTCCTGTCCTCGCGAGCTCCCCTAATGGGCAATACCACCCTGTGTCCCGTCACTATCTGCTCTAGTCAAGCCTGACTAAGATCAGTGTACAAGTTCTTCAGGAGAAGGAGTCTTCGCTAGCAATCGTTGGTGCACGTTATATTTGTAATCCAAATGAGATTAAAGATGTAACTGAACTCCCGCAATGCTTTTGGGAGTGAAACTCTCAGTCAGTGTAATGCCAAACTTTAACCACGCAGTTACCACACGCTGCGCTATGTCCTAGTGTACGTGTGGCGCACTACTCTGATGATGGTGGGCCTTCAAGAGTCACAGGCCTAACAAACAGTTGTAGATTCTGGGCAGGTGCCCGCTCACCCAAACAGGCCTAGTCCGCCAGACACATTTCGCTGTCGGTACTTCAATCCGCGACCTCTCCGCAACGTACAGTCTCCGGTCCCTCTCACAGCCACTGTAGATGTTGGTTGATGGACGACTCCAGTCTCTGGGAAGCGCGAGCTAGTCACACGGAAAGAGATCCCTCTCTGGCTTGGTGATCCTCCGCGAAACTACAGGCCCAGGCTTTGGGCCTAGTCGCTCCGGCAGCAGGCCTCACACAGACTTCCTGCTTGGTTGAGGGCGAAGTCCAGAGAGCCTGAGCGCGGCTCCGCTCCTCCTTTAAGTAACCTCCCCCAGCAGGCTGTGCGGTGGTTTCAATGCATTCTGGGAGTACAGCTGCACTGTGGGTACAGTAGTCTATCAGGTATCCATGGCAACGGAGTCCCTTTCTCCCTGTACCATAAGTTCCACACCCATTACTGAACATAAGTAAACAATAGTCTATAAAGTTGTAACTGGAACACCGAAGGGAGTTTGGGGTATACACATATAACATTAGTCCATAACAGTAGAACCCCGCAACACATATATATATATATATATATATATATATATATATATATATATATATATATATACAAAGCCTGGAATGCATATATATACTAAATATACTGGAGCTAACTGAATGAACTGCCTGCTCAATCCAGCTAACTGAATCGCCTGCCTGCTCAATCTATCTAAATTAAATGACACTCTCTCTCTCTCAACGCCGCAACACACTACACAAAGCAGACGTGCAGGCTGGCTTATATAGTGTGGGGCATGTACTTAATCCCCTGAGCCTGATTGGCCAAAGGCACCCTGCCTTTGCCCAATTATGTCTCTCTGTGCTGACGGCGCAATGATTGGCCAAAGCATGTGGGTCATAGTGCATGCTTGGCCAATCATCAGCCAACAATGAACTGCGATGATGCAGTGCATTATAGGCTGTGACGCGCAGCTCGAATTTGGCGCGAACGGCCCATAATGTTCGATCTTCATTGAATGATCGAACAGCCTATGTTCGAGTTGAACTTTCTAGAAAAAAACACCACTGGATGGATTCTCCCGGACTTATGCTGTCTCTGGGACAGCACGGCACCTGCTCCTACCTCGGAGGCATCAACCTCAACAATGCACTGGAGATCAAGATTTGGATGCTGAAGAACTGGAGCATTGCTGAACATGTCTTTTAATTGCTGGGAAGTTGTTTCCGCTTCTGAGGGCCACACCTTGCAATTTGTACCTTTCTTAGTCATAGCAGAAAGTGGGGCAGCAATGGAGGCAAAACCTTTGATGAAGCGTCTGCAGTAATTTGCGAACCCTAGAAAGCTTTGGAGCCCTCTTAAAATGGTCAGTTGGGGCCATTGTAAGACAGCAGAAAGTTTTTAAGGGTCCATTTGGAAAACTACAGCACTTATAATTTATCCAAGGAAAGGAATACGGCTTTGATGGAAACTGCATTTCTCAATTTTCGCGTAAAGGTGGTTTTCTCTCAGTCGTTGTAACACCTGCTTTACATGTGAGATGTGCTCTAGATGAGTCTTGGAAAAGATTAAAATGTCGTCCAAGTAGATGATTACAAAAATGTTGCTGAAATCGTGAAAATTTCATTCAGGAAACGCTGGAAGACAGCAGGGGCATTACACAGCCCAAACGGCATAACCAGATAGTCAAAAATGTCCATTACGGGTGTTGAATGCTGTCTTTCACTCGTCCCCCTCTCTAATTTGAATCAGATTATAAGCCTCTCGGAGGTCCAGCTTAGAGAAGATAACGGCTCCCTTAAGTACATCAAACAGTTCTAGAATGAGAGGCAAAGGGTAGGAGTCTTTTACAGTGATTTGATTTAACCATCGATAGTCTATGCATGGTCGAAGACCCCCATCTTTTTTTCTACAAAGAAAAAACCTGCCCCTACTGGAGAAGAAGAGGGTCGGATAAAACCTCTTTCCAGGTTGTCTTTTAAGTATTCCTCCATGGATTTTTGTTCAGGCCAAGATGGGGGATAGGTCCTTCCTTTGAGAAAAGGTGCTCCAGGAATCAAATTAATTGCGCAGTCAAAAGAACGATGTGGAGATAAAAACTCTGCCTTTTGCTTGCAAAATACGTCTGCAAACTCATGGTATTTGTGAGGCAAGGAAGGTGGGATGGCCACAGAAGCCAACAGACAACCAGAAAGTCTTTTGGGTTGAGACAAACAGTTTAGATAACAGGACAACCCCCAAGAGGTTAGTTCTCCATTTTCCCAATCAAAAGAAGGGTTGTGTTGTTGTAACCATGGGTAACCAAGGATAACGGGCAGAAGTGGAGAATCAATAAGAGACAATACAATTTCCTCTTTGTGGAGTGCGCCTACCTGAAGGGTGATTGTCGTAGTCTCAAATTTTACAATGCCATCTCCCAACGGTTATCCATTCAGGGTGGTGATGTTCAGGGGTCTAGACTTTGGAACAAATGGAATGTTATTTTCTTTAGCAAAAGTGTAGTCCAGGAATATGCCAGCGGCTCCAGAATCGACAAAAGCCTCACAGGAGACAAGTTTAGAGGCTAAATGGATAATTGCAGGAACTGTAATCTTGGTCTTGGAGGATATACCTGTAAGGTCTAACCCAGCTCCTCCAACACTGGTTAGACCCTGTCTTTTACTGGACAGGAAGAGCAGACAGATAACAAATGTCCTTTAAGTCCACAGTACAGGCATAGGCCCAATGCACGCCTCCTTTGTTTCTCCGACTCTGTTAGGTGGAGACGCTTACTTCCATGGGTTCCACAGGTGCCTGGGGTTCAACTGAGATTTCAGGTTCTGGCTGAGGTGGTGCTTGGAAGTTAGGGGCCAAACGGTAAACTGGCCTAGGAAGCTTGCGAATTCTAAGTCTCTCTTGGAACCTTTCATGATACCGAACTTCCAGACGAACACACAGCTCTATGAATTTCTCAAGGTCTTCTGGGGAATCCTTATAGACTAATTCGTCCTTGATGCGATCTGTAAGACCTTTTCGGAAGGCTGCACGTAATTAGTGATGAGCCGAACACCCCCGGGTTCGGTTCGCACCAGAACCCGCGAACGGACCGAAAGTTCGTACGAACATTAGAACCCTATTAAATACAATGGATGCGAACGTTCGAATTCTAAAGTGCTAATTATAACAACTATTATGCATGTTATTGTCCTAAAAAGGGTTTGGGAACCCGGGTTGTGCACCAGGGGACATGTATCAATGCAAAAAGAAGTTTTAAAAACGGTTGTTTTTCGGGAGCAGTCATTTTAATGATGCATAAAGTGAAAAAAAAAAAGTAAAATATTCCTTTAAATATTGTACCTGGGGGGTGTCTAAAGTATGCCTGTGAAGTGCCATGTGTTTCCCGTGTTTAGAACTGTCCCTGCACAAAATTACATTTCTAAAGGAAAAAAAGCCATTTAAAACTGCTTGCGGCTTTAATGTAATGTCTGGTCCCGGTAATATGGATGAAAATCTTTAAGAAAAATGGCATAGCTACCCCATGACCCCCCCCCCCTACCCCAGCCCATTACCAGCCCCTTTGGGTCTTGTATGGATATTAAGGGGAACCCCGCACATAAAATAAAAAAGGCCCTATATACTCTGAACAGCCGTATACAGGCGGTGCATACAAGACAGGGACTGTAGGTTTGTTCTTATGTATAATCTGTTTGTAATTTTGAACAGGTACATTGTTGAAGTGTAGCTCCAGCCCAAAAATCTATTTTTAAACTTTTTGGAAAACATAGGTAAGGGTTATCACCCCTGTAACATTTGTTTTGCTGTCTGTGCCCCTGTTCAGAACATTTCACCTCACTTTCCGTCCCAATGACAACTGTTTTTGAAATGTGGTGTTTTTCTTGAAACAAGGATTGCTGATAAAGCATCAGTACAGAGGAGACACCTTTCTCCCATATTTATTCTTACAGGAGAGAATTTTCCTTCCTAGTGGTAGATTTCCTCTCACTTCCTGTTGTCTTCTTGCGTTTGCAAGTAGGAGTCGTTTGTAAGTTGGATGTTTGAAAGTAGGGACCTGCCGTATATACTCTGCAGAAATAGGCCCCTTAGTTGTTGGTGTTGGCACAACACTGTAAGCACTCACAGTTACTCTTGGTTGGTGCTGGAACGCCCTGCTGTCAACTATTATATCAGGAATTGTAATTACATATAATTGTTGAACAGTGGTAGTAAAAATTGGGCCTTTGATGGTGGTGCTGGTGCCACAACACTGTAAGCCCTGACAGTTACTCTTGGTGGGTGCAGCAATGGGCCCTGCTGTGAATTATTAGATCAAGAATTGTAATTACATGCCCCTTTTGAACAGGGGCTGAAAAATTGGGCCTTTCGTGGTGGTGGTGGTGGTGGCGTTGCCACAACACTGTAAGCCCTCAGAGTTACTCTTGGTGGGTGCAGCAATGGGCCCTGCTGTGAATTATTAGATCAAGAATTGTAATTACATGCCCCTTTTGAACAGGGGCTGAAAAATTGGGCCTTTCGTGGTGGTGGTGGTGGTTGCGTTGCCACAACACTGTAAGCCCTCAGAGTTACTCTTGGTGGGTGCAGCAATGGGCCCTGCTGTGAATTATTAGATCAAGAATTGTAATTGCATGCCCCTGTTGAACAGGGGCTGAAAAATTGGGCCTTTCGTGGTGGTGGTGGTGGTGGTGGTGTTGCCACAACACTGTAAGCCCTCAGAGTTACTCTTGGTGGGTGCAGCAATGGGCCCTGCTGTGAATTATTAGATCAAGAATTGTAATTACATGCCCCTTTTGAACAGGGGCTGAAAAATTGGGCCTTTCGTGGTGGTGGTGGTGGTGGCGTTGCCACAACACTGTAAGCCCTCAGAGTTACTCTTGGTGGGTGCAGCAATGGGCCCTGCTGTGAATTATTAGATCAAGAATTGTAATTGCATGCCCCTGTTGAACAGGGGCTGAAAAATTGGGCCTTAGGCACTGGTGGCACAACACTACAACCCCTCACAGATACTGTACTTGGAGCACAGCAATGAGCCCTGTTGCAAAGTATTGCTTCAAAAATTGTAATGACACGCCCCTGTTAAACAGGGGCTGAAAAATTGGGCCTTAGGCACTGGTGCCACAACACTCCAACCCCTCACAGATACTGTACTTGGAGCACAGCAATGAGCCCTATGGCAAATTATTGCTAAAAAAATTGTAATTACACGCCCCTGTAAAACAGGGGCTGAAAAATTGGGCCTTAGCCACTGGTGGCGGCACCCATAAACAAAAATGATCTTCCAAGCTATCATCATCAATCGTATCATTGAGGACTCGGAGGAGGAGGATAGCCAGTCAACATAACAGCACAGGCACTCAGCATCAGCATCAGTCTTGAAGGGATGTGACATGTTAAAATCAATTATTCTGTTATATCAGCATCAGGTGTGTGGTAGCTGGTGGTGATCCAAGACTGGTTCATCTTGATGAAAGTCAGTCGATCAACCGAGTCGGTGGACAGGCGCACCCTGTGATCCGTGACAAATCCTCCAGCAGCACTGAATGTGCGTTCCGAAAGAACGCTGGATGCAGGACAGGCCAGTAGCTCAATTGCATACTGTGCAAGCTCTGGCCAGTGATCCATCCTCAAGACCCAGTAAGCCAGAGGATTTTCGGTGGGGAAGGTGTCCAAGTCTGACCTTGCCCCTAGATATTCCTGCACCATGTTTATCAGACGCTGGCGATGGTTGCTGGAACCGATCATACTTTGGGGCTGCGGACTAAAGAATTGTCTGAACGCATCGGTCAGACGGCCACCTTCCCCACCGCTCCTTCTTTGACTGGCCGAAGCCTCAGCAACTCGTTGTCCAGGACCAGGAGTTTGTAACCTCCCAGTCTCTGGGAACGCGTTACACAGACCTTTCTGCAAGGCCTCCCGGAGTTGTCTCATCCTCTGCTCCCTCTGCGACGGTAACATAAGGTCCGCAACCTTACCCTTGTACCGTGGATCAAGGAGAGTGGCCAGCCAGTAATGGTCCCTCTCCTTGATCCGAAGAATACGAGGATCCTTCCGCAGACTTTGCAGGATCAGGGAGGCCATGCAGCGTAGGTTTGCTGAGGCATTCGCTCCGGAGTCCTCTGGGTCACTAAGGACGACATGATCCGCAGCCACCTCCTCCCAGCCACGTACAAGTCCACTGGTTTCTTGGGACTGTAAATCATCCCTAAAAGACTGCTGCTGATGATGCTGAGTGCCAGCCTCCACCTCCATGCTGACACAATCCTCCTCCTCCTCCTCCTCCTCCTCGTCCTCTTCCTGTGCGATGGGTGGGACAGAAGGAACACTGTCTGGGTAAAGGGGGCCTTGAGAGGCAAGGAAGTCCTCCTCTTCCTGCCTCTGTTCTGCCTCAAGTGCCCTGTCCATTATTCCACGCAGCGTGTGCTCCAACAGGTGGACAAGAGGTACAGTGTCACTGATGCATGCACTGTCACTGCTCTCCATCCTCGTGGCCTCCTCAAATGGTGCCAGGACAGTGCATGCATCCCTGATCATGCCCCACTGGCGTGGAGAAAAAAAACCAAGCTCCCCTGACCCTGTCCTGGTGCCGTAGTCGCACAGGTACTCATTGATGGCCCTCTGCTGCGTGTGCAGCCGCTGCAGCATGGCCAACGTTGAGTTCCACCTGGTGGGCATGTCACATATAAGGCGGTTCTTGGGCAGGTTCAACTCCTTTTGCAGCTCAGCCAGGCGAGCACTGGCATTATAAGATCTGCGGAAATGCACACAGACTTTCCTGGCCTGCCTCAGGACATCCTGTAAGCCCGGGTACCTGCCCAAGAACCGCTGCACCACCAGGTTAAGGACGTGAGCCACACAGGGCACATGGGTCAGTTGTCCCTGTCGGAGGGCGGAGAGGAGGTTGGTGCCATTGTCGCAAACCACCATTCCTGGCTTAAGCTGGCGTGGCGTCAACCACCTCTCGGCCTGGCCCTGCAGAGCAGACAGGACCTCTGCCCCAGTGTGGCTTCTGTCCCCCAAACACACCAGCGCAAGCACGGCATGGCATCTTTTTGCCTGCGTACTTGCGTAGCCCCTTGAACGCCTACGGAGCACCGCTGGTTCCGAGGACAAACCACAGGAAGAGGCCATGGAGGAAGAAGAAGAGGAGGGGGTGGAGAAGAGAGGTGTGTCACAACCAGTAGTAGCATTTTGGAGGCGTGGCGGTGGAACAACCTCCAACACTACTGCACCTTGTCCTGCATCCTTCCCAGCTGCCAAAAGAGTGACCCAATGGGCCGTGAAAGAAAAGTAACGTCCCTGTCCATGCCTGCTGGACCATGAGTCAGCGGTAATATGCACCTTACCGCTGACCGCCCTGTCCAGCGAGGCCAAGACATTGCCTTCCACATGCCGGTAGAGAGCCGGAATAGCCTTCCGAGAAAAAGTGGCGTTTGGGAACCTGCCACTGAGGAACCGCACATTGCACAAACTCACGGAAGGGGGCCGAGTCTACCAACTGAAAAGGCAGCAGTTGAAGCGCTAGCAATTTAGCCAAGCTAGCATTCAACCGCTGGGCATGTGGATGGCTGGGAGTGAACTTCTTTCGACGGTCCAGCAGCTGGGGCAGGGAAATTTGCCTGCTAGAATCGGACGTCGGTGTACTGCTAGCAGAGTGGCCGCAAGTACTTGGCTGTGACACACCTAATTCTACACCTTCATTCCTCTCAGTGCATGTTTCAGAGAGGACTGAAGTTATAGTGGGGTTGGAGATCCCAGCTGATGCGGTGCAAGGAGAGGTCCGCTTTGTTCTTTGGTGTGGGTCTTTGAGGTAGGCTTGCCAACGAGCTGCATGGCAGGTCAACATATGTCTGGTCAGGCATGTGGTACCCAAGCGGCTGATGTTTTGGCCACGCGATATACGCTTGAGACATATGTTGCAAACAGCAGCTGTGCGATCTGATGCACTAGCCTCAAAAAAGGCCCACACCAAAGAACTTTTTGAATGACGGGCAGAGGCAGCGCCCTGCACAGGCGGAGCTCTGCGGTGTGATTCCGTCGGTGTACTGCCCTTACGCTGGCCACCAAAGGGCATCCTGCCTCGTTGGAGATGTGCCTCCTCCTCATCCTCCTCCTCCTCCTCTCTCCTATTAGGCACCCACGTGGAGTCAGTGACCTCATCATCCCCTCCCTCCTCATCACTGGAGCCAATCTGGCAGTATGCTGCAGCTGCTGGAACATGACTGCCAGATTGGTGTCCTTCTTGAGCATCCCCTCTGTCTGCTCTCACGCTACTGCCTTCCTCTAGCTGGGTTTCATCATCAGACCCTTCGAAACGCTGGGCATCCTCCTGGAGCATGTACCCAACACTGTGCTCAAACAGTTCGGGGGACTCCTCAGGAGGAGGACATGGTGGGTCTAGGGAAGGAGTGACTGATGATGAGTCTGACATTGATACCAGGGAAGAGGACGCTATGGCAGCTGCTTTTCCAGTACCCTGAGCCTGGGTGAGAGAGGATGAGGAGGAGGAGGAGGGCTTGGTCATCCACTCTACCAAGTCTTCGGCATGATGTGGCTCAACATGTCCAGCTGCCGAAAAGAAGGACAAGCGTGTCCCATGGCCATGTGCTGATGACAATGCACCGCGTCCACGACCAGCACTGTTGCCCCCAGACACAGAGCCTGCTTGCCCTCTTTTATTGCCTCCTGACTGTCTGCCTCTCCTTGTTTGCCTTCCAGACATTCTAATAGATGGCCTGCAGGGAGATGGGAAAAAAGCAATAAGGGCTACCTTCAGGTGTCCTTCTCTGTCCCTTTACTTAAGGATTTCTAAATATGGTTGAGGATGATTGCTTTTGCACAGAATAGCACAACGACAATTTCCCTGACTGTGCAAAAAAACAAGGATTTCAAAGATGGTTGATGAGGAATGCTTTAGCACACTATAGCACAAGGAGAATTCCCTCACTGTCCTTCCCTGTCCCTAGAAACAAGGATTCGCACAGTAAAAGACACTGACACTCTCCCTACTGTGACAGCAGGAAGGTAAAGTCACCTGGTTGCATCCAGGGGGGTAGATATATTTCGACCAGATTCAGGCTTTACGCCGACTTATACAACTAGGTGGAGAGTTGTATAAGGCTAGTGGGCTCATGGATGACTCATACCTCTAGGGAGAGGGCTGGGCGTCGTGCAGACAGGGAGTTGATGAGACCAGCTGAAGCTTGTCAGCTCATTTAGGCCTCTATAAGAACTCCCAGCTTCATTAGATGTTAGCTCATGCCTGGAACCAGACCTGTGTGGACTGTCTAGGGAGAGTGAACCCCTGTGCGGTGAGACAAAGCCTGTGTGGCTATTTGCTTGGACATTTAAAACCAGGGACTTAGGGACTAGGACAGCACTAGGCTGATCCCAGTTGTTAGTTAGGAAACCTGTATGTTTAGTCAGAGGTCAACTTGACCAGGATTTATTTTGGTTATGTTTCTTTTGCTTTGCTGTGTTTTGTCACTGTAAATAGAAAATAAACCGCACCTTTTTTTGATTTTGAAAACCACAACCTCCGTTTGCTGGGCCTGTTTTGTGTGGGGAGCCCATCCCGGGGGTCACACACACCCGCTGCCGAGCTAACCCCCCCACAGTTGGTGGAGAACCAGTGGCAGTTTTTTTTAAGCCAGCATGGAGGAGATACTGAAGCAGCTGGCTCTAGCAAATGCCAATCAACAGCAGACAAATGCAGGATTGCAAAGGAGCCTTGCAGCCCAGCAGCAGACAAACGCAACTTTGCAACAGAGTCTGGAGGCTCAGCAACGAGCCCAGCAGCAATCTGAGGCCCGCTTCATAGACCTGCTGCAGAAGCAAGAGCAGAGACTACAACAACAGATGGAAGCAGTAATGCAGCAACGTCCGCAGACCAGTGAGGAAAGCCGTCCCACTAATACCGCGTCCTTTGGGGTGAGTCGTTTATTGACAAAAATGACTGGAGAGGATGATCCAGAGGTATTTTTGACCACATTTGAAAGGACCGCTGAAAGAGAAAAGTGGCCTGAGGAGCAGTGGGCTGGACTGGTGGCTCCTCTGTTAACTGGTGAATCGCAGAAAGCTTACTATGACCTAGAGCCTAACCAAGCAAAAGACTATGTGATGCTAAAAGCTGAAATATTGGCAAGGCTGGGTGTCACCCAGGCTGTCCGGGCTCAGCGTGTGCATAACTGGACTTTCCAGCTTGGAAAACCCCCCAGGTCTCAAATGTATGATCTCATTCACCTGAGCAGAAAGTGGCTACAGCCAGAGACTTTGTCCGCACCAAAGATTGTGGAACGTGTTGTAATGGATCGGTTTTTGAGAGCTCTTCCTACTGCCATCCAAAAGTGGGTAAGCCATGGAGACCCAGAGACGGCCGATGGTCTTGTGGATCGTGTGGAGAAATACTTGGCTACAGAGAACCTGACGGCCTCTTCCAGAGACACTCGGACTTTCCACCCTAAGACCAGACCATCCCCAGGGGCGGATAAGAGGATTCCAAGGGGAGAGGGTGGAGAGAGTGAGAGGGTGGGAGCTCTACCCCAAGTTTGGCGAGAACAGCCTGGGAAATCAGCGGCTCAAGAGGCGGCAAGAAGGATCGTTTGCTACCGCTGCCGGCAAGCGGGACATATTGCAGCCAATTGCCCGGTTGTGGAGGAACCCATGCAGTGTGACTTTCTGACGGGCAGACGTCAGTCGCTGTGTGCGACAGTCGCATGCACTGCCATTCGAGGAACTGAGAAACATTTATGCAAAATGTGTGTTAATGGTAGAAATGTTGTGGTATTGCTGGATTCAGGTAGCCTTGTGACCCTGATAAAGGCTGAGTTAGTTAAAACAGAGGTCTCTGGGAATAGCAAGGTAGCTGTTATTTGTGTGCATGGGGACACCCGAGAGTATCCAGTGACTACAGTGTGTTTCGAGACCCCCAAAGGTACCCTCTCTCATCCAGTGGGCTTAGTATCTCAGTTACCGCATGACGCCATTGTGGGAAGGGATTTTCCAAAGTTCTGGGAACTGTGGGATGATCCTGAGCCCCTCACTGGTGCCCCTATGTACCAGGAATGTGATAGCCAGAACTCCCCTGAGAGTGGTGAGGACTCTCCGGAATTTCCCTTATCAGTATTGGCAGGGGAGACTCAAGAAACTGGAGAGGAGCCCACCTCCTCAGACGAAAACCTACCGTCTGTGGAGTTTTCTGATCTTGAGGTTCACAGGGAAAACTTTGCCACAGAACATTTGAAAGACCCCGCCCTAATAAAGGCACGGGAAAACGTAGTGAAAATAGATGGCGAGTTAGTGAACCCAGATAATACCTGCACTTACCCATACTTCAGCGTAGAGAAGGACCTACTGTATCGGGTGGCAAAAAGGGCAGAAGAAACCGTTGAGCAGCTTGTGGTGCCCAAACCTTACAGGAAGTTGGTGTTGGAGTTGGCCCATGGGCACATTCTTGGAGGTCATCTGGGGACAGAGAAAACCCGAGAGAGGGTATTACAGAGATTCTATTGGCCGGGGGTGATGAAGGACGTAGAAAATTATTGTTCCTCCTGCCCTGTGTGTCAGAGGTTGGCCCCGATGCCACATTTCCGTAGCCCGCTGGTCCCTCTACCCATCATTGAGGTCCCGTTTGAGAGGATCGCCATGGATTTGGTAGGTCCTATAATCAAGTCCGCTAGGGGGCACCAGTACATATTAGTTATAATGGACTATGCCACCCGTTATCCAGAAGCGATCCCTCTCCGAAATACCTCGGCCAAAACCATAGCCAAAGAGCTATCTCTTGTTTTTAGCCGGGTGGGTATTTGTAAAGAACTGCTTACGGACCAAGGTACACCCTTTATGTCCCGGGTTATGAAAGAGCTGTGTAAATTGTTCAAAGTGACGCAATTGCGTACGTCTGTGTATCACCCCCAAACCGATGGGCTGGTTGAAAGATTCAACAAAACCCTAAAACAAATGTTGAAGAAAGTGGTGGATAGAGATGGAAAGGATTGGGACTGTTTACTTCCTTATTTGATGTTTGCTATTAGGGAGGTGCCCCAATCCTCTACGGGATTCTCCCCCTTTGAGTTACTGTATGGGAGACACCCAAGAGGGCTGTTGGATATTGCCAAGGAAACTTGGGAAAGTGAGAGTTCTCCCCACAGGAGTGTGATTGAGCATGTCGCCCTGATGCAAGATCGAATTGCACAGGTAATGCCCATCGTGAAGGAACATTTGGCCCAAGCGCAGTTGGCACAGCAGAGAGTGTACAACCGTGGAGCCAAGACCCGTACCTTTTCCCCGGGGGATAGGATATTGGTACTTGTCCCTACGGTTGAAAGTAAATTCCTTGCCAAATGGCAAGGCCCCTACGAGATAATGGAAAAAGTGAGCGAAGTGAATTACAAGGTCAGACAACCAGGAAGGCGAAAGCCCGAACAGATCTATCACGTTAATCTGTTGAAAGCCTGGAGGGATAGAGAGTCCCTAGTCGCAGACACTTGGTCACCAGCTCAAACTGGTTGCGTGATTCCTGAGGTTGGAATAGCAGCCACCTTGTCACAACCCCAACAACAGGAGGTTAAGGAGTTTGTGCTTCGCAACAAGGAGGTATTCTCTGAGCTGCCGGGACAAACATCTGGGGTAGAGCATGACATCATTACCCCGCCCGGTGAAAGGGTGAAGTTAAAACCCTATCGGATCCCAGAGGCTCGACGGGAGGCAATACGGGAGGAAGTACAGAAAATGCTGAACTTAGGGGTGATAGAGGAGTCCCAAAGTGATTGGTCTAGTCCCATCGTGTTGGTGCCTAAACCGGATGGGAGCTGGCGATTTTGTAACGATTTTCGTCAGTTGAACAAAGTTACAAAATTTGACACCTACCCCATGCCACGTATAGATGAGTTGATCGACCGGCTGGGAACAGCCCGATACATGACGACTCTTGACCTCACAAAAGGGTATTGGCAAATCCCCCTGGCCAAGTCGGCCAAAGAGAAAACCGCATTTGTAACCCCAGACGGGGCGTTCCAATATAAAAGAATGCCGTTCGGGTTACAGAATGCGCCGGCCACATTCCAGCGGAAAATGGACCAGATGCTGAGGCCCCATCGGAAGTATGCTGCGGCTTACCTGGATGACGTAATTGTCCATAGCACAGATTGGGCCTCACATCTGCCAAAAGTGCAAGCAGTCCTGGACTCTGTTCGGGAAGCGGGGTTTACGGCTAACCCCAAGAAGTGTACCATTGGGCAGGAGGAGGCCAAATATCTTGGGTACACCATTGGGAGGGGAGTAATAAAACCCCAACTCAACAAAGTCGAGGCCATCCAGAGTTGGCCACGTCCCAACAGCAAGAAGCAGGTACGAGCCTTTCTGGGAATCGCTGGGTATTATCGGCGATTCATTCCCCACTTTGCTTCTAAGGCTGTGCCCCTAACCAACCTGACGAAGGGGAAAGGGTCGGTCATGATTAAATGGACCCCCGAGGCTGAGGCAGCATTCCAATTCTTGAAACAAGCCTTATGTAGCCAGCCAGTGTTGTACTCACCCGACTTCTCTAAAGACTTTGTCGTACAAAGTGATGCGTCAGATGTGGGGTTAGGAGCAGTATTGTCCCAGGTCTGGAACGGGGAAGAGCACCCAGTCATTTACCTCAGCAGGAAGTTGAAGTCCCATGAGGTAAATTACGCCACCGTTGAAAAGGAGTGTTTAGCGGTGAAGTGGGCTCTAGATTCCCTTCGGTACTACCTGCTAGGTAGGCACTTTGACATGGTTACGGATCACGCTCCGTTAAAGTGGATGGCTCAAAACAAGGAAACAAATAGAAGAGTGAATAGGTGGTTCCTGGCCCTCCAGGAATTCAACTTCACAGTAAAGCATCGCCCTGGCGTTCAAATGGGGAATGTGGATGCTTTGTCTCGAGTACATGAATGCCTGATTGCTGGTGTTCCAACCCCGAGGTTAAAACAAGAGGGGGGGGGTATGTGACAGCAGGAAGGTAAAGTCACCTGGTTGCATCCAGGGGGGTAGATATATTTCGCCCAGATTCAGGCTTTACGCCGACTTATACAACTAGGTGGAGAGTTGTATAAGGCTAGTGGGCTCATGGATGACTCATACCTCTAGGGAGAGGGCTGGGCGTCGTGCAGACAGGGAGTTGATGAGACCAGCTGAAGCTTGTCAGCTCATTTAGGCCTCTATAAGAACTCCCAGCTTCATTAGATGTTAGCTCATGCCTGGAACCAGACCTGTGTGGACTGTCTAGGGAGAGTGAACCCCTGTGCGGTGAGACAAAGCCTGTGTGGCTATTTGCTTGGACATTTAAAACCAGGGACTTAGGGACTAGGACAGCACTAGGCTGATCCCAGTTGTTAGTTAGGAAACCTGTATGTTTAGTCAGAGGTCAACTTGACCAGGATTTATTTTGGTTATGTTTCTTTTGCTTTGCTGTGTTTTGTCACTGTAAATAGAAAATAAACCGCACCTTTTTTTGATTTTGAAAACCACAACCTCCGTTTGCTGGGCCTGTTTTGTGTGGGGAGCCCATCCCGGGGGTCACACACACCCGCTGCCGAGCTAACCCCCCCACACTACCTATAGTTTTCTGTCCCTAGAAAAAATGTTTTTTTAAAGCACACTATAGCACAAGGAGAATTTCACTCACTTTCCTTCTTTGTCCCTAGAAACAAGGTTTATCACAGTGAAAGAAACTGACACTCTTCCTTCCTATAGTTTTCTGTCCCTAGAAAAAAATGTTTTTTTAAAGCACACTATAGCACAAGGAGAATTCCCTCACTGTCCTTCCCTGTCCCTAGAAACAAGGATTCGCACAGTAAAACACACTGACACTCTCCCTACCTATAGTTTTCTGTCCCTAGAAAAAATGTTTTTTTAAAGCACACTATAGCACAAGGAGAATTCCCTCACTGTCCTTCCCTGTCCCTAGAAACAAGGATTCGCACAGTAAAAGACACTGACACTCTCCCTACCTATAGTTTTCTGTCCCTAGAAAAAATGTTTTTTTAAAGCACACTATAGCACAAGGAGAATTT
The DNA here is from genome assembly GCA_029206835.1 of Rana muscosa. Classification (NCBI taxonomy): domain Eukaryota; kingdom Metazoa; phylum Chordata; class Amphibia; order Anura; family Ranidae; genus Rana; species Rana muscosa. The sequence goes on along the minus strand of CM055122.1, from coordinate 173,784,457 downwards.
CACTCACTTTCCTTCTTTGTCCCTAGAAACAAGGTTTATCACAGTGAAAGAAACTGACACTCTTCCTTCCTATAGTTTTCTGTCCCTAGAAAAAATTTTTTTTTAAAGCACACTATAGCACAAGGAGAATTCCCTCACTGTCCTTCCCTGTCCCTAGAAACAAGGATTCGCACAGTAAAACACACTGACACTCTCCCTACCTATAGTTTTCTGTCCCTAGAAAAAATGTTTTTTTAAAGCACACTATAGCACAAGGAGAATTCCCTCACTGTCCTTCCCTGTCCCTAGAAACAAGGATTTGCACAGTAAAAGACACTGACACTCTCCCTACCTATAGTTTTCTGTCCCTAGAAAAAATGTTTTTTTAAAGCACACTATAGCACAAGGAGAATTTCACTCACTTTCCTTCTTTGTCCCTAGAAACAAGGTTTATCACAGTGAAAGAAACTGACACTCTTCCTTCCTATAGTTTTCTGTCCCTAGAAAAAAATGTTTTTTTAAAGCACACTATAGCACAAGGATAATTCCCTCACTGTCCTTCCCTGTCCCTAGAAACAAGGATTCGCACAGTAAAAGACACTGACACTCTCCCTACCTATAGTTTTCTGTCCCTAGAAAAAAAGTTTTTTTAAAGCACACTATAGCACAAGGAGAATTTCACTCACTTTCCTTCTTTGTCCCTAGAAACAAGGTTTATCACAGTGAAAGAAACTGACACTCTTCCTTCCTATAGTTTTCTGTCCCTAGAAAAAAATGTTTTTTTAAAGCACACTATAGCACAAGGAGAATTCCCTCACTGTCCTTCCCTGTCCCTAGAAACAAGGATTCGCACAGTAAAAGACACTGACACTCTCCCTACCTATAGTTTTCTGTCCCTAGAAAAAATGTTTTTTTAAAGCACACTATAGCACAAGGAGAATTCCCTCACTGTCCTTCCCTGTCCCTAGAAACAAGGATTCGCACAGTAAAAGACACTGACACTCTCCCTACCTATAGTTTTCTGTCCCTAGAAAATTTTTTTTTTAAAGCACACTATAGCACAAGGAGAATTTCACTCACTTTCCTTCTTTGTCCCTAGAAACAAGGATTATCACAGTGAAAGAAACTGACACTCTTCCTTCCTATAGTTTTCTGTCCCTAGAAAAAAATGTTTTTTTAAAGCACACTATAGCACAAGGAGAATTCCCTCACTGTCCTTCCCTGTCCCTAGAAACAAGGATTCGCACAGTAAAAGACACTGACACTCTCCCTACCTATAGTTTTCTGTCCCTAGAAAAAATGTTTTTTTAAAGCACACTATAGCACAAGGAGAATTTCACTCACTTTCCTTCTTTGTCCCTAGAAACAAGGTTTATCACAGTGAAAGAAACTGACACTCTCCCTACCTATAGTTTTCTGTCCCTAGAAAAAATGTTTTTTTAAAGCACACTATAGCACAAGGAGAATTCCCTCACTGTCCTTCCCTGTCCCTAGAAACAAGGATTCGCACAGTAAAAGACACTGACACTCTCCCTACCTATAGTTTTCTGTCCCTAGAAAAAATGTTTTTTTAAAGCACACTATAGCACAAGGAGAATTTCACTCACTTTCCTTCTTTGTCCCTAGAAACAAGGTTTATCACAGTGAAAGAAACTGACACTCTCCCTACCTATAGTTTTCTGTCCCTAGAAAAAATGTTTTTTTAAAGCACACTATAGCACAAGGAGAATTCCCTCACTGTCCTTCCCTGTCCCTAGAAACAAGGATTCGCACAGTAAAACACACTGACACTCTCCCTACCTATCCTTCTCTTTCCCTAAACTAAAGGAATCCAGGTTAAGCAAGAAAAAAATAAATGTCACTGTCCCTGCCTATGTTTCTCTTTCCCTGCTCCGGAACACACTACACTAGGCCGCCGTGCTGGCGGCCTTTTATAGTGTGGGGCGTGTACTAAACACCCTCAGCAATAATTGGCCACAGGCATCCTGCCTGTGGCCAATCATTGCTCTCCTCGCTGCCGGCGCTGTGATTGGCCAAGCATGCGGGGTCACAGTGCATGCTTGGCCAATCACAGCGCCTGGATGACACTGCGATGGCGTAGTGCATTGTGGGCCGTTCGCGTCACTCGAATTTGGCGCGAACGGCCCAAATCGTTCGATCTTCGTCGAACGATCGAACAGCCGATGTTCGAGTCGAACGTATGTTCGACTCGAACACGAAGCTCATCCCTACACGTAATGCCCTTGAGTCCCAATTAGTCTCAGCAGCCAGGGTAGGGTAACTCAATAGCATACTGTGCCAGAGACCTGGTACCTTGCTGTATGTCCAAAAGTGAGTACTCAGCTGCAGAAACTCTATCTGGCTTGCCAAATACAGTCTGGAGAGAAGCCAGAAATTTGTCAGTGTCTTGCAGCACAGGATCGTTGCGTTCCAGGTAAGGAGAGACCTAGGCCAGGGCCTTCCCCTTTAACAAGGAAATTACAAAAGTCACTTTGGCAGACGAAGTGCTAAAAGTCCCAGGGTTGTAGCGGAAATGCAAGCGGCAAACAATTAAATAACATCTGCAGTCCTCAGTATCACCACCAAATTTTTCAGGCAAGGGAAGTTTGGGTGGTATAGAAGAGGCAGGTTGGATTGGAGCAGGAGTCTGGACCATTGCAGAGGGACCAGGCAAGCAAGATTTAGGCATAGCACTGTCATGGATATGCATTAATGTCTGTCTGCCATCTTACCTTCCTCCTCATGTGTTCATCTAGAGACCAGACCTCCTTCACCTGGCTTCCTTTATAATCTCCTCCCAGCCTGACTCCACCCCAGGCCCTATCACTGAACACTATATTAACCTGTGCACTGCAAGCCTGCTTTGCTGATCAACGTGTTTGTTAGGCATTGTGTGTTTGGGTTCCTGCCTGCGTGTGCTACGTCTGTCTCTCTGTTACGTTATTGGCTTGTCCCCGACTATCCCTGTCTGCTCGTGACCCTTGACCTTCGGCTCGTTCTTCGTTATCCTTGTCTGCTTGTGGCCCCTGGCCTTCAGCTTGTTATTCGGTTCTCTCTATCGTGTGCTGCTGCTTCCCCTCTTTTCCCCTTATCCTACGGGGCGTGAGCTAGGAAACTCCAGGGGCCGCGACCTGGTCCCAGCCTGCAGCGTAACATCCTCACCACTAGAGGCCCTGGAGAAGACCAGCTGGGTCTTAGACTCCGCGCCCTGGGGAATCTTGGCTCTCGCTTCCGTTGGGATCCCAGTTGTGCTCCTCTGGTCCCGCTTTCCACAACCACCCAGTTTCCTATCCGCAGAAGCCAGCCATAGGGTTCACTACCTCGCGGTGCACTCCTGTCCCCCTACGGTGTGCATCTGTCACCTGGCCACAGGTGACCCTGACAGTTTGATCAGCCATGAACCCGGCTGACATCCCGCTTCCCGCGGATGATCCATTGCAGGGCATAGTTCGCAGACTTGAGACCCAGGAATCAAATCAGACCCAGGTGATGCGATTCCTCCAGGATCTGGCTTCTCGATTCGAGCAGCTTCAGGTCTCCTTGGGAACCCCGAATCCGCAACCCCAAGTACAACCAGCGGCTGTACCTATCGCACCAGTCGCAGCCTCACACTCACTAAGATTGCCAGCTCCGTTCCGTTTCTCTGGGGACTCCAAGGCCTGCAGGGGGTTTCTCAGCCAATGCACTATTCATTTTGAGCTTCAGCCTCAAAGCTTCCTGTCTGACCGGGCTAAGGTAGCCTATATCATTTCCCTCCTCTCCGGTGAAGCTTTGGCCTGGGCTGCCCCCCTGTGGGAGAGGAACGATCCGGTGGTTTCCAGTCTGTCCGAATTCTTGAAGCTCTTTCGTAATATCTTCGAAGAGCCGGCTCGGGCTTCTTCAGCGGCTAGTGCTGTCTTACGTCTTCGCCAAGAATCTAGTTCAGTGGGGCAATATGCTCTTCAGTTCCGTATCCACACAGCTGAATTGAGCTGGAATAATGAGGCCCTGGTCGCTACCTTTTTACATGGCCTCTCTGACCGAGTGAAAGACGAATTAGCGGGAAGAGCCATTCCCGTCGGTCTGGACGATGTAATTTCATTATGCAACCAGATCGACATTCGTTTTCAAGAGAGGTCCTTAGAAAAAAGACGCCAGCACTCTCTGGGTCCTAGCCAGTCTGAGCTCCCCTCCCTTCATTCCGTGGAGCATCCTCTACCTGCTGAAGAACCTATGCAGCTGGGCCGGACCAGACTAACCCCCAAAGAACGTGCTAGGCGCAGAACTCTGGGCTTGTGCCTCTATTGTGGGGGCAAGGGTCATTTTCGTGACTCCTGCTCGCTTCGTCCGGGAAACGCTCGGGTCTAATACATTTGGAAGGTGGAGTATTGGACCCAGAAACATCACCTTCTCGCCTGCTCTTGCCGGTGTTCCTTCATGTAGGCACTTCTCCTCAGTCAACCCTTGCATACCTGGATTCCGGGGCTGCCGGCAATTTTATGGATTGGAGAACTGCTTCTTCTATGAAGCTTACCCTTTCACCTCTCACTACCCCATTGGTAGTCTCGGCAATTGATGGCACTGTTCTCCAAGGGGGCCCTATTCGCTTCCAGACGCTACCCATTAGGATGTCGGTAGGGATTCTCCACCAGGAGTGGATATCCTTTCTTATTCTACCCAAGGCCTCTACCCCAGTTGTATTGGGCCTCCCTTGGCTACAGCTCCACTCTCCACATGTGGACTGGGTCTCTGGGCAGATCCTGGCCTGGGGTTCCTCATGTTTCTCGTCGTGTCTTCTCAAGGTGACCCCCAAGGAGAGTCTTCCGGTTGCTGCCACTTCTGTTTCTTCTGATCTTCCCGCCGCATACAGCGATTACCGGGATGTGTTCTGTAAAAAATCAGCTGAGGTGCTTCCTCCCCACAGGTCTTTTGACTGTGCTATTGATCTTGTCCCCGGAGCAACTCTACCCAGGGGTCGTACCTACCCTCTGTCCATCCCAGAGAACCAGGCCATGTCGGAGTATGTAGCAGAGAATCTGGAGAGAGGTTTCATCCGGAAATCCTCATCGCCTGCAGGGGCAGGGTTCTTTTTTGTTGCCAAAAAGGATGGTACCTTAAGACCCTGCATCGATTATCGGGGTTTAAATGCGGTTACTATTAAAAATCGATACCCCTTACCCTTAATATCTGAGCTATTCGATAGGTTGAAGGGTGCCTCCATTTTCACCAAGTTGGATCTCAGAGGCGCGTACAATCTCATTCAAATACGGGAGGGTGACGAATGGAAGACTGCATTCAACACTAGAGACGGGCATTACGAATATCTGGTGATGCCTTTTGGTCTGTGTAATGCTCCAGCCGTGTTTCAAAACTTTGTCAATGAAATCTTCAGAGATCTGCTGTACCAGTTTGTTGTCATCTATCTGGATGACATTCTGATCTTTTCTGAGAATCTGCTCGTCCACAGAAACCATGTCCGCACTGTACTTCAACGTCTTAGAGAGAACAATCTCTATGCCAAGCTGGAGAAATGTTCCTTTGAATGTTCTGAGGTCCTGTTTTTGGGGTGCTTCGTCTCATGTTCGGGGCTTCGTATGGACCCTGGGAAGGTCTTGGCTATCACCAACTGGCCTCTTCCTGCTAGCCTCAAGGCCACACAGCGCTTTCTTGGCTTCACTAATTATTATAGGCAGTTCATAAGGAATTACTCTTCCATTGCCGCGCCTATTATCGCTTTGACCAAGAAGGGTGTGAATGCCAGAGACTGGCCTCCCGAAGCTGTATCTGCATTTCACAACCTGAAACAGGCCTTTGTTTCTGGCCCCCTCTTGAGGAGACCAAATCCTGGGAATGCATTTTTTATTGAAGTGGACGCTTCTTCAATGGGGGTGGGAGCTGTGCTTATTCAAATCTTTGAGAAGAGACGCCAACCATGTGCGTTCTTCTCCAAAAAAAATTCTCAGGCAGAGAGGAATTATGCCATCGGTGATCGGGAACTTCTCGCAATTAAATTGGCATTAGAGGAGTGGCATCATCTCTTGGAGGGTTCCCCTCACTCCATAACGATCTTTACCGATCACAAGAATTTACAGTATCTACAGAATGCTAAACGTCTGAATCCTAGACAGGCCAGGTGGAGTCTCTTCTTTGCCCGTTTTAATTTCACGATTACCTACAAACCTGGTTCCTGCAACGGTCGGGCTGATGCGCTCTCTAGGTCATTTGACACTTTGGACGAGGAGTCCGCCCCTGAACCTGAGCCGATCATTCCCACCTCATGCATTGTTGCCCACTCTACCACCCTGAAGTCTAAAATTCCGCCTGGTAAGACCTTTGTCCCCACTGAGCTAAGAGCTAAGATCCTTCGTTGGGGACATGATTCCAAGGTGGCAGGGCATTCTGGATTCCTCCGATCCTTCCTACTCATCAGTCGTCACTACTGGTGGCCTAATCTCCGCTCAGACGTCAAAGACTACGTTAAAGCTTGTCATGTCTGTGCTCAGTCCAAATCCTCCACACAAGCTCCTGCTGGTCTCCTCATGCCCTTGCCCATTCCTAAGGAACCCTGGGTCCATATTGCCATGGATTTTATCACCGATCTCCCACTGTCTGAGAATAATACAGTCATTTGGGTGGTAATCGATCGATTCTCCAAGATGGCTCATTTTGTTCCTCTTCCTGGTCTTCCTTCTGCCCCTGCCTTGGTTCCCATTTTCATTCGGGAAATTCTCCGCCTACATGGGGTCCCTTCTCATATTGTTTCCGACAGGGGAGTCCAATTCACGTCTCGTTTTTGGAGAGCCTTTTGCAAATCCCTCAATATTGTCTTGGATTTTTCTTCTTCTTACCATCCCCAATCCAATGGACAGACTGAGAGGGTTAATCAGGAGTTAGAGGTCTTTCTTCGCACCTTTGTGTCTTCCCACCATGACGATTGGTCCTCTCTACTCCCGTGGGCAGAATTCTCCCATAACAATCATGTGAATACCAGTTCGCAGAAGACACCCTTTTTCACAGTTTATGGAAAACACCCTCAACTTCCTCTTCCCATGATCTGTTCTCCAGACATTCCAGCTTTGGCTTCGGTTCAGGAGTCTCTCAATTGCGTTTGGGGTCACGTTCATGATTCCCTCCGGGCAGCTGCTGAAAAATTCAAAGGCTTTGCCGACCGCCGCAGGCGTAAACCGCCTTCTCTTCAGCCAGGGGACAAAGTCTGGCTCTCTACCAGGAACATCAAGCTCCGAGTTCCTTCTCTGAAGTTTGCTCCACGATTCATCGGTCCATACACGGCAACTGCTAAACTGAATCCGGTTTGTTTCAAACTCCAGATTCCTAAGAGCCTTAAAATCACTAACTCCTTTCATGTTGCTCTTCTAAAGCCTTTAGTCCTCAATAAATTCTCTCGTCCTCTCCCTACCGTGGCGCCTGTCTCTGAGGATAATCAGGAGTACGAGATCAGTCAAATTCTGGACTCCCGACTCTGTAAAGGCGTTCTTCAGTACCTCGTTCATTGGAAAGGGTTTGGTCCTGAGGAGAGGTCTTGGATCACTGCATCTGAGGTCTTTGCACCTCGTCTGTTAAAGGAGTTTAATCTGAAGTTTCCCTCTAAACCTGGGCCCAGGCGGGGAAGGGGGAGGCCTCGTAAGAGGGAGGGTACTGTCATGGATATGCATTAATGTCTGTCTGCCATCTTACCTTCCTCCTCATGTGTTCATCTAGAGACCAGACCTCCTTCACCTGGCTTCCTTTATAATCTCCTCCCAGCCTGACTCCACCCCAGGCCCTATCACTGAACACTATATTAACCTGTGCACTGCAAGCCTGCTTTGCTGATCAACGTGTTTGTTAGGCATTGTGTGTTTGGGTTCCTGCCTGCCGTGTGCTACGTCTGTCTCTCTGTTACGTTATTGGCTTGTCCCCGACTATCCCTGTCTGCTCGTGACCCTTGACCTTCGGCTCGTTCTTCGTTATCCTTGTCTGCTTGTGGCCCCTGACCTTCAGCTTGTTATTCGGTTCTCTCTATCGTGTGCTGCTGCTTCCCCTCTTTTCCCCTTATCCTACGGGGCGTGAGCTAGGAAACTCCAGGGGCCGCGACCTGGTCCCAGCCTGCAGCGTAACATCCTCACCACTAGAGGCCCTGGAGAAGACCAGCTGGGTCTTAGACTCCGCGCCCTGGGGAATCTTGGCTCTCGCTTCCGTTGGGATCCCGGTTGTGCTCCTCTGGTCCCGCTTTCCACAACCACCCAGTTTCCTATCCGCAGAAGCCAGCCATAGGGTTCACTACCTCGCGGTGCACTCCTGTCCCCCTACGGTGTGCATCTGTCACCTGGCCACAGGTGACCCTGACAAGCACAAAGTTCATCTAACTTGGCGTCCAGAGAAGAAAGATGCTGTTAATGAGCTCCAATCAATTGTCCCTGATGCAAAATCGCCTTAACAATCTCAGCAGGGTCCACTGCCATTGTGGCCCGTTTGTAATGTAATGTACCTGTGGTAGGTATTGCTTGAAGTGGAGCTTGTGTGCTGAGGATTCAGGCGAAGACTTAGTCAGGCAGGTCAGGTCGGAGACAGATCAGGCAAAGCGGTACACGATCGAAATCTAGAGAGTGGTCAGGCAGGCAGAGGTCATACATAAACTGGCGGTGAAGTAGAAAATCAGTAGGCTAGAAAGTAGTCAAGAATTCAGGCCGAAGTTCATACATGGTAAGCAGAGTCACAAAGCTATCACAACACCCAGGAAGTGCTGCTATTTATGGGCTGCTTTGATTGTACATAGCTGGCAGCAGGTGGGGCTAGTGAGTCCAAGCTAATGCATCAAACTGAGAGAACATTGCCATAACTCCAGAGCTCCTCCGTGGCACAACAGGTAAGACTGCAGCTGTGGGACCAGGAACATCCTGGTTCGAAGACACCCAGGTACATGACAGGCGAACCCGCCCTGGCAATGAGCACCCGGTCTCCATAGATAGATTTCCCAAGCCGCCATTCTCCCTGAATGTCTTGAAACGGGCCCAGAACTCACTTTCTGGCACCTGTAACAGCTTAGGAACATGTAGAAAATCCCAGACTAGGTCATCCTCCCACTCTCCCTGGGAGTGCTCCATAATGTCCATAATCTGGGGAGGGACATAGGGAAAGTCCAGGCCCCACTCAAGGGCTACCCTCCTCTGTATGTCATGCTAGAACTGGGAGGATCTCGGCAACTCCCTGGGATTCCCTGCAGAACACAGGCATATAGGTGTGTCCTCTGCTCTGGGTGGTGGAAGGCCCATTCAAAAAGAGCGGCCTGCTACTAATCAGGGTCCCTGCGGCTTCCTCAGATCTCACTGCTGGCTCTGGCCCATCTCCACTTTCAAGGACTTGGGACTCCCCAGTCTCCCACTCCTCTCCAGAACTGTCACTGGATGATGACCACTCCGCCAACCTCTCTAGAGACCCAAGCTTGGCCTGCACTCTGGGGGAACTCCAATCAATGACCTGGCCCTCGCTTTCCCTGTCCAGCTCACCTGAAGGCGCACCTTCCTCTGGTAAAGGCTCCCTCTGTACTGGGATGGCAAAAGACTTAGAATTGACCGGCTCTCCCCTTCCTCCTTCCCCCAACGCCGGGACAATTAGAAAGCGCAGAGCGCGTTGCGCATGCGCAGTAGGGAACCAGCAGTGAAGAAGAAAGGCTTCACTGCCGGGTTTCCTTTGCAGGAATGGCGATGGCAGCACCTGGGCTGGACCTCCTCTTTAAGATGCCAAATAATTCCAATTCCTTTAATATAGAAGGGAAGGCTACTAGCAGATTGGTAATATGAGGCAGAAGATCATCCGCAAACAAGCTGATCTTATATTGCTTGCCCCCCTTCCCCCTGAAAGGTGCCAAATGTGGCACCGGAGGGGGGGGGCGTATAAGCACTTTTGGGTGGAACTCCGCTTTAAGTAATTTTTAAATAAATGCTGCTAAATCATATTTCTTAGATATATCACTTCCTACGGGCACTCAAGACTCTATCGCAGATAAATTCCCATTTCAGTGGGCGCAGCACTCTATCAAACATCTAGGAGTCCAAATACCGTTGCAACTTCAAAAACGGTATGAGTTAAATTATTGCCTGTGCCTGAATACCATGCATCAGCGCTTTAGGACATGGCTGGCCATTTATGCATCATTCCTGGCTAGAACGAATGTTCCTCTTCAAGATGGATATCCTCCCTAATAGGGATGAGCTTTGTGTTCGAGTCGAACATACGTTCGACTCGAACATCGGCTGTTCGATCGTTCGACGAAGAACGAACGATTTGGGCCGTTCGCGCCAAATTCGAGTGACACGAACGGCCCACAATGCACTACGCCATCGCAGTGTCCTCCAGGCGCTGTGATTGGCCAAGCATGCACTGTGACCCCGCATGCTTGGCCAATCACAGCGCCGGCAGCGAGGAGAGCAATGATTGGCCACAGGCAGGATGCCTGTGGCCAATTATTGCTGAGGGGGTTTAGTACACGCCCCACACTATAAAAGGCCGCCAGCGCGGCGGTCTTGTGTAGCGTGTTCTGGAGCAGGGAAAGAGAAGCATAGGCAGGGACAGTGTCATTTTTTTTCCTTTACTAATCCTGGATTCCTTGTGTTTAGGGACAAATAAGGATAGGTAGGGAGAGTGTCAGTGTGTTATTCTGTGCTAAACCTTGTTTGTAGGGACAGAGAGGTACAGTGAGGGAAAGTGTCAGTGTGCTATTCTGTTCTAAACCAATCTTGCTGAACCATATTTGAAATCCTTGAGTTTAGGGACAGAGAGGTACAGTGAGGGAAAGTGTCAGTGTGCTATTCTGTTCTAAACCAATCTTGCTGAACCAGATTTGAAATCCTTGAGTTTAGGGACAGAGAGGTACAGTGAGGGAAAGTGTCAGTGTGCTATTCTGTTCTAAACCAATCTTGCTGAACCATATTTGAAATCCTTGAGTTTAGGGACAGAGAAGGACACTCGTGGAAACTATCAGTGTGCTATTCTGTGCTAAATCTTGTTTGTAGGGACAGAGAAGGACAGTGAGGGAAACTGTCAGTGTGCTATTCTGTTCTAAACCAATCTTGCTGAACCATACTTGAAATCCTTGAGTTTAGGGACAGAGAAGGACACTCGTGGAAACTATCAGTGTACTATTCTGTGCTAAATCTTGTTTGTAGGGACAGAGAAGGACAGTGAGGGAAACTGTCAGTGTGCTATTCTGTTCTAAACCAATCTTGCTGAACCATATTTGAAATCCTTGAGTTTAGGGACAGAGAGGTACAGTGAGGGAAAGTGTCAGTGTGCTATTCTGTTCTAAACCAATCTTGCTGAACCAGATTTGAAATCCTTGAGTTTAGGGACAGAGAGGTACAGTGAGGGAAAGTGTCAGTGTGCTATTCTGTTCTAAACCAATCTTGCTGAACCATATTTGAAATCCTTGAGTTTAGGGACAGAGAGGTACAGTGAGGGAAAGTGTCAGTGTGCTATTCTGTTCTAAACCAATCTTGCTGAACCAGATTTGAAATCCTTGAGTTTAGGGACAGAGAGGTACAGTGAGGGAAAGTGTCAGTGTGCTATTCTGTTCTAAACCAATCTTGCTGAACCATATTTGAAATCCTTGAGTTTAGGGACAGAGAAGGACACTCGTGGAAACTATCAGTGTGCTATTCTGTGCTAAATCTTGTTTGTAGGGACAGAGAAGGACAGTGAGGGAAACTGTCAGTGTGCTATTCTGTTCTAAACCAATCTTGCTGAACCATATTTGAAATCCTTGAGTTTAGGGACAGAGAGGTACAGTGAGGGAAAGTGTCAGTGTGCTATTCTGTTCTAAACCAATCTTGCTGAACCATATTTGAAATCCTTGAGTTTAGGGACAGAGAAGGACACTCATGGAAACTATCAGTGTGCTATTCTGTGCTAAATCTTGTTTGTAGGGACAGAGAAGGACAGTGAGGGAAACTATCAGTGTGCTATTCTGTGCTAAACCAATCTTGCTGAACCATATTTGAAATCCTTGAGTTTAGGGACAGAGAAGGACACTCGTGGAAACTATCAGTGTGCTATTCTGTGCTAAATCTTGTTTGTAGGGACAGAGAAGGACAGTGAGGGAAACTATCAGTGTGCTATTCTGTGCTAAACCAATCTTGCTGAACCATATTTGAAATCCTTGAGTTTAGGGACAGAGAAGGACACTCGTGGAAACTATCAGTGTGCTATTCTGTGCTAAATCTTGTTTGTAGGGACAGAGAAGGACAGTGAGGGAAACTGTCAGTGTGCTATTCTGTTCTAAACCAATCTTGCTGAACCATATTTGAAATCCTTGAGTTTAGGGACAGAGAAGGACACTCGTGGAAACTATCAGTGTGCTATTCTGTGCTAAATCTTGTTTGTAGGGACAGAGAAGGACAGTGAGGGAAACTATCAGTGTGCTATTCTGTGCTAAACCAATCTTGCTGAACCATATTTGAAATCCTTGAGTTTAGGGACAGAGAAGGACACTCGTGGAAACTATCAGTGTGCTATTCTGTGCTAAATCTTGTTTGTAGGGACAGAGAAGGACAGTGAGGGAAACTGTCAGTGTGCTATTCTGTGCTAAACCAATCTTGCTGAACCATATTTGAAATCCTTGAGTTTAGGGACAGAGAGGTACAGTGAGGGAAAGTGTCAGTGTGCTATTCTGTTCTAAACCAATCTTGCTGAACCATATTTGAAATCCTTGAGTTTAGGGACAGAGAAGGATACTCGTGGAAACTATCAGTGTGCTATTCTGTGCTAAATCTTGTTTGTAGGGACAGAGAAGGACAGTGAGGGAAACTGTCAGTGTGCTATTCTGTGCTAAACCAATCTTGCTGAAGCATATTGCAAATCCTTGTGTTTAGGGACAGAGAAGGATAGGCAGGGGACAGTGTCAGTGTCATTGTTGCTAAGCCTCCTGCACAGTATACACCTGAAGGTAGCCCTTATTGCTGTTTTTCCCATCTCCCTGCAGGCCATCCATTAAAATGTCTGGAAGGCAAACAAGGAGAGGCAGACAGTCAGGAGGCAAAAAAAGAGGGCAAGCAAGCTCTGTGTCTGGGGGCAACAGTGCTGGTCGTGGACGCGGTGCATTGTCATCAGCACATGGCCATGGGACACGCTTGTCCTTCTTTTCGGCAGCTGGACATGTTGAGCCACATCATGCCGAAGACTTGGTAGAGTGGATGACCAAGCCCACCTCATCCTCCTCATCCTCTCTCACCCAGGCTCAGGGTACTGGCAAAGCAGCTGCCAAAGCGTCCTCTTCTCTGGTATCATTATCTTCATTAGTCAATCCTTCCCTAGACCCACCATGTCCTCCTCCTGAGGAGTCCCCCGAACTGTTTGAGCACAGTGTTGGGTACATGCTCCAGGAGGATGCCCAGCGTTTCGAAGGATCTGATGATGATACCCAGATAGAGGAAGGCAGTAGCGTGAGAGCAGAGAGAGGGGATGCTCAAGAAGGACACCAATCTGGCAGTCATGCTCCAGCAGCTGCAGCATACTGCCAGATTGGCTCCAGTGATGAGGAGGGAGGGGATGATTAGGTCACTGACTCCACGTGGGTGCCTAATAGGAGAGAGGAGGAGGAGGAGGATGAGGAGGAGGCACATCTCCAACAAGGCAGGATGCCCTTGGGTGGCCAGCGTATGGGCAGCACACCGACGGAATCACACCGCAGAGCTCCGCCTGTGCAGGGCGCTGCCTCTGCCCGTCATTCAAAAAGTTCTTTGGTGTGGGCCTTTTTTGAGGCGAGTGCATCAGATCGCACAGCTGCTGTTTGCAACATATGTCTCAAGCGTATATCGCGTGGCCAAAACATTAGCCGCTTGGGCACCACATGCTTGATCAGACATATGTTGACCTGCCATGCAGCTCGTTGGCAAGCCTACCTTAAAGACCCACACCAAAGAACAAAGCGGACCTCTCCTTGCATCGCATCAGCTGGGATCTCCAACCCCACTATACCTTCAGTCCTCTCTGAAACCTGCACTGAGAGGAATGAAGGTGTAGAATTAGGTGTGTCACAGCCAAGTACTTGCGGCCACTCTGCTAGCAGTACACCGACGTCCGATTCTAGCAGGCAAATTTCCCTGCCCCAGCTGCTGGACCGTCGAAAGAAGTTCACTCCCAGCCATCCACATGCCCAGCGGTTGAATGCTAGCTTGGCTAAATTGCTAGCGCTTCAACTGCTGCCTTTTCAGTTGGTAGACTCGGCCCCCTTCCGTGAGTTTGTGCAATGTGCGGTTCCTCAGTGGCAGGTTCCCAAACGCCACTTTTTCTCACGGAAGGCGATTCCGGCTCTCTACAGGCATGTGGAAGGCAATGTCTTGGCCTCGCTGGACAGGGCGGTCAGCGGTAAGGTGCATATTACCGCTGACTCATGGTCCAGCAGGCATGGACAGGGATGTTACCTTTCTTTCACGGCCCATTGGGTCACTCTTTTGGCAGCTGGGAAGGATGCAGGACAAGGTGCAGTAGTGTTGGAGCTTGTTCCACCTCCACGCCTCCAAAATGCTACTACTGGTTGTGACACACCTCTCTCCTCCACCCCCTCCTCTTCTTCTTCCTCCATGGCCTCTTCCTGTGCTTTGTCCTCGGAACCAGCGGTGCTCCGTAGGCGTTCAAGGGGCTACGCAAGTACGCAGGCAAAAAGATGCCATGCCGTGCTTGCGCTGGTGTGTTTGGGGGACAGGAGCCACACTGGGGCAGAGGTCCTGTCTGCTCTGCAGGGGCAGGCCGAGAGGTGGTTGACGCCACGCCAGCTTAAGCCAGGAATGGTGGTTTGCGACAATGGCACCAACCTCCTCTCCGCCCTCCGACAGGGACAACTGACCCATGTGCCCTGTGTGGCTCACGTCCTTAACCTGGTGGTGCAACGGTTCTTGGGCAGGTACCCGGGCTTACAGGATGTCCTGAGGCAGGCCAGGAAAGTCTGTGTGCATTTCGGCAGATCTTATAATGCCAGTGCTCGCCTGGCTGAGCTGCAAAAGGAGTTGAACCTGCCCAAGAACCGCCTTATATGTGACATGCCCACCAGGTGGAACTCAACGTTGGCCATGCTGCAGCAGCTGCACATGCAGCAGAGGGCCATCAATGAGTACCTGTGCGACTACGGCACCAGGACAGGGTCAGGGGAGCTCGGGTTTTTTTCACCACGCCAGTGGGGCATGATCAGGGATGCATGCACTGTCCTGGCACCATTTGAGGAGGCCACGAGGATGGTGAGCAGTGACAGTGCATGCATCAGTGACACTGTACCTCTTGTCCACCTGTTGGAGCACACGCTGCGTGGAATAATGGACAGGGCACTTGAGGCAGAACAGAGGCAGGAAGAGGAGGACTTCCTTGCCTCTCAAGGCCCCCTTTACCCAGACAGTGTTCCTTCTGTCCCACCCATCGCACAGGAAGAGGAGGAGGAGGAGGAGGAGGATTGTGTCAGCATGGAGGTGGAGGCTGGCACTCAGCATCATCAGCAGCAGTCTTTTAGGGATGATTTACAGTCCCAAGAAACCAGTGGACTTGTACGTGGCTGGGAGGAGGTGGCTGCGGATCATGTCGTCCTTAGTGACCCAGAGGACTCCGGACTGAATGCCTCAGCTAACCTACGCTGCATGGCCTCCCTGATCCTGCAAAGTCTGCGGAAGGATCCTCGTATTCTTCGGATCAAGGAGAGGGACCATTACTGGCTGGCCACTCTCCTTGATCCACGGTACAAGGGTAAGGTTGCGGACCTTATCTTACCGTCGCAGAGGGAGCAGAGGATGAGACAACTCCGGGAGGCCTTGCAGAAAGGTCTGTGCAATGCGTTCCCAGAGACTGGGAGGTTACAAACTCCTGGTCCTGGACAACGAGTTGCTGAGGCTTCGGGCAGTCAAAGAAGGAGCGGTGGGGAAGGTGGCCGTCTGACCGATGCGTTCAGACAATTCTTTAGTCCGCAGCCCCAAAGTATGATCGGTTCCAGCAACCATCGCCAGCGTCTGATATACATGGTGCAGGAATACCTAGGGGCAAGGTCAGACTTGGACACCTTCCCCACCGAAAATCCTCTGGCTTACTGGGTCTTGAGGATGGATCACTGGCCAGAGCTTGCACAGTATGCAATTGAGCTACTGGCCTGTCCTGCATCCAGCGTTCTTTCAGAACGCACATTCAGTGCTGCTGGAGGATTTGTCACGGATCACAGGGTGCGCCTGTCCACCGACTCGGTTGATCGACTGACTTTCATCAAGATGAACCAGTCTTGGATCACCACCAGCTACCACACACCTGATGCTGATATAACAGACTAATTGATTTTAAAATGTCACATCCCTTCAAGACTGATGCTGATGCTGAGTGCCTGTGCTGTTATGTTGACTGGCTCTCCTCCTCCTCAATGATCCGATTAATGATGATAGCTTGGAAGATCATTTTGGTTTATGGGTGCCGCCACCAGTGGCTAAGGCCCAATTTTTCAGCCCCTGTTTAACAGGGGCGTGTAATTACAATTTTTGATGCAATACTTTGCAACAGGCCTCATTGCTGTGCTCCAAGTACAGTATCTGTGAGGGGTTGCAGTGTTGTGCCACCAGTGCCTAAGGCCCAATTTTTCAGCCCCTGTTCAACAGGGGCATGCAATTATAATTATTGATCTAATAATTCACAGCAGGGCCCATTGCTGCGCCCACCAAGAGTAACTGTCAGGCCTTACAGTGTTGTGTCAACACCACCACCACCACCACCACCACCAAAGGCCCAATTTTTCAGCCCCTGTTCAACAGGGGCATGCAATTATAATTATTGATCTAATAATTCACAGCAGGGCCCATTGCTGCGCCCACCAAGAGTAACTGTCAGGCCTTACAGTGTTGTGGCACCAGCACCACCATCAAAGGCCCAATTTTTACTACCACTGTTCAACAATTATATGTAATTACAATTCCTGATATAATAGTTGACAGCAGGGCGTTCCAGCACCCACCAAGAGTAACTGTGAGTGTTTACAGTGTTGTGCCAACACCAACACCTAAGGGGCCAATTTCTGCAGAGTATATACGGCAGGTCCCTACTTTCAAACATCCAACTTACAAACGACTACTACTTGCAAACGGAAGAAGACAACAGGAAGTGAGAGGAAATCTACCCCTTGGAAGGAAAATTCTCTCCTGTAAGAATTAATATGGGAGAAAGGTGTCTCCTCTCTACTGATGCTTTATCACCAATCCTTGTTTCAATAAAAACACCACATTTCAAAAACAGTTGTCATTGGGACGCAAAGTGAGGTGAAATGTTCTGAACAGGGGCACAGACAGCAAAACAAATGTTACAGGGGTGATAACCCTTCCCTATGTTTTCCAAAAAGCTTAAAAATAGGTATTTGGGCTGGAGCTACACTTAAACAATGTAGCTGTTCAAAATTACAAACAGATTCTACATAAGAACAAACCTACAGTCCCTGTCTTGTATGCACCGCCTGTATACGGCTGTTCAGAGTATATAGGGCCTTTTTTATTTTGTGTGCGGGGTTCCCCTTAATATCCATACAAGACCCAAAGGGGCTGGTAATGGGCTGGGGTAGGGGGGGGGGGGGTTGATGGGGTAGCTATGCCATTTTTCTTAAAGATTTTCATCCATATTACCGGGACCAGACATTACATTAAAGCCGCAAGCAGTTTTAAATGGCTTTTTTTCCTTTAGAAATGTTATTTTGTGCAGGGACAGTTCTAAACACGGGAAACACGTGGCACTTCACAGGCATA